>CM040625.1:6473534-6622100 GCA_022817965.1 Solanum lycopersicoides
TTTAGTAGCAGTTGATTATGTATCCAAGTGGGTGAAGCTATCGCCCTCGCAAACAATGAAGGGAAGAGTGTCACTGCATTCTTGAAAAAGAATATATTTTCTCGATTTGGTACCCCACGGGCAATTATTAGTGATGGGGGATCCCACTTTTGCAACAAATTGTTCAAGGGATTATTGGAGAAATATGGGGTTCGCCATAATGTGGCCACTCCTTACCATCCTCAAACTAGTGGGCAAGTTGAAGTATCAAATAGGGAAATCAAACAGATTTTGTCGAAAACAGTGAACGCTAGTAGAACAGATTGGTCAAGGAGGCTTGATGATGCTCTTTGGGCTTACCGGACAGCGTATAAGACTCCCATAGGTATGTCCCCATACCAACTAGTATATGGGAAAGCATGTCATCTTCCGGTTGAATTAGAGCATAAAGCCATGTGGGCTATGAAGAAGCTAAAAATGGACTGGAACGAAGCTGCAGAACAACGATTAAATGGGTTAAATGAACTCGATGAATTTCGCCTTAAGGCTTATGAAAGCTCAGCCCTCTACAAAGAGAAGATGAAGAAGTACCATGACCTAAAAATCGAGAAACGAGAGTTTATGATTGGGGATTCGGTGCTTTTATTCAACTCTAGATTGCGCTTGTTTCCGGGCAAGCTCAAGTCTAAATGGACTGGACCTTACTTGATCACCCAATTATTCCCTCATGGAGAGGTTGAGTTGGAAAACAAGGAAGGTGTGCGGTTTAAGGTGAACGGACAACGTCTCAAAATCTATATTGGTCATGCGGAATCGGCGAATGAGGTGGTTGAGGCATATCATCTTGATGAAGTCTGAGTAATCAAGTGTCCTCAGTCGTGCCGCGACGTTAAATCAGGCGCTGGTTGGGAGGCAACCCAATAGTTATCATCTAACCACTTTTATAGTTTTTTCTTTCTAGTAACGGTAGCATTTTCTATTAATGGGTTGTAAATTTTCAGGTAGCACATCTACAGGAAGTTCTGCAGACAAGTTACTCTACATCAATCACTGACGGATACATCGACGGACCGTCACGCCTGTGACGGACCGTCGCATGACTCCGTCGTGCCAGGTACGCTCTCTTGTATTTTTGAAGAATTAGGGCACAGAAGCGACGGACCGTGTGACGGACCGTCACAACTGCGACGGACCATCATCGGGGTTTCGTCACGCCATTACCCGGCTACCCGACCCGACCCGGCTAAAGAATTTTAAAAGTTTAAAACGTTTTAAACCCCCTCCCCCACCCCTTCATTACCAGTTACATTCAATCTTCCCTCCATTTTCTCCCCTTCCAACTTCACTCTCTTCCCAAATTCCCCATCTTCTCCCATTTTTCATCCCAAATTTTCCCTCTTGGTCGGAATCTGCTGCAGTGAGTCTTAGTCTTCTAACTTGAGTGCCATCAATTGTGCATTGTTGTCTCCTCTTCCAAGGTATGTGTTCCTAAAACTCTACCCTTTACTCTTTTTGTTTGTTTTACTGTTTTTCCTTATTAATTGCATATGGGTTTCTGTTTTTGCCTAGATATTATCTAACTTAGGTCTTTAATTCCACAAAATGCCTGGACAATACTAGAGAAAAAAGGGCTTTAAACTTGTCCATTAGGGTTCTAATCTGTATTAGAACATTGTTGGGTTGTTATTTTGACTCACATGGGGTAAATTTGGCACCCCTCAGTTCTGTCTCTGCTTGACAGCACGACAACCCGATGACGGACCGTCATACCCACGACGGTCCATCCTGCACAACCATCGTGACGGTCAGAGACCCCTGTCCTAAGGGTCTCAACACTTTTTCCAAGTGTCCACTGACGGACACATGTGACGGACCGTCATACCCACGACGGTCCGTCCTGCACAACCGTCGTGACGGTCAGAGACCCCTGTCCTAAGGGTCTCAACACTTTTTCTAAGTGTCCACTGACGGAAACATGTGACGGACCGTCATACCCACGACGGTCCGTCCTGCACAACCGTCGTACGGTCAGAGACCCCTGCCTAAGGGTCTCAACACTTTTTCTAAGTGTCCACTGACGACACATGTGACGGACCGTCATACCCACGACGGTCCGTCCTGCACAACCGTCGTATCGGTCAGAGACCCCTGTCCTAAGGGTCTCAACACTTTTTCTAAGTGTCCACTGACGGACACATGTGACGGACCGTCATACCCACGACGGTCCGTCCTGCACAACCGTCTATCGGTCAGAGACCCCTGTCCTAAGGGTCTCAAACACTTTTTCTAAGTGTCCACTGACGGACACATGTGACGGACCGTCATACCCACGACGGTCCGTCCTGCATAACCGTCATATCGGTCTGAGACTTTCCTTCTGATACTTTATGTTGCCAAGTATTACATGACGGACTGCATGACGGTCCGTCATACGCACGACGGGCCGTCACCAGGTCCGTCGTGCCTTACTGCTACTTCAGAGCTGTTATCACTAGTTTGAGTTTCTGTGTATTATTGTCTCAATTTTTTTTTTGTGTCATGTTTCATCCTTCAAGTACTAATGATGATTCGTTACAGGTACTACCTATCATGGCACCTAAACAAGATCGCGTTTACGCACGTGGGCGTTCTAAATCTGTCGCCCCGTCTGCCCGATTGGTGATAGGCTCTGATGATGAGCATGATCCAGAATACGTGCCCCCAGGCACTGCTACTCCAGCACGAGCTCCACGTGTACCGCGAGTCACGCCCAGAAGGTGGCGCCCGCGTAGTCACTGCCTCCCAGTCTGATGAGGAGCGCACACTGACCGGCACTCCTTCTGGGTCAGCTGCCCAAGACGAAGGAGCATCTGGCTCCTTAGGAGTTTCGTGGTCAGAGGAAGCCTCTGGGTCTGCAGAAGCCTCTGCCCCTGCCACAGCTACACAGTCTGCTTCGGATGATGAGGCTGACAGCACTGACTCCACCCCTGGCTCACCAACAGGAGTCCCTGCCCCGGTTGCCGATCAGCCCAACCGGTGGTGTGTTGACGGGCAATACAAAGTATACTTAGACGCCAAGGTTCTCAATGACAAAGGCGTCATGACACGGACTCTTACACTGGAGAGGCGGGTCCTCACGGGAAGTATCCCCACCATGCCAGATATTCACACCCTCTTCACCAGACACTGGCTGGAGTGGACGGCTCGTTCTTTGGGCCGCTACAGTGAGGAGCTAGTCCGCGAGTTCTATGCCTCTTATGTGGCTACTCTTCGCTCACAGATCGATAGGCGGTTTGCCCC
Organism: Solanum lycopersicoides; assembly: GCA_022817965.1. NCBI lineage: Eukaryota > Viridiplantae > Streptophyta > Magnoliopsida > Solanales > Solanaceae > Solanum > Solanum lycopersicoides. The sequence continues at coordinate 6,476,793 of CM040625.1, forward strand.
CGCCAAACAGGCCCCACTTGAGCACGTCTGAGTACGCGGCATCCAGGTTGACATCTCCCTACCAGCCATCCGCCGATATCTGTACGGCACGGATTCTGACTCCACCAGCACACCTCTCACCGCCGAGTTTGATTACCGGTGGCAAATTGTTAAAGAGGGCCGGTTCTTACGCGAGCCTTCACTGAGAGAGACCACCAAGAGGTGGATGGCACTGCACCTATCTATTGATGGAGAGGCTGCGGATTGGGTGATGGAGCCGAAGGGGGCCATCAGGAAGGCCAACTTGACCTTTACGGCCAAGTTTCTCTGGTTGATCGTCCGCCATTGTCTCTCCCCCACTGCTGCGGATAACATAGTCACCTGGGATCGTGCAGTGCTGATGGCTGCTATGATGGCAGGGTTCGAGGTCGATTTCGCTTGGCTTCTCCAAGCGGTCATGCACGAGAGGGCCTTCAAGGTCACCACGACTTACCCTTTCCCTTGCATGATTTTCTCTTTGTGCAGATCAGCAGGTGTGCCCATTTGGCACATTGACCAGCTCAAGACCCCGCCAGGAAATGTTGAAATCGGCCTCATCAGGGATGAGGCCAATAAGTTGGCCCCACGCAGAGGGCCCCGTCCAGAGGTGGCCCATTTGGTGAGAACCTGGCCGACACCGTAGAGCATGCTCATGATGCTTCCCGTGCTGCTTCTTCACACACTGACACTACTCCGGTCGAGTCTATCCCGGGTAGTAGCACTGCCCCGAGCTCCTCTCGCTCGGCTCCTTCTGCCACTCTGGTCCCACTTGCTCGGGTCCAGAAACTTGAGGCACAGATGGCTACTCTTCTGCATCACATCCAGCCGTGGATGCAGAAGACTATTGCTGAGGCAGAGGAGCGCATGGAGCGCAAGATGGTACAGCACACAGAGAGGCAGATCGCCGAGGTACACCAGCGCTTAGACGCGTTTGAATTACGAGTGCTAGCCCGACCAGCCCTCCGGTGGACATGTCGACCCTCCAGGCTGCGGTTGAGAGTCTGCGGGCGGATCTTGATATGATTTTAGAGGCGAGGGTGCCTGAGTCTGAGGCCCCTTCTGCAGAGCCTGCTGATGACACCGTGATGGCTGCCCTGTTTGCCACTTCTGATGTTCCACCACCTCCCCCACGAGAGCATGTCAAGAGACGCAGGGGTCGAGAGGAGGATGAGGCTAGGGCGAGGAAGAAGGAGCGCCGTGAGATGGAATCTGCGAGGAGAGCCTCGATTGCCGATGAGGAGGCCCGTAGGTTGAGGGCTGTAGAAGTAGCTGCCGGGGCGTCTAGCTCCAAAATTGTAGATTCTGTGGGAGGCACTACTGATGGTGCTGTGGATGCTGAGGACATTACTGAGGATGTCCAGACTACGCAGGGAGCGGGTTCCGGGGAACCGGACCCACCAGCTTGCTGATCACCGGCGCTTAGCGCCTCAGGTTTGCTTCACTTACCCTTTTACGTAGTTTAACTTTTCTATGCATTGGGGACAATTGCATATCTTTTGTTGGGGGTGGGGTAAATGGAAAGTGAGCATTGGGTGAATTCTGAGTAGCCCAAGTTCACGATCCTCTTTTGGGGTTTTCTTGCCTGTGTTCTTTTTCCCCAAAAGACTGATTACTTTTATTGTTGAACCGGCATGTCATATCTTATGTACACAGTATAAATCTGAAGCATGATGGCTAAAATAAATATGATATCTCGATAATCATTTGCATGACTAGGCATAGTAAGTGATAATTGTGTGGTTTGAAACATGAAACAAAGATACACTACTGCATGATCCTGAATCTAAGATTTGAACTAGGTGTCTAATACTCTGGGAATGCAAGGAATGTCATGTGAGTGTGAGGTGAATTCGAATGACCACCATTAATACTGAGCTAGAACTTGCCTGGTTAGTCCTGCTAAAAGTGAGTCAAAACAATCACTTAGGAAAGGATCATAGGCCCTTGTTCGAAATAGTCAATCTAAAATAACAGAAAACCAAATGAAGTTAATCCCTTTTTGATCCAAATGAATTGAGCCTAAAATAGATCTTTCTTTTTCACCCTAAATGATCTTCTCTGGGAACAATGTGTTGGCCCTGGTCCCTCCTTGGACATGTGCACCTCAGTTTATGCCAAAAGCATAAGTTGAGGGTGGCTAATGCAGAAAGCAACCTTGTTTTGGCCCTGACCCAACCATGGGTATTGTGAACCTTGACTCATGGCAAAATCATGAGTTGAGGGTGGCTGCTATAAGGAAAACCACGGAAAGTGGGGTTGAAAGAATGAAGAGAAAGAAAGAATAAAACAGAAGTGACTAAAAAAAAAAAAGCAAAATAAACACAAGAAAAGAGAAAAGTCACTTACACATAAGGATAAGAAAGGGAAAACAGCAAAGTGAAAAGAAAATTGAGTAATAGGGCGAAATAAGAATGATAAAAAGGAGGTTTGCTTAGCTGATATGTCAAGGAGGGCAACAAGTCACTAAAGTATACCTAAATACACCCTACCTGACCCTGAGCCTATGTTACAATCTAAAAAGTCCTATTGTGATCCTAAGTGCGTATGAGGAATTTGAAGTAGTGAAAATAAGGGCAAGCCTATGGCAATATGTATAAATGAGTGATGAATTTGTTCTGAGAGTGAGTGTCGAAAAGTGATCCTTATACTCAAACTAAAATCATTGTGTGAAAAATGAGGATGTTATTTGAAGTGAGGACAGGAGTTGTAATACCAGAAATATTAGCATCTCAGTGAGAAATTGAAGAGGATAGGCATCATTGCGTAGTAAATCTGGGTTATGGTTTGATTCTACACAAGTCAATGCCTAATAGTGATACCATGCATGAACATAATGAGAATAATCGGGATTGATAGCCAAATGATTGCGGAAGTTGAAATATGGATACTTTTGTACAAAGGAGTCATAGTGCGTCGCTTGAGGACAAACAACGAATTTAAGTTGAGGGTGTTGATGTACCGTGGTTTCACGGTATTTCTAATACTTTTTCCTTAAGTTTAGTGTGTGTCGAGAGCCTTTTTGTGTTGATTTTGATATAAGTTTCTTTTTGTTTGCAGAAAATCTGTCCAAGGATGAACGCGGGAGTTTTTGAGAAAGAATTGCAGAAGAGACCACCTACGGAACCTATGACGGTCCGTCGCGGCTGTGACGGTTCGTAGGTGGCACCGTAGTGAAGGGAGAAGTTGCTGAAGGAAATTTGGGGAAGTCTGACAAGTGTGGGATTACGGAAGTCCATGACGGACCGTCACAGCTACGACGGTTCGTCCTGCATGTTCGTCGTAATGATCAGAGAGTAATCCCAGTACCCAAAATTCCAAAGTTCAAGTGTTTTGGAACGAAGACCCTCGACGGACCGTCGTGCTTGAAATGGTCCGTCATACCTGTCCGTCGAGGGGAATGAAGAAAGCAACATGAGAAGATGTGAAGTATGGGACGAAGGAGGCTATGACGGTCCGTCGTGTCCATGACGGTCCGTCACGTGGTCCGTCGACCCAGACGCGTTTGGACAGATTTTTAGTAAATAGAATCCTTATTTGATTAGGTTTTTGTTTTTATTATAAATAGTTGAAAAAACCTCGTTTTTGAGGTTAGACTTTCTGGATAATTTTTAGTTTATAGTTCTTCGATTATATTTATTAAATTCTCGATTTTGGGAATTAAGATATTTTCCGGGAATTGATTGTTGTGGATTTCGTTGATTAATCAAGTTAAATTCTGGGAAATTATTCGTTTTCATAAAAGTAAGTGCATGAATTCTTCCATTAACAATATGAATTGTGTAATTACGAACATGGGTAACTAAACCTCATAGCTAGGGTTGTGGGAACCATGGGTGAATAACAAGGTAATAATCTAACATTAATAACAATTCTAGAGTGGTGTCTTGCATGTATTGATAATCCTTTCGTTTAGAATTCTTTTTAACGGTGGCCAACGTTAGAACTCGCCTTAATGCTACTTGCCGGACCAAGGAGGTAGATAATAGGAAAAGAATTATCAACATAGATTTAGTGTATACTATCTAATAGACTAGTATTGGTTGGTACGAGTTAATAGCTTAGTCAAATACTGAATACGATGTTTAATATGAGGTAAAGATAAGGGTTAGTATAGCAACACACGTAGCCGGACCAAGGTGCGGAGTGACATTCTCTAGATGCCGGACCAAGGATTTAGAGATACATAACTTATCACTTTACATGCAAGATATCAGGATAGAACTGTTAAAGTTAGATTTACCAAGTTAGGAACCTGTGGGGAACACTAAAGCCCTAGTTACTTTTACAATTTGATTAAACTTCGAAAGTTGAATTTGTTAGTTGTTCGATCTTATTTAGTTAATCATTTTCATTAATTTAGAAATAAAACCCCCCTTTTTGTCTTTTAGTTTTTTTTGGAAAATAGTTGGCTAAATAATAGTAATAATAAAATAAAGTTAAGTCTGAACTATTTTCCTTGTGGGATCGATCCCAACCTCATTAGTTGGGTTCTTTACTTGATACGACCGCTTTACTTCTTATTTGAGAAGTAAGTTTGAGCGTATCAGCCAGCAAGCCTCAAGAATTCATAAAGAAGTTTGCAAGGGACCTGGTCCCTACAAGACTGCGTATGTGGAAGGATGACAAGACAGCTGTCAGAAAAGGTGCCACTTCTGATGTGGTAAGTGCACGTCCTTCATGAAAGGCAGGCTCTCAGCCAATGGGCGGTCTCAAAGAGTTTGTATGTATTTCATATAGTCTTCTCACCAAAACACAAACTCAAGATTTGGCAAACTAAATTTGGATTTTCTTCTCTCTGAAAATTCATGAGCTTACAAAGTGAAAGTCATCTTCAAGGAAGAACTATGCTCAACTCAACGAAGAGACTTGATAGAGTGAAGGAAAGTTGATTGGCCATATGAATAATGCTTACTGTTTATGGCCATATGAATGAATGATTGTACACTCGCGTGAGGAGTTATGCAGGTTGTATGTCTTCATCAAAACAGTGGAAATTGATAAGTGTTATACTCTTAGATGCTATGATGATCTTCTCACAAGTGCAGGGACCTGGTCCTCTGCAGAGTATGAAACTCGTCCAGGCTTCAAAGTGCTGGACAATTGTAAAAGTTGTCTGCGTCAGGAAAGTTGGTGAAGCAGCATAGTACTTCACCAATTAGGGTAATAAATTTTCTTGGTATATATCAAACAAACAACAACAAAATTCATTTATTCATTCATAGAGAGAAATTTCAAGCTTCAAGAACAACAAAAGAAACTGATCGAAGTGCATTTATTGCTTCTTGTATTTGTTGTATTTGGTTACTTGTAATTGTTCTTACATTGTAGGATTCGTTTTAATTGTGAAAGAAACGTTTCAAACTTGGGTGAATCATTGTAAGGGCTAGGTTGAGGGTAACTTTGGTTTTTACTCTAAGTCTATATTAATCGGGTAGGATTAGTATAGAGAGCAGTGTTGTATCTGCTCAGGCTCAGCTAAGTGTTAGGGAGTATCACTTAGTAGGGAGATTAGCAGGCTAATCTCTTGTTGTAATCGACTTTTACTTTTGCTTGTTGAAGATTAGTGAAAGTGGTTTGAAAAGTCCTATTGAGAATAGGTCGTGGTTTTCCTCCCTTGAGTTAGGAGGTTTCCACGTAAAGTTTCTTGTCAATCTTTACGTTTATGCATTTTTCTTTACTGTCTGACGTTACTATACTGAGGACCTGGTCCCATCTATATAAGTGAACGCATACATTTCAACAATTGGTATCAGAGCAGGTGCTCTCTAGCTGGTTAACACCAAGAGAGATTCATGTGGAAAGAATGTCTGCTTCACTAAGATGGAAAGAAGGTCGGTCTTCAACAAGGCCACCCCTGTTCGATGGTCAGCACTATCGGTGGTGGAAACATTACGTGATTGACTTCATAATGGCTGAAGATTGCGATCTATAGGATGTTATTTGTGATGGTACCTATGTCCCATCTATTGAAGTAAAATATGGGGATGTCATAAAGATCCTGGTCAAAACTCGACAGCAATACAATAATTTTGATAAACGTAAAATTGAGAAAAACCACAAGGCTAAGAAGTTCATAATGTGTGGAATCGGACCAACTGTATATAGTCTGATCTCTTCGTGTGAATCATCTAAAGAAATTTGGGATCTGGTGAGAACTACATATGAGGGAGCTGAGAAAACAAGGGCAAATCTGATTGAGGATGTTGATCATAAGGAAGATACAAAAAGGGATGAATCATTATCTTCCAAGGTGTCAAAATGTGAGAATCTTGAAGTAGATGAGTCCATGGACTATCTCACCCAAAAGTTTCAAAAACTTGTGAGTAAACATGAAGGTTACATGAAGGAAGAAGCTCATGACTGCACTACAAGCTCTAGTGTCATCTGCTGCAAGTGTGATCAAATAGATAACACCATGAGAGACAGTCATGTGCTTGAAGCTGATAACAAGGAAGTAAAAGATAAAGAGGGGGACCAGGTCCGAAACAGCAGCAGCAGAAGAGAAAACTTTTTCCAGACGATAAAGAGGAAAATGACTGCATGGGAAGACTCCTCGAGTGCTTCTTATGACTAGAGCACTTTGATGAAGCCTTTATGGAAAAATCTGATGATGAGGAAGATGAAGAAGAGGTAACCCTTTCTGATCTTAAACAAAACTTGCATATTTATTGTGTTAAGAAGTTGAGAAGTCTAGCTGCTTTTTTGATTGACTCTATCATTGAGTCAACAACTGAAAAGGAGTTGATGAACAACAGCCTAGATATTCTTAATGAAGAAAAGGTAGCATTGGTTGATCAAATGGCTGTTACGGAAGAAAAATTGATAGTTCTAGAAGCTGAAAATCTAGAACTCAAGAAGAAATTGAAGATGTTGAGTGAGAAATCTGGCAAAGGCAAATGAGAGGCTACTAGTATGCAAATGGAGTTAGAATCTAGTCTGAACGCTACTGAAACAAAACTTGCCATGGCCTTGGAGAGAAATCATCAGTTAGAAAGGGAGCTGGTCCACGTTAGAGAAGAACTGGAAAGTCTTTCAAATGGGCCACCTCTTCAAAATTGTTTGCCAATCCTACCAGTCAAGGTCAAAATGATAGGAAAGGGTTAGGAAACTCCATCAAAGCTCCTTGTTACAATCTTCATAACAAAAATGTGTTTGTGCCTAACAATTTGTGTTTCCATTGTGTTCGTGATGGTCATTTGAAGAAGGATTGTCTATCTTGCAGAAGGACCCAAGATAACCTCTCAAAAAATTCTGAAAATAGGAACATGAAGACAAAGGGACCTGGTCAACAGACGAGCAAAAATAAGAATGGACCTGGTCAACAAAAGAATTGGTAGAAGAAGGGACATGTTCAGATGAAGAAGGGACCTGGTCCATAGAAGAACTGGCAGAAGAAGGGACCTGGTCATTCTCCTGTTCATAAGTTGAAAATTATCAATCTGCCTCACTGGACAAAGAATTCTCTTATCATTCCTTTATCTGCTTACTGGGAACTCCAACTGAAGTGCGTTCCCAAGGCTAACATGTGATATGGTATTCTTGAGAGAGGAAGTGGCAACAGCCAGTATTGATTCTTTAATGGTGGATGCTCAAAGCACTGGACTTTCTCTCTCTCTCAAAGGCACTTCAAGGTGGAGGTGTATCATTTGATGATGGCAAGAAAAGGTATGTTCTTTTTTAAGGCATGTTTGGGAAATTTATGGAACACACTATTGAAGTTTTGTACTATGTCAATAGTTGAAGTAAAATCTTTCAAGTGTTTCATAGATTTGTGATGAATGAAAATAAAGTGAAGCTCTTATTAAAGGGAACGTGTGGTCACAACTTTCTCTAATTAGAGGGGCAATGTCATTTTGCAAAGTGTAATATTGAGTGTCTGACATCTGAACTGAAGTCCTAAGCTAGGACTAGTGTGCACTCACAGTGACTTAGCTGAAGGGAAAAACATAGCACAACATTCATGACAATTGATGTCTGATCAAAGACGGGGACCTGGTACCAGTTCAGAGAAACTGAAGCTAAAAAGTTTCATTTTATGGCTGCCCTAAATAATTGATACTCTCATGGGCGATAACTTGAAGCTATATGTTGATGACCCGGGTTCAAAGACTCTATTCTTGTGTAAATGAATCACATTTGAAGGTTGCTGAGAAAATTTTAAGTAATCTGAAGAAGACAGGAGACCTGGTCCTATTCTGTCCATCAGAAGACTTTTTGATTTGGAGTACACACTGATATTGATTATGCTGAAATAATCAAGTTGATGATGGAAATGCTAAAACTCTCTTGAATGGATCATGCCTGAAGCAATCAACTCTTGCATCACTATGCAAAGGGAGTAGGTATCCTTACTTTTCAGTTATGTATGTTTTAGCAAGTTCAGTTTCATACCTTTTGTAGATATACACACATGGAAAAAAGGCTGAAGGAAACGGAGGTCAGGACAGATCTAGGCAATGACATTCAAACTACATAGAGGACCTGGTCCTCTCTCGAAGGTTAGCACTCTTAATACAGCAGTTTGAGTTACGCATGAGAACCTTGAAGTTGTCACATGTCTGTCATTAAGGTATCTGATTCTTGTCCTATCTTTTGAGTGCCAAAATGATACCTCATTTTCTCTTTCTTTATATTTCATATTTCTTTCTATTTTCCCAGAAAAATCAATTTTCCTTCCAAATGTCAGAGTTCGTTTATAAATTCTCTTTTCTCATCTCTCAAAACACACTTCAAGCTGTTAAACCCTTTATTCTTACTAAAGAATTTTCTGATGAAGATGTTTTTAAGTGTGAAGAAGTTTCGGGTCCTCCAAGAAAATTGAAGAAGTAGAAAAGATAATGTTCAAAAAGGGCGAAGTTAATATTTTGAGAACTCAATTCTGAAGAGGAAGGTGTCTGATTTTTAAAAAAAAAACACTATTAGAGGAACCAGGTGCAAAAAAAAAAAAATGGCAACTCTGAAGGTTCAACATACAGGTTGGGCTGCACAGCATGCTGAACGTTAAGAGAAGATTCTATAAATTTCATGCTTAGAGATATGCTCTATTAATTCTACTATTTCAATCCCTTGCTTACAAGTCATCCCTTCTTTTCCTAAATTCTTGTGTCAATCTTCATTCCTCTATTTAATTGAAATTCTATAGACATTGTCTTGGTTCTCATTCTTAATGATATTTGCAATGCTTTGATTGATGATCTTTTATTTATGAATGAAGAATGTCTTGCTTCTACTGGCTTGTCTCATTACTTTACGCAGTTTTCACTCATGCTAAGTGTTGCCCAAGTGGCCATGAATTTGCTGGAACTACATTTCTGTCAACTTGGTTTACTGCTTTAACCTTTTTTTATGATGTCAAAAGGGGAAAAATTGTTAAGGTATGAGATCAATGATGTTAGCTATTTGAAGAAGACATGAGTCATGCCGATAGGGGGAATCAATGCTAGCTACTTGAAGCAGAAATGGTTCTACGACAGGGGGAATCAACGCTAGCTACCTGAAGAGGAAATGGTTCTGCCGGCAGGGGGGAATCAACGCTAGCTACCTGAAGAGGACCTGGTCCTGCCGACAGAGGGAAGAAGTTGAACAAGTTTTTCATCATCAAAAAGAGTAAAAATGCTATGTTGATGTTTTGATGAGTTGACAAACTTCGGGGATGATGAAACTTTAGTTACCCCAAGAGTTCTTGTTGATAGGGGAAACTAGTGAATAAGTTTGTTATCATCAAAAAGGGGGGAAATGTTAGTTCAGAGCTGATATTAAGTTTTGATGATTTGACAAGCTTAAACATCTAACAAGGAATCAGATCCTTGTTATTAGGACTGTGAAATGAATGATAAACTCAGTGTGAGGTGTAATTGTGTGCTATCATCAAAAAAGGGGAAATGTTATATTGTAGGTGTTTTGATAATCCTCACAAATGAAGGGACTTGGTCCCTGTCTGAGTTTGCTCGTCCAGATGTATAATGGGGTACAACTGTAAAGTTGTCGTGTCAAAGGTTGGTGAGGCGTCATCGTACTACACCAATCAGAATGGAAGAAGGTGTTTGTCTAACGGATAATAACTCTTTATGTTTGATATTTTAAACATGACAAACACCATATTAAATACATTCATTCAAAGAAGAAAGTCAGCCAGCAAGCCTTTCAAGAATTTATAAAGAGGTTTGCAAGGGACCTGGTCCCTGCAAGACTGCGTATGTGGAAGAATGACAAGACAGCTGTCAGAAAAGGTGCCACTTCTGATGTGGTAAGTGCACGTCCTTCCAGAAAGGCAGTCTCTCAGCCAATGGACGGTCCCAAGGAGTTTGTATGTATTTCATATAGTCTTCTCACCAAAACACAAACTCAAGATTTGGCAAACTAAATTTGGATTTTCTTCTCTCTGAAAATTCATGAGCTTACAAAGCAAAAGCCATCTTCAAGGAAGAACTCTGCTCAACTCAACAAAGGGACTTGATAGAGTGAAGGAAAGTTGATTGGCCATATGAATAATGCTTATTGTTTATGGTCATATGAATGAATGATTATACACTCACGTGAGGAGTTATGCAGGTTGTTTGTCTTCATAAAAACAGTGGAAATTAATAAGTGTTATACTCTTAGATGTTATGATGATCTTCTCACAAGTGCAGGGACCTGGTCCTCTGCAGAGTATGAAACTCGTCCAGTCTTCAAAGTGCTGGACAACTGTAAAAGTTGTCTGCATCAGGAAAGTTGGTGAAGCAGCATAGTACTTCACCAATAAGGGACGACCAGGGTGTTTGTTTGATGGGTAATAAATTTTCTTGGTATATATCAAACAAACAACAACAAAATTCATTTATTCATTCATAGAGAGAAATTTCAAGCTTCAAGAACAACAAAAGGAACTGATCGAAGTGCATTTATTGCTTCTTGTATTTGTTGTATTTGGTTAATTGTAATTGTTCTTACATTGTAGGATTCGTTTCAATTGTGAAAGAAACGTTTCAAACTTGGGTGAATCATTGTAAGGGCTAGGTTGAGGGTAACTTAGGTTCTTACTATAAGTCTATATTAATCGGGTAGGATTAGTATAGAGAGCAGTGTTATATCTGCTCAGGCTCAGCTAAGTGATAGAGAGTATTACTTAGGCTAATCTCTTGTTGTAACCGATTTTTACTTTTGCTTGTTGAAGATTAGTGAAAGTGGTTTGAAAAGTCCTGTTGAGAACAGGTCGTGGTTTTCCTCCCTTGAGCAAGGAGGTTTCCACGTAAAGTTGCTTGCCAATCTTTACGTTTTTGTATTTTTCTTTACAGTCTGACGTTACTGTATTGAGGACCTGGTCCATTCTATATAAGTGGACGCATACATTCCAACAATTCTCATATTATAATTATATTGTTGTTTGTAGACCAAAAACAAGCAGAACAAATCCGAAAAGGGAAGCATCAAGTTTTTAGGGGATTCAAGCTTTGTTCGAGGTAGGTGATGGTTGTGATTCCATGATTGTCTGATATATGTTTGTTCTTGCTTCATTATGATGCATGTATGTGTGCGAATTTTGTATTGTTGATCAAACTTGTTGTAAATAAAATAGACGAATGATTATATGTCATGAATCTCTTCTTGATTGTATGACTTGGGAATATACTTGTATTTGTGATTTGATGTGTTGAAGGAACGGATTGCCACGTTTCGGCATAACTAAATGGAATCGATTGTCATGTTCCGGCATAAAAAATGGGATCGGATTGTCATGTTCTGGCATAAACATTTGATGGGGTACCACGTTCTAGTGCACTAACAGTTTGAGTTTGGATTCTATGAGAGACCATTGAATTTAGTTCCATGAGAGGACCATTGACTTGTTATATATTGGCTTAATATTATCAATATGAACAAGGACTATGACTTGTGACTTCTCAAAGAGTTCTACTTAGTGTGAGTGGGGGTATGAGACTTCATTCATGCATTGCACAAGTGAACTTTCAGAGTAGTTGTGGTGTGGTTCTCTTTTGCTATGAAGATTATGTTCGGTGTATGCATGTTTATAATGTTGCTTTGACTTATATATGTTTCACTTAGTGGGATAGTTGTGTGATACTACCAGTACACGGTGGTTGTATACTGATAATGCATTTGCTCTTATTTTTGTTGAGTACAGGGCATCTTCCGATGGCTATTGATAGACCTCAGCTATGTGAATATTGAGCGTGACCGAATTCAAGGGTAAGTCTGTTCTTGTAGGCTTCCATGGATCTCTCTTATTTAAGAATTTAAGTCCACTCTCTTCGGACTCAAACTATTTGTTTAAGGTGTTTGTTTAGTTTTGGGGTTGTATACCTTTTTCTTAGACTTATCGTTCGTAGAGATTTGGTACATTGACTTTCATGTTCCTTTCTTCCGCATTTATTTAGTTGTTAGACCTTTTCTTGGAGTTTATGGAAACTCCCTATTTCTTTTTTTAGTATTTTGATTTGTTGATTAGTATTAATAGTTTTCCCACCGGAGAGTTAGTGTGGGTGTCACTCACGACGGTATGGGTTTGTGACAATTGGGTGATAGTTCAGATTTCTAGGAAGTTCATACTCTTGACTGTTTAGTTATGAATAATTCAAATGTGTTTTTGACCCTTTTAACTCTTTTCTTTATTCATTCTAATTTCGACAAAAGCAGTGGAGATATTTAAGAGTTTCATCTAGTTGGGTGCACCCTAGGAGATTCCTGAATAGTATTGTATTTTGGGGGGAAAACATCACTTATTTATAAAGGTGTTTCGCTAGTATAGAATTTAAGAAAGGAAGGACAATTTTTGAAAATCATGATTTCAAATAAATTATAGATATTTAAGGGTAAAATATAAAATATAAAGTTAGCTTGTACTAAATATAGAAAGGTGTACAACTTCACAGGACTCATGATTAAAACAAAACTCATTTTATCTCATATTAATTGATCACTTTTCTATTTACACACATATTAAAAAATGATAAATAAGAAGATAATTTTATAAACAAATGTGAACACTTTCAAAAAGAGTTAATTGTGAGGGTCAACGGAGAATTTTAATTAATATTTTGTTGATTTTGAAAGTGTTTGGTAAAGTTAAAATTGACTTAAAATAATTTTAAAATGACTTTAAATTGTTAAAATTCAAAAGTAAAACTCATTTAATCGATTTAAGTTTGACCAAAGATATTTTTTTGTACCCTCAATTCTTTTAGATAATTTCAAATTTACCCTTATAAAAAAGAATATCCCAAGATCTTCTCTTTCCATCAAATATGTGTGTCCTAAGATCTTCTGTGTGTGAGAGGGAGACTGATCCCCCATCTTTCTTAACTATGTATGGCTAATGAAGTCCTTGTTTTAGTCCATTCTTTTCCTTCTTCGGACTCGGGTCAAAAGTAGCTACGGAGGAAGGGTGGAGATAAGATTCACGATAAGCTATAGTTGTTCAAAAAACTAGAATCATACCGCTTTGAACAAAGTCTCCCTCTTTAACTAGTGCTACCTCCATGTGTATGTGAATGATAGGCAAATATTATTACAAAAAGTACATCTTAAATTCTTCATGTGATCTAGCATTCAAACATTATTACAAGAAATGCGTCTTAAATCCTTCTTGTGATGTGATCTATTCAAATGATATATTTTAAAATTTTAAATAGGTTGTGCATATATTAACTTTAAAAAGATGTTTATATTGGAACTGAACTAAAATATAAATTAATTTTACTTTAATTTTTTTAAAGTAAAATATTTTTAAAAATAACAACAATTTATAACGTTAAAATTTTTAAGGATAGTTCAAATATTTTAATTTAAAAAAAGTGTTTAATAACACTTCTATTGTACAAATCACATCAACAAATTTTTTCAGTTGCAAAACTTTTATCCAAATACGTAATTTATTTTTAAAATAAATTCCAGCACTTCAAAAGTTACTTATTAAAAGCTATTTTTTTCAGTCAATCCAAACATACTCTTAGGAAATATTTAGCCACAAATTCGCAAATATTCTTGGCAAGATATTTTTAGGTTAAGTTTTGGTGAAGGTTCACCATGCATTTGACCACAATTTTTTTCAACAAAAAATATGGTTTATACAGATAAGTTCTAAAAATTATTTAAAATACTTATAAGTTTGTATTATCATTTTATAATGAACGTGTTCTGTTAAAAATAGTCTTATAACATAATTGATAACAATCAACAATAACAAATAATAATATGGGCAAGAGCAATACATTAATCACATACTCTAACTTGTCATTGATTCAGTTGAATTATAACTCATTAAAACCAATTGTTCTTTTTTCTCAATCTTGTTACTCAAACTATAACTCAAACTTTTCCGGAGGAGGTAGATAAATATTGGTTGAAATTAACAAATGATGGGTGTTTTTATAAAATATAAAAGTTTGGGGTAACTTTTAAATTTTTAAAAATTCTCAAACACTAGAACTTGGCCTAAATACTAAATTTTTCTAGTATATGAAAACTTGAGATATTTGGCAAATATATTTGCCAAGTTGTTTGAACAAATATTACTTCGTAATTTTCTCAAATTTTTTCCCAAGTTTTCCCTGAATATATTTGTGACCAAACGGGTCCTTAATAAGGTGGACAACTAATCATAAATAATTTTTTTTAAATAAGACGATCAATTAATATGGGACAGAAGCAGTATTTATGAATTCTTTATTTATTATATCATAAGTGTTTGTATTTAATGCTTTCATAATCTCTAATATTTTTTTTGTTCATTTTTACTCGTCTTATTTGGACTTGACACATTCATAATTGTCTAACAGTATTAATTGATGTTTCCTGCCTCTATATTTAAGCATAAATCAGAAGTATATATATATATACTTACTTACTTATGTGCATATTTGATTAAGTGTCAAGATTATATGCCTTGTTGGTTAGATATGAATTTACTCTATAATTATTTATTCTCTTTTTTCTCTTATGAAGGAAAGTACATAGTGTTCCAATTAATTGCACAGCGCAATAACTAAAAGGGATAATTGTATATAATAGCAAACTAATAACCTAAAATAAATGGAGTAGCTAGGGTTTGATTTAATTATGCTCCATAGCAAACGTTTGCAGAAAATTGCCAGGCGCCTCTCTCCCAAATATCTCGCTCGCCACTCTCCTTCAATCTCTCGCTCGCTTTCTCACTTTTTATACAAACACAAGTGTATAAAAATTATTTCTAATTGTATAAAGCAGAGGAAATTGTATAAATATATATTTTTTTGTTCCCCTCTCTCCCCTTTTCCAGATCTCGCTCGCCACTCTCCCAAATCTCGCTCGCTACCCTCGTCTTTCTCACTTATACAAACAGAAGCGAAATATATAAATTACGTTTCTGTTTGTATAAAGCGTGAGAAAATTGTATATACACATGCAAGTACATATATTTTCGTCCTATACACTTATAATTATACAATAAAAATACTCCCCTGCCCAGTTTCTCTCTTTCTCGTTTTATACAATTTTCAAATTATATCTAATTTCTCTCTTTCTCGTTTTATACAATTCTATTCAATTGTATATTCCTTGTCAAGTCTCTTTTGTCTTTCTCTCTTTCTCATTTTATACAAATTCAAATTGTATATAATCGTTCTATACACTTATAATAATATAATTCGTTTTATACACTTCGTTTTTATACAGTTCTCTGTCCTAGTGTCTTTCTCTTTCTCATTTTATACACTTCGTTTTATACAATTTGCTTCAACTGTATATGTATAGCGAATTATACAGTTTCTATGTTTGCTATGGAGTGCAATTATGCAAACTTTGCTATAGCATACAAATATGAATTTTTTATTTGCTATATGTGAAAGTTGCCCTAACTAAAAACAACATATATTCTATATCCCATGATTTATTTGAAAATTCGAAGTATAAGAGTTAAAACACCTCATTTTATCCTTTGAATATTTTTTTTAAAAATTATATATTTAGAAATTACACGAAAATTATCATAACTAAACATAGCCTTTAATTTGTTTTTTTTTTCAAGTATGAAAAAATTATAATGATAAAAAGAACTATTAGATTCTCTAAATAATAGTAATATTCTTTTTAGTTATTGTGCTTTCAAATTAATTGAAAAATCAATGTCTAAGAATTAAATGTTTTAGATATTGCCCTTTGCAATTTTCACTTTTTATTTTGGAAGACATACTTTCCTTGTAATCGAAAGGGAGACAAGCCAAAAAAAAAAATTAGATAGCTATAGAGCATATTTAGATCTAACCGACAAGGCATACAATTTTGGACACTTAATCAAATTCTTGATAAGTCGATACTCACATCGAACTTATATATTTTATTTTTCTTAACTTTTGATTCATACTAAAATATAAATGTGTGAAATCGACCTCAATTAATGCAGTTAGACAATTATGAGTGTGTCGAGAAAATAATAATTGACATGGTTATTGTCATACTATCTTTATTAATTGATATTTATTATTAGACCTTAAATTTGGATCAAAATTTTCTGGTTATTTAGCATTATTTTTTCAACAAAATATTGATGGTGTCTAAGCTAATTTGTGTATAATTTAATTAATTAATCACTAAGCTAGCATTTTCACAAGTACAAGCTTTCAAGGTAATCATGCCCCACCTCTTTAATATTTCCAACTTTTTTTTCACACTTTCATATTAAATTAAAAATTTATTTGTTCCCTCCAAATTATTATGACATGTTGCTTCAATATCTAAAGATCAAGAGAATCTTAAAGGTGCCATAAAATCTATTATGAATTTGTAAGAAACTATTCTTTTTTTCACCAAAAAAGGATTTTAAATGTCATGATAATTGAAAAGGACTTCTTTCCATTTCATATTCACCAAAATTATACTAAGAGCAAAAAGGGAAAGGGAAAGGTACCAAATATTAAGCATGCCTCATGTGCTGAAAACAGTGTGGAGATGATGGTACAACCTAGCTAACAATAAAATATTCATGCCTTTTATAATATTTATTACTTTCTCTGTTTTAATTTGATTATCATGTTTTGATATGAAAAAAAAAATAAGCAAAAAAAAATTTAAAATTTGTGGTTTTAAATTTGAAGATATATAAAAGATATCAAAATGTTCTTTAATTTTGTATTTTTAAACATATCATGTGAATATTAAAATTAAAAAATTATCGAAACAATACTTTTTTAGATAAATTAAAAAAAAAAAAAAAACAAATAAATTTAAACGGACAGAATATTATATATATTAACATTGATGCTTCATTCACATCTAGTGCTAACTTTTCAGAGAATCATTCTTATGAGTTAAATGGCTGGAGTTTGAAGTTTCCATTTTTATATTTAATGACCCATTCCGACTTCTCTCCAACTCTTTGTTTTTATTTTTTGAATTTTTTGGTTTCGATCGGCTTGTTTTAAGTGTTTTTAAGTTAACATAGCTTTTAAGTTATTTTTAGTATTTGAATAAAATAAAATTGTGCTTGTAAGCACTTACTTTTAAGTTAAAATAACAAAAATAAGTCACAAGTTAGAATTTCTAACTTGCAAGTGTTGTAAGACATAAGTCAACTCAAACAGGCTCACTCAATAAATTGGGGATAAAATTTGCAAAACGGTGAGTTTAGGCGGGAGGAATATGACATGCTTCATAAGATTCTTCGAAGAGTTTCAAGTGACAATACACGTAAAATAAAACAAGTGAATAAGTTGAAATCTTCCCACCCTAAACTCAACGTTTTTGTAAATTTTATACTCAAATTATTGAGTGAGCCGTTTGAATTGATTTTTGATTTTTGACTTATAAGGCAAAAGGCATAAATTATTCAAATTTACAGTTTTTGACTTATTTTTGACATCTTAGCATAAAAAGAATACTTAAAAAATATTTTTTAAATTTACTCAAACACTACGAAACTGCTTAAAGCCATTTTGACTTTAAAATACCTAAAGTTAGCCAGTCCAGATAGGCTCCAAGCATTTATTTTGAAACAAAAACATTTTTTTGGAAAAATTAAAATGTTTTGCTAATTAGTAAAATGTTTTTAATTAGAAGTAGAAAGCAGATTTTCTGCTATTGGAAAGGAACTAAAATATATAACAAATATATCCTCTGCAATTTTTGTGATCGTAATTTTTTTTAAAAAAATACTTTTTAAAAAGCTATTTTTTAAAGAAATATTTAAAACTAAATAATTTTAACAGTAATATCAAACATGCTCTTAGTAAGTATAAGTGTGCCAGGTGACAATTATAACAGAACTTCAGGAATACCTTTTAGAGTAGATAATTTATTATTAGTAATTATTTTGTTATTATTTTACTTCACTTAAAAAGGATACTAACAATATTAGCAAAATTATTTGAATTTGAGTTCTAGAGAAAATTGATTCTTACATAATTAAGATGTATTTAACTTGTAAACTTCTCATACAATTAATAATATTCTTTCACAATAGTCTTACTTACAAGCAAAGGCAAAGAATGAAGACCATGCCTTTGTTCTTCTTTTTTTCCAAAATTAATTTTAAAGCAATTGTAAATAGATACTACATTAAAACCTATATAAATTAATATTGGTAGAATCACATAATTTTATTATTTTATAGAAATATCATTTAATTAATAAATTAATATTTATTAATTTAAAGAATGATTTGAGATTTAATAAATGTTAATTTTAATTATATCAAAATCATTGAATCTTACTAGCTAATTTATGTATCATTTTTATTGATTTCATATTAAAAAATATTATACATAAACTACAACGAATACATCAAAATAATTGTATCTTATTAATTTATCTATCATATTTATTGAATTGTCACTATTGTGCAAACAAAAGAGCATGGATGACAAAAAAAAAATATGAATATATTTGTTGATTTGACCATAAAATGCATGGTAGACGAGTTTTGCTTATGGTAAATAATTGTCTACCCCATAATAGAAATATTGAAGAACTACAATATGTTGAATTATTTTTCTTGCCACCTATTATCACATCAAAATTCAACCTTGTGGTGTTGGATAATAATAGCTTTCAAGATATATTATCGTAACAGATGTTATCGTAGGATATTAGAAGACTATGAAGTGGGACAAATTGATCCAATAAATATTAATATTTTGGATGCTATCAATTTTGCAATCACTGCGTGGACAATAAATGTTCAGCAAGAGACAATAACAAATTGTTTTTGTCATTGTAAAATTTGTTTGGGGGATGCAATCTCAGAAAATTTGAATGAACCCACTTGTGAAAATGTCATTCATGAACTTGAGGTCGTGATTAATGATCTCGGTTACCACAATAAGATGGATGCCAATAACATGTTGGATTATCCGAGTGAAAGTGATACATGTTCAGAGGTCCAGAGTTTAGAAGAAATTGTGGATACCATCGAAAATAACAATGTTGATGATGATGTTGAAGATGATACTATATCTTTGAAAACAGTTATGCGTAAGGAAACACTAATCACATCTAGAACTCTTCAAAATTTATAGTGTAGTTTGAAAAGAACACACCGGAGGAGCTCTTGGATGCAATAAGAAAAGTTAGAGATGAGTTTAAACTAGATTTAAATTTTAAGATATTTCACTAAATTGTCTTAGATACATTTGTACTTTTAAAGAATTATTAATTAACTTATGATATTAATGAGACGATATATTTATAGAGAGGTCTTCTAGAAATATATTATCTTATTATTTTATGGAAATTGATGATTTTTTCTATTTATCCAAATCAAAATCGAAAAATATATTATTTTAAAGAGATTATCAATTTACCTAATATTATTTTACAGAGGTTTTACTGTACTTTATTTTCTAAATACTTTGCAAATTTGAAATGAATGATCTTTTGGCAAATTTGTATACTACAAATAAAAAGTACGTACGGATGTATTTAATGACAAACTATAAAAACAAACAAAATCATTTACTTGTGTCTTTATCAAATGAATGTCTTTACTTTTTCCAACAAATTGCAACAAATTAAATGAATGTCTTGGTCATAAAAGAAATTAATGCTAGTCTAGAAACAGTTTTTATTTCCTAAAAGAAGAAATTGTATTTATCATCCCATGTGTGGTTTCATTATTTAGAACAAAGAAATTAATGTTAGTCTAGAAACAGTTTATTTTCTTCTAAAGCAAAGAAATTGTACTTATAATCCATGTGTGATTTCATTATTATGAGCCGCTATAATTTCCCTTAGGAGAAAAATATTATACTCTCAGTCGTTTAATCTCTATTATTTTTATTATTTTTATTATGTTTTTCGAAAGTTAATTTAATTAATTTTAAAAATTAAATTAAATTACGTTATTTTAATTTTTTTAAACAAAAAATTTAGATATTCAAAAACTATATGAAAAAATATTATAAGTTGCATTTTTTGCATAGCAATATGATGAAAGTACATTATAAAATGATAGTCAAAACTTTTATAGTTTGACTCTAAAAAAGAAATTATGACAATTAAAAGTGGACGGAGATAGTAGTTGTCTATTTATTTACTCCGTCCACATTTAAATGTTATGATTTTTTTATAGTCAAACGATAAGAACTTTCACTAACATTTTACAATATATTTTTCATTCTATTGATATGCAAAAAATTATTATTTATAGTATTTTTCATATAGTTTTAACATCTAAATTTTTATTTAAAGTATCGAATTAATGTAATCTAATTTTACTTTGAAAATTAGTCTAATTGGCTTCGAAAAGCGCTATATATCAATTAAAAGTAGACGAGGGAAATACTACTTTGGGATGTCCAACAACACTTGTCCACTTAATTAATCAATCAATAATTTTACACTTAGTTTCTAATTTACCCTTATCTTAATTATATTCATTTCTCTATTACATTTTTTAAGATATTGTACTTATTATATTCCAAAGGATAATATCACTTATGTGTAGTTGAAATGTTTCACCCTGTTCTCATATCGTAACACTTCCAAACGTACTCAAACTTGATTAATTAATAATAGTTTTTGGTTTTTAAATCTTTTAACTTCATTCATTCATTCTTACATTTTGTGCTTCTATTACATCAATTATTAATTGTGATATATCTTATGAAACTACTTGTCAATAATCCTTTGGTTTCATAAAATTTCCATCTACATACTCTAATAGTCATATGATCAAAAGAGGGATGGAAGGTTGAACGAAGTTCTCTAATGCCATCAAGAAGATTGCGAGTGTTTAGAAAAGCTACTACATAAGTTTTCTATACACTTAGATTAAACTCTAATACCAGATATTGAATAGCATATAGAGATGAAAAAATGTGAAACAAAAAAAGTGGAGAAATATTATTTCAATATATTGATGAAAATAAATATGTTTATATGTTGCTAAAAACATAACAATAGAATCAAGACTTACGCTAATCTATTCCTAAATAAATTATTCTTTTCTACGAGTTAAGATTTAACTACCTACAGTAAGTAAAATAAACTTGGTTAAACAGAGTCTAAATATAGTTAAAAAAAACACTAACACTTACTTTGAAAAGAATATTATTTTTCTCTTTAGACAACGATTAATTCTAAAAAAGATTACAAGGTAAATTTGAAATCACTAGACTAAAAAGTATATAGTACATACAACATGTCTTTAGTTTAATTTTACAAAATTCAAAAAAATAAATAATAGAACTCTGTTATCAAATCAAATCAAACAAATAAATTGAAATGAAGGGAGTGTACATATCCCAGATGTGACAAAATCAAACTCAATATGTTCAAACAGTTTAAGTTTGGGCCGGTCAATCGAGTTATTGACCCTCCCGTTTATTAGCTCAGTCCATTTCAACACAATTTGTTTCAATCTATTAAAAATTGGGTTGAGATGTAACCCCAATTGACTCATGAAAAATTTTGTCAAACTATTTTTAATTTTTTTTTCAACTTGATATGTTATAGATAGACATAATAAAGAAAAAATAATTTTATTAGATACTAAGATATTTTATAGAACAAATAAAATAATTAAGTTTTAAAAAATTTGAATTGGGTTAGGTCTTGATCCGTTATTTAAACGCATTTGAACTCGATTATTGTCTTAACCCATTATAACCTGCCCAAATTTAATCGAACCCACCAAATTATCACTCCTAATATATCACAAAGATGTGGGAAAATTTCAAGTCAATTTTTGGACAAAACTTTTTAACAATTAAAAATCACATGGCAAAGTAGTGTTAAACTAACAAATTATTATTCTCCCATCTCATTTATAATTGTTGCATTAATTAAAAAATATTGTCCCAAAATAAGAACTCTACTTTAGAAATTCAATCAAGGTGGACCATTATTTTGAATTCTACTCTTGAGAAAATATTTCCATAAATAAGAAAGATTGAACCGATTTTTTATGCGTATTTATCTCAAAACAGTGTACATATTTATATTTATAAAATGATGACAAAGCGTTTCTCTCTCTAAAAATGTGATTCTCTCTCAGCGAAAGCTTAAATGGGCAGAAAATCAAAGGTAAGAGGAGGAGGACGAACGAATCTGGGTGGGCATACAACAACAAATTTGGAGATGAAAGGAATTCCACAGTCAACGGATGCAAGGAAAACGAAGAGTATTAATGTTTTGCAAGGAATTGAGCCACTACAAATGGCGAGGAGAGGGCCAGTTACACCACAAGTAACACCATTGAATACTCCAAACAGTGTTGGAAGCAGAGCAACAGAATCAGGGAAGAGTACATGGGCAAATATGGTGGAGGAAGAGACATCAAAAGTGAGATCTACAGCAAGGCCAAGTGAAGGAGTGACATGGAGTAGAATTGTAGGGACAACATCGCAAGTAGAAGGACTGATGGGAAGTAAACCCTAGTCTCAATGTTAAGACAACAAGTGAGGATATACAAGAGAAAGTGGAATATTGGGGAACAATTGTGGTTTGTTATGTATTAGGATCGAACCCACCGCCGATAGTTATGGAGGGATATTTTAGGAGAATCTGGAAAAAATTGGTAATAGATAAAGTAGCTCAAGTAAATAGGGGGGGGGGTGTTTATGGTGCGATTCAATAATGCTGAGAATAGGGGAATAGCAGTAGAAGAGGGTGTGCAAATGTTCGACAAAAAGCCAGTAATAGTGAAACCATGGACGCCGAATATAGAGGTAACAAAAGAAAAGGTGGAAAAAGTGCCAATTAGGGTGAGATTGGTAGGGTTAGATATAAAATATTGGGGAAAGAATGCTCTAACAAAGATAGCAGGGTTGATAGGGCATCCATTGAAAGCAGACAGAGCAACAACACAGAAAGATAGATTAACGTTTGCAAGAGTATTGATAGAGCTGCCTCTGAATAAGGAATATCCCAAAGTAATAATGTTTGAGAATGAAATAGGGAAGGTAGTGCATCAGCAGGTGGAATATGAGTGGAAGCCGATGTTATGCACGAAATGTAAGAATTTTGGGCATGATATAAGTGAGTGTAGAAAACAATTAAAGGAGAATGAGCAACAGTGCAAAGGAGAACAAGTAAGAAATGGAGAAGGACAACAGAGGGCTGATAAAGTGAAGGAAATAAGAAATACCAGGCAGTCTAGTAGAATAGAGATACAAAGGGGGAAGACTCAAATAATGGAAACAGAGACAAATAACTCTTTCAATGTGTTGGGGGAGATAGGGCAAGGAAGTAAGGAGATAAGAGCAGGGGATAATGAGATTGGAAATGAGCAAAGGAAGGACAAGGATGGGGGAGACCTCATCCTGAATGGATAGAATAGGGTTCTGGAACTCCAGGGGATTCAATGGAGTTGATAAACAAAAGGAAATGCAGGTTTTCCTATATACCTCAAAAATCAGCTTGTTTGGTTTCATGGAGACTAGGATTAAGAGAGTGAAAGCAAGTAATGTGACTCTTAATATATGTAGGGGATGGTCGTTTACAACTAATCTAACAGCTCACAATTGGGGGGAAATTTAGATATTGTGGAAGACAGAGATATACAATGTGGATGTGAATTTAGTAACAGAGCAAGTAATTCACAGTAAAGTAGAACATTGGGGTACATGAAAGGTATTTGATATTACAATGGTATATCGTTTCAATGATCAAGCAATGAGAAGAACATTATGGAGTGACATAAAAGGGTTAAGAGGAAGCATAATGGGGCTTGGTCTATAATAGGAGATTTTAATTGCATGTTGAATATGGATGAAAGAATAGGACGACCTGTGAAAATGGCAGAAATAAGGGAATTTCGATAATGTGTGGAGGAATGTGAAGTTCAGGACCTTAAATCACCAAGCTCATTCTTTACATGGAATAATAAACAAAGAGGGGAAGACAGAGCTTAGAGTAAAATAGACAGGGTACTAATTAATAGTGATTGGATAACCAAATTACAAGCGTCAGAAGTACACTTTATGCATGAAGGAATATATAATCATTGTCCTGCAAGCATAAGCTGGGAAGAGGGGTCTATAAATGGGAAGAAGAAACTTAGGTACTTTAATATGTGGAGAATGACACCAAAATATAAAGAAAAGGTGAAGGCTAGCTGAGGGAAAAAATAGGAGAAAGGAATATGTTTCAACTAGTGGGGAAACTAAATAGGTTGAAAAAGGTATTACTGAGTATAAACAGGGAAAATTTTGGAGACATAGGGGGGAAGGCTGAAGAGGCAAAGGAGGAATTAAGGCAATGTCAGATGAAAATGAAAATAGATCCAACAGATATCAAGTTGATCGAACAAGAATTGGAAATATCTAAACAATATGGAAAACTAAAAGAGGCCAGGGATCAATTCTTTAAACAAAAAGCAAAAATACAATGGATTCAAGAAAAACGACATCAAATATCATTACGAACAACGTACAATTTCACAAAGCCAAGGTATACCATTATGTCAAGTAGTTGATCCTCTCATGGAATCCAAACCCAAACTGTAGCATACCGGAATAGGGTATCAGATCCAATGTTTATGTCGGAACGTGACAATCGATCACATATTTATTCTGAAACGTGGCAACCAATCCAAGTTAGTGTGTCAGAATGCAACACCCGATCCATTCAATAAGCCACAATCATAATCACAAGTATATTCTCAAAATCATACAATCAAGTCATGATACATGGCATACCTCATTCAATTATTCTCACATACGATTGGTGTGATCCATAAGAAACATTTGCATACACACATGCATTATAATGAAGCAAGAACAAACATATATCACACAATCATGAAATCACAACCATCACCTATGAAGTATTCATCGACGTATATCACTTAAACAATAGTTCGACCAAAATTAGCCCTAGTTCATCACCTAAGGCTTCTTCCTATGATTAACTCATCTTTTGTTCGGTGCACGAAGGTCTACGCATAAATCTTACCATTATTTGAATTATATTACGCAGTGAACACAGATTTATAACTACTCAATTAATAAAATCTAGCCTACCTGTGCGCCAAGCATTCGCAGAGGAATTACAGATAATTTCTTGGTTTCTGGATGATGGGACGGTGATTTGATCAGATATTCGCAAGTTACGCCACCCCATGCTAGAAATCTCTTCTACCTTCTTTCCCAAGTTTATAGCAGATTTAGGAGGGTCTCTGGGGTGATTTACGTCTAAATAAGGTATTTTATGAAGAAGGAGAATATAAGATTTCGCGTTATTTACATTCTATCTCGCCTATCTCGCTCTGGCGCCAGCTTACCCCACCGCCGCCCTAGCGGCATTTGCCCACCCCGGCTGGACAGTGGCCTAGTAATTTTTGATGTTTTGCTTTTTTCTAAATAACGATGGTTTGGATCGTTACAACACGCCACATTGAAAAATTACATATCTCCATGTTTCTTTTATAAATAAATATTTATGATTACAAATTATCAAATCCACATAATTTTATAAAGATTCACTAATCAACAATAGTAGTAACTAACTTTTCTCTAACATAATCCTTTCACGTGACAATTGGCTCAAAGAATTTCTTTTCGCCGAGCATATGTCTCTTTTTTACGTAAAAATCGTGATTTAAAATTTTAAATCATTCTTTTTGAACAATCTAGGATATTTTTAAATCATAATTTCAACTAACATATTTAAACGTTGGTTTGAAATTATGATTTTATATAATATATTCAAACACAAACTTAATAAGCATGAAATGTGTTAAAAGCAATAAAATTAAGGGAGAGTAAACATGTAAGAGAAATGATGAACTACCAATATATGATAATTAGACATATCTTTCAAGTAGTATATCTTTAATTGAAATGGATTATTGCACTCAAATACATACCTAAAAATAATTATTTCACATTAAGTATCAATTATTTATATGTAACCACTAACAAATCACATCTTCTTTTTTATGTTGATATATAAATAAATAAATCTACAAGGGACAAGAGATAACAATCTTTTTTCAGTGGTCCTTTCAAGTTTGCTTTTTTAGAAAATTGGACCACTATGTTTACCCAACATAAGACAGTATCCCCCCAAAATAGTTTCAAGTTTTGCTATCAAATATGATTCTTAAAATATTTTCATTTTAGTCCTTTTAGTAATTTTGAATGCCTTTTCATGTGCACCTCTTACTTGCAAGTATTGTTGACAATGAGGAGTAAAACCTGATTAAATTTGAATTTGTATATTTCAAGCGTTATTTTTAGGACGGCGATTTTAATTGTAGCGCTCAAACTTAAGATCTTGGATTAAAAATAAAAATATGATCATTATTTAATTTTGTAATCTTTCATATTGTTAAAATGGAAAATGTCTAAATTTAACATATTTAGCCAGCTCTAATTTATCATTGTCTAAGTTTGTTGCAACAAAATTAAAATAGTTTTTAACAGTAATAAAGAAACATATTACTATGTTAAAACTTTTAGTTGCATTAGTTAATTTTCATTATATCAAATTATGGGCTTTAGCGTCTTTTATAAAGAGGGCTAAAATTTAATATTCACAAGTAATTACCTCTAGAAACATGTTTAGCAACAATTAAATTATTATTGTTAATTAATTGTCATAAAAAACATTTTTTTTGTGGTAACTGTTCTAACAAAGATGCAACAAATTATATTCTGTTCGTCAAAATTTACTCCATAAATTACTTGGAACATCCCTTAAGAAGTAATAAATAAAATGATAAGTTAACTATATCACCCTTTAAATATAATATGTTTAATATTTGAAAAATATGTTGAAAAATGAAAAATATTTAATAATGGAGTAAATATATTAAAAGGATGAATAAATTATGTACTTCTATTATAATGATAAAAATGAACGAAAGAAATAAATTTAGTATCCGATAATCGACATAACTCACGCAAGATTTCAGTTAATTGATTGTAGATTTGAAGATTTAGGTTTAGTTGAATGATTGGGATTAAAACAAAATTAGTGCAAAAAGCAGAATTAAAGCCAAGATTATCACTACAATGATGGATGTTGACCAACTTTTATGGTGGCTGAACCTAATGTAACTTCTTTTCATTAATTAATTATTATTTTTTGATGAAATTATTAATTTGAAGAATTTTATTTGTGTAAACTTAAATTTGAAGAATTTAGAAGTTAGATAGTGATGTACGATTTGCTTAGGCAAGTGCACGTGTAGGAGATGATGATATTTTGGTACATATTTTTATAAATTTTGTGATTTTATCGTTAAATATGTACGATTTATTAAAAATGAAATGAGTGAAAAAACAAAAATATTTATAAACGAACATATTTGTCTGCAACACATTACCCACCAGCCACCGTGAGGGATATGACATTTTTTTTAATGATTAAGAATTTTTAATTTTATTTATTTTTAATAGGTGACGGTAAAATTTAAAACTTATATTTTTGTTTGCACCTTAAACAATTAGAGAAGGGACACATTTTATTTATATTGGTTATCAATAAATAAGTTATTTTTTTCTCTTTGGTATAGTTTTTTTTTCAATATTAATTTATAGTGTTACAATCTGTGCGTCCACTATCAGTCAATGGACCAGGTCCCTTGACTCACTCAAAATATGAACCACTGTAAATAAAGGCAGAATATCAACACCAGCAGTTTACGTGGAAACCTCCTTGCTCAAGGGAGTAAAACCACGACCTGTCTCACAGGATTTCCAAAACCGTTTCACTAGTCTTCACAAGCAAAAGTAAACCGGTTACACAAAATGTGAGAAAAAGTTTTTAATCTCACAGACAAGCAATAGCTCTATTGCTTGATGAGCCTAAGTAGATATTACTCTACCCACTAAGCTATCACTCTAGACAACTTAGGATTTTCTAAGCAATCTAACAGACTGCCCACTAAACCACTAACCTTCTAATGATTTAGAATTTTCTAAGCAACACACAGGTTGCCCACTAAATCAGTTCAACCAACTAACTTAGAATTTCATATCAGACCACACTGATTCCTTTATAGTTCTAGGATCAGTTTACAATGTAAGATCAGAAGAAAGTATTCCTAAACAACTACACAATGTACGCTTGAGCTTCTGTTGTTCTTGAATATTTCTTGTTCTTGATTTTCTTAGCCTTTGCAAGAGTTCTTGAATGTGCTTTTTCAAGTTGCAAAAACTAAGAAAAGAAGTTTAAGGAAAGATGACATTGTATAGACAAGTCACTTTTCCTTAAACCCATGCCATTGGTTGGAAAGTTCTGACGTTTCTGTCGCGTCTGCCAATTCAGCCAGTGTTGGAGACTGTGCACCAACTTTTTGTACTTTCTCCAGCTGGCAACCAAAAAGCATATTTAGCCAAGAACCAGGTCCCTTCATAAGGTCCCTGAGTTTGTCAAATCATCAAAACTACAAATAACATTTTCCCCCTTTTTGATGATGACAAACAATACACCAGTGTCTACATGTTCTTCCATGTTTCCTTCCCCCTGTCGATAAAGACCTAACAGTTGCATATACATTTGCACAATGAATCTGGTCTCTTCACAAGGTCTATGAGTTTGTCAAATCATCAAAACTTCAAATAACATCTTCCCCCTTTTTGATGATAACAAACCATACACCAATGTCTGCATTTCTTCCCCCTGTCGAGTAAACACACTCCTTAGTTTCCTACACCATGGACCAGGTACCTTTACAAGGTCCCTGTGATTTTGTCAAATCATCAAAACTTCAAATAACATATAGATATATAAAAACTTAGCCTTGTTTTTAATGTAAATGAGACATATCACTCCCTTTGTTTCGTTTAATGTATTGTTATTTTATAGTTTGTTTTAAAAAATAATAGTAATACTTTTCTATATATAGAAACGATTCATATCTAAAGTTATAAATTTAATTATTATTTTTTTAAAAAAAACAAATCCGTAACAATCAAAGAAAAATTTAAATAAATTGAGTCGGGAATAATTATTAAATAAGAAATTAGCTAAAAAATTGTTGTAAATATCATCATCATTATGAAATAAGTAGAAGTTGAAAGACATAATTAAGTAGTTAAGGCTAATGTATGGTACTTTCTCTTCTTACTCAAAAAATAGTGTTTTTAAGGTATAATTTAATTTGATATATGATAGCTATTACTCTAATTAGTTCAAATTCATGATGTGTAGGTTCATTAATTAAATAGAATGATTTCGTTTATGCCATTAGATTACTTAATAATCTAAATAAGCGTCATTTTCCCACAAGCATAATTGTAATCAATGGCTTTAAATAGGGATATAGAACCAAACTCACATCATTAGTTTAAAACAAGTAATAGGTGGTGGGATTACCTTTGTCACCAACTGAGAGTCGTGATAAAATCATTAAGATTTTCTTATCTTTAATCATAAATTTCAAATTCAAATTTTTTAATTATTTTTTTTAATAAAAAAAATATCTTATTATAAAGTTGCCCCCAAAATCACTACTAGAAAACATTTGAATTAGCTACGAAGTTCGTAGCTGGTTTGTCTATATTTTTCTCATAGCTAACAAAATCTAGAATCAACAACGTACTTACTATACGATTTAACTATAAAATTTGTCCGTCGCTAAATTCTACTTTTCTTTAGTTCTAAGCAGATTTTGCAATACACAAATTTAATTCAAACTTTAATATGAATATCAGATACGAATCGAGCGAGTGAAATAACCTTTTTGGTTAAAATAGTCTTCCAATTCAAGTAAAGTTAGTTGAGGCCCGCCAAAAAAGGGTCATTGAGTATAAAGTGGCCAACTGCCTTCCCCACCTAAAAAAAGATTGAGAAAATTATCCTTATTCTAAAATAAAAATAATAATTAAAAAAAAAAGGACAATTTGAATAAAAATTTGGTCGTTCACTTTCATCATGAAAGATCATTTAATATCAAAAGAAAAAGAAATTCAAAAAAGGTGAAAAGTAAAAAAGGAGAAAAATAAATAATAATTTTTTTTTTTTTTTTAAATGGCAACTAGAAACAAGATTCAAAGTAGTTGGTGAATCAAAATCCTAAAAAAGGACACCAATATTATGGTATAGCAAAAAATCAAAAAAACTGAAAGTGAAGTAAGAGAGAGAGAGAGAGAGAGAGAGAGAGAAAGGGTTAAGTTCTTATTTGTTTGTTGATTTGTAATTTGCTTTTGTTTTTTATTAGCAGCTTTATGATATGGAAGATTCACAACAACTCTTGAGGTACATAATTCCATCTTTCTTCTTTTATTTGAAATGATTTTTGGTGGGAAATTTATCTTTCTGTTTTCGTGTTTTTGGTGTTCGATTAACTTGGATTTACAAAGAAATACTCTCTTATCCAGAATGTTTGTTGACATATTCAAGGTTCGATTTATTGTTAATGATGGAAAGATACTATGAATTTTATCATAACCTTTGGTGATTTTCCTTCTTGGTTTCTCATCTGGTGTTCGATATGTTTTTCACAAAAATTAGATATCTCTTCTTTTTTTAAAAAAATAATTTCAGTAGGAAATTCAACTGTTTTTTTCTTCCTCTGTTTGTTGTTTTTTGAACCACAAATTGATTTTTTTTTGGTCTATTTTCTATCTGTTAGTTTAATTTTTTTGGTTCCTCACTCGATGTCTAGTTTCTGTAGTGGATTCAGATTTGGCACCGTATAAGGTCCACTAAAGAAGAAAAAAACACTTTTTATCTCAATTTGTTTTTTCCATATTACGTGCTTAAGAATGGAAAGATCTAACACATCCCGTCATAACCTTTGGTAACGTCGTTTTTTTTATTTCCCATCCGATGACCTGTATTTCTCAATTTCTCTTTGTGTGCATGTTAATATTATGAGTACGCAAAAGGTTTCATAAATTTTGTTTAGTAGATGTTGATGTGTATAAGTTGAATTCATTTAATAGCAATTAAGACAATTTCTCTCTTTATTTTATGTGTTTTCCCATAAATAATTTTAGTACCATGTTACATAAATACTTTTCGATTACGAAATAAATAAATAAGTTTGACAAATATTTTTTGTTATTATGATTTAGGTTTGAGATCTATGTTTTGCACAGGAGAAAAATCATAACAAATTCTGTAGTATTATCCTTTTAGGTTGTGTTCAATATGAATGAAAAATGTTTTATTTGGAAAGTAAGTGGATTTTTTAACTTATTTTAATGATCGAATATGAAAAAATTGGAGAAAATGTTTTAATTTGCTTCTTTAATATTTTTTTTTTCAGGGTGACAGAGTAATGCTAGAACTATGGGGAAAAAAGGCAGTTGGTTTTCTGCCATCAAAAGGGTGTTTACACCTAGCTCAAAAGAGAAATTACCAAATGTAAGTTTATTTCACACTTTCACAAGGACTATTTGTTACTCTCTTCCTTTAGTTTTTTTCTCGTATGTGTGAATAAAGTTTCACATTGATAGGGAAATTACATATAAAGTGTAGTATCTCTTAACAGTATGAGGCTTTTTGGAGAAAATCGAGCAGGTTTGGCCCAAAGTATACAATATCACACCTTGTTACCATTAGTTACTAAAAAAGGCAAAAAAAAAACGACAGACAAAAAAGCTACGGAGTGTGTAGCTCCAAAAAAGTGACCATAAATGTAACGTTGTTCGTCATTTTTTTTGTTAATTTATATATTTTTTTACTAGCATTTGACCATCGTTTTTTCAGGCATTTTTTAGTAGTATGTCAGGGGCGGCTCAAGCATATCAATGGCCTATC
The DNA here is from genome assembly GCA_022817965.1 of Solanum lycopersicoides. Taxonomy (NCBI): domain Eukaryota; kingdom Viridiplantae; phylum Streptophyta; class Magnoliopsida; order Solanales; family Solanaceae; genus Solanum; species Solanum lycopersicoides. Next base: position 6,508,938 of record CM040625.1, read on the forward strand.
AAAAATCAAACGGGGCCTTAAATTTAAATTGTTTATAACTTTTATATAACTGATTTCTTCTAGTTTTCATCTGATAATATAACCACTCTTATTTTAAATTATTTTTTATGAGATATAGTACTCCAAATATGTCAAATATCTTCTAATAATTCCTTTCATTTGTCATGAAATGTTTACTTTTTCTACAAATAGTATTCAATATTGTTAAAAAATAACTTATAACCTATTATTATTTAAAATGAGGCCCTTTAAATTTGGGAGCCTAAAAAGCATGTCTTTTTTTTAACACTGTCGAGCCACCCCTACAGTATGCATAGACCAACACTTGCTTATTTCGAAATTAGCCTTCTCTAAAAAATAGAGTTGAAGGGTTAAAATGGAACAAGGTTGAGATGGAGTGTCGAAACGAAAATTGGTGGCAAAGTTAGAGAGGTTGTTTATGTATTTAGCCATAAATTAATGACAGAAAAATGTAAATGATGTTTTATTATAGTTCACATAAATAAGAATTCAGATGATAATAGAAATCTACAAAACTAATCTATGAACCAATTTCAAACAAGTAGTGTCTAAATTACACTTGACTGAAAAAATATATGTATGTACTATGTACTATTGAAGTTAACTTAAAATCCTCAAAACTATTTGAAAATCGAGTTGTTCGAAAGAGGGGCATGATCAAGTTGGCGTTTGCTATATGAAGTCTCACTGTCCATATCGCTACATTTAAGCTCATCTTAGTTAGTAATTCAGTGTAATATGTGGTGTAACATGTATATGCCTCAAATGTTTATGGAAGGTTCATGTAGTACTTACCTGAATCTGAACGATTGTTGCAGGAATCAGAGAAGAAAGGCGTTAAGGAAAAGAAGAATCGCGGAAAACTGAAGCATGGAGAGACTAAATCATTTATCCCTCTCTTTAGAGAGCCAAGTAGTATTGAGAAAATACTTGGAGAAGTAGATGAACAAATGCTACTTTCTCCAAGATTTACTTTACCCGCGGGAGCTGTCTCTCCTCGGATCTCTTCTTATAGGTTTGCCACTCCTACCGCTACGTCTCCAAGAGTTGCCTCTCCTAAGGCTTCCTCTCGACGGATTACTTCACCTAAGGCTCCTTCACAAAGGGTTACTTCTCCAAGAGCTATATCTCCTAAGGTTCATCCTCCAAGGGTACCTTCTCCTAATGTTAGTCGTAATCGCAAAGAAATCAGCTATGCTTATAGACCAGAACCAACTTTGAGAACTCTCAATCTTTCAGCAACAAAAATACAGGCAGCCTACAGAGGTTACATGGTAAGTTTCAATATTATTTCGCCTTGCAAATGTCCCGCTAACTCTTTTTCGTCAGAAGCTTGTGATTTAGTTTTTGATACAGCAGGTAGAGGAAAACGATTCTTAATTGTTGAGCCGAGGGTCTATGGAAACGACCTCTCTACCTCACGAAGGTAGGGGTAAGGTCTGCGTACACTCCTTCCTCCTCAGACCCCACTTATGGTACTGTACTAGTATGTTGTACTGTGAAAGAGTAAAGCAATTCATTTGATAGAGTGGACTGCAGCACACATTTTTCTTAATCAATTCCAATCCAATTCTCTCTTTGATCTATATGTTACTTGGGTTATTTCTACTAACTTTGTTGTCGATACTTCCCTCTCTTCAGTATTTTTTCATTGTAGCTTTTACTCTTGTATTTGTCAAACCTGTTTTCAAAAACACTTTTCTTTAGCTGAGGGTTTATCAGAAACAACATTTCTACCTCTCACGAGGCAGGGGTAAGGCCTGACCCGACCCTCCCCAGACCCCAGAATTACACTAGACGTTACGTTCTAATCTGAGTGTTTTCTGTTTTTTGACAGGCAAGGAGGAGTTTCAGAGCTTTGAGGGGTTTAGTAAGGCTTCAAGGAGTTGTGAGAAGTAGTAATGTAAAAAAGCAAACAGCAAATGCCATGAAACAGATGCAACTTCTCGTTAGAGTCCAAACTCAAATTCAATCACGAAGGATCCAAATGTTGGAAAACCAAGCACTTCAACACCAAGCATACAAAAACGACAAGGATGTCGAGAGCACCATCAGTAAATGGACTCAACTGGTATGTTTGAACCATCCTCATGAAGTTACATTCCTATTTAGTGGTTTATAAAAAGTCGTCATTTCCAAAACGATATGTAGTTGATGATGTTTGATGAACAATGTTGGTATAGTGTGAGGCAGGTAACAGTGATAATTGGGATGATAGTTTGCTGACTAAAGAAGAAGTAGAAGGAAGGCTGAGGAAAAAAGTGGAAGCAGTCATCAAAAGGGAGAGAGCAATGGCATATGCATATTCTCACCGGGTACAATAACCACCTCTATCTTAGACGGATTCAACATTTAAAGTTTTTACTATATATATCTATGCTCCGTCTTGAAAGTTCATCCAACGTATGGTCCATAAACTCTACATTTTGGCTAATCTTGTTAACTTACCTCTTTTTTCAGCTATGGAAAAATGATCCAAAATCGTCTTTGGACATGGGAGCTAACGGTTTTCCATGGTGGTGGAATTGGTTAGAACGTCAACTCCCTTCAAGAAACGCTAACAAAACTCCATCTGCTGTGAAAGATATCAAACTAACACCACCAAGGGCTATCTCAGAGCACAAACCAAGTCCAACGCCTCTAAACAACGTTACTTTCAGACGTATACTCTCAGATTACGACAACAATGAATCATCAGTTACACCAATGTCAACCAAGTCAGCAATTCCAATGAGGGGAAAACAGATGCATACACCAATTAGAACACCACCAATGAACAATTCAAGTCTAAAGAAGTACTCGAGAGGTCGAGCTAGTGCTTCTAACTACCCTTTTGATCTTCCATTAAAAGACGATGACAGCCTCACGAGCTGTCCACCGTTTTCAGTACCACATTACATGTCACAAACAGCATCAGCAACAGCTAAAGCTAAAGCCAGAGCAAATAGTAATCCTAAGGAGAGAAATCCAGAAAAACAATCCAATGACACAAAGAAAAGATTTTCATTTCCTTTGACTCCAAATATATGGTCATCTAAGTGGAGTAAAGGGTCTGGAAAGGATTCTGCTTCACGAAAAGAAGTCGATAAACACGAGTCCATGGCTGATCATATAAGTGTGGATTCAACTGTTTCGATGCCCGCGGTGGTTGGTGGGAAAAGACCATTTAACAGATTTGTGTGATTGTTCTTTGTATGTTACCCTATTAACTTGTGGAGTTCATTTTGTTTGTTTTTTGTTATTCTATTTGTTGTTAAATGAGTGCATGAAGTGTTGTATGGTGTTGCATAGAATTGATGTATAATAATGAAGAAACCATAAGTACATTTTACTATGATTCAATACTTAGGTCCCAACTATTTGGTTTGAGGAAATGGAAGAAATTGAAATTTGTGATTGAGATGTCAAAGAATTGGTTTTATAGTTTACACAAATATTAGTTTTATAAGTATCATTTTATAAAAGTGACATCTTGTCTTAATATCTGGAAAAGAATGAGTTCGTAATATCAAGACTTAAATATGTCATTTATAGATACATATCTTTTTTTTTTTTTTACTTGAGGGTCAATTATTTAAATATTTATCGATAAATTCCTTTTATAGGTAGTTAAGAGATTTGAATTCTATTTTGTATGTTCAATCGGATCCATTACTTCTCATTTCAAATCTTGTTTTAAGAAAAGTTGTATTTGACGATAGAGAATTTTTAGACCAAAATATTAATTAAAAAACATTTTTGTTCAATTTTACCTAATTTAAGTGCATTCTTTATCCTTTTCCAATTTGTGGGTACATAGAAATAACCTATAAATAAGAACTGGTTGATTTTGGGAAAGAGTCTCACTAACCACTTCTTCAAATTGATAGTTAAAAAGCTCCCTTTAACTTGACACTTTATTAAATACACACCTATTCTTAATTAAAAAGTCAGTTACACGCTTCAACTATTATGACGATCTATTAAACACTTATTCTTAATTAAAATGCAATTAATATGGCAACTTTCACATATAGCAAACATAAAATTCATATTTGTATGCTATAACAAAGTTTACATAATTGCGCTCCATAGCAAATATATATATGTATAATTCGTTATATATATACAATTGAAGCGAATTGTATAAAACGAGAAAGAGAAAGAGACTTGGGCAGAGAATTGTATAAAACAAAGTGTATAAAACGAAGTATATAAAAAGAATTGTATAATTATAAGTGTATAGGACGATTATATACAATTTGAATTTGTATAAAACGAGAAAGGAAAAAAGGCAAAGAGACTTGGGCAGGGAATATACAATTGAATCGAATTGTATAAAACGAGAAAGAGAGAAATTATATGTAATTTGAATTTGTATAAAACGAGAAAGAGAGAAAGACAAAAGAGACTTGGGCAGGGAAGTACTTTTATAGTATAATTATAAGTGTATAAGACTGAGATATATATATTTGCATGTGTATATACAATTTTCTCTAGCTTTATACAATTAGAAATACAATTTCTACAATTTTATTGTATAAAGCGAGAGAGGCGAGCGAAGGAAGCGAGCGAGAGAGGGAGAGTGGTGAGCGAGAATATGAGGGAGAGAGGGACTGACAAACAGTTTGCTATAGAATACAAATAAATTAAACGATAGCTATTATACTTATTCTATATTATTAGTTTGTCATACTATACAATTATCCCAATTAATATCACCCCAAAATTGACGTGGAAATAAAATTAAATTAAAGATAAATTAAGCGCGTTTGAGTTGAAAATAAAGTCAAAAAATAATTTTTTAAACCCCCACCGCCCTGTTTTCTCCTTTTCCATGCTCCTATTCTCTTAGTTTCCTTCAAAAAAATTCTTCCTCATTTTCTTCTTCACACAGTTTACATTTTGTCACTCAATTTCAATTCGTCTTATCACACCTTTTTATGTTTTTTCACCCAATTTCATCAATATACCTAGAAAAAAGTAATTTTTTTTAAATTTAAATTTCACAATAATTCTAGGAATTCGAGTTTGTTCACCTAATTTTTCCATTTTATCCTTCAAATTTTTGTAGAAAGCACAAAGCAAACTAAAATGACATAAGCAAACTAAAATGACATGGATCTTGAAATGGATCGAAGCACAAAACAATCTGCACTAGAAACACCATGGATCTGAAAAACATCTTCTATACTCAAGTTGGAGGTGAAAACTTATTAAAACGAAGCTCATGGATCTTAAATATGCCATAGCTTGGAACGCCATGAATTTGAGAAATGAAGCTCAGTGAAAGGTCATTAGATCCATGGTTGAAGCTTTGAGCTCGCCGCAACACCTGCAACATAAACTAAAAGCAAAAAAATCGAAAGGGGATAAGGTAAAGGGGTTTGATTCGGTGTTTGCCAATGACTGATTTGGAGTTTTAGGTGGCTGTTTGTAGTGGCTAAGGTAGTTGTTTAGTGGTTGTTCTTTGTCGGAGATGGGTTGGTAGTTGGGAAAAGAGGAGGGGATGACGTTAAGGAGGTAAGTTTGTGGTGGCAATGGTTGATTGTTCTTCGCCAGAGACAAAGAAAATTGTGATATAAATTCAAATAAATAATTTTTCTAGTCAGATTAGAGATAAAAGTGGATATGGTTTAAATTGGAAGAGAATATGATTATTAGAGAATTTTAATAATTAGTTAGAAATTAATTAGTGTAAATTAGAATTAATAAAAAAAGTTAATCAATAAAAAAAAGAAAATAAAATAAAATTATAATTTCTAACGTGGTGTTGACGTGACGATGATATTGTACTTATGTGACAACGAGTGTAATACATCATGAGAGTGGTGCTATGGTTTCAAGGTGGTATTACACTCACTTTTAAATAGTAAAGGTGTGTAATAAATTGTTACAATAGTTAAAGCGTGAAATTGATTTTTCGATACAAATTTGAGGAGGGATTTGTGCCTTTTTCCCATTTCAACTATCCTAATTAATTCTCAAACATAGGATATCAACTTTGGCCATTATTTCAAGAAAACTTTAAAAAAAATCAAATTTCTAAAGGATGAAGCTTTTGCTTTATAATAATAGCCTCAATTCAAATCCATAATTCATTCTTTAATTCAAAAGTATTTACATCTTTTGCGATATTTCTTTACTTGAAAGGTAATTATTTGGTTGAAAAGTGCCCAAGTGCATTCATTTATTCATTTTATAAGTTCTTCCACTGTTTTTCCTTTTCCTTTTAATTAAACGGTATCTTCCTCCTTGCGAAATCAAATTCATATTCTCACCTTTCATCAACCACAAGTTTAAAAATTCACGGCCAAAGGATCATCGAATCCACGTGAATTCATGCTTCCATCCGAGATATCACATACAGTAGTATTATATTTTTAAAAAATATTACAATATAGATATGTAATACAACACTCAAATCATCCCATAATGATATAATAACTGGAGAGTGGTACTCTCTATTCCTCTGTCCCTAATTTCTCCTTTTTTTTTTAGTTGTCCCTAATTATTCTGTATTTTTTCAATCAATAAAGGATTTAAAAAAAATACTTATAGACTTTCAATTAATCACTTTAAAAAAGTACTTTTTTTTTTTTTTGCAAAGTTTAAATTTTTAATTCACCCACTTTTTAATAGAAATAAAATTAAAAAAAAATATCTCTATTTCCTTTTTAGTTTGTTTAAAAAGAATGACCCATTTTTTTTTTTTTAAAAAACTTTAACTTTTAAGTTTCCATGGCATGTTTAAGACCACAAGATTAAAGAGCATTATGATACATTTGACATAACTTTAATTTAGAATCACAAAATTAAAATCTTCTTTCTTTTCTTAAACTTCGTTCCAAATCAAACTAGGTTATTCTTTTCTAAACGGAGGGAATAAGATTTTTGTTATTTTAATTAAAACTCATAAAATTTTAGTTGTTTGTTCCTTGGAAAAAGTAATTGATATTGGAAACAAAAAATCATAAAATAAAAGAAATTAAATGATGTAGAAGAAAAAATGGAAAATTTAGCGATTTGTTCGAGGCCGTAAACAAAATGAGTAATATTTGAAAGGCACGGAGAATCGCTTATTGATTTTGCCAACCTTCAATGCAAGGGTTCATCATTGTTTCATTGACGAACTTGCTCTGCTAATTGGCTTTTTTTTTTTGCATCATAAATACTACTATAACTAAATATGAAAAAATATGTAAGGAAGAGAAATTACTAATAATTTACGAGTATTTGATAAGTGAAGAAGATGATCAAGTGTTGGATTTTAAAGGGCAGGAAACGTAACCCTAGTTCGAAATGGGCCTACACTTGTCAAGTTAAAAAGCCCAAGTCTGTGTAGCCCATGGGCCCATTCTAAAACGAATCAATCTCTTTAGACCTAACGACCTTAGAAATAGATGATCTTGAATGGTAAATGTTGATGGTCAAATGTCAAAATCCATATATATCTTACAAAAACGACAAGATACTTGGTGTAATGGAAGTTTGATGAGAATAGAGTGTACGCAAATTTTTACCATTATCTCGTGGTTGTTTCTGAAAGCCCTTGAATTAAAGGTGAGATTAGAAAAGCAAAATCAAGTCTACGAGAGAAAAAGAATAACAAAAAGTTGGGATAATCGACATGTGGTTGCTTAGTCTTACTATTTAAGTCTTACTTAACCTTCACTATCCAACAAGCTCCAAAACTCGAAAACAAAGAAGCAAAGGCACAACAACTACGTTGGCGACTTTACCTTTTCACCTTACAAAACGTTCATTTGCTTCGTGGAAATTAGTCTCTTTTCTAATACGATTACTCAAGCAAAAACTTGTTTAAATTATAACAATTATAAAGTCCATTTGTATATCATGTACAATTTTAGTTTTTTTATATATAAAAAATATAGGTTATGTATGCATGAGGTTTTCATTAGCGAGTGGTTTTTCAAAATTATATTCTGCTAATTTTAGATATCAAGTTTTACGTGAAAATGTTTTCCACTTGATGAATATTGAAATATACTTTGTAGAGGTAAATTTTACCTTCAATTTTTAAACTTTTATGATACTGTACAAGTTTTTTACAACTAAAAAGTATTAGGAGCCGTTTGGTAGAATGTATTAGAGAAAATAATGCATGTATTAGCTTGATGTATTAGTAGTACCTTGTTTGGAACACTTTTCTAACCTATGCATAACTAATGCATGTATTAGTAATACACTCTATTGTGTATTAAAGAGTGTATTACTAATACCATCTATTTCTATGCATTAGTAATGCAATGAGTTCTAATGCATGCATTAACATTATAAAAGACACAATTGGCCTTAAATTTTTTTTATATCCTTTCCATCATATTTGTGGAGGGTATTTTTTACACAATTTTTTTTTCTAAAAATATTATGCAATGCATTATATTTAAAACTTTCATTAGATTAAATAATTACAAAACTATCCTCAAAGCCTTTTTGAAACATTTCCTAACATTTTTCTTATATTTAATTTTCTCTGTTGTCATGTGTTTTTATTTTAATTTATTTTCATTTAATTTTCTCAGCCTCGTGAAAGATTGTGTGCTAGCTTGCAAGCATCATCTAAGGTATACCCCGAGGCAGTGTTGATTCAAAAGAAGTTCCCAGTAGCCAAATATGTGTCACCAACATCTCCTCACTTCACTACTTTAAGACTGTACCGATGAAGAGTGAAGATGCATAAATTTACAGCGAAAACTTACCTTTGTCATATCCACTGTAGGACTTGATGCCAATCAACACCTCAACCTCAGACCATCAGTTTTGCAACTGCAGAGTGCAGATTTTGAACAGAACAACACTGCAGATCGAACAGCTTCTTCAGCTTGTCAAGAAAGAAGCAGACTCAAAAGAGCCACGGAACTATAGTAATGAGGCCAGAAGCTACAAACATGTATGTCTAAGTTTGTGCATAAAACTTGTCGTCACCTCCAAACACCTCTCCAGTCAATTAGCATAATACCCTTTCTGTCCTCTTCTGATTATCCTTCGGTCCATGTGGAAGTCAATATATAAGCTAAGAAACATACTCCACAGGTTACAGCTTCCTTGCTGCCTGACAGTGTAGAAACATATAACTGACCACTTTTTCACTTCCTTCACGCATGAAACGCCTGCTGCACAGCATCCCCCTTCTCTGCAGTTCTGGCTGTGTTAGACAAGCTTCATGTCCGGTAATCCAACAAAATCTGGCTAGGCAAAACTACCTTCAGAAGGTGGGTTCAAGAATGGCACTGGGAATTCATTCTTACACTCTTTTAAAAAAAATAAAGTTAACATCATTCTTACACTTTAAAGTTCCCCTTGTTAAAGAATGACAAAAGTCTCACATCGGTGGTTAATGAGATGGGTGGACTCCTTATAAGGCTTAATTCTTCTCCCTTTGAGCTAGCTTTTGCGGTGCGAGTTAAGCCTAAAAAACCTAATTTAACATGGTATCAGAGCAGGGCTCATCTCACCTGATGTTGGGGCCCCCAAAATCAAAATTGTCCACGCACTAGATGCTAAGCACTGAGCGTGAGATGGGGTGTTAAAGAATGACAAGTCATACATCGGTGATTAATGAGATGGGTGGACTCCTTATAAGGCTTGGCAATCCTCCTCCCTTTGAGCTAACTTTTGGAGTGTGAGATAGGCCGAAAACCTAATTTAACATCCCTAATTTCCTAATTTCAGTGGCGAAGGTAAAAGAGTGACTTGTTTAAGGCCTGTTAAAAAGAAGAGCTTTTTCCGTCATCTCTTGATCAGTCAGGATCAACTCCAGCTATCTTCAAAATGGCGAGGAAGGGGAAAGATGGAGGAAGTCCGTCTCTAACTTCTTGATCCATTTGGTTCGAGAGAAATAGGAAAGTGTTTGAGAGAGAAAAAAGAGATCTTAAGTTATTTAAGACTTCTTTTCGAGTGTTTGACCAAAATCATCTCTATTGTTTACCCTAATTTCATTACATCTTTATACTATCTATCCCGCTTAATGGGCAACATTCTTTAAGTTTCCCAAACTTAACCAAAATCATCCCTCTGTTGACTGTCATGTGTACTTCATGTACTTTTATTTCCTTATGAATTTTCATACAAGCTAGCTCCTTAAAGAGCAGAACCAATTAATGTTGATCGACATAAAAAATTCTCATCTTTATAACGGTGGAGAAATTCGGTAAATGCGTTCAGCTAGTTTTCATCATAGATGGATTACTTTATCATTCTGAATCAAGTACAAAGAGTGAATAATTGAGTTCAGACTTAGAAAGTCACAGTGAAGATTATATACTTTACACATGCAGATATCATTCTGGTGTTCAAAAGTTTTAATGTTGTATTCATCTTCTTTTAAAGGAGTGTTCAATCCCAATTCTGATCAACCTCAAAATGACGTCAATTGCTACAGAGTTGGAGCCAATGCATCATCTCGACTTTTCAAGATAGATGAAGCAGACTTTTCTGTGTGTATATCAAAACTCCTGCCAGTAATCCGCCAACTCTCTTTTAGTAAAAAAGAGTGTCATTAAAGGTACCAGTCCTCTACTTTGGATTCAATAACTCAGCAAAAGAATGAAAATTGTCATTTGGCATTTCGGGCCTCAAAGATTGTAACAACAACAATGCATTTAAGCCTTATATGTGGTTAGAAGAACTACATACGAGCACATGGGATCCTACGGAAAATAGCCATGTCTAACGGAGATGAAACAGTGATAATACTGAAACACAGAACAAAGGGGGAAAAAAAGAGCAAATTGAGTAATCACTAATATTTCATAAAGCAATTCTTCAATTGAGCTAATATCTATATCACAATAATTGAACCATACACGAGTTTAAAACAATGCTTTTCTTATCACTCCACAATGGTCTACTATATGAGTGATAGAAGAATCATACCGACAATGGAGAAATAGGATCCCCAAGAATTCCAAAAGAAAGATTAGATCCTCGTGTGTTCAATCATCCAATTATGCCTTCACCTCGACTTGCTTTGGTCCTAGTTCAGGGAGCAGGAAACCAAGACCATCCTTAGGTTTAGCATCCAAAGAAGCTTCCTTTCCATTTTGATACAACGGATTCGATGTCAAAATTCTCAACCCTTTATACCTATCAATCTCTAAAACCTCCGGCAATCCATTAGTACATCCCTTTGACATACCTACATCAATCCTTATAGCTTGGTTACCACATACTCCATTTATCCCACTTTCTTGAATCGTATGTCCCATTATCATCCTCTTCGCTCCAGGAATAGTAGCAAGCACATGTTCAAGAGTAGAACAATCACAATCCTTCGCTAACTCATTCGAAAACCTCCTCAACCAAACAATAGAATCCTTCCCCCTCACTAAATCCCTTGAAACTCTTCCCTTCAATCCACAAATCCAATCCCTCACTTCCTCATTCACATTCTCGAATCCATAATCCACATGTTTAGGCAAAAGCCCACCATGTACAAACACGGAATCGCCAACCACAACAACTGTTTGATTTTTCGATAAAAACCTCTCCGAAATAGGTCCCTTTGGCCTTAATGCTGCAATACGGATTCTAATCCCTTCAAAATACTCCGGTCTAACACCGCGAAATTCTAAAGGGATTCCTTCAAAAAGATCATTAAAACACCCTTTTTCACCCAACCCATTACACAACTTTTTCATATCAATACCTACAGAATACCACATAGCCCAATCTTGAAATTCTTTAAGACCCTCTTTAGTAACATACCTAAAATCACCATCAACATTCATAATTTCATGATTACCATTCATAGTAATTAAATTACCATTTACCTTTGCAGCTTCCCTTTTCAATTTTTCAAGAAAATAAAGAATTTTCAACTCTTCCCCACCACGGTCAAGCACATCACCTATTTGTACAACTGTTGTTGACCCACCACACCATTTATCATGATCATCAATTAAACCAGCAAGTTTGAAGGATTCTTTGGATTTTTGAAAATCACCATGGATATCACCTATAGCAATTAAACGAGTAGGAGAAGGGAAGATTGTTTGTAATGGATTTTGGGGTTTTGGGGTTATTGGCGGTGGTAAGAAGAGGCCACCACTGACAGAGAAATCGACAAATGTGTCAACGAAAGAGGAGAAGATTGTAGGGAGATTTAGGCATGTTAGATTCGCTTGTGACTCCATTTTTGCATTTGATGTGAACAAAGTGAAGGTTTTTTTGTTTTGTTGATAAATAAGGGTTTTGTAAGATGACTTGACTTTTGGTTGACCTAAATAAAATCCATCATGTCCAAAATATTTTTGGTCAATTGAACAAATTATAATTGTTTTGAAATTCTTTATGTTTAAAAGGATTTATGTCATTTTTTTTAATTGAAAAAAAAAATATAAATATACCTTTGAACTATTATAAATGATATTCAATTATCTTTATTAGTTTTATGATATTGTACTTCTTGCTGACATTCAATTTTGATCCTACTTTCGAGCTTAATAATTTTTAAACGATTTGGAATAATTAGTTTTATTAAATTCAAGTATTTTTTTAAGTATTTTTTTGTTATTTTTATAAATTTTAAATGATAGATATATTTATATAATTTTATAAATATTTGAAAATCATTGTAAAAGATTTTATATTTTTTTGTAAGTATTTAATCAATTCACTATTAAATTATAGTTATAGTTTCGAGTTAATCAATGTGCAATTAAATTAATCATTTTATAATCAAACTAATTATTTTGTTTCATTAAGATTAAGAAGCTCCTAAATCAATCCATCTCATTTATATTTAGCCTAATTTGCAATGTAAATTCAATTTGGTTAAGTTTATAACCTCAGTTGGCAAATTCCAATTCGATTTGGTTAAATTATTAATTCCTTAAGCCATCTCAAGGCCAAATTTTGAGCCTTCATTCAGCCGATCCAATTCACCCTTTCCTCGGCCCAATTCCTTTCCAGCTTTAACATTTACTCCAGCCCCACTTTAACACCCATTTTATTAGATTGACAAAAATATCACCTTTAAATTCTCTTATTATTATTATTCTTTATTAATTTTACAAATTTTTAAAATCTCTCATTTTTACGCATTAAAATAATGTATCTCGTGTATCCGATTAGTATATCATGTATAAAATGTACATCAGATTAGTGTATCATGTATAAAATATAATATATCTTACTTAACGATTAATTTATCTCGCATATCAGATTAATAATCAACACTTATATTATTATATCAGCTTGAGAGAGTTCTGTAATTATAAACTTATAAGGGATAAATGATAAAGTATGTGATTTCTGTCATTCTATCGTAAATTCCAGCCCACTTTCATATTACTATACCCATTTCCAGCAAACATGCAGCAACGTACAACACACCAAATGGCCCCGAATCTTCTTCACGCTGCAAAACCAAGCGAATATTCTCGTAGGAAGCCATGTGTTTGCATCTCAAGAGCTTTTCGTCCTTCCTCCGAGAATCAACGTTCCTCCATTCAAATCCGTAAGGAATTAGTACTATCCCAGCCTCTCAACCTTATCCCGAAGAAAATTTGAATTTTGAATTCAGTAAAGTTCACCCAAATTCTCTTCCCGATTCCCCCCAAAAAATCTGCCCTATATTCATCTATAAATAGCCCCCTTTATTCTTCAGCTGAAGGGTTGGCCGAGGCTTACTCACAAAAGCATAGTTCACAGAAAGTTTTGAAGGATATTCGATTTTAAATTCTTGGCGAACTTTCTAGTTCAAAAGTTCCGGGAAGATTGTTATTAGGGTTTCGTTTAGATTCTCTTGGTGTGCTGCTCGAGCTTCAAATTCGTGTGGTGGAAAAAGCTTGTCACTGCTCGTTCTCGTTCCAGTCGTTGCCCAGAACCAGGTAACACTTTCCTTTCCTTTCCTTTTCTATTTAGTTTAGTTGTAGTCTATGTTGTTGTATTATGTGTTAAGAGTCTATTCAAGGCTAGTTATGTTTCTTAATTTCTATATGTTGATGAATCTTTCTTTTTCGTTGAATGCCTATAAGTATTGGTGATTTTACAAATATTTTAACAATGTTCTTTTGCTCCTTGTGTGTTGTTTGAGTTTCTGATCATAGCTATTGGAGAAATTTATTGCTTGTTTATAAACTAGGAAAGAGTTATATCCCTTCCCCTTTTGTTATTATCTTTTATTTGATATCAATGGTTGTTTTATACACTGCCTTTCTTGGTTGTATTTCAAGGTTGGTGTTTTGTATTTTTTGTTCTTGTAAAGATATATAAGTTTCCATTCATATGCGTTTGGAATAATTTATAAAGGTCAGGCTTAATGAAATCATCTTAGTTGAGTTTATTTGCTTAAGAATCGTGGTGTGTTAGTTTTTGTTTGCTGGTATAAAGTACAATTTGCTAAACCTTTACTTAGTCAAGTTCATAAATCTATATGCTTCTAGTTATTTTTATTCTAACTCGACTTCGCAATCCATGTATATAGCCATCAATTTCTTTCTCATTGCCTTCTTTAGACACCTATAACTTGAGATACAATTCATGTATCCTTCCATATCGAGAATGTGATCTATCATGTTTAGTTACATTGATTTAGAATTTTCTATCTCCTGTATTGCGAAAGTTCGCCCTTGTTGCTAAATGTCATCTCTGCCTGCCTATTTTGTGAAGCTTGTTAGTGTGATTTGTAAACTAACAAACCATTGGCTCTCAATGCCAATCGAGGACCTGTTTGAGTGAGAAATTGCTTACCTTTGGGGTTGTTCTTTAGCATTTTCCAGAGAGCTAAGCTTGGATGAATGAAAGCTCATGTCTTAACTTATATTCATCCTAAAATTGATTGATTTACTATCCTCGGATCCTTGCTTAAATTTGAATATAGAGATTCTTAAACACTTGTTTAACTTCTACATGATACTATCATTCTGTTTTTCTACTCTCTGTTTGTTCCGAGGCTGGTTTTAACAGTTCAACTTAGGTGTGGTTTGAAGTGTTGGACTGTTTACTTGAGTATTTTGATTCAATTTTGAGTCAAGTTTTGAATATTCATTATGGGTTCAGTTTTAGGAGTCTAGTTCACAACAAGTTTAGCATGAGTTATTTATGTCCAGTTTTGATTGATCAATTGCTTATTGTATTCACTACTATGTTTAGTTTGTTAGCAAGTTATTTTATTTATGTCATTTTAGTATGTAGTTATTCCCTTCTTTGATTTCTTTCTTGATTGTTTGCTTATTCTAATTTGTTTAAGTCAGCATTTAGTGTTATTTGATTTCGTTTAGTTCCTCAGGCTATACTTAGACTCATACTAATCCTTATCTTTCTTTCTTTTACATGAACCTTCTTGTCCGAGTCTAATTGGACTCCCTTCTCTTGCATCTTCCATTTTTTGAGTCAACCTCCATCAAGTCGTGAATGAGAAGCTAGTATTATTGGGTTAAAATCCAATAGCTCAAAAGAGCCGAACTGAAAGTATTTGGGTTCAAATTGACAGAAATTTGAACATCGACTCTTAAGATGAATCGAAGAATTCTTGGGTCCAAACCCAAATGCATCAGTAGCAACAACTATCAACAACAGATTGTGGTGGCCAAATTGGTTGAAAGCTAGGTTGGTCCCTGGGTACCTTCTCCGCACTTACAGTTAAGCATTTCAAGTACGCAGACGTGAAAGCTCTATCAATAGAAAGATTCTAGCTTCTTTTTTTTTTAGAGAGGAATGATTCCCTCGTCTGAGAACCGCCATTCACGTACTATTCCTCCGCCGTTTCTTTTTCCGTCCCCCCGCCCCGGCATAGCGCTTCGCTTCTGGTTCTTCGGAAGAATCAAGCCTGAAGCCTAGATTTTTTATATTCCTTTATTCTCGTATCTCCTAATTTTAGCTTATTAATATATTTCTCTTATTGTTGCTGCGACATTTTACTCTTAATTAACTTAGATGAATCCTTGGAGGTTTTTAATGGATTTTATGTTTTGTTATTTGTTTATTCAAGTATTCAAATTTTCAAAACCTCTTTTAAGTTAGTTAATTTAAGCTTATACAATGACTTGAGAACCTTTTATGTTTTTTCATAGTTATTGAAAAGTTTTGAATCCATGTTTATGACTTTGAACTAACCATTAGTTCAGACTTTTGAATAGGATAAAATTATTAAGTTTCTTAAAATAAATTAGTTGTCTTTTAATTTAACTTGGGACTTTGTATGAATGACTGAGGATCTCTTATATCCTTTCATAGTTGTTAAACAAGGTTCTTTACTCCATGTTTATGAGTTTGAATTGATTGTATGATCTAAAACTCTATTATGGATAAAAGTTTCAAGTTAGGTTAATTTTTGAGATTTTACAAGTTTCAGAAGATTTTTACTCCAGTTTCAAACAAGATTTTTATGTGTAACCCCTTTATTATAAAATTAGCCAAACTCTTCAATCCGTCGGTCAATTGCGTGTTAGCGGATTTTTTAAGGTGCGTAAACCCTTTCTTAGAGAATTAGTTGAACCCTTATATGAGACTCTGGTTTTATTCAAAATATTTTCTTTTAAAAACTCATTTTTAAATGTTTTTCTTAATTTTTTCTAAAAATTAAATGTCGACTCCCAAATTATTATTTTTTTCAAAAACTTAACAAATTTGTCGAAGTTGCAAAATCGTCTTCGAAACTTTTAATTTTCTAAATCAAATCGTAACACTTGTCATCTAATTTTTTGGATGCATGTACACCACAAAAATCAGACGGTAAGAATGTTAATATCCTAAAAATATAATAAAGATATTTAAATACTCTATCCGTTTAAAAATAAATGACTTCCTTTCCTTTTTAGTCATTTAAAAAAGATTTTTTTTTATAACATTTTAATTTCAGCTTTCCACGTGATATGTTTAAGGCCACAAGATTAAAAGACAATTTTGTACATTTGACCTAACTTTAATTTAGGATCACAAAATTTAAAAATCTTCTTTATACATTTAAATTTCATGCCAGATCAAATAAGGTAATTCAAATTATATGATAGTTTTGAGGTATACTTTATTCCTTTTTTTAAATTTTCTAATCGATTCTTATTACTCAAATCAAACTTATTGCTTTTGTTCAAGTTTTTACAATCAAACGCATTTGTTCTAAACTTCAATTTGAGGATAAAAACATAATGGAGCTTAAAGTTTTGTTTCCATTTTTTTTTGTCCAAAAACTTTTTTTTCCCATAATTAATACAAGGAGTAGACATTATTTTTACCAATTTTGTTTCCCTTTCCCCAAGCAATCCTTAATAAACCCTAAACCCCAAAAATTGACAAAGAGAAAATAAGCTTCAAAATCATTCAGATAAAAATATGGATGCCATAGCTGCAGCTGAAGAGAGAATTGTTACAGAAAGAATTAGGCAGAAAATCAACGAAGTTAATACAGCTGCACAAACACAACTCTCTGGTGTTCAAGATCATGTCCATTTTACTCTTCAGGTTTTTTCAACAATTTCTTCAAAATTATGAGTACCCAAAACTGTGCTTTATGCTAATATATTATTTTTTGTTTCATGGGGAAATTTGCAGCAAGCCTACTTCAGATGTGCCTATGAGTGCTTTGATAGAAGGAAAAAACAAGAGGATATAGACAATTGTGTTGAGTATTGCAGTGTACCTGTTCTTAAAGCTCAGAATTTTATTGAGAGTGAAATGGCCGATTTTCAGGTAAAAAAATGATTTCTTTTTTTAAAAAATTAAAATTTGTGCCACACCACGAGTTGGAGTGTTTAGTTGCCGGTTGAGACTAAGTTTGAGGTGTCTAGATGTGTAGCGTCAAAGTTATTGTGCTTACTTGCCAGTTGAGACCAAGCTTCACTGGATCATGCTTATATTTCCATGGTTTGAAATATATTGAAGATTTGGAATGAATTGAAAATATATATTTGTCATGAGAAATGTTTTTGTGGTAAATTTGTGAAAAAAATGTTTACAGGGGGAAATCAGTCTGTTTACTGTTTTCCTGTGTAAAGTGAGGTGTAAAAATAGGTGAACATCATAGATGTAGTGATTTAGGCTATAAGGGTAGTGTTTGGAGATACGTTTTAGTATTCAAGGTCGAAAACAATATGGAGGAATTGTTTGGATGAACGGAGAACAAGTTAGGGAAAGTACATACTTATTGTAGAAGTAGTTCGGAAAAAAATGGGTAATGAACATGGTTTATGAAATAAAGGTCCGTTATATGATGGGAAAGAGTTTGATTCATGAGCGTTTTCCATGGGGTAAATATCTTTTCTGGATCATTTTTTCTTGGTCAACTAATTGTAAAAGTAGTTATATATGATAAATCAACAAGGTGAATGATAGGGCATAGGAATATTACTTTACTGACATTTTTAAGTAATTAAGGTTAACAACTATGTCAATGTGATATCAAGCAAGAGTTAGAGCATTTGTAAGGGAAGACAGCTTCTCTTTTTGTTCATCTTGTTGGGCAATATTTTTCATTGTACCAGATAGATTGGAGTAACTTGAGAATTTCGGTGCTATGTGTTTGATTGTTCCCTTTTTGTTTTGGTGGTGGATAGTAATTTATGTTTAAATCCGTATTCCTTTAATGTATGTGAGGAATGATCAAGTCATATAAGGTTGTGTCCGATATAAGTTTGTCCTCTCTCTGCTTATTCCAAAGCAAAAGAAACAGTTGATCCAAAAAAAGGAGGAAAGGAAATAAAAGATGGGAGAAAGAAAATAGCTAGTTGAAAGCTTTTGAATTTTTTTCAAGAAGAGGGTGGGAGGCCGGGAGCCATTGTCAGATATGCTTGAATAATTTGGGTGAATTAAGTATTTAGGGATGTAGCTTGTTGATTCAGGGTCCTGCATTGCCGTGTAAGAATGTAATCGTCAATTTGAGGGTTGTTTTTATTCCTGCTTATAACTGAAACTTTTTGAGGTGTGTTTGTTGTACAATGCATACATACGGTCCTTTATTACTTCTTTTAGTAAGATTGGATTCCTCCATTCGTTCTTGTCATTTGAAAAGAATTTGGTTAAGTAATATCTTTTGGAGCACAAAGTGAAGGTTTCCTTGTCCTCTGCTGCAATAATAATTTTTATATAGTATTTACCCATCAATTTCTTATTAAACTTTTGGAGTTATTTAGTAGCTTTGACTTTCATTTTCATTCAGTATAGATTAGAATATGTTTATCGTACTATTTGTGGTCACTATTGGTCTTTTCTCCATTATTTTCTATATGCTTCACTTATCATTAGTTGACCTTCCCTTGAACCTGTCAAGGAGCTCTCAACTGAGTTGTTTAGGTTCTGAAATTCCATCTCTAGTTGGGGCTTTCTATTCGAGAACTGGGGATCTATCGTAAATAACCTCTCTACCTTCACAAGACATTTGGCTTTATCTTAATTGATTTTTGTAAGAGAAAGTTGCTGCAATAATATGAAATATAAACCAGATCTCAATAGCAATAGCCTCTGGAAAAAAAAAACTCATTTCTCATTTTGATGATTTTCATGTCCTTTGGAATATTTAGGGGTAATATCCACTTGCATTAGCATGATTGTTCTGGTTGAAATTACGACTCGTTCCTGAAGTCAACATTGCAAAATGTGGGGTGGCTAGCCTTGTAAAAGTGCGCTGGCTGATCCCATCCTTCTTTTGGCTTGTTGTCGTTTGCTGAAAAGATTCAGCAGAATTATTGGTGTGATATTCTGCAGCCGCCATTTGATCAAACGAATAATGGGTTTATTAATTCATCATTTGATCTAGCATTTCATTATTGTTTCCTAATGTAATTTCTCGACTGCAGGAAAAGATGAACAGGTCACTAATGGTCTGCCAGGACAAGTTTGAGGCAGCTAAACTCCAGAAGAACAAAAGTGACGCCATAAAGGATATGGAATCTTGCATAGACCAGTCCGTTCAAGACAGCATCAAGACATTACCACATCTGGTTGGTAAACTTATGGTTTCCCTCGGCATTACTGAGTAGAGAAATTTAGTTCGCCATATACATGTCCTTTTGTACTTCTCATATTTAGTTAGTTTTAGCTAAGTAGACGCCAAATCCAGAAAGGCGAATTAATGGAAATCCATTCAGTTTTGTGAACCATAAAATTTCAACCTCATATCTTGCTTCTGGAAAATGTTATACTTGTACTGGTCAAAAAGCTCATGTTCAATTCAGAAATGTCATTCTTTCTCCAGTTATTTCCTTTAAGACTAATGTTGATTGACCTGGTAGCCATTTTGTGGCTTGTATTATACTATTGTAGTATATATTGTTTCTGTTTAAAAAAGAATGACTTAGTTTCCTTTTTACAAAAGGAATGACCCCTTTCTTTTTTGACAACACTTTCACTTTCACTTTTCACGTAGTATATTTAAAGCCACAAGAGTAAATGATATTTTGATACATTTGACATAACTTTAATTTAGAACCACAAGATTGAATTTTTTTCTTCTTCTTAACTTTTGTTCTAAGTTAATTAGGTCATTGCTCAAAATAGTCATGACACAAAGGAATACATAAATCATGTATGTATACAATACCCATATACCATGTATAACATTGGTATTTTAGTATATATGCTCGTCACCAAACATATATAAGGCATAATACATACAGGGAAAATTTTTAAAATGTCAATATTTTGACATTTAATAGGATTCATTGTCAATACTTTCAATATTTAGTAAAAATTTAAAAAAAAAAAATGTTAAAAACAGAAAGGAGAATTTAATCAAAAACATAATGGAGCTTAAAGTTTTGTTTCCATTTTTCACTTTTTTTCCTCATAATTAATACAAGAGTAGACATTATTTTTACCAATTTTGTTTCCCTTTCCCCAAGCAACCTTAATAAACCCTAAACCCCAAAAATTGACAAAGAGAAAATAAGCTTCAAATCATTCAGATAAAAATATGGATGCCATAGCTGCAGCTGAAGGAGAATTGTTACAGAAAGAATTAGGCAGAAAATCAACGAAGTTAATACAGCTGCACAAACACAACTCTCTGGTGTTCAAGATCATGTCCATTTTACTCTTCAGGTTTTTTCAACAATTTCTTCAAAATTATGATACCCAAAACTGTGTTTATGCTAAATATTTTTTTGTTTCATGGGGAAATTTACAGCAAGCCTACTTCAATGTGCCTATGAGTGCTTTGATAGAAGGAAAAACAAGAGGATATAGACAATTGTGTTGAGTATTGCAGTGTACCTGTTCTTAAAGCTCAGAATTTTATTGAGAGTGAAATGGCCGATTTTCAGGTAAAAAAAATGATTTCTTTTTTTAAAAAATTAAAATTTGTGGCCACACCACGAGTTGGAGTGTTTAGTTGCCGGTTGAGACTAAGTTTGAGGTGTCTAGATGTGTAGCGTCAAAGTTATTGTGCTTACTTGCCAGTTGAGACCAAGCTTCACTAGATCATGCTTATATTTCCATGGTTTGAAATATATTGAAGATTTGGAATGAATTGAAAATATATATTGTCATGAGAAATGTTTTTGTGGTAAATTTGTGAAAAAAATGTTTACAGGGGAAATCAGTCTGTTTACTGTTTTCCTGTGTAAAGTAGGTAAAAATAGGTGAACATCATAGATGTAGTGATTTAGGCTATAAGGGTAGTGTTTGGAGATACGTTTTAGTATTCAAGGTCGAAAACAATATGGAGGAATTGTTTGGATGAACGGAGAACAAGTTAGGGAAAGTACATACTTATTGTAAAAGTTCGGAAAAAAATGGGTAATGAACATGGTTATGAAATAAAGGTCCGTTATATGATGGGAAAGAGTTTGATTGTTCGCCCTTGTTGCTAAATGTCATCTCTGCCTGCCTATTTTGTGAAGCTTGTTAGTGTGATTTGTAAGCTAACAAACCATTGGCTCTCAATGCCAATCGAGGACCTGTTTGAGTGAGAAATTGCTTACGTTTGGGGTTGTTCTTTAGCATTTTCCAGAGAGCTAAGCTTGTATGAATGAAAGTTCATGTCTTAACTTATATTCATCCTAAAATTGATTGATTTACTATCCTCGGGTCCTTGCTTAAATTTGAATATAGAGATTCTTGAACACTTGTTTAACTGCTACATGATACTATCATCCTGTTTTTCTACTCTCTGTTTGTTCCGAGGCTGGTTTTAACAGTTCAACTTAGGTGTGGTTTGAAGTGTTGGACTGTTTACTTGAGTATTTTGATTCTATTTTGAGTCAAGTTTTGAATATTCATTATGGGTTCAGTTTTAGGAGTCTACTTCACAACAAGTTTAGCATGAGTTATTTATGTCCAGTTTTGATTGATCAATTGCTTATTGTATTCGCTACTATGATGTTTAGTTTGTTAGCAAGTTATTTTATTTATGTGATTTTAGTATGTAGTTATTCCCTTCTTTGATTTCTTTCTTGATTGTTTGCTTATTCTAATTTGTTTAAGTCAGTGTTATTTGATTTCGTTTAGTTCCTCAGGCTATACTTAGACTCATACTAATCCTTATCTTTCTTTCTTTTACATGAACCTTCTTGTCCGAGTCTAATTGGACTCCCTTCTCTTGCATCTTCCATTCTTTGAGTCAACCTCCATCAAGTCGTGAATGAGAAGCTAGTATTTATTGGGTTAAAATCCAATAGCTCAAAAGAGCCAAACTGAAAGTATTTGGGTTCAAATTGACAGAAATTTGAACATCGACTCTTAAGATGAATCGAAGAATTCTTGGGTCCAAACCTAAATACATCAGTAACAACAACTATCAACAACAGATTGTGGTGGCCAAATTGGTTGAAAGCTAGGTTGGTCCCTGGGTACCTTCTCCGCACTTACAGTTAAGCATTTCAAGTACGCAGACGTGAAAGCTCTATCAATAGAAAGATTCTAGCTTCTTTTTTTTTTAGAGAGGAATGATTCCCTCGTCTGAGAACCGCCATTCACGTACTATTCCTCCGCCGTTTCTTTTTCCGTCCCCCCGCCCCGGCATAGCGCTTCGCTTCTGGTTCTTCGGAAGAATCAAGCCTGAAGCCTAGATTTTTCTATATTCCTTTATTCTCGTATCTCCTAATTTTAGCTTATTAATATATTTCTCTTATTGTTGCTGCGACATTTTACTCTTAATTAACTTAGATGAATCTTTGGAGGTTTTTAATGGATTTTATGTTTTGTTATTTGTTTATTCAAGTATTCAAAACTCTTTTAAGTTAGTTAATTTAAGCTTATACAATGATTTGAAAACCTTTTATGTTTTTTCATAGTTATTGAAAAGTTTTGAATCCATGTTTATGACTTTGAACTAACCATTAGTTCAGACTTTTGAATAGGATAAAATTATTAAGTTTCTTAAAATAAATTAATTGTCTTTTAATTTAACTTGGGACTTTGTATGAATGACTGAGGATGTCTTATATCCTTTCATAGTTGTTAAATAAGGTTCTTTACTCCATGTTTATGAGTTTGAATTGATTGTATGATCTAAAACTATATTATGGATAAAAGTTTCAAGTTAGGTTAATTTTTGAGATTTTACAAGTTTCAGAAGATTTTTACTCAAGTTTCAAACAAGATTTTTATGTGTAACCCCTTTATTATAAAATTAGCCAAACTCTTCAATCCGTCGGTCAATTGCGTGTTAGCGGATTTTTTAAGGTGCGTAAACTCTTTCTTAGAGAATTAGTTGAACCCTTATATGAGACTCTGGTTTTATTCAAAATATTTTCTTTTAAAAACTCATTTTTAAATATTTTTCTTAATTTTTTAAAAATTAATGTCGACTCCCAAATTATTATTTTTTTCAAAAA
This sequence comes from Solanum lycopersicoides, assembly GCA_022817965.1. Classification (NCBI taxonomy): domain Eukaryota; kingdom Viridiplantae; phylum Streptophyta; class Magnoliopsida; order Solanales; family Solanaceae; genus Solanum; species Solanum lycopersicoides. The sequence goes on from CM040625.1 coordinate 6,532,673, forward strand.
CTTAACAAATTTTCGAAGTTGCAAAATCGTCTTCGAAACTTTTATTTTCTAAATCAAATCGTAACACTTGTCATCTAATTTTTTGGATGCATGTACACCACAAAAATCAGACGGTAAGAATGTTAATATCCTAAAAATATAATAAAGATATTTAAATACTCTATCCGTTTAAAAATAAATGACTTCCTTTCCTTTTTAGTCATTTAAAAAAGATTTTTTTTTATAACATTTTAATTTCAGTTTTGTACGTGACATGTTTAAGGCCACAAGATTAAAAGACAATTTTGTACATTTGACCTAACTTTAATTTAGATCACAAAATTTAAAAATCTTTTTATAATCTTAAATTTCATGCCAGATCAAATAAGGTAATTCAAATTATATGATGTTTTGAGGTATACTTTATTCCTTTTTTTAAATTTTCTAATCGATTCTTATTACTTAAATCAAACTTATTGCTTTTGTTCAAGTTTTTACAATCAAACGCATTTGTTCTAAACTTCAAATTGAGGATAAAAACATAATGGAGCTTAAAGTTTTGTTTCCATTTTTCACTTTTTTTCCCTCATAATTAATACAAAGAGTAGACATTATTTTTACCAATTTTGTTTCCCTTTCCCCAAGCAAGCCTTAATAAACCCTAAACCCCAAAAATTGACAAAGAGAAAATAAGCTTCAAAATCATTCAGATAAAAATATGGATGCCATAGCTGCAGCTGAAGAGAGAATTGTTACAGAAAGAATTAGGCAGAAAATCAACGAAGTTAATACAGCTGCACAAACACAACTCTCTGGTGTTCAAGATCATGTCCATTTTACTCTTCAGGTTTTTTCAACAATTTCTTCAAAATTATGACTACCCAAAACTGTGTTTTATGCTAATATTTTTTTTTGTTTCATGGGGAAATTTACAGCAAGCCTACTTCAAATGTGCCTATGAGTGCTTTGATAGAAGGAAAAAACAAGAGGATATAGACAATTGTGTTGAGTATTGCAGTGTACCTGTTCTTAAAGCTCAGAATTTTATTGAGAGTGAAATGGCCGATTTTCAGGTAAAAAAATGATTTCTTTTTTTAAAAAATTAAAATTTGTGCCACACCACGAGTTGGAGTGTTTAGTTGCCGGTTGAGACTAAGTTTGAGGTGTCTAGATGTGTAGCGTCAAAGTTATTGTGCTTACTTGCCAGTTGAGACCAAGCTTCACTAGATCATGCTTATATTTCCATGGTTTGAAATATATTGAAGATTTGGAATGAATTGAAAATATATATTTGTCATGAGAAATGTTTTTGTGGTAAATTTGTGAAAAAAATGTTTACAGGGGAAATCAGTCTGTGTACTGTTTTCCTGTGTAAAGTTAGGTTTAAAAATAGGTGAACATCATAGATGTAGTGATTTAGGCTATAAGGGTAGTGTTTGGAGATACGTTTTAGTATTCAAGGTCGAAAACAATATGGAGGAATTGTTTGGATGAACGGAGAACAAGTTAGGGAAAGTACATACTTATTGTAGAAAAAGTTCGGAAAAAAATGGGTAATGAACATGGTTTATGAAATAAAGGTCCGTTATATGATGGGAAAGAGTTTGATTCATGAGCGTTTTCCATGGGGTAAATATCTTTTCTGGATCATTTTTTCTTGGTCAACTAATTGTAAAAGTAGTTATATATGATAAATCAACAAGGTGAATGATAGGGCATAGGAATATTACTTTACTGACATTTTTAAGTAATTAAGGTTAACAACTATGTCAATGTGATATCAAGCAAGAGTTAGAGCATTTGTAAGGGAAGACAGCTTCTCTTTTTGTTCATCTTGTTGGGCAATATTTTTCATTGTACCAGATAGATTGGAGTAACTTGAGAATTTCGGTGCTATGTGTTTGATTGTTCCCTTTTTGTTTTGGTGGTGGATAGTAATTTATGTTTAAATCCGTATTCCTTTAATGTATGTGAGGAATGATCAAGTCATATAAGGTTGTGTCCGATATAAGTTTGTCCTCTCTCTGCTTATTCCAAAGCAAAAGAAACAGTTGATCCAAAAAAAGGAGGAAAGGAAATAAAAGATGGGAGAAAGAAAATAGCTAGTTGAAAGCTTTTGAATTTTTTTCAAGAAGAGGGTGGGAGGCCGGGAGCCATTGTCAGATATGCTTGAATAATTTGGGTGAATTAAGTATTTAGGGATGTTGCTTGTTGATTCAGGGTCCTGCATTGCCGTGTAAGAATGTAATCGTCAATTTGAGGGTTGTTTTTATTCCTGCTTATAACTGAAACTTTTTGAGGTGTGTTTGTTGTACAATGCATACATACGGTCCTTTATTACTTCTTTTAGTAAGATTGGATTCCTCCATTCGTTCTTGTCATTTGAAAAGAATTTGGTTAAGTAATATCTTTTGGAGCACAAAGTGAAGGTTTCCTTGTCCTCTGCTGCAATAATAATTTTTATATAGTATTTACCCATCAATTTCTTATTAAACTTTTGGAGTTATTTAGTAGCTTTGACTTTCATTTTCATTCAGTATAGATTAGAATATGTTTATCGTACTATTTGTGGTCACTATTGGTCTTTTCTCCATTATTTTCTATATGCTTCACTTATCATTAGTTGACCTTCCCTTGAACCTGTCAAGGAGCTCTCAACTGAGTTGTTTAGGTTCTGAAATTCCATCTCTAGTTGGGGCTTTCTATTCGAGAACTGGGGATCTATCGTAAATAACCTCTCTACCTTCACAAGACATTTGGCTTTATCTTAATTGATTTTTGTAAGAGAAAGTTGCTGCAATAATATGAAATATAAACCAGATCTCAATAGCAATAGCCTCTGGAAAAAAAAAAACTCATTTCTCATTTTGATGATTTTCATGTCCTTTGGAATATTTAGGGGTAATATCCACTTGCATTAGCATGATTGTTCTGGTTGAAATTACGACTCGTTCCTGAAGTCAACATTGCAAAATGTGGGGTGGCTAGCCTTGTAAAAGTGCGCTGGCTGATCCCATCCTTCTTTTGGCTTGTTGTCGTTTGCTGAAAAGATTCAGCAGAATTATTGGTGTGATATTCTGCAGCCGCCATTTGATCAAACGAATAATGGGTTTATTAATTCATCATTTGATCTAGCATTTCATTATTGTTTCCTAATGTAATTTCTCGACTGCAGGAAAAGATGAACAGGTCACTAATGGTCTGCCAGGACAAGTTTGAGGCCGCTAAACTCCAGAAGAACAAAAGTGACGCCATAAAGGATATGGAATCTTGCATAGACCAGTCCGTTCAAGACAGCATCAAGACATTACCACATCTGGTTGGTAAACTTATGGTTTCCCTCGGCATTACTGAGTAGAGAAATTTAGTTCGCCATATACATGTCCTTTTGTACTTCTCATATTTAGTTAGTTTTAGCTAAGTAGACGCCAAATCCAGAAAGGCGAATTAATGGAAATCCATTCAGTTTTGTGAACCATAAAATTTCAACCTCATATCTTGCTTCTGGAAAATGTTATACTTGTACTGGTCAAAAAGCTCATGTTCAATTCAGAAATGTCATTCTTTCTCCAGTTATTTCCTTTAAGACTAATGTTGATTGACCTGGTAGCCATTTTGTGGCTTGTATTATACTATTGTAGTATATATTGTTTCTGTTTAAAAAAGAATGACTTAGTTTCCTTTTTACAAAAGGAATGACCCCTTTCTTTTTTGACAACACTTTCACTTTCACTTTTCACGTAGTATATTTAAAGCCACAAGAGTAAAGGATATTTTGATACATTTGACATAACTTTAATTTAGAACCACAAGATTGAATTTTTTTCTTCTTCTTAACTTTTGTTCTAAGTTAATTAGGTCATTGCTCAAAATAGTCATGACACAAAGGAATACATAAATCATGTATGTATACAATACCCATATACCATGTATAACATTGGTATTTTAGTATATATGCTCGTCACCAAACATATATAAGGCATAATACATACAGGGAAAATTTTTAAAATGTCAATATTTTGACATTTAATAGGATTCATTGTCAATACTTTCAATATTTAGTAAAAATTTAAAAAAAAAAATGTTAAAAACAGAAAGGAGAATTTAAGGGGAGAGAAAACTATTAAAAAGAAACAATTGCTTAAAAGTCTTATCAGTTACAAAAATTCAAAAACAAAGAACTAATTGACAATTTATTCAAATACAACTTCCATCTATTTCTTCTTCTTTTCCCATGTTTTAAATAACACGCCTATCACCATTGTTCTAAAAATTTAATATTTCATTTTTTTGTTTCTGAACACGTTTATTTACCATACATTATCATATTTGAAGCAGTTTATTCTACTAAGGCAACATTTTGACGTTATGAAATTATAATTTACTTTTAAAAATATCTGAAATTGTATAAAATTATTTGACTATTATTTTAAGGTTATGAAATTTATGTATCTCCTTTTAAAAATTTTTTTAGTATTCAAAATACAATACTCATGTATTCATGGTATACGTATGAATCCATCTAACATATGTATTTTATTTTGGTTATTTCCAATATCACTTTGTATACCAAATAGTTTGTATTCATATTTGATTTTGTATTCGTTTGAATGTATACCATAAAGTTTGTATTTAGATTTGATTTCGTATTCGTCCTAATGTATACCATTTTGTATTTATATTTTGATTTCATTCATTCTCAACTATAAAAAGCCAAAATACAGTTTATTTATGTATTCATTATATGTGTATTCATCCTAATTGCATCAGTCAAATAGTTTTGTATTTTATCTTGATCATTATATGTTTATACCAACTAGTTTATCTTTGATTTCGTATTCATTCACAATTTTAAATAATCAAAATATAGGTTTGTATTTATATTATCACTTTGTAAAAACAAATTTGACTACAAACTACAGAACATTCAAAATACTTTCAAATACTTTTACGAAATAACTCAATACCTAAATGCTAATGTAGATTCTACTAAATTTGAAATATAAAAATAAATCATAAAAAAAAATCGATCAAAATTATTTTAAATACTAAAAATCTGAAATTCATAAATATTTGATGAGCATGTTAGCAAATTCATATAAAATTTAAAAAAAATGATGGAAATCCTCAATACGTACAATTCAAAAATTCAACATAATGTGTGATTTTGAAAACAAAATCTCGCAAAATAAACGATGAATTCAATAATACCTTCATCAATTGAGAGATTTTGATTAAGTGATATATCTGAACAAATTGTTAAACTTGAATAATTAGTTCTTCTTCAACAATAAGAGAGAATAATGGTGAAATTTTGATGAAAAAAAAAGAATGATGGAATGGTGAAAACAGAAAAGTTGATGAAAGAGAAAAAAAATAAAAAGTAAAAGATGAAAAATAAATTTAATGGTACTAAAGTATATGAAGAAGTGTAAATGGATAATGAATGTAGAATTTGATTTAAAGTTGGACTGTTTTGAAAAATAAAATTTAAATAGAAATTACTATATAAAATATTGACATTTTAACATTTTCAATAATTATTTTAAAGTATAGATGTTTTTACTAATTAAATTAGGAATTATGACTAATTTGCTAATTTTCCTATACATAATTGTGCCTACGGATGACAAATGGTTGGACTGGACCGGATTTGGATGATTGAATATGGATTGAGAAAAAAATGATTTGGATTACGATCCATCCAAATATAATATGGGCAAAATATGGATTTACCCCTCCCCCACCTTCTACCAACCAACCCTTAAAATATTTTTAAAAAAATAAAATTACCCCTCCCCCCGGCACTCCTACCTTCCACCAACCTATCCCGAATTCTTTTTTATAAAAAAAATCTATTTTTCAAAAAAATAAAAAATTACCCCTCCCTCGGACTCCCCTGATGAAGATACAAGTCATCATATTAGTGACAAGGATTAACCTAGCCGCCACATTTATAGGAGAGTCCTAACTATATTCTAACACAGAAGACTAAGCTAGCAATTGTTAGGACTCTATGGGCTATGGTTGTGTATATATACATTATTTGTACGACATAAGATAATGAGAAAAGTAGTCACGTATTCTTATAATTTGTTTCTTCAATATTTCTTCAACCCCAACCCCTGTCCCCTCCACCTTCCACCAACATATCCCTAATTTTTTTTGTTTTCCTACAATAAAAAATAAAATGTGTTTAATCTCTTCACTTTTTTTTCTTTATTGATCTTGTTTGTCATTTTAAAATTTAATTTTTAAACTTACGACAAAACAAGGGAGAAAAAAGAAGGAAAATAACGTGGACATTCATATAGGTATTATTAGTTCAATAGAACATAATTTAATAGCATTTTTTCGCTTGGGTGTACCCAAAATTCAAAATAAACAAATAAAAATAATCTTCTCTAATTCCACCCCCTAGGCCACCGCGATGATAATATAAATTAAAAGAATATGAAAATGTAAGTTCATTTCAAGTTTAAGTATCTGATATCTTAATCAAGAATAAGAGATAAAAAAAATAAAAAGAGGAAATAAACAAGATAATTGGATAATTAATAAAAAAATTGTAAACTTATAAAAACAATATTCATTTTTTAGATGGACATTCAAACACGAATTTTAGATGAATCTCAGGTTATAAGTTGGTTTAGAATAAGTTGGGTATTGATATAAAATAGGTCAATAAAAAATATCAAAAAATTAATGATTTTTTGAATATTATTTTTAAGCGTATCAGTCAAAATATGAATTATATGTGATTTTTTTTTATTTATTTGAAAATGACTTAAATTTGAACCAATCAGATTAGGCAACATAATAAATAAATGTATAATAATTTTACTTTAGAGGGGTTGTTAAAAGTAAGGACAAATATGAATCAAATGGTTAATATCAGGGGTATTTTGAGCCCAATATTGACGTTGGGACATTTAGGGCCGAAAAATGGATGAAGGGTAATTTATACCAATTCGAATAATTGAGGGGCATTTTAGAACCTCTCCGATTAATTTGTGTACAATTTTTAGATTTTTTTTCACGTGTTTCATGTCAGGACAATTTCAAATATAATATATGAATTTTCATATGGTTGAAATTAAGAAACATATAATTGAAATTCAAATAAAAATGACTAAAGTTCAACCATTCAATCTAAAATTCAGATAGAAATGCATGTACTTCATTCGTATACAACTTTAAACAAAAATTTAATTTATCAAACCTAAATTTAGACACCACATATCTAAAATAGATATATAGACAAACATTTTAAAAAAAATACATAATATATGATGATGTCAAAATATGTTGTCCATAAAAATATACTACTTCCTGCCTACCCTTTAGAATAGTTAAGAAAATACTAAAATATTATGAATAATGAGTGGGAATTTGATTGAATGCAAAATTTATTTTAAAAATCTTACCAACTCACAACTACTTCAACTATTAAAGAATAGGGAATGGGTTACTGTCCCTCTTGTTTATTTAGATTTAAGCATTCTTTTTTCATCAATGATTGACTAGAATTAATTGTTTTGAAAATAAGCACAAAGTGTTTTACAGTATCACTAAATATTTGTCCATGTTATGGCCCATGACTATCTATTTTTAATAAATTCAATAATAAGTTGTGGTATTATTTGCCAAGATCACAACGTTACAAACGTGGTATTTTCTGATCAAAGTTTGAATAATATTATTTTCACAAAATTATAGCACATGAAATATTAATAATCCAACAAATCAATCAATTGTCTATCACTGCATCATTGATATGTAAAGATAATTCAACTTTTATCCAACAAATCAATCAAGTAATACGACTTAAGTTTCTTATGTATTTAGGGTGAAATTAATATGTACGTTGATTAGAGCAATTATACAATCAATTAAACAGGTTAGACAATGTAATTACATTAGATTTAATCATCAGAAACACTTTTCAAACTGACCCTAAAAGTTGAAAACACCCATCAAGCAAAATTATTAGTTTTGCTTCATGGTATGAACCTAGATCAAAGAAATAATATTAAACAATTGTTGGTGAAAATCGATCTCCGAGTATTGCTCAAACACTCTAAATAACAATTATCTCATTTACTCATATATTTACGGTGATTGCAGATCACTACTTCTACATATGGAAGAATATATGGAGGGAGGCTAATGCAGTAAAGACCTTTTAGTGACGTACGGAAAAGAAATCAAAGGATCTAATATGGACATTAACCAACATCATATTTTTGAAGTATCTTATTCTCTCGTAATAACTGCTCTCAATAGAAATGTTGTTGAAACTATATATATCATTTAGAGCCCAGAGTGTTGAATTGGTCCAAAATTGAGGAAAAGATTCGATCAAGTACAATTAAATCAAATAATGGTCAATGATCTTGTAGATTCAAGTCATGTATATCACAAGATAATTTATGAATTGAGATTCATTACAGTTTGTATACTCATAAAAAGAATTTAAAATGGCAAGATGCATTAACGATAATCGTAACATACTATACTTAGGAATGCACCAAATAATCATTGTACCTAGGAATCTTTCGTTAACTCCTAAATGATTTCAGTGAAATGGTATTGTCATAGGGTCCGTTTTGACCATGCGATATGCAATCGTGATATGGTATTATAATATGAAATTATGAGATAAAATTAAAGTTTTGTTTGGACATGCAACATAGAATTTTTGTGTTGTATACTTTCTCATAAACATAAGAATCTCCTAAGTTGTAAAACTATTCAAATAGCCCAATTGTTTATGACAGGAGGCTTCCCAAAGGGTGTTTTGATGATTCCTCAACAGTGCAGGGACCCGGTCCTCTGAAGAGTTGAAGAACTGGTATTTCCAAGGAAAAAGTACAGACAACTGTAAAAGTTGTCTGTGTCAGCGAAGTTGGTAAGGAGCAGTGTACCGCTCCAATCAGAATGGTCTAGGATGTTTTGTTTGATGGACAACATATCTTCATGATATATAACAAACAAAACATCATGCATTATTCATTCATTCAAAACAAAACATACTAGCAAGGATCAAAACAACAAGAAATTAAATTCAAAGGGCGTTCAGTTCTTCCAGTGATTTGCTGTTTTTATAATTGCTTGTAATTGTTCTAAATTGTAAGATTCATCTCGAAGTGATTAGAAACGTATCGAACTTGGGTGTTTCATTGTAAAAATTTTAGTTAAGGCTAACTTAGGCTCTTACGGAGCAGTGTTGTATTTGCTCGTGCTCAGCTGAGCAATAGTGAGTATTGCTTAGAAAAGAGGCTAACAAGTTAGTCTCTTGGTGTGTAACCGACTTTTACTTTTGCTTGAGAGAAGATTAGTGAAAGTGATTTTTGAAAAGTCCTGTTGAGAACAGATCGTGGTTTTACTCCCTTGAGCAAGGAGGTTTCCACGTAAAAGTGATTGTCTCTTTTACTTTTGTCTTTGTTTCATTATTCACTGCTTTATATTGTTACGGGGACCAGGTCCCATCTTAGTTTCGTGGATGCATACATTCCAACAAATGGTATCATAACTTAACTTTTCACGTTGGTTAACACCAAGAAAAGAAAGATCCTGAAGGAATGACTGCTCCACCAAATCTGGAAGAAGGGCAATCATCAACAAGGCCACCTCGCTTCAATGGTCACTACTATGGGTGGTGGAAAAATCGAATGCATGACTATATCAATGCTGAAGACTCTGAGTTGTGGGACATTATTCTAGATAGACCATACATTCCTATGAAGGAGGTAAAAGATGGAACACTTACCACCTATGTAGTGAAGACCAGAAAGGAGTACACCGAAGCTGACCGCATGAAGATTGAAAAGAACTTTAAAGCGAAAAAGATTCTGGTATGTGGTATTGGTGTTGATGAATACAATCGAATCTCTGCATGTGAATCCGCAAAAGAGATTTGGGACTGTCGTCAAACTGGTCATGAAGGAACACAAAGGGTTAAAGAATCAAAGATTGATATGCTTACTACTCAATATGAGAATTTTGTGATGAAGGAAGGTGAAACTATTTTCGAAATAAACTCTCGTTTCACAGCTATCACAAATGAGCTCAGAGGACTGGGAGAACCAATTCCTACATGCAAGCAAGTAAGGAAGATTCTCAAGGTTCTTCCAAAATCTTGGGAAAGCAAAGTGGATGCGATTACTGAGGCACAAAACTTGATGACATTGCCTATGGATGAGCTTATAAGGAACTTACAAACCTATGAGATGAACAGGAAGCAAGGAGTTGCTGTAAAAGAATCAAAGAAAGAAAAGAACATCGCTTTGAAATCTTCACAAAGTGAGATGTCAAAAGAAGAATTTGAAATGACATACTTGACAAAGAGATTTCATAAAATCATCAAAAACATGGTATCTTTCAAAAGAAGGGAACTACTGGAATAATGGCAACAACAAATGACCTATGTCACAGATGTGGCAAACCAGGTCACTTTATAAGAGAATGTCAGAATAAAAAACAAGAATCTCATGAAGTGAGATATCGTAAGAAGAACGTGGTCCCAGACAAAGTTCGAATGAAGGCACATGCTGATCAGATGGTGAAGAAATCCTTTGTTGTATGGGGTGATGATTCAAGCGAGTCAGGGGAAGAAACTGAAGAACATGAAGATGCCTCGATGTTGGTCATTGAAGATGATGAAAGTATCTTCAACCAAATGTTTTCATTGATGGCAAGATCAGATGATGAGGATGATGCTTATGAGGTAACTCATTTTGAATTAAAAGATGACCTAGAAAATATGTCTGCTAAAAGTCTGAGAAAACATGCTGCATTATTGATTGATTCAGTAGATGAAAGATCAACTGAAAACTCAAGCCTAACTGAAAAGTTGAGCAATTTTAAGCGAAGGTAGCTTTTCTAACATAGATTTCTGAAATGGGTGAAAGATAGGGATGCCAGAGTCTAAGCATCATGCTGACGAAAAACAACCTAGTATTTCTAAATATGATAAAAGAAAGCTTAGTATCTATGAAGAAGAATTGGAGAACAAACTCAAAATCTCAAAAAATAAGCTAGCAGCTTCTCTTGAAAAAAAATCTCAGCTTCAGAAAGATCTTGAGAAAATCAAAGAAGAGTTAAGTAAGTCTTTGAAATGGATTGATTGTTCTAAGATTCTCTCAAATCTCTCTCAGCAAAGTTTCAATTGAAAAAGGGGACTAGGAAGCAGAAGAATAGAACCAGCATACAATCCACATAGCAAAAATATGTCAGTGGCTGATAACCTTCTATGTACTCACTGTGGAAGAAATGGCCATATGAAAGAAGGTTGTGATAAACTAAAAGAAACTATGAAGAGGCATGTGGAATTTGTAAAAACAGAAAGTTGTCGGACGAACAGGAAGCAGGGACCTGGTCTGTGTGATGAACATATAAGAAACAATAGACATGCTAAAGAAATGAAAAAATAAATTAAGTCTCGTCGTCATTATAAAAACTTCTTACCTCCTTGGGTTGGTAGATATCTTATCAAGCCATTGATAGTTACTGGGAACTCCGTGTGAAATGGGTTCCTAAAACTAACAAGTGATTCTTGTGCAGAAGAGAGGAAGGAGTCAGTGCTGGTACATGGACAGAGGATGCTCCAGACACATGACATGAGATATCTCAAACTTTCTCTCTTTGCGGGCACATGAGGGTGGTGGTGTGTCTTTTGGTGGTGGCAAGAAAGGCTGTATTCTTGGAATTGGAAAGATAGGCAAGTCCGACAGTAACTCAATCAACAATGTGCACTATGTGGAAGGGCTCAAGTACAATCTTCTAAGGATATCTCAGATATGTGACAAAGGAAATGAAGTAAAGTTCATGGCAGACAAGTGCTTTGTGACAAATTGTGTAACCGGGACGGTGGTAATGTTTGCAACAAAGAGTGAGAAATATGTATGTGGCTGGTCTAGAATCCATAGAATGAGATAATCTCTCTTGTCTAAGTGCTCAAATAGATGAATCTGAGCTGTGGTACAGACGTCTTGGTTATGTAAGCTTTACTCTCCTAAACAAACTCGTGGCAGGGGACCTGGTCCGCGGACTACCTAAAGTGAAGTTCATAAACGGTAGAGTTTGTAATGCATGTGCAAAGGGAAAATAGACAAATTCCTCATTCAAGGCCAAGAAAGAAGTCAGTACATCAAGACCACTTGAATTGCTTCATATGGACTTGTGTGGTCCAATCAGAGTGTTGAGCAGAGGAGGCAAGAAATTCATTCTTGTTGTGGTTGATGATTTTTCAAGATACACTTGGGTAATGTTCCTGAGAACAAAAGATGAGACCGCTGGGCAACTGATGGTTTTCTTCAAATCCATTCAATCAAAGTTAAATTGCAAGATTGGTAGCATAAGATCTGATCATGGCACTGAATTTGAAAATGCTCAGATTGAAGATTACTGTGGTGAACATGGAATAAGTCACAACTTCTCATCTCCCAAGACTCCTCAGCAAAATGGAATAGTGGAGAGAAAGAATCGAACACTGGTGGAGATTGCAAGAACTATGTTGATTGACTCTAAACATGCTATGAGTTTCTGGGCTGAGGCTGTAAATACTACTTGTTATGTGCTTAATAAATGTCTTATAAGGTCTCTTATCAAGAAAACTTCTTATGAGTTAATCAATGATAAGAAACCTTCAATAGCTCACTTGAAGCCTTTCGGCTGCAAATGTTTTGTTCTGAACAATGGGAAGGATGATCTCGGAAAATTTGATGCCAGAAGTGATGAAGGTGTATTTGTAGGCTATTCATTGTCAAGCAAAGCATATCGACTTTTCAACAAGAGAACAAAATGCGTGGAAGAAGTGTACATGTCAAGTTTGATGAAGGCAGAACAAAGGATGAAAAATGGGATGAAGATGAGCTGGAAGAGTTGATTGAAGAAAGAAAAATCATTCAAGAAAGTGAAGAACCTCAGGATGAATCATCTGACGGACCTGGTCCTCTGAACAGTGATACAGATATCAGGCCCCACGATTCAAATAACAGTGAAGAAGATCTTGATGAATATAGAGAAAAAGAGATCACTAGAAAGTCTGGGTGGAAACATCAATCTTCACATCCACTAGATAATCTAATATCTCCTCTAGAATCCGGAATTCAAACAAGATCAAAGACAAAAATCTTGTGTCATTCTCAGCATTCATGTCTCTGATAGAGCCCAAGAGTATCAATGAAGCGTTAAAGGACCCTGACTGGGTAGTCTCCATGCAAGAAGAGCTTCACCAATTTGAGCGAAGTAAAGTGTGGCCCCTGGTCCCCCGACCAGTTGACAGAACCATAATAGGCACTCGCTGGGTGTTTAGAAATAAACTGGATGAAAATGGAATTGTTGTCAGAAAAAAATCAAGACTAGTGGTGCAAGGGTATAATAAAGAGGAAGGAATTGACTATGAAGAAAGATTTGCTCCTGTTGCTCGAATGGAGGCTGTCAGAATTCTCATTGCTTTTGCTACACACAAGGAGTTCAAGTAATTTCAAATGGACGTGAAAAGTGCGTTTCTAAACGGAAATCTGAAGGAGGAGGTGTATGTCAAACAACCTACAGGATTTGAAGATTCAGGTTTGCCTGATCATGTGCTGAAACTAGATAAGGCATTGTATGGGCTGAAACAAGCTCCTCGAGCTTGGTATGAAAGACTATCAAGGTTTCTAATGACAAATGAGTTTGTCAAGGGAAAAGTAGATAACACACTGTTTCTAAAAACTAGAGGTGAAGATCTATTAATTGTGCAGGTATATATTGATGACATTATTTTTGGAGAAACTTCAGATGAACTATGCAAGGAGTTTGCTGAGCAGTGAGTTTGAGATGAGTATGATGGGGGAGCTTACATTTTTTCTTGTGTCTGCAAATCAAACAGTCCTCATAAGGCACCTCAATATGTCAAGGGGATATATTAAGGAGCTGCTCAACAAGTACAAAATGCTGGATGCAAAGGTTCTGGATACCCCAATGAGCATAAGTGCAAGGATAGATAAAGATGAATCTAGTCAAGAGGTCAATCAAACAATGTATAGAGGGATCATTGGATCACGTTTATATATGACATCTAGCAGGCCTGACATTGTGTTCAGTGTGGGGATGTTTGATAGATTCCAAGCTGCACCAAAGGAATCACATCTGAAAGCTGCCAAAAGGATCCTGCGATACCTAAAGGGCACGCAGGACCTGGACCTCTTCTATCCTACAGGTGATTCTTTTGAACTTATAGGTTTTGAAGATGCTGATTATGCAGGATTTCTAGAAGACAGAAAAAGTACATTCGGAATGGCACATTTCTTGGGATCAACTTTGGTCTCTTGGGGAACAAAGAAACAAAATTCAGTGGCCTTATCTACTGTAGAAGCTGAATATGTTGTTGTTGCTGCCTGTTGTGCTCAACTTTTTTAGATCAAGAAACAACTGAAGGACTTTGGAGTGCTAGCAACAACAATTTCTCTGATGTGTGACAATATGAATGCATTAAATATGGCAAAAAACCCAGTGCAACACAAAAGAACCAAGCACATTGATGTGAGGCATCACTTCTTGAGGGACAATGTAGAAAAGATGAATATGGTGATGAGATTTTGCAGTACTGAAGATCAAGTGACATACATTTTTACTAAGCCATTGGGAAATGAAGTCTTCCTCATGAACAAACTGAAACTTGGAATGATCAAGCTCACGTAGCTCTTGAGCAATGCTGCTCAAAGAACCCTAAATTGACTATGTTTAGGGGGACAAGTATCTATGTTATAAGTAAATTCAAGTACTTGAGAATTCACACACTGTACCTTACTGCAGGTACCCACTTAAACATGAATAGCTGAAGAGATGATCTTAGTCATACAAAACTTGAGCAAACAAAGCATAAGAGGGACCTGGTCCCTTCTAAGGTTAGTATAATTTAATACTACACTGACAACTGTCTGCATCATCGCCACGTGTCCTTGTCTGGTTCGTCGTGTCAGTTTCAAATGTCTTGTTTTTAAATTCGAAGGGTCATTACTGTTGAGGACCGGATATCTTTTCTTTTAAATCTCTTTCTTCCCCTCAACACAAATCAAACTCTTTCTATAATCTTGTTCTCTAAATTTTTCTCTCTAAAGATCTCTCTCTTCTAACTTCTTTCTCTAAAATGTCTAAGTCAAATTCTTTGTCACATGATCTTATCTCCCCAGAAATCGAAAAACCTAGTTCTTCGATTTCTCAGTTCCTCGTCAAGAAGAGTCATCAGTAACCTCTATTTGTGGATATGGAACACAAACTGGAACAGTCTCTCCCTTAAATCCATTTGAAGGAGGATCAACACAACCTAGACTGGACGAAGCGCCATGTTCTCCTACATTGGTTTTGTCTAAGGGAATATCCCAGTCAATTGAAACACAATCTGTGGCCAAACCAAGTTCTAAACTGGGTTCTGAAGAGATTGATGGTGCATCCATGGCATTGTCATCCTCAATGTCAGAAAGATTGTTTGAAGGTGATATGTTAGAAGGAAAGGGGCTGGAATCTTGTATTCTTGCCGCTGGAGCCGAACTGGTTGCTAGACAGAGTCTAGCGTCACTTAGAGACGAGTCTCATCCTTAATTATTAAATGAGGAGTTCAGGTCCCCAGAACAGTTTTCATCTAAAGGACAACCCATCTTTGATCATACTCCCAAATCATTTGATATGAATTCTGACGAGGAGGAAGAGGAGAAAGAAACACCTCTCAGATGGAAACGACAAGGAACACGAGGCAGTAATTTTCCCCTTGTCGAAGAAGTGGGTCAAATACCTGATGATATGCTGCAGACTAGGGGAGATATTGATGAAGAACGAAAACAAAAAGGAAAGGGAAAAGTGGTTCAGTCTCATAAGGAACAGGTTAAAAGAAAATATGGTACTAGAAGTGCTACACAAAAGGTACTTGGAAGTGCTATGGTAGAAAATGCCATACAAACTCAAAGAAGGAGGCAACAACGTAGTCAAGGAGTGACTCTAGAGAAACCTGTTGTTTACCGCTCCCCATTGAGGAAAGCGACTCCAAATCAGAGGATGGTTCACAGTTTGTAGCAAAGAGAAGGAAAGGGTTGGGAAACAAAAGGGGGGAGAAGAAGAAGGCTGAGAGTAAAAAGGACTCATGGATCTTCCCCATAACGAATGTCAAAAGGAACATGAGTCAAAAAAAAGGGAAATCTGAAGTGTCACCTGTAAAGGGACCTTGTCCCAGGGTAAAAGTTGAAAAACAAAACCTGTCACAAAAAGAAAGGGTGGAAAAGATGAAGTTACAAAAGGTGCTGAATGATCGTGTGTTTGCTCAAGACATTCTGACGGAGCATGAAATGGGGGCTCTTGTTGATATTGTGGTGATACAGAAATGGGGACATTTGTTTGAACCTCCTGTTCCTTATCTCCATAAACCAGAAGTACGCGAGTTTTATTACAACATGAACTTGCTTGAGGATGGAGGTATTGCTACATCAGTCAAAAGAGTAAAAATCAGTCTGAATGAGGAGACGTTGGGGATCATTCTGAGTGTGCCAACTGTAGGGATTAGAACCATTGAAGGATGTAAACCTTCTACAGCATTCACTGAACAAGCCTCAAAGAAAGACGAACCCAAGCAGGCAGGGGTGCCCAAGAAGTATCTCAAAGGCGAGTACCAATTTCTTTTTGAATTTGTCAATAAGGTCATGGTAGCTAGGTCTGAGAAACTCACAGTTGCATCTGCTGCCGACCTTTTCCTGATGGAGAAACTAAGTGATCTTGATGCAATAAATCTCCCAGCACTAATGCTTGAGCACATTCATCGGGTTATGACTTGGAAAACAGGAAGTCATGGTATTCCTTATGGGTACCTTATGAACTGGGTGTTCAATCACTTTGAAGTGGCTTTAGGGTTGGGAGTGCCAAGTACTGTGCAACAAATGTTCTCCAGATCTACTCTTCGCGACTGTGAATGTATTGAAAGGGAGGCACCAGGGCGTTCCCAAGTTGCAGCTGTATTGGAACAACAGTCTGTTCTCAAAAGAGAGGTGGATGATCTTACAATACTTGTTGCAGCTAAGGAGGTTGAGGTGGTTACTTTGAAGTCAGAATTGCAAAAAGTGCTTTCATGAGGACCTAGTTCTGATCAAGTTGATGACTCTGAGTTATGCATGTTGAGAGCTGAGAATGATCAATTAAAAGTTAAGAATGCCTCATTGACTGAGAAGGTTCAAGATCTCAATAAGCATCTCATTAAAGCTCATGGAGATGTAAATGAGCGAGTGATGTTGCTTCTGCGAACTCTTCAACCCTGTAGACAGTGAAGTTTTACTGATAAATCCATATTAAATTTGGGTTAAATCTTAAATCACCATATGTTGACCAAGTCAAATTACTGGTTGATAAAGTCGGATTAATATCTAAGTCAAAATTGTATGACTTAAATGAAGTCCAAATCACTTGGGCCAGTCCATTAAGTTGACAAGATGAGCCCAACTCATGTTCTTCAGGCCCAGGGGTAAAAAATTGCTCAGACCAAAATACCCCTAATGCCCTAACTCAAGTCTATATAAAGAGGTCTTCTTCTGACCAAAATACACAAAAAGACATACATACAAAAATACATAGTTGCTCTTCAGTGGTTATCTGCAAGTCTTCCGCATACAAAGAAGTCTTCGCTCCAAGTGTTGAGCCACAAGTATTCCATCAAATCAAGATCACTCGTGAAGGGAAAAAAATTAGAGGATTACATCTTTTATTAAAGATTTCATAAAGATTGTAACCTTTGCATAAATCCAAATTCAAATATTATTGTTTGTTTGCTATTTTTCCTTTCTTGTTTGCTGTTTTTCAGGAACGAAACTTTAGACGCTTACAAATTGGCACGCCCAGTGGGACAATCTTTACCTCTCATATTTTTCTTCCAAAATACAAGTTCAAGAACATTGAGATGACTTCCAAGAAGATCAACTCGAAATCTGCATCTGCATTCAAATCTGGATCTACATCCCTATCTGCATTTGCATCCAAATTGGGATCTGCATCCATATCCACATCTGCATCGAGATCTGCATCTGCATCCAAATCTGTATCTACATCTAGATTTGTATTTGCATCGAAATTTGCGTCTGCATCAAAATCTGGATCTGCATCTGCATTGAAATTTACATCTATATCAAAATCTGCATCTGCGTCTGGATTTGCATCTGCTTCCACAAAACTGATGGATCCAAATTCTACATTGATGTGGAAAACATCCTTGATGTTACTGCGGGAAACATGAGACCTATCACAAGGAACCAAGCCAAACAGTTGGGACAACAAGCCTCAGGAGTGTCGTCCGAATCTGCTTTTGCTTTTGGTTTGTCCCCAAGATATGTGGAGTCTCCTGCGAAAGACGCAAAAGAAGACATCGCCGAAATGGTTGAGAGGGTTCTTGCCCAATTGAGCCTATCTACATACGAAAAGCCTTTTGCTTTAGTCGACGATGATGTCTTGAGCACTGGATCTACCCCACATAACATGTTTGCATCACATGTTTGGGAAAATCAACACCTTTCTCCATCACCTACTATGGTAATGCACGCAATGGTGACTAGCACTTCATATGTAGAAGAACAACTTGCGAGCTTGACAAGAGCTATTGAAGGCTTGACCAAGTATGTTCAAAATCAAGATGCTCGAATTTTTAAGCTAACTGATAGGAAGGAAGGCATGATAGATGAAAAATCAAGCCATGCACCTGGAAAACGTCCACAAGTACAACAGACGCTTGATCGCCCTTCAAAGCAAGTGGAATATGCTAAAGAGATCCAAGTTTCCTCTGACGGAACGATACCCATCAACCAAATCAAGGAGTTCATCATGGGGACCATTAAAGACAAGTACGAAGTTTCTAAGAAATCTTCCTTGACATATGCAAGACCATACACTGCAAGGATTGATAGCTTGGCAATGCCTGCGGTTATCAACCTCCAAAATTTCAGCAGTTCGATGGTAAGGGAAACCCAAAGCAACATTTGGCACACTTTATTGAAACGTGCAACAATGTTGGGATATATGGAGACTACCTCGTCAAACAATTTGTCCGCTCCCTTAAGGGCAATGCTTTCGATTGGTACACAGATCTTGAGTCTGGTTCCATTGATAGTTGGGAACAAATGGAGCAAGAATTTCTCAACCGCTTCTATAGAACAAGACGTACTGTAAGCATGGTGGAACTTACAAACACACGTCAGCGCAATGAAGAGCCGATCTTTGACTTCATCAACTGATGGAGGCATGCAAGTCTAAACTGTAAAGATAGACTTAGTGAAGCTTCAGGCATAAAGATGTGCATTCAAGGTATGCATTGGGGTCTCCGCTATATTTTGCAAGGCATAAAGCCTAAAACTTTTGAAGAATTGGCCACTCGCACTCATGATATGGAGTTGAGCATGTCGTCAGTTTGAACTGAAGTGCCACCTGTCCACGAACTCCGCAAAGTCAAAGAAAGACAAGAATTCAATAAAATGGGAAAATATTTGACTAAGATTGAAAACAAGGAATCCATGAAAGTCAATACTTCTCATGTGAAATTCACCACAAGTCTGGGCAATACACAGAGCGCAAAATTGACTTCTTTTGAAAGAGGGACGAATCAAAAGCTCACTTTGAAGGGAATGCAGCGAAAGGACTACCCATTTCTTGACGCAGAAGGGAATGCCTTGAGATGATTGAGTTACCAGAGGTGAAACGACTAGATGAAGCAAGGAGGAGTGATGATCCAAAATACTGCTAATATCATCGGTTGGTTGGCCACCCTATCGAGAAATGCTTTGTCTTCAAGGACAAAATCATGGACTTAGCTCGCGAAGGGAAGATTGAACTTGAAGATTAGAAATTGAGTTCAAACCAAGTTAGTTTCTCTTCTGACTTACCCAATCTGGTCATGACCTACAATTTTTTTAAAGGAAATAATGAGCAAGACATCCCAAACATCAATCAGGCAAGAATGGTTAAGTTTGGAGACTTTGAGCCTATTGATGTAAATAATTTGTTATCTCTTCCTATACTAAGTGATGCGACTTCTGTACGAGATGGATCAACGAGAGAAGATGAAGACCCAGTCGATGATCTTGGTGATATGGGTTGGACTCTTGTGACTCACCGTAGACGCTAAAAAATGAGTTTGCACAAACAATCAACAAAGCGACACGTCAGGGAAAAGATGGTAAGGAGACCCAAAACCAAAACTTTAAGTCTGCATTCAAAGAAAAAGGAAATAAAGGCGCACCACTACCAAAAGAGGTCTCGACCAATTACATTTGGAGAATATTTGCCATATTGGTTCTACACAAAGTTCACATGTGATGGCACAAAAGCTCTATGTTGTAATGTCGATGAAAAGGAAGCGAAAGATGCAACTCCATCATATCAATCATCAAATGATTCTCCAAAGCCGTCTCCTAAAGTTGAAAATCCATCATGCTCTTCACCAAAAGATGCTTCACATTCATATCCTGGAGTCGAAAATGCATGTATGGCCAAAATCACGTTCTCTGACGATGATCTTCTGTTTGATGACACATTTCATAATCTCCCTTTATTCATGGTCGGTTTTGCACGTGAGTAAAGAGTAAATAGAATCCTAGTCGATGGAGGATCTGGAATCAACATCTTCCAATTCACACAATGAAAGAACTTGGGATATCAACAACAGATCTTACTGATAGTCGCTTGATGATCCAAGGATTCAATCAGGGAGGACAAAGGTCCATAGGAACCGTCAAAGTAGACCTCACCATCGGAAGTTACAATCAAGCGTGTGGTTACATGTAATTGATGCAAAGACTTCATATAACATTTTGCTTGGTAGGCCGTGGGTAGATGAGAACAAAGTAGTCCCATCTACCTACCACCAATGTTTGAAGTATTGTGAGAATGGAGTTACAAAAAGGATTATTGCAGATGATAATCCATTCACTGAAGCTGAAGCTCACTTTGCTGATGCAAAGTTTTATTTGAAGAAATATTCCATAAAAGTTAATGATATTGCATCCGGAAATGTCGGACTCCTCAACAAGATGGCTAAGGTAGTGGTCGGTAAGCCAAAAGTCGCAAACAAGGAAGATCCAAAGCTTGAAAATCCAAACAAGATGTCTAACATGATTGATGTTTTTCAAGTAAAAAGGTCACATCCATTCTTCGTTATGCTCCAAAGGCAAAGGAGGACAAGGAACACTCTCTCGAGTCGCGAGAAAGTGCGCTGGAAGGTTTGAACCTTCCTGTAAGGCGAATTGATATGATGAAGTCATCCACAAAATTACATGGGAAGTCTATGGCTCCTGAGTCATTGCTTCACGATAAATTCGTGGCCTCTAAGTCACCCCAATATGAAGCACTCCCAATGAAGCGTACAGAAGAAGGTTTTGATCCTAATGCTTACAGGCTGCTAGAAAAAGCTTGATTCGATCCAAATGAACCATCAAAATTGGGGAAGCTGCCGTTCGAACTCGTTATGCGGCAACAACGTGAAGGGGTGGGCTACAAAAAGCCTCCACCTATCCGCGTCTCCATAAAAAGGGTGAGCAACAACTACATAATTGCGGAAGATGAGTCTGCTAATTCTAACAAGAGGCCTTCTGTCTTCGATCGACTTGGAAGCTCAACACAGAGGATTTCTGTATTTGAGAGGTTAGGACCATTGAGGAATAAAAACAAGGGTCGAAGAAATAGCAAGGGTATGCAAGCATCTGCTTTACCCAAATCTAAAAATGCACCTAAAGACTTTCAAATTCTAATCCCTTCTAGAATGAGGCGACATACAAACATTGTGGTCTCTTGTGGAGAAGTACTAAAGGCAAAGTCGCATGTTGTGTTCTACACTAAGCAACGTGAGAAAGATGAAGAAAGTGTTGGCTCTTCATATCATGTCACTACACAAGATGAAATGCATACTTATTCTCCAATTAAAATTGCTGGAGTGTCGGAGAATGTTTCATGGTGTTACCACATATCTTTCAGCGATGGAGAACCTCAAGAAGATGAAGATGCTAAAGATGCGCCACCCGAACTTGAAGAAGTAGTAAAAGTGACCGTTGATGCATTGAAAGAAATCAACCTTGGAACTGATGAAGATCCAAAACCCACTTATGTGAATGCTTCATTATCAAGTAATGAGGAAAGGGCCTACGTCGACTTACTCAAAAAGTATAAAGATATATTTGCTTGGAGTTACAAAGAAATGTCTGAATTAGACCCGAAGGTAGAAGTCCATCATTTTGCTGTGAAAAGCGGTGCACCTCCCATCAAGCAGGCTCAATGACGTTTTAGGCATGAATTGGTTCCCGTGATCGAAACTGAAGTTAACAAGCTTATTGAGGCTGGATTTATCCGTAAAGTTAAGTAACCCACATGGTTTTCATGTATTGTCCCCATGAGAAAGAAGGATAGGCAAATTCGAGTTTGCGTCGACTTTCGGGATCTCAATAATGCATGTCCAAAAGATGAATTTCCACTTCCTATCCCTGAGATAATGATTGATGCCACTACTGGGTATGAAGCGATGTCTTTTATGGATGGTTCATCCGGCTACAACCAGATCCGCATGTCACCAAAGGATAAAGAGTTGACCGCATTCGCACTCCTAAAGGCATTTATTGCTACAAAGTAATGCCTTTTGGTTTGAAGAATGCAGGAGCAACATACCAAAGAGATATGCAGAACATCTTTGATAACATTCTTCACAAAAATGTTGAATGTTATGTTGATGATTTAGTAGTGAAATCAAGGAAAAAGTGTGACCACTTGCAAGACTTAAGGATGGTTTTTGATCTACTACGAAGGTATAAACTTAGAATGAATCCTTTGAAATGTGCATTTGGAGTTACCTCTGGAAAATTCCTTGGCTTCATTGTACGTCATCGAAGAATCGAAATTGATCAAGCAAAAATAGATGCAATTCTAAAGATGGTCGAGCCAAGAAACATCCATGAATTGAAGAGTTTGCAAGGGAAGCTATCATATCTTAGGAGATTCATCTCGAATCTAGATGGAAAGTGTCAACCATTCAGTCGTCTTATGAAAAAGGGCACTCTTTTCGAATGGGACCAAGCTTGTAGTAATTCCTTTGAGAGCATCAAGTCTTACTTGACCAAACCACCTGTTTTAGCAGCTCCTATTCCTGGAAAACAATTGATACTTTACATATCAGCTCAAGAAAGCTCAGTGGGAGCACTCTTAGCCTAAGAGAATGGCGAAGGAAAAGAAAATTCCCTTTACTACTTGAGTAGGATGATGACACCAAATGAGTTGAAATACTCGCCAATCGAAAAGCTATGTTTGGCCTTGGTCTTTTGAATTCAGAAGATCATACACTACTTTCAAGCTCATGTCGTTCGTCTTGTTTCTAAAGCAAATCCCATAAAATTTGTGATGTCGAAACCCGTCCTCAATGATCGACTAGCAAGATGGTACCTCCAATTTTAGCAATTTGAAATTGTGTGTTCCTCTAAAGGCTGGGAAAGGGCAAGCATTGGCAGACTTCTTAGCAGACCACCCGATACCTGATGATTGGGAACTCACTGATGAACTACCTGATGAAGATGCAATGGTTGTGGAAGTTTAACAGCCTTGGAAGATGTATTTTAATGGGGCCTCACATCGTGAAGGAGCCGGCGCTGGAGTGATATTCGTCACTTCTCAAGATGAGATCTTGCCATATTCCTTCACCTTAACACAATGTTACTCCAATAATGTTGCAGAATATCAAGCCTTAATACTTGGGCTTGAAATGGCAGTCGATATAAAGCAATTGCAATTACAAGTTTTTGGAGACTCTGAATTAGTGATCAATCAATTGTTGTGTAGCTATGAAGTCAAAAATCCAGAATTACGCCTCTATCATGACTATGCACAAAAATTGATTAGATGGCTTGGAGATGTAACTCTTCAACATGTTCCAATAAAGGAGAATAAGAAAGTTGATGTCTTAGCTGCTTTGGCTTCAACATTGACTCTGCCCGACCAAGCTCAAATCACTATCTGCCAAAAAATGGATAGTACCACCAGATTCAAATGAAGAAAGCAAGCTTGAACATCTTGTAGATATTTCACAAGTTGAGATAGCCGACTGGAGACATGCATTGATTGATTACTTGTGCTACAATATACTTCCAGAAGATCCAAAGAGAAAGACTGAAATTTGTCGTCGTGCTCCTCGGTTTCTTTACTATAAAGATACTCTATATCGACGATCATTCGAGGGGGTTCTCTTGCGCTGTTTGGGAGAAGAATAAGCAAATCAAGCTATGCAAGAAGTACATTCTGGATTTTGTGGATCGCATCAATCTAGGCTAAAGTTGCATTTTCATATAAAAAGAATGGTCTATTATTGGCCAACAATAGCAAAAGATTGTTTGGATTATGCTCGAAGATGTCAAGCAGGCCAATTTCATGCAAACTTTATGCACCAACCTCCTGATGTATTACATACGACTGTAGCATCTTTGCCATTTGACACTTGGGGGATAGACGTAGTTGGACCACTGCCGAAATCTTCTGGTGGCCACTTGTACATCTTTGCAGCGACAGATTACTTCTCAAAATGGGCTGAGGCGGTAGCCCTCAAAGAAGTAAAGAAGGAAAATGTTGCAAACTTCATGAAAGTGAATATCATCTATCGTTTTGGCATTCCTAGTTATATACTAACAGATAACGGAAAGCCATTTGCCAATAAATTGATGGATAAGATTTGCCACCTTTTTGGCTTCAAGCAACGTAATTCTTCAATGTATTATGCTGCTGCAAATGGTCTAGCTGAAGCATTTAACAAGACCACAACTAGTTAAAGAAGGTTGTCTCCAAATCTAAAAGATATTGGCATGATAGAATGGAAGAAGCTTTTTGGGCATACCGGACGACTCATCGCACGCCGACTCAAGCAACTCCTTATTCTCTTGTTTTTGGAACTGAAGCAGTCCTTCCACTTGAACGACAAATACCTTCATTGAGGCTTGCCATCCAAGAGGGACTTACGGAAGAAGATAATGCTAGCCTGCGTCTTGAAGAGTTGGAAGCTCTCGATGAGAAAAGGTTGGAAGCTCAACAAAGTCTTGAATGCCACAAGCTCGTCTTTCTCATGCTTTCAATAAAAAGGTTTGCCTAAGGTCCTTCCAAGTTGGTGATCAGGTTCTTGCAGTTAGAAGGCTAATTATCATATCTCATAAATCGAAAAGCAAGTTCACCTCAAAATGGGATGGACCATACGTCATCCAAGAAGTCTATTCAAGCGGAGCTTACAAACTTGTGAATGCAGACGGCTTGCGGATTGGTCCCATCAATGGAAAATTCTTGAAGAAGTACTATCCTTGAAGCGGCGTCATACTCCTGGCCCGCAAGAGTATAAACTGTCTACGACTTTCAAAAAAAAAAAGTCCTCTAGGTTAAAAATCTCAAAAGAGGCAGCCTAGGCAAAAGTTAGGACACACAAAAAAAATTAAAGATCGCTTTCTGAACTACATTATGACTTGATCCTCTTCACTGAGGTACGTAGGCAGCTTAGAGTATTTTTACTCTACGTTCAGTCATAAGAAAAAAAATGTCGCCATGTGAACATCATGTTGATTCATTCAAATGAAGAGTGAAGCATTCAGATTTTGAGCCAAATTTGAAGATAAATCTACATTAATCCGTAAATCCTATGGATGTGATTTTTGTACAGACTGAAGATCTTGAAGTTATATTTCCAACAAAAAATGAATCTCATTATTCCAACGCTCCTACTCCATGTTATGAATTTTCTTCCACATGTGCGCAAAGATGAAGAAATCTGAAGATTCAAGAACGCAGATTTTGAGCCAACTTCGAACCCAAATCTGTACTAAACCATAAATCCCATGGATTTGATTTTTATACAGATTGAAGATCTCTAAGTTGTCTTTCCAATGAAAAAAGAAGCTCATTATTTTGATGCTCCTACTTCAGGATATGAATTTTCTTCCACATGTGCGCAAAGCTGAAAAAAGCTGAAGATTCAAGCATGCAAATTTTGAGCTAACTTCGAACCCAAATCTGTATTAAACCATAAATTCCATGGATTTGATTTTTATACAGATTGAATATCTCTAAGTTTTCTTTCCAACGAAAAATTAAACTCGTTATTTTGGTTCTCCTACTCCGGGCTATGAATTATCTTCCACATGTGCGCAAAGCTGGAAAACAACTGAAGATGCAAGAACGCAGATTCTGAGCCAACTTCAAACTCAAATCTGTACTATACCATAAATCCCATGGATTTGATTTTTGCACAGATTGAAGATCTCTAAGTTGTATTTCCAACGAAAAAAGAAGCTTATTATTTCGATGCTCCTACTTCAGGCTATGAATTTTCTTTCACATGTGCGCTAAGTTGAAGAAAGTTAAAAAAAGTAACATTTTGTTGCAATCCTCAAATAAACGCTAGCATATGCAGTCTTAAAGGGGGCTCGTGGAAGAAAAAATAAAAAATTTGAAATTCAAGAGAAGAAAATTTATCACTATTTTAATTTATAACCAAAAAAAAAAACTACACCTTAATGAGTGAGTAAGAAAATCCTAAGCAAATAAAAAAAAAATCTAACTACGGAAAAGGCTTAAAATTTATGATTTTTTGGCGACTTTTCTCAATTGCCTCTTCTATCTTAGCTAGTTTCTCAACCTCGTCGTTAGATATCACATTATTTACCTCGATGGTATAAATTTCGCCCTCCGTAGTGGTGACATTCTCTTGACTTTTGAAAAACTTCTCTTGATATTTGTTAATGAGTCCGGTGACCGTCTTTTTCTTGAAAGATAAGGCTTTTAAGTCTTTCTCCACATCTGCTAGAGTTTCTTGAAGTTTCTCCATGGATATATCCAACTTTTCATGTGCCAATTTTGCACCAAGACGACGTTGCGCATCAGAGAGAGCCTTCTCATGTGATTCTTTAGTTATCTTTGATGATCTTAAAGTATCATACTCTGCATATGACTTAAAAAAATTCTTTACATGATCCTCCAAATAAGAGGCACCAAGGCTGGTTCGTCATCAAAGGTGAAACTACAAAAGAAGGGGCACCAAGTGTGGTTCGTCATCAAAGTTGAAACAACAAAAGAAGAGATGTCAAGTGTGGTTCGTCGTCGAAGTTGCAACTACAAAAAAAAAAAAAAAAAAAAAAGAAGAAGAAGAAGAAGATACTTCATGTGTAGTTCTTCATCAAAGCCACAACTCCAAAAGAAGATGAGTCACGCTGCAATTGTAGAAGAGTCATCGCTAAAGCCGTAATTGCAAAAGAAATAGCACCAAATATGGTTCGTCATCAAAGTTGAAGCTACGAAAGAAGAGATCTCAAGTGTGGTTCGTCGTCAAAGACACAATTGCAAAAGAAAAGACACCAATTATGTTTCATGTTTGGTTCGTCAGCAAAGCCAAAACTCTAAAATAAGATGATCCACATACAATGCATCATCAAAGCCGCAATTATAGAAGAAGATGTATGAAAATGGTTCGTCGTTAAAGCCGCAATTGTAAAGGAAAAGACACAAAGTGTCGTTCGTCATCAAAGTTGAAACTACAAATGAAGATCCATGAAGTGGCTCCTCTCCAATTATGCATTTACACTTTACTTTTTTTTGCTATGATATTGAGACTTTTTGCTGTCCATCATAAACCTGCAAAAAAAAAGAGGGAAAAATGATATGTCGCAAGGTGCCAATTGCACGAAGCTTCAAATCGACATGGTGAAAATTATGGCATATGCTCTCGCACTTGTCATGGTGAATGATGTGTCTCACGGTGCCAATTGCACGAAGTTTTGAATCGACGTGGTGAAGATTATGGCATATATTCTCGCACTCGTCATTATGAATGATGTGTCTCACGATGCCAACTGCACGAAGCTTCAAATCGTCATGATGAATATGGTCATATTGGCTTGAGGGTTTTATGTTATCTCTCCATGTAAGGGATAAAAAAAATCTCAATCAACACGGAAATCAATATGCGGCTCTTCGGTAAAGATGCAGAGAAGTAAATTCATGAAGATTTCAAATCTTATTTTCTATAGAATCAAGTCTCTTCCCATTCGAGCTCTCCTACATCAAGATACAAACGTTTTGATGAGACTCCACAAATCTGCAAAACAATAATGACAAAATTGAAGAGCAACGCCAAAAGTCAATTCACGTCAATCCATGAAGAGTTTACCCTTGATTTTTGGATACGTTGTAGACTTTGATTTCTAGTTTCTATAGAAATAAGTCGTTTGTCTTTCGGAATCTTCTACACCAAGATAGAGACATTTTGGTGGGACTGCATAGAGCTATAAAAAAACAGATCTGATAGCAAACTTCAAAAATCAATTACCGACAATTCTGAAGGGTTTTGATTTGGAATTTCGGATATGTCGTAGCCCTCTGAGTCCTGTTTCTAGAACATCAAACGGATCATGATTTCAATATTTCTACAAGTTATGAATTTTCTACCGCAGGCGTGCTGTGCTGAAAAAAAAAGTGACGAAAATTGAGTTTTGTATGCCTCAAATTGACAATCAATCCTTGTAAGAGCATATGTATTTATAGAAATCAAAGTACATAAATTGTGTTCCTACAAATTACGGAAAATTATGAAGATGGAAAATTTATTTCCTACAAATTATGGAAATTTTCCATGGGAATCAAATTATGGAAATTCCGTTGAAACCAAATTATGGTAAGTTTTCATAAGAATTAAATTATGAAAATTTTCCATGGAAAACAAATTATGGTAAGTTTTCATAAGAATTAAATTATGGAAATTTTTCATGGGAATTGAATTATGGAAATTTCATAGAAACCAAATTATGGTAAAATTTTCTAAGGAGATACATAAAAATATGCCCGAATGAGAATAGACTCGCGTCATGAGAATTTGAATTCCTTGCGTTCTATTCAAGTGAAAGCCTACAATTTGCATCAAAGTCATAAAGTCTCTATCGCCAAGTCAAGCTTGTGGACGCAATCCTTGCTCATTGAATTGGTGGTCATTTCATAGTTGATGACCCAAATGAAATTACCACACTATGAAGAAATTTCATGCGATAAGTCTTCATGAGCTTAAAACACTTCAAGTCGAAAATGAGTTGATAAACAACCGAAAGTCAAATGACCTCTTACAAATTAGAGAATATTGTCAGGAAGACTCTGGTAAATGTTGACCTCAATATATCGGCATGGTCATTTCTCATGAAGCTTCAAATTTCTCGTGAAAGATCAACTACGACAAAAAAAAAATTGCTTCACAAATACTTCAAGGCTTGTCTTTACAAGTTTGACAAATCGAGCACCCCAACAAGCCTCGAAGCAGGGGGATTTGTAGACACTGAAGTTTTACTGATAAATCCATATTAAATTTGGTTTAAATCTTAAATCACCATATGTTAACCAAGTCAAATTACTGGTTGATAAAGTCGAATTAATATCTAAGTCAAAATTGTATGACTTAAATCAAGTCCAAATCACTTGGGCCAGTCCATTAAGTTGACAAGATGAGCCCAACTCATGTTCTTTAGGTCCAGGGGTAAAAAATTGCTCAGACCAAAATACCCCTAATGCCCTAACTCAAGTCTATATAAAGAGGTCTTCTTCTGACCAAAATACACAAAAAAGACATACATACAAAAATACATAGTTGCTCTTCAATGGTGATCGGCAAGTCTTCCACATACAAAGAAGTCTTCGCTCCAAGTGTTGAGCCGCAAGTATTTCATCAAATCAAGATCATTCGTGAAGAGAAATAATCAGAGGATTACATCTTTTATTAAAGATTTCATAAAGATTGTAACCTTCACATAAATCCAAATTCAAATATTATTATTTGTTTAATATTTTTCCTTTCCTGTTTGCTGTTTTTCAGGAACGAAACTTTAGACGCTTACAAACCCCCTCCCCCTTCGTCCTAAAAGTGTCTTGTTATGTCCTCGTGTTCTTTTTTTTTGTTGGTTGGTCAGTTTGTGGCATGGTGTTGATTGTTTGATCACTGGACAGTATTATAGTGATCAAAACTTGTTATTATCTTATGCCCTGTTTTGTTAATGATGATCATTTTTTTGCTAACTTTCATGCGTTTAAGTGTGGCCATGGCTTTGAATTCTCTTGTGCTTGCTGTTTAATTTTAGCGTAAGTTTACTGTCCCTCCTTCTTGATGATGTCAAAAGGGGAAAGATCTGGGTAGTAACTGTTCACATCTCATAGCAAATGATAAATGGGGGCATGGTTTTAGGGGGAATGACGATTATAGATGTTTAAGGGGGAAACACATCTGATACATGGGTATTGTTTTTAGGGGGAATGAAGATTGTCTCAATTGAGGGAAATAATCTTTATTTAATGCTTTAAGTTTGTTTTGAATAACTTTTTGTGAGGAACAAAATGCAGGATGGTTTGTCATCATAAAAAATGGGGAAATTGACAGGAGGCTTCCCAAAGGGTGTTTTGATGATTCCTCACCAGTGTAGGGACACAGTCCTCTGAAGAGTTGAAGAACTGGTCTTTCCAAGGAAAAAGTACAGACAGCTATAAAAGTTGTCTGTGTCAGCGAAGTTGGTAAGGAGCAGTGTACCGCTCCAATCAGAACCGTCTAAGATGTTTTGTTTGATGGACAACATATCTTCATGATATATAACAAGCAAAACATCATGCATTATTCATTCATTCAAAACAAAACATACTAGCATGGATCAAAACAACAAGAAATCAAATTCAAAGGGCGTTCAGTCTTGTAATTGTTCTAAATTATAAGATTCATTTCGAAGTGATTATAAACGTATCGAACTTGGGTGTTTCATTGTAAGAGTTTTAGTTAACGCTAACTTAGGCTTTTACGGAGCAGTGTTGTATCTGCTCGTGCTCAGCTGAGCAATAGTGAATATTGCTTAGAAAAGAGGCTAACAAGTTAGTCTCTTGGTGTGTAACCGACTTTTACTTTTGCTTGAGAGAAGATTAGTGAAAGTGGTTTTTGAAAAGTCCTGTTGAGAACATGTCGTGGTTTTACTCCCTTGAGCAAGGAGGTTTCCACGTAAAAGTGATTGTCTCTTTTACTTTTGTCTTTGTTTCATTATTCACTGCTTTATATTGTTACGGGGATCAGGTCCCATCTTAGTTTCGTGGACGCATACATTCCAACAGTTTATTCAATCATACCAAATAATTCTTTTTGATAAAATCGCATAATAAGTTATTATAAAATTATTTGTTCTTCACTTAAGTAAATATTTTATTAAATTTTAATTTAGTAAAAAAAAATTTGAACATAGTTATAGTCAACTAGTCTTTAATGTAATCCTCCCACATAATACAGACAATCTTCTCACTTTGAACTTGTATTTCTCGATCATGTGACTGAGAAGACAATCAACATTTTTACTTTGAGTCATTTGTTGGTCAATATCAATCGCAACTATATTTTCATTCTCATAGTCCATAAATACTTCATTACTCCTTCGATATTCTCACAAATAATTATGTAATATTGCACCAGTTATGATAATTTTCACTTGTGTGTCAATATCATAATGGTTCATGCCTTAATTATGTATTCTGAACTATTTTTCCAAGCTTCAAAAGTATGTGGGCTTGTTTTAACAAAATATAAACTTGTAGATCAATTTTTGTATTTAAAAATCTCAAATCATGATTTGGAATTCTCATATCATGATTATTGGAGAATATGGGATTCCATCTCATGACATAAAATCGCATTCCCAAACGTTGATTTCATCTCACTATTCAATATCATGATATGGTATCACATCGCCAAACGCTTACTTAATCTTTTAAACAAAATTTTTATAATAACGATCATAATGCAAGACATGCATTCATCTAACAAAATAACATCAATGCAAACTTTGTGTGGTTGTTGCCTGCTAACATCAAGGCTCTAGTCCAAAGGCAATAACTATTTTTTTATAAAAGCAGTAGCTACTGTTTTGTCATTTAGATAATTAGATTTTTGCTATTTAAGTTTATGCTTTGAAATTTGAAAATTGAAATGGGCCAGGTAAATATTTTAAGTATTAAGTAATATAATTTAAATATTTTAAAATTTATTTAATAAGATTTCGATTCTTCTGTGCATGATAATTTCGAGATCCTTGCCTCGAACTCCGAATCGAAGTTTCACAAAATAAAAGCGATACCGAATTGAAACACCAAAGAACTGACACCGAAGAATTGAAATAGTTCGATTCGATTCGATCTTTCAATTTTCCGATATTTATGCCTACACCTAGAATAAAGAAGAGAGGTAATAGAAAGATTTTCGAAAGAAATAAGTTTCGTAGTAAAATAAAGGGAAAAATGCACAAGTATTTCCTCAACCTATGCCCGAAATCCCAGAGACACACTTATATTATACTAAGGTCCTATTACCCCCCCCCCCCTAACTTATTTTATAAATAATTTTCTACCCCTTTTCGACCTACGTGACACTAACTTGAAAAAAAAAGTCAATCAGCGTTGGGCCCACAAGATAGTGCCACATAAGTCGAAAAGGAGTAGAAAATTATTAATAAAATAAGTTCAGGAGGATAATAGGACCTTAGTATAATATAAGTATAGTATAAGTGTGTCTCTAAGATTTCGGGCATAGATTGAGAGGGTACTTGTGCATTATCCCTAAAATAAATGTAGATTTTTCGATGCAAGTAATCTACCAACTCCGATTATGTTGGAATAGCACTTCGAAATGCTCAATAATTACTATAATTTTTTTTGGAAAATATTATTTTCGACTATCGTAAACATTTTTTTTTTTTTTTGGGGGGAGGGTAGATGGTTTGTTTATTTGATTAGATATATTAATTTCATTTTATTTAATAAATAATGAACACTTCTTTTTTGGATTCTTAGTTAACTTATTAGATACTTAAATGTATGCAAGTCATTACTTTCAATAGTGCATAAAATAACAATTTTGGAGTAGTATAGTTTGACTACATCCCAACTATTGATATAATGGTTTGTTGAGCATTTATTTAATTTTGGTTGCATGAATTTTTGAAATATATTTAAGAGAATATGGTATAAATAATATGGTTTGCTTAAACCTTGTTTGCATGGTTATTACCTGTTTTATTGTACTGTATTATTAGCTTAAATATATATTTTAATTGTTACTTAAATTTAATTGTATATTGTTTAAACACATTGTTAGTTATCAGACCCATTAGGAACAATTATTTGGTGATCGCGTCATTATCTTAATATTTTCATCTCATTTTATTTTTATTTATTATATATTTAATAATTATATTTTATTTTTTACTCTACTTTTACATATTATTTCTATCTCGTACCCTACTTTTCTTATAAGTTTATCATTCAAATCATGAATGTGTGACATTATATAACAATGGAGAATGATACAACCTATCCAAACAGTGCATTCATTAAAAAAATATAGTATGATACAAATATACAACATAATATAATATAGAGAAAAGACATAAAGTCACCAGTAAAGTTGTCCTAAATTTTTAAAAAGACACATTAACTTTGCAACCGTCCTATTACCAACTAAATAATTTTGAATAGATATAACTACATCATTTTTCGTCCATATGGCATAAAGAATGGTGTGCACTCTCTCAAAGAGAGTGAGCAGCCTAAAATAATTAATATAATTTTATTTTTACAAGTATTTTATTATAAAGTATATTTTCTTCTTTTTCTTATTATTTTAACTTTTTTCCTTTTTTTTTCTCTTTCTTTCTTCTTTCCTTTCAAAAATTCATTGTCATCTCCATTCATTGAAGCTTCTTACTTTCATGTCACTATTTTTACCACAACTTCACCTTTTTTTTTTATTACTATTAGTTTTACTCTCTTTTGTTTGCAAATTTTATCTAAATATTTTCTTACATTTCAAACAATTCGATAAACTCATTAGATTTCAAAATGATTAGAAAGTATCATATAGTTTTTTAATTCGATTTCAATTAAGTTCTTTCAATTTTTGAGAAATTTATTGATTCTTTTAAAATTATCATTTATATGAAAATGAGTAATTGATGATACCATCAAAATTTTAAATTTTCTCAAAAAAAATATTATTTTTGTTATCAATAATTCAATAAAGTCTAAATAATAGTATGAATTTTATAAAGAATTTGACCGGAGAAGAAGAAGAAAAAGAAAAGAAAAAAATGGAAGTGGGTTTCAATTTTGACATGGGGAGTAAGAGGTGAAGAAAAAAAAAGAAAATGAAGGAATGAATCAATTGAAAGTGGAAGATGGAAGATGAAATAAAATATAAGATATATCAAAATTAAAATTCAAAAAGTAAGAGAGAGAAAAAAAGACAAAGGAAAAGTTTAAAATGATTTTTTTATATTTTAAATTAAATTAACATGTGTGATGTAATGATTGAGATGTGAACTCACTTGCTTCTTAAAATTTGGGATTGATCGAAAAATAGTATAATATTATCTGTTCAAAATTATTTAGTGGAGTAATAGAACAATTGCAAAGTTAAAGTGTCTTTATGAAAATTTAAAATAACTTTAATGGTGAATTTATATTTTTTCTTCGTAATATAAGTATTATGAGATATCATGTAAAATTTAGACGTTAGGTGTCAGTCACGACTCACTAAATTTAGATTGTGGCACGAGTTTGAGCCAGCAGACATAGATAATAAAAATAATACAAGTAATTAACTATATATTATGTCATTCTGTCCACTTAATAATAAAGTATATGCATGTATATTTGGCATATTTGAAATCTTGAGATTTGAGAACAATAATGAGGCCTGAGGGGACAGTCTACATGACTGGAGGAAGTTAACAAACGAAAAAAGAATACACTATATTATATCTATGTTAGCTGCTTTTTCTTTCTTCTTATTAATCTTTGAGTCATTAGATTAGATTAATTAATCTATATCTTTTAAATAGGAGACAAAGATTACATACATTTATTAATATCAAAAATAAAAAGTAATCTTGGCTCATTTTCCATAAAATATTCGAAAAACTACATAGATGGACTTTTGGGCAAACTCAATCCGAATGAAAAGAAGAGAGTCAGTCGAACTGCGAATCACTTTGTACGTTTGTTGAGCATATCCCTCAGGCATTTTAGAATTCTCACCCCGAGGGAGCGGGGAAGCTATCACTTCTAGAATGGAAGCTTCTTCTTTACTTTTTTAGAGCGTATCACTATTTTGAAATAAAAAAAGGTTTATGGATGAAGTAATTGGAATGACAAGTGGTTACAATTGTGAAAAACGGAGAAAGTCGGGAGCCTTCGGTTACCTTTTGAATTAAAGTAGCGACAAGCCGAATATTAAGACTACAGGGGAAGAAGTAACGTTTCGTAGACAATTTCGCTTCCTCGCCATTTTCCTGGCGACTAGCTTCTCAAGTGGGCGGCTATCTATATCTATATATATATATACACACTCTTATAGTATTATTGACTAATGATAATTTCTGAAAAGAAACACTAATACTAATACAAGTATATATATAGTGATTTAGTATCAATTAAGTAAAATTATCAACTTTAATGATATCAATACAATATATGGTATTGATTTAATATCACTTAAGCGAAATTAGCTAGAGATATATGTGCAATTATTTAATGGTATATAAATATAAAAGGATATATATTTGTAATTATTTTTTTTTCGAAAGTATTTTGCTTAATTTCCAATAAATTATAGTCAGAATATAAGGTCCATATTCCATACAAAGAAAGAGGACAATAATTTTTGCATGATTAATTACACCACCTCTCTTTGTCCACTTATGGCAAGAAAAGACGGGGAGCTGCACCTAAAAAAAAGTAATTATTTTATTTATAATTTATTAGTGTTTAATTAGTAAAAGAAGATATTATTTTAAAGCATTTAGATATAATTTAGACACATACTATGATCCAGACCCCACCCTTTAACATTTAACATATACTTAAATTTCTATTCCGACCTCAAACATGCAACATGATTTGATGTGAGACATAAACCTGGCCTCGATCCCGATTTGGGAACTGATTCATATTTTTAAACTTGACCAGAGTTCTAAACCCGAGCAGGACCCAACCTTGACTTGAGTTGGGGTCTGCTTGGGATCATGTTTCTAGGCAGTGACAAATTCAAATTTTTGTGATAGTGGGTGCTTAAGAAAACAACCTTTGCTCTTAGGGGGATTCGATCCTTGCCCGCTGATACTATAGGCCTTCAACACTCACTACAACAAAAATAACCTTTAACGACAACAAGTATACACATTAACAAATAATGATAAAATGTTTACCGATATTAGTTAATTTTCATTTGTTTCGGTGTCGCTATAGGCTTTAGGACATTTACAAAGAATGTTACATGCCACTAAAAATATTTTTTAGTGTCAATTAAGTTATTGCCGTTAATTGATTGCCGCTAAAATCATTTTTGATGTAGTGACCCACTCTTAACCAACGCACCACTACAGACTGATATGTTGTGGGTGGTCACTAGCTCTAGGGGTGAGCATGATATGGTACGGTATGATATTTGAAAGTTTCAATATTCATTTTTTAAGACATTATACTATTATCATACCAATTTAATTTCGTATGGTTCATTATATAGAAGTTCGATTTCGATATTTTACGGTATGATTAATCAGTAATCATAATTTTTTTAACTTCAAATAATATATACTCGTATAATAGAGTATTATGATTTCGACAATTAAAAAAAATTTCAATGGTATCATACTAGCACATTACACATGTAGAAATCTATATGCAAAATAAAGTACAAAGAACTCATGCTGTTAATAAATTACAATTCAAATACATAACAATCAAAATAAAGTAGTCAAAGTTTCAACTTTAAACAATTACTTTATACTAGTACTAGGTTGTATATTTGTTAGTATTGTATATATATATAATTACAATACTAACAAATATACAACCTAGTACTAGTATAAAGTAATTGTTTAAAGTTGAAACTTTGACTACTTTATTTTGATTGTTTATATATATATATATATGTTTATATATATATATATATATTTTGATATGGTATTCGATATTTCGGTATGTTATTTTATAAATACCAAATATCATACTGAATGCAAAAAAAATTAAATGCATACCAAATACCATAATATCAAAATCATGTATTAAAATTTCGGTTTGCTATCGTAATCCGGATATATCATACCATCCCCACCCAAGCTAGATATTTATAAAAAATTTCATGATATTTCTGTATATCTATATACAATTTACGTCTCGGTCAATGGGTGTTCGAACACTCACAACTTAATATGCAGGTCCGCCCCTGTTCGAAGGTATGGGTCGGAATTAGTTCCCAGATCAATATTAGGGTCGAATTCAGATTTCGGGGTTGAGATTAGGATCGAGAGTTGTGTGTCCTTACTAATGGCGGGGATCGGGTGGGGTTTCAAGTTGGGGTTAGGAGACAAATCCCAGGTCAGGGTTAGGAGTCACGTCGAGTGGTCAAGATCAAGGTTCGTTCTTGAGTCTAGTTCAAGAGTTAGGTTTCGAGTTAAGATTAAGATCTGGTGTCGGGTCTCAAATTAGTGTTTGGGTGGGAAATCAGATCCCAAGTTAGGGTAGGTGTCGTATCCTAGGTTGGGGTTGGGAGTGGGTCAAGGTCATGTCCTATGTCTAGGTTAAAAGTCAAGTCTCGAGTCAAGATCAAGGTCGAGAGGTTGATCCTGACTTAGGGTCGGGTTTTGTGTTGCATGGCGATCGAAGTTGGGTCTGGGTTAGGAGTTGAGTCCCTATACGGGGTCGAGAGTCTTGTATTGGGGTTGGAGATACTAAATTTTCGATCAACAATATAATTTAAGTTCGATTCAGGCCTGTGAATATAGTTTAGGTTAGGTCAAGAATCGAATCTCAGGGCTGAGATTTCGGTCCTAAGTTGAGGTTGAAAGTAATAGGTCCCAATTTAGTATTGGGTCTCGAGTTGGGATTGGGAGCCTGGTCCTGGTTGGAGTCCATATTGGGGTGGGAGTTTGCTCCTAGGTCAGGGTTAGGAGAGGGTCTCTCGAGTCAGGGTGGGGTCCCAAATTGGGGTTGAGAATCAAGTCTCGATCGGGATAAAAAATTGGGTCTCGAATTGTTTTTCCTTGACTTTACATAGGGGATGTCAGTTTTCTTTGGAACCTGAATGTTTCCACTTAGCCATTGATGAGGTAAAATACTCCAACTAAAATAATTATTCTAGACTTTTTAAATTGAACAAATAAAAATATATGGAAAGAATATCATGTTCTCCTCTTGTAACATTTCATTTTTAATAAATAAATAAATAAATCTTTTTGTACAAATAATTGAACTCAGACAACATTATATATTTTAAATCCAAAAAATCCCTCTGCCTTGATTCAATATAATCACGTTGTATTAATATATATATTATCTCCATCCCTTCATGTCTAAAACACTTACTATAAATACATCGAAACCTTGGGGAAGTATACAACAATATTTACTTTCTCCCAAACATAATATTACGTACTTCCTATTCTCCAATTAATATGGAAGTCATATCTACTCACACAAATGGCTCTGCCATCACAATCACCACCAACGGCCACCACAATAATAGCAAGCCCGATCACCGAAACGGTAGAACAATTCATGAGAATGGCAATAAGCTATTATTGGGAAACTACAACTCTATTAAGCATGGTTGGTTTTCAGAGTTTAGTGCGTTATGGCCAGGTTGATATTAATTTAAAAATTAAGGGCGTGTTTAGTATGAAAAAAAAATATTTGTTAGAAATTTTAAATATGTGAGTTTCTTACTTAATTTTTAGTAATGAATAAGTAAACAAAAAATTATTAGTATCATATTTTAAGCGAAACACTATAAATAAGGGGTGGGTATTATAAAACTAAGAATGTGTTTGATACGTAGGAATCTAGTTCCAAATTTGCCTAGTGCTCTAATAGTAACATTACTAAAAATATTTACTATGACTTTTTTAATAAAAATATTTTCAGTGGCTATTTTTATAGATATTTTAATTGAATCAATGAGAAAACTTTTTAAAAGAACAATAATATTTTCAACGAAATAATTAGGAAGCTTCTCACTATTTCTGCTAATTCGCGATATAAGAAATCTTCATTTTGAATAGTGTAACATCATGTTATTCAATTTACAAAAATTATCAAATTTTGTAGGTGAAGCATTCTCAGTAAAAATTGAGAAGTTGTTATTTCAAGGGAAGTCTGATTATCAAGATGTCATGCTCTTTGAGGTAATAATATATATAAATAATCAACATTATGTTATAAATATTTAATATATTTGAGTCATATATGTAACATATATAATATTTTGTAAATTAAATTACTCTTATTTATTTATATATTGCAATTTATGTGTACAGTCAGCAACTTATGGTAAGGTTCTTACATTGGATGGAGCAATTCAACACACAGAAAATGGTGGATTTCCATATACTGAAATGATTGTTCATCTACCACTTGGTTCAATCCCAAGTCCCAAAAAGGTTTTTATCTAATCCGTTCGTTTTAATTTATTTATCTTATTTTATAAATAATTATATATATTTTAAAGTAATATTTATATTATTTATTTCATTTAATAGGTATTAATCATCGGTGGAGGAATTGGTTTTACATTATTCGAAGTTCTTCGTTATTCTACAATAGAAAAAATTGACATTGTTGAAATTGATGACGTGGTGGTCGATGTAAGTAAAAATAAAAATTAGAAAATCTTACTCTTTGTGAGTTTTTTTCTTTTAATACTTGAAAAAATACATTTTTGAAAGGAAAATAATTTTTTTTATTCATACAGGTGTCCAGAAAATTTTTCCCCTACCTTGCGGCTAATTTTAATGATCCTCGTGTAACTCTCGTTCTTGGCGATGGTATGTATATTATTAGTTAGGTCGTTTCGATTTATTTATCTTATTTTTTTGTACAAAATTTGTGAAGTAAACAAAGATTTTTGTTAATTTGCTGGTATTTTATTAAAGATAATATAAATGTAACAAATTGTTTTAATCTTGTGGTTTTGAATTTTTTATGTGAAATGTAAAATTGAAGAGTTGTTAGAAAAAAAAATATGGATATTCTTTTGAAACAAACTAAAACGAAAGTAGGACGAAATAAATTAAATTTGGATATTCTTTTGAAACAAACTAAAATGAAAGTAGGACGAAATAAATTGTAACGGATGAGGGACTAGGGAATATATTCATTACTCCCTCTGTCCAATAATAATTGTTCAGTTATCCAATAATATTTGTCACTTTATAAAATTAATAAATAATTTTTACTATACGTTTAACTATAATCATTTTTCTATAACACTTTTTAAAATATTTATTATTCTCTTTATTCAACAATATTTATCTATGCACACTTTTTAAAAAATTATAAATATAAATGTAATTTCACGAGATCACCTTAGAATATAATAAATAGAATGTGTTTTGATTAATTTTCACATGTTTTTTTTCCTTTTGGTTGATTTATTTGTTCTTAATTGGTTTGATTTATTTTTCAGGAGCTGCATTTGTAAAGGCTGCACAAGCACGGTATTATGATGTTATTATAGTGGACTCTTCTGATCCTATTGGTACTTTATTTTATTTTAATACAAACATAATTAATTAATATTAAATAAACCAATAAAAAGGTTAATAATGTGGTCATAAAATGATTTTAACTTTCA
Organism: Solanum lycopersicoides; assembly: GCA_022817965.1. NCBI lineage: Eukaryota > Viridiplantae > Streptophyta > Magnoliopsida > Solanales > Solanaceae > Solanum > Solanum lycopersicoides. Next base: position 6,573,345 of record CM040625.1, read on the forward strand.
TATACTAATGATGTAAAAATAATAATATTTATATAAGATAATTTAAATTGTAATTACATATAGATATCGACCCATTTAGATATATAAATCAAATAATGAATAGTTAAGTTATCAGTTCCGAATTTAAATGTGTTTTTGAGCATTAACTCATCGACATTTTCATGTATTGTTTCAAAATAATATTTTCAGGTCCAGCAAAAGATTTATTTGAGAGGCCATTTTTTGAGGCAGTAGTCAAAGCTCTTAGACCAGGAGGAGTTGTATGCACACAAGCTGAAAGTATATGGCTTCATATGCATATAATTAAACAAATTATTGCTAATTGTCGACAAGTCTTTAAAGGTTCTGTCAACTATGCTTGGACTACTGTTCCAATATATCCAACGTATGTATTTTCTCTCTCATTATCATGTTATTTTGTTTAAAGTTAGATTTTTTTATAATAATCATCAGCTATAATAATGACCTATATTTTAGTGTAACGGTTTATTATTTTTTTGAAATTGACTTTCAGGTTATGTTATACCACTCTATTTATTTTAATTTATGTGTCACACTTTTCTTTTTATCTCTCTGTTCCATATTAAATAAACACTTTCTATTTTACACTATAATTAAAAAATCGTTGATAGATTAACTAACTTTACTGTTTTATCCTTTATTTATGTCAATGCCTATAAAAATAAGTTAGAAAAAATATACATAGAATAATATTGGAATGGCTAGTATTGACTATTGAGAATTGTTCACATTCAAAAGGTCTTATTCAGGGGCAAAATAGAAAAAGTTAGTTAATTTAATCTTTGATTTATTAAGTAATTAAATAATACTGAGACAATTATTTTCAATAAGATGTCCATGTAATACGGGACAAAGGGAGTATTAATCAAAACAAAAAATGATATATTTCTCTATTTGACCAATATTTAATGACACTATCAACATTTTATACATATAGGATCCCACTTATTTGACAAAAAAATCCACAAAGATGTATTTTTTTTACGATCAATTTTTAAATATTTTAAAGTCTTATTATATTTCTTAAATTTCATGTTCAGTCAAACTATAACATAGTAATTTAGACGAAAAGGACATATTTCTATAATAACATGTCACAATAGCAACCCTAAAAGATATACATACAAACAATGTTAATATAAAGATATTTAGTTATACATCGATCTAATATTTATTGTATTTTTATTTTTATAGTGGTGTAATTGGTTACATGCTTTGCTCTACTGAGGGACCAGAAGTTGACTTTAAGAATCCAGTGAATTCAATCGACAAAGATACCACTCATGTCAAGTCAAAATTAGAACCTCTCAAGTTTTACAACACTGATGTAATATATCTCACTTTTATTATTATTATTATTATTATTATTATTATTATTATTATTATTATTATTTATAATTATTATTATTATATCTTCTTATACAATTTTATAATTAACATTTTGTTTGTTTCCAGATGCATAAAGCAGCTTTTATTTTGCCATCTTTTGCCAGAAGTTTGATTGAGTCTTAATCAAATAAAGAATCAAGATTGATGGTTAGGAGTTGAGGGATTGAAATTCTTGAGTTTTGCTTTAATTGTAATATGTAATGTAATATCGGCCTTAGAGATCGGTTAATTCATGTAATTTTATTTTTCATATGGCTTGCAATAAAACTATAGTATACGTTATCGGGCGTCAAATATGATATGTATTTATAACAGAAGAATTCCATATTAAATATCAGTGTTAATTAATTTCCTGATTCACAAATTTTTTTAACTTTGTTTTTACTAGTCACCAAAATGCTTCATTTGATGTCTGTAACGACCTATTTCAGTCGTTATGGAAAAGTCAATAGGGAGGGAATTTGGGCCAGAAAACTTCTGAGTAGAAACTTAAAATTTTTCGCCTAGACCAGACTTGGATGAAATCTGAGTCAGGTGAGGTTTAGGAAATTCCGATAATAAATGGGGGATTTAATTATTAGTTTGATCATGTGAGTGGATATCCAAGACGTTAAGGAGCATCTACGATTTTACGGAATCGAATTCGTGCTAATAGAACTTTCGAAACTGATCTTGGAGTGAAAGAGGAGTTTTAGAAAGTCAAGGATTGAAGGTGTGTTGCCAAATAGGAGTTTGGAACTCAATTTTTGAGTTTCTATCTCCATGCAAGTCGTCGGGAGAAGGGTTAATTCCGACAGGGTGGGACCGCTATGGCGGGATGGGGGCCGTTGTGTCGGGACAGTCACGACTTAAATCGGAGAAATATCCTAAAAACGTCATTTTCTGCAAAACTTCGCCCTAAAGAGCTAAGGGACGAGATAGGGCAGTTTCTTATCCAATTTCCACGAATTCTCGCGCTAAATGTAAGTTAATTACTCTCCTAATCTGTTTTCAATTTTTAGAACTTAGAATCATTGTTAATTATCGTTGGGGAAGGATTTTGGCCTGAAGTTAATGGTGAAAAAAGTCCTAGTTGAGTATTAAGATCATGATCTTGGTCTACGGTTAATATTTTGTTACAATCTAGGTAAATTAGGCCTTGTTTATTCATCCTTGCATTAATTACTTGTTTTAGACAAAAAACAAGCTGAAAGACTTTGAAAAGGGAAAGCTCACGTGTCTTAGAAGTATTCAGGCTTAATTTCAAGATAGGTGATGTTTTGACTTCCCGTCATGTTATATATATATATGTTAATTTGCTCCATTGTATGCATGCATGTGATTAGGGAAACATGCATGAATCGAATTTAATGAAATGGTTATGTATAACCAATTACATGCGGTTGACATCTAATTTTGACCAATCTTTAACCTTTTTTGGTATGCCATTCGATTAAATACGTTTTTAAAATATATTTTGAGTTTGAAATTTTAGTTAATTTTGTCTAAAAAATTATATGTTTTAATGCATGCTTCAAAAATTATTGTAAATATTATTAAAATATTTTTAAATTGTTAAGAAATTTTGAAATATTAATTTTATTCAAATATTTTAAAATTTAAGTGATGTTAATTATATAAAAAATTTATAATATTTGCAGTATTGGATATCATTTCCTTTAAATTATTTAAAAAATAGCCCTTCTTATTCTAATTTATTTCAATTCTAGTCATTCTAATTCAATTGTCATTTCAATTATGGCCACATAGTTGATTGCAATTTTAGCCCTTTCTTATTTCAAATTTTCAGATCTCAAAGAACCTCATCTTTTAATCTGAACCATTGATCCTTCTCCATTAAATTTGAGCCCCATATCTAATCTTGATCGGACGGTCCGGATAAAATCCATCTCTTTCCTATTAAGACCCCAAACCCTTTTGACTTCTTCTTCCTCACCTCTATCTATAACGCTGTTAGTCCTCCCTTCTTCTCTCCAAATTGACACCTCCGGCGAGACGAGCAGCAATCGATGAGAACCAACCAGTGTTTTATTCGAAAAAAGGAAAAATATTATTTTTGAGAATTTTCGACTTTTTAGAGTCGCCACTTAATTTTTAAGAAAAATCAAGAAAACTAACGTTTTCAAAAGACTTAACAGAAAAATCATTTGAAAACATTCAGAGGGGTTCGGGGATTCATATTAACGTCTTAGGAAGGTTTTGAAAGCACCTAAGACGTTCCGCTAACTTGCGATTATCCAACAACTAACTATATTTGGCTACAACATAAAAATATTTCATAGAGTTATTTGAAAATGAATGCAAAAATCATTTAAGATTGTTTTTGAAAGTGAAAAATTATTCATCTAAGTGGATTTTAATTTGTAAAACCTTTTAAGTCGTTTACTTGATTTGATTGAGTCGTTAAAACCAAAACGACGTTTTGCGGGGAATTGAAATTTCTTAACTTAAAACTAACGACAAATAAAAACAGATAAGCTAAATAAAGTAAAAAACGGAAAAAAAGAGAGAGAGAGGGAAAGAGATTTGAGTCCAAATCCGAGTTCTGTTCGCCTTGACCGGAATTTTGGACCCACCTGTTTTGGGTTTTTGGCCCATTTATCTTTGTACCTGTCCTAGACTAGTCAAAATAATAAAGGAAATTTACAAGGCTTAGGCCCAAAATAAATACACACAATAATTAAAAAAGGAAAATAAATTTAGGGCTATTTGCCCCAATATCTTCAACTCTTCCGACTTCTTGACTTGCTTTGACTTTCCGTTTCGAGCCTGTGCATCAATTTTATGGGTTGACTCGAGAAGGCGTTATGAGTCTTTGTGACTCTTTCTCCGGGCAGCGAACAAGACTAAATGAGCTTGAGAATGACCACGATCTCCCACCACAAGAAACAAAACAACAAGCGAAAACCTTATTTCGAGCAGCAGACGGGACGGAACCAACAGGATCGTGATTTTCCAAACTACCAAACGCGAATGAAATGTGTTTAGTGTGAATTTGGAGTGTTTTGCTCAACCTTTCTGTAACTTTTCTTGCGAGGGAATATCTAACCAAAGGGAGTTCAACTCCAAAGAAACTCTAATCCCTCTTCTCAAATAAAATTTCTCTGTAACCTTTTGAATATTTTTCTTTGCTTTAAAGAATTCAAGAAAAAGAACATCTCTCAAAAAAAACATCCCCCTCAGATAGGAAGCAAATATAGTATATATAGGAGGAAGATTAGGGTTTCACACTTTGGGGAAATCCGGATAGGAATCGGATTCACAGCCCATGAGTTTTGAAATTCAAAAAAAAAAAATTCCAAAATGGGCAGACCTCCCTTCTGCGAATTCGTCCTCATCCCACAGAAGGAAAGGCGAAATCGACGCACGGGATTAGCTTGGCGTCCTGGACCCCTGACGTGGTGCAATCCTACGCTAGGGAGGACGATTTTTGCAGCTGGCATAGCAAAATCACAGACGCTTTATCTGCTCTGTATTGTACGATCATCCTGGCGAGGACGAATGGCCATAATAAAGCGACCCTGGTCGCTCTCGTTTGCTGCTTCCGATTCCGTCTCTACGCGTGAGAGAGACGACGCGCGCTTGATGCCGAATCACAGCTGGAAATCTCTGCGTGTTATTGACGCCGCTGTCGTTTGCTGCCTTTCGTTCATCGTAGTTGACTGTATCGATGGATATTCCTCTAAGAAGTGGGCTGGGTCGGGGAATAAGTGGAAATGGGCTGCTATTATGGAAATTTAGGAGGGCTTGAGTAATCTGAAAAATGCTTTGGGTCACCTGAATAAATGAAAGAAAAGGGTCTGATCGATTAGAAAGGAAATGCCCAAAATTGGCTTCTTGCAAAGTGTTGGAAAGAAAAAAAAATAAAATAATAAAATTGGATAATAACTAAATAAGATGAATTAATATAAATTAACTAATAAGCTTCTTAACCTTAACAAAATAAAATAATTATAAACTGATTAACCTAAAAATATAAATTATTATTTAAACCGCACTAGTTGTCTAAATATTTTATTAAAACTAAAATGTTTTCGAGATAATTTTTGAATAATCAAAAAGTATATACATTATATACATAATTATGTAAATCATATGTAGTATCTAAAAATTATGAAAAACGATAAGATTTATTTGGAACAACTTGAAAAACCTTTTAAAACTTAATAAACTAATTATTTCAAAACGTTTAGAATTTAAGAAGCTTGTTAATTAATTAGTATCTGGGAGGGTCAAAATTTGGGTGTCAACAACTGTCCCTCATTTTACTTGGATTGATGCAAGAAATTCGAGAAAAATGAAATTGACCAAACCAATTTTGACCGACCCCACGCTCATCTTTTGGGAAAGGGATTTGGTAAGGGCTTTAGGAATTATGGCCGAACCCCGAAAATAAGTTTCCTACATATCTCAGGCTATATGAGAATTCAGGCCACTTATAGTTCGATACGCTTAATTTAACGCACGATTTTGAAAGAATTCGAAAGTCATCTCGATATCGAATTATGAGGGGATCGCAATACTCGGGAGTAAGATTTAAGATCGAATGTTGGAATACAAACGAGTTTTCAACGTTGAGCCCGCCTACATATCCTTAAACCTTAAGGATCAGGCTGTTTGTAGTTCGACTCGATCGGTTGAAAAGGAAATCTATTACTCTAGATAACCTTTGGCTCTGGACAAGTGACAAAATTAAACGAGTATGAAAAAGAGGCTTGTAACCTCTTAGCCATGAATGTGGCGCGCTTCACACCCATAGTTAAGAACTTACACAGACATAATTTCCAAAGCTCTTGGTGTATCGTCACTCAGATTGGAAACTTGCTTCCGACAGATAACAAGATTTTCGGATGCGAGACTGAAACTGACAACCGAAAGAAAAACCCACATGCCTTAGGATAGGGGTGTGGTTTGATTGTGGTGGAAGTCGCTCCTCTGCTCGCGTCCTAAGAGTTTGACATTCCTCTTTGGACTATGTCCCAGTTCGCTGCTAAGAAAAAGTTCCACGTTGTGCTGCATTCTTTTGATGTCGTCCGCACCTGTGGTTTGTTTTGGAGAATTCATCCTTTCGGATGCTCTCGACAAAGACTGAGATAAAACTCGTCAGCATAAAAAATGCAATTTAAATGGGAGACAATGTCTTTTACCGTGTTGACACTTAACCGTTCTCCTCGACATTTGACGTCAACTCGATTGGTTTGACGTAAAGCAGATAAAGCTTATGTCTTGTCTTTGCAATATAATCTTCAATGTACTCTTCATTTGATGTCAAAACAAATAAAAGTTGATGCAATGCTGATATTTTCTTCATTGTTTTCGATGATTCTCTTGGCATTCACTCTTGCCAAATAAAGATGCAGTTGATGTTGAGGGGTAAATATTTCCCTTGAGATGCACGATTCCTTCTCTGGCAGTGCACGATTTCTGGCGGGGCATGAATATCTTCGTGTGATGTGTGATTTCGCGATGCATAATTTCTGCGAGGCATGAAACCTTCTCGCGATGCAATAAATTCCGCAAGGTATGAAATCTTCTTGCGATGTATAAATTTCTGTGAGGGATGAAATCTTCTCGCGATGCATAAATTGTGAGGTATGAAATCTTCACGCGATGCGTAAATTCAGCAAGATATGAAATCTTCTTGCGATGTATAAATTTCTGCGAGACATGAAATCTTTTCGCGATGCATAAATTCAGCAAGGTATGAAATCTTCTTGCGACGTATAAATTTCTGCGATGCATGAATATTGACTCGCGATGCATGATCTTCCGCGATGCACGAATATTGACTCGCGATGCATGATCTTCCGCGATGCATGAGTATTGACTCGTGATGCATGGATCTTTCGCGATGCATGAATATTGACTCGCGATGCATGATCTTCCGCGACGCATGAGTATTGACTCGCGATGCATGGATATTAACTCTTGATGTCATCCTTGGTACCAAATGAAGATAGTGCTTAAATCGAGCACCATAGCGATCTTCTGGATGCCATTCTGGATAATCATATCGTCTCAATCGACGATAACGGTAAAATGACTTCCAGATAGTATATCATCTTGATCGGCAACAATAAAAATGACCCCTCCGAGTAATGTATCGTCTTGATCGACAATAAAATAAATAAACCTTCCGGGTAATGTATAATATCATATATGACATTATGATGCAAATTACATCCTTTACGGAAACCGTAAACTCTTTCTCGCTTGATTCACCTTCGAATCTAGCTGGACGTTGCTTTATAACTTCATGTTGTTGAAAATTGACTGAAATAAACAAATCATATTTCTAAGTCCCTGGTATAAGCAATAAAATAATTCTTGCGTCTACAGGAACACCGTTAATTTGAGAGAAATTTCTCCTTCCTCGACTCCTCCATATTCATCGATCAGAGGAATTTGCTGATTTCTGAGTAATATTATAATCCTGCATCCACAGAAAAATCGTTAGTTTTAAAATTAACTGATCTGTGTCGATTCTTCAGTTGTCTGCTCCTTGTCCTGCTATCTCCGATTATTCTTCCTGATCTCCCAACTCTTGATAGATAAGACAAAATAATTTATGCCAAAACAAATGAAACATAAAAGGAAAATCTTTAGAAAAATAAATTTTTGAGAAGTAATATTTTGAAAAGGGGCACTGCCAAATGTCATGTCACGTCAGGCTTAGCGAACTTCTTTGAGTTTGGGTGCTCGGAGGTTTATTCGCTGGGGAGTATTCACAATCACTCCAGACTGTCGATAAACCCATGTTGAAATTTTGAGGCCATCCTCAAAATTTCTGTTCCAGTTACAAGTTATGGCTTATCTTCAACTGTCGGTAAGTAAATCATGGAATTTTTGAGGTCCTCTCGAAAATTCTGTCCAGTTGCAATTTTGAAGTATTTTCAGTCTTGGTTTGCTGAGGGAAAAAAAAACTTCTTCTTTAGAATTTTTGAGACCCTCTCAAAAATTTTGTCCCAGTTTCTATTGTAAAGAGGAATAGAAATCTTACGGGAGATATGACCGAACCCTTGTGGCGCCTACGTATCCCGTTGAGGCAGGAATCAGGTCAAACGTAGTTCCCCTCAAGGCTAACAAGAAAATAAGGAATTTACAAAAAAAAAATCGATCGAGGCCGACATAGGCCGCCTACGTATCTCATTCTTGAGAATTCAGGTCGAACGTAGTTCACATATAAAGAAATGTAGAAAGGGGATAAATGGGGTGACCGAGACCGACATAGGCCGCCTACGTATCTCATTCTTGAGAATTCAGGTCAAACATAGTTCATTACAAGAGGGATAAAATTTTAAACAAAGCAAATACAAGCAAAACAGAACAATTACAAGTAAATAACGGAAATGCAAACCGAGGCTTCACACGTAGTATCTCTTGACAGCATATGAGTTGATCGGTTTTGGCCACACGGTGCCATCCATCTCCGACAGGACCAACGCACCTCCAGATAATACTTTGCGAACCATGTAAGGACCTTGCCAATTCGGTGCAAATTTTCCCTTGTACTCATCCTGATGAGGAAAAATGCGCTTAAGGACCAACTGACCAATTTCAAAAATTCTAGCTCTGACCCTCTTGTGGAAAGATCGAATCATTCTCTGTCGATATAGTTGACCATGACAAACGGCAACCATTCTCTTTTCGTCAATCAAAGTTAACTGATCAATCCTCTTGCTAACCCATTCAACATTACTCAACTCAGCTTTTTGGATAATTCTCAAAGATGATATTTCAACTTCGGCAAGTATGGCTGCTTCTGTTCCATATACTAGCAAGTATGGAGTAGCTCCAGTCGACGTTCTGACAGTCGTTCGATAACCCAATAAAGCATATGGCAACATCTCATGCCAGCCTCGGTGATTGTCAATCATTTTCCTCAGAATCTTCTTGATATTCTTATTGGCGGCCTCTACAACTCCATTCATTTGGGGACGATAAGCGGTTGAATTTCGGTGAGTAATCTTAAATTGCTCACATATCTCCCTCATCAAGTGACTGTTGAGATTTGCACCGTTGTCAGTAATGATGGATTCTGGCACTCCAAATCTGTATATCAGATTGTTGCGAACAAAATCGGCTACAACTTTCTTGGGTACCGACTTGTAAGAAGCTGCTTCCACCCACTTGGTGAAGTAATCGATGGCAACCAAAATAAATCTGTGTCCGTTAGAAGCGGCTGGCTCTATCGGACCGATGACATCCATCCCCCAAGCTACAAACGGCCAGGGTGAACTCATAGCATTAAGTTCATGTGGCGAAACTCGTATCAAATCGCCATGTACTTGACACTTATGACATTTCTGCATAAACTTACAACAATCATTTTCCATAGTCATCCAGAAATTGCCAAAGTAAGCCCATTCATATGCGCTCCACAAACTCCGGCATGTATCTGTTCAATAAGCTTCGCAACTTCAACAGCATCGACACATCTTAGAAGACCTAAGTCTGGAGTCCTCCTATACAGGATTTCTCCACTTAGAAAGAAATTGAGAGCCATGCGGCGTATCGACTTCTTTTGGTTGGATGTAGCATCTTCTGGATAAATACCGGACTCCAAATACTTTTTTATATCAAAATACCATGGTAAGCCGTCTGGTTCCGCTTCAACATGTGAACAATGGACTGGATGTTCCTTCATCTCTATATCCAGAGGATCAATATAATCTGTGTCTGGATGTTTAATCATTGAAGCAATGGTGACAAGAGCATCGGCCAACTCATTTTGTATCTTGGGAGTATGTCTGAATTCGATCTTACGAAATCTTTTGCACAACTTCTGTACGTACTGCACGTAAGGTATAATCTTCGGATTCTTTACAACCCATTCTCCTTGAACTTGATGACTCAAAAGATTTGAATCTCCAATAACCAACAACTCGTAGACATTCATGTCGATGGCCATTTTCAACCCAAGAATGCAAGCTTCGTATTCAGCCATGTTGTTCGTGCAATTAAACCGGAGCTTAGCTGCCATGGGGTAGTGTTGACCGGATTCTGACACTAAGACCGCTCCGAGGCTTTTCCCTTGATGATTTGCCGCTCCATCAAAGAATAGTCTCCAACCGGGATATTCTTTAGAAATATCTTCCCCCACAAATGATACTTCTTCATCGTGAAAATAAGTCTTATGTGGTTCATAATCTTCATCAACAACAGGATTTTCTACAAGATGATCAGCCAAGGCCTGTGCTTTTATTGCCTTCTGAGTCATATACACAATATCAAACTCACTCAACAGCATTTGCCATTTAGCTAACTTTCCGATCGACATCGCTTTCTAGAAAATATATTTCAACGGGTCCATTCTGAAAACGAGATATGTAGTATAAGAAGACAAGTAATGCCTCAATTTCTGAGCAAGCTAAGTCAAAGCACAGCATGTTCTCTCCAACAGAGTGTAACGAGACTCATATGGAGTAAACTTCTTGCTTATGTAATAGATTGCTCTTTCCTTCTTCCCTGTCTCGTCGTGTTGACCGAGTACGCATCCGAATGCACTATCTGATACGGACAAATATAGCAACAAAAGACTCCCTTCTCGCGGAGGAACCAATACTGGCGGATTTGAAAAATAGTTCTTGATAGCATCAAAAGCAGTCTGACACTCTTCAGTCCACTTTGTCAGAGCGTCTTTCTTCAACAACTTGAAGATAGGCTCACACACCACGGCTGATTGAGCTATGAATCGACTGATGTAGTTCAACCTCCCTAAGAAACTCATCACCTCTTTTCTCGTCTTCGGCGGAGGTAATTCTTGAATCGCTTTAATCTTTGAGGGATCGAGCTCAATACCCCTTCTGCTGACTATAAATCCCAACAGCTTTCCGGCTGGAACTCCAAAAGCACATTTAGCGGGATTTAATTTCAAGTTGTAACGACGCAAGCGATCAAAGAACTTCTTCAAATGCATCAAGTGGTCCGAACTCTCGCGGGACTTGATTAAGACGTCATCCACATATACCTCAACCTCTTTATGAATCATGTCTTGAAATATGGTCGTCATAGCCCTCATATAGGTAGCACCAGCATTTTTGAGGCCAAATGGCATCACCTTGTAATGATATACACCCCAAGGTGTAATAAAAATTGTCTTTTCTGCATGTTCCTCGTCCATCAGAATCTGATGATAGCCTGCGTAACAATCCACAAATGATTGCATTTCATGCTTAGCACAGTTATCGATCAAAATTTGAATATTTGGCAACGAAAAGTTATCCTTAGGGCTAGCTTTGTTGAGATCTCTGTAGTCGACACAGATTCTAATTTTTCCATCTTTCTTGGCGACCGGGACAACATTGGCCAACCAAGTCGGGTATTATGTCACTTTCACCAATCGAGACTCTATCTGCTTGGTAATTTCTTCTTTAATCTTTAAACTCAACTTATGCTTGAATTTCTGAGTTTTCTGCTTCACCGGGCTGAACCCTGGATTAATCGACAGTTTATGAGATACAACATCGGTACTCAACCCTTGCATGTCATCGACTTCCCAAACGAACACATCAATGTATTCGATGAGTAAGTGAATTAGATCCCTCCTCTGAGTTTCATTCAAGTGAACGCTGATTTTGGCCTCTTTGACACATTCTTGGTCTCCCAGATTTACAGTCTCAGTTTCCTGTAAATTCGGCTTGTGCTGATTTTCAAACTGCAGAAATTCTTCAGCAACATACTTTGATGCCTCATTTCCCTTTTCGTAATCATCAACCTTGTCATCACCTGCCTCACTTTGTTCGTTCAGCTCGTGACATGACACGACATTGGCAGGTTTAAAACTTATATTACTGAAACCATAAATAGACAAAGTTAGAAAAGTAAAATATAGCAGGTAAGTAAATAAACCAAATTTAATAAAAGAGGCTTTCATTCAAAATGGGAAATGATGCAAACTTTGGCTATGGAAAAGGTCCATGTTGCCTTTTTCAAACATCACGAGGGAAATTTAAAAATGCAAGCAATTAATAAAATGCAAAATGGTGGGTCTCGGGCCTCTTCCGGACTACCACTGATTTAAATATGCATGAAACAACGCCCTTCTACCAAGGAGTTCGGGGAATCAGAATCGGCGTGGAGGTCCAGTTCTGCAGCATCTCAGCAGGTTCAGCATCACGGATACCAGCTAGCTCGACCTCTTCCTCAATAACAGCATCGATCTTCTCGAAAAGGCCACAAATTCCTTTCCTGACGTCATCAGGCTCGGCATACTCTCGGACCGAGAATGATTGGTACAGATGAGGGATTGGCTTAGACAATGCTTGATCGATCTTCTTCTTTGCCTTCATATCATCATCTGTGGGGATGTACCCCAAACCGTATCTAGCTCCTTTGACGGGGACCGGGATAGGCTCAATAATTCCTTGGGAATTTCTTTCCAATCCAAAACCTGGTTCAGAACCATTCTGCAGCATTATAGTGGCTATCATCTTGTACACGGCATGCATAGGAGGCTGTGGGGCCAAATCCTTACCAGTGGCATTTACTAGCTCCACTGTGTAGAAATCTGTACCTTGAGACACTTCATCGATAATTGGCGCCTGTCTGCCGGAGTGAATACCTTCACCATGAATAACCAGCTCTTCGTTCTTCCGCACGAGTTTCATCATCTGATGCAAAGTAGAAGGCACATCTCCAGCCATATGAATAAAAGGCCTTCCCAGAAGAAAGTTATAGCTGGTGTCAATATCCAAGACTTGAAACTGCGCGCTAAACTCAGCCGGACCCATTTGGATAACCAGATTTACCGCTCCCAAGGTATCTCTCTGGACCCCGTCGAAAGACCTCACGTTGACTTGGTTTTGCTCTAACTTTCCCAAGTCAAAACGTAACTGCTTCAATGTTGACAATAGACAAATATTCAAACTGGATCCGTCATCCACCAAGACGCGATTTATGACCTTTTCACGACAGACCACAGTGACGTGCAATTCCTTGTTATGTGACTTCCCTTCGAAAGGCAAATCATCATCACAAAAGCTAAGCCGGTGCCCTCGGATAACCAGGTGGATCATAGCGGCCACGTTATCGCTGCTCGTGCCCACGGGCACATATGTATCATCGAGGGCCTTTATCAAGGCCTGCCTGTGTAACTGTGAGCTCATCAACAAGGCCCACATAGAAATCTGGGCTGGAGTCTTCTCCAGATTCTTAACAATAGAATAATCTTTCAGCTGCATTCTTCTCCAGAACTCCTCCGCTTCGCCTTCGCTTATTGGCCTTTTAGCCTGATCCTTATTTTGACCCCCGAGAAAAAGCTCCTCAGGAGTATAACATCTTCCAGATCGGGTCATACCTTGTTCAGCAGCAGTTTCAATCACGAACTTTGGCTTGATAAGAGTTTTTGATGGCACCTAGGCAACAGCCTTTGCGTGTGTCAAAATAACGAACTCTTTCTTTTCTTTGATACTCAACGAAGCCACAGACCTTTCCAACTCGTCAGGGACGATTGGAGTTATCATTTTTGTCACGCACCAGTCATCAGCTGTCTCTATCATATTAACATTGCCGCCTCCATGATTCGGCAACGGATTGGTATTGATATTAGGTGCAGCTGGTTGGAGAGAGACCACCTCTTGGTCAATTAAATCCTGAATCTTGTGTTTGAGGTTGATACAATCCTCAGTATCATGCCCAACACTTTTGGAATGATAAGCACATCTCTGATCTGGCCTATAGAATTTCAAATTGATATCCACAGGCTTGGGCCCCACAGGGTGGATATATCCGGCCGCAGCCAGTCGCTCGTACAACTTTGTTCAACTTTCCGCGAGCGCGGTGAAACTCCTTGCAGGTTTCTTCTCGAACCGAGGTCGAGGAGGATCATAACTTTCTTATGGGGGAGGCATCTGTTGATAACCTCGGTTGTTCGGACGTGGAGCTTGATTTCTGGGATATGGATTTGTTTGGTAGTTTGGCAATGGAGCTTGGTAATTCGGGTGAGGATTTTGATATGGTAGAGCTTGGACTTGATACGCAGGAGGGGGTGCTCGGTAGTTCGGCTGCACGTTATCACAATTGAGAGCGACACCTTGGTAAGAAGATGAAATTTGGTAAGGTGGAGGATAATTTGGGTAAACAGGAGATGGATTTTGGTAACTTGGGGATGGACTTTGGTATACTGGAGCTTGGACATTCGGATAAGAGTGGGCAACATTTTGATAAACTGGAGGACTATTTGGATGACTAGCTTGCGTATAGCAAGCTTGATAGGAATTTTGAGAAGGTCGAGGACGACCTCGGGAATATGATGAGCTTCTGGGGTTTTTGTTCCCCTCATATGAAACAGCAGCAATTTCTTCTCTCTTCTTCTTTAACAAGCCTGAAGATCCGGGTGATGCGGCTACACGGGCTATCTTTCCTGTTTTCAAACCGTCTTCAATGGTTTCACCGATCTTCACTATTTCAGCAAACTTTGCTCCAACGAGCAACATAATTATGTCATAATATTCGGGTTCTTGCACCCGCATGAACACTTCAACGATTTCTTTTTCAGACATTGGTGGTCTTACTCTCGCCGCTTCCTTCCTCCACCTATAGGCAAATTCTCTGTAGCTCTCAGTAGACTTCTGCTTCATCTTCTCCAAAGAGTAACGATCAGGAATGATTTCTACATTATAAGCGAATCGCTCGATGAAATCCTTTGCTAGAGCATTCCATCTGGGCCATTGTCGGGTTTCGTGGGAGGTGAACCACTCCAGAGCCTCCCTGCACAAACTTCGGCTGAAAAGCCGCATCAATAAAGCTTCGTCCTTCCAACTCCCACGAGCTGGTCACAGTAGGCTCTCAGATGAGCCATAGGGTTGCCCACTCTTCCGAAGGTGTCAAACTTTGGGATCTTGAACCCTTCTGGAAGGTCCAGACTCGGGTGAATGCACAAATCTTCATAGTTAAGTCCGGTAGCATCGGGGACGCATTGAAGCTCTTTCATAGCCTTCTTGATCTCCTCTTTTATGTCTACTTTTGCTTCTTCCTTCGCCCTCCATTCTCTTTCATGTTCCTCATAGTGGTCCAACTCAGAATCGTGCACGTCGTGCTCAGTATGGACAGGGATTTGGAAAGTGGTTCTTTTAGGCAAGGGTGGAGCTATGGAAGGACTCT
The DNA here is from genome assembly GCA_022817965.1 of Solanum lycopersicoides. Lineage (NCBI taxonomy): Eukaryota > Viridiplantae > Streptophyta > Magnoliopsida > Solanales > Solanaceae > Solanum > Solanum lycopersicoides. The sequence continues at coordinate 6,588,858 of CM040625.1, forward strand.
GGGCGTTTTGAGCAACTTGGTAATTTTGGGGGTAAATCTGAGGATTGGTGTTCTGATTTAAATGATGGTGGGATGCCTGAGGATTAGAAGTGTTCTGATTCAGATTTTGACTTTGGTTTTGCGTTGGTGGAGCGGATTGAGGTTGGGTATTTTGAAGATGAGAAGGCATTTGGGGGTGGTTATTCTGAGGAGGTGGTGGAGTTTGATAAGAGGCTGAAGCATACTGCGGATTTTGGGTAGTTGGGTCTATAGCAGGGGAATTCTGAGCGAGCGGCACGCCTTGAGCTGGATCCTCATTTGAGGAAGGAAAGTAGATAGAAGGCCTTCCCTCTGTAGCATTAACAGCAAAACCCGACGGAGGCAAATCCTGTCTCCTTTGCATTTCCATTCTCATTTCTGCAATTTGCTGCATCAACTGCAGAATCAACTCGTTTTGGTTTGCTATTGTGGGCTGAGCCACCACAACATCAGTAAGACCTACTTCCTCGCTATTATCTCCCATAATCGTCTTTCCTTTGTCAGAATTTTGCCCTGGGAAGGAATCTGTGGGACCTTCTGATCTGGTGAAGTAAGGATGATCTTCCAGCTTAATCAACAGAGATCAGTTCAAAATACTTGAGGAGGAAAATAACTCAAAGGCAGATTTGTCAGTTTAGATTCAGAATACAAAATGCATAATATCACACATCGAGCAGATAAACACACAAGTTGCTATATTTGAGGAATATATTCAACCCACGAGTAAGGGACGGAAACATATTTTTTAACAAGCAGGAGTTTGCTTGTTTTTTAATTTGACACTGTCTCAGAAAGGTTAAATCATGTTGAGCTACGGTCTTCTTGCAGCTGCTCTTTGATGTCCGTTGATCTGATCTTCACATTTCCTTGTAACATGAAGAGGGGGGGGGGAGAATGAAAATTTTCAAAGATAGGGGTCGGGCCTTGAAAGGCTGCCTACGTATCTCACAAGGAGAAGTCAGGCCCAACGTAGTTCGAGTAGAAAATAAAACATTGACTTTTCATTCACTTCTTTAGGATGGTTACAACGAAAATTGAAAGACGACAAAGCTTTTAAGGATAAAATAACGACTACATCTCGGTCATTTTCTTCTCGTATGCTGCATCAGTCACGAGGAACAAACTCGACTCGAATCTTTCCCAGTTTGACGAGGGATTCGAGGTCGTAGCAAAATCCAAGACATCTTGAAATTCTATGATCTATGGCATCATGATAAGCACAAGGTTTGAAGACTTCCCCCCCAATGGGATCGAGACCTCTGTCATCATCGTGAAGGGAGGCTAAGACCCCATTCTTAACCAATTCCATGTAGATATGCAACATAGATTCCTTGAACAGAGTGAAGTTGTGACAAACAAACAGAGTGCGCTCAATTGGCTCTGACGGATCGTAAGTGAGAACGGTATTATTACCCCACATGTGCGGGATATCCCCATTGTCGATATGGAGGCAAATCCTCATTTTGAGTCGCACACATTCCTCTATAATGTGTCCTCGCTGATTTGGGTGGAAGGCACACACTTTCGAATAGCTTCCTTGCTCAATAAATGAAAATGACCCTTCCTTAGGTGCCCATCCAAGATGCTTATATAAAAAAGCGCAAGTCATGACCCTTGCCCCCACACAGTGTGTCGGCTCGTAGGCCGGAAGAGTGATCCATCTGTCTTCTTCTTTCAGATGGCCTAGAAATGGAGGCTTGTAGACAATTTCCTCGTCAGCGTCCTCGCCAATCGCTCAAGGATGAGTGTCATCTGGGCCACCACTAGCCTCTTACTCGCGGATGGAGTATTTCCCGCGCATTTTCTGAAGTTTGTCTATCATGTTATGGTGGAACGCCTTGTTGTTCTTCCTTAATGCGGACATTCTTTCCTTCATAGTGATGAATTCCGCCATTTCCGCTGTCATCTCCTCATCCAGTGCTACATTTCTGGCTAACAGAATGGCGGTTTCTGACTCTATCCTCGCCTCTCTGGCTTCCCTTTCTTGCACCTTCAGCCGAAGCATGTCTAATTTCTCACTCAAGTCCTCTGTCTCCATCTCAACGTCTTGCTTCCTCTTTATCTTTGATGTCAGATCCTCATCTAGCGTCACAGTTGCAGCTCTGTAGATTGATGTGGCAACTTCGACTCTGAGTCCTTCTTCTCTGACCTCCTGGATTTCACGCGTGATTTATTCTATCTTTCTCTGCAAATCTTCTCCTGTAAGCTCTCTCTTGATACTCTTACCCTTTCCCATAAGAGTGTGATTTGCTTTTTCTGAGGCAGTAGAGTAACGTTTTAGGATTTGTGGTATGGGAGGTGAGAAACTTAAGACTCGGGAAATTTTGGGCGGACATTTTGTAGCAGTGACTTGTTTGTATTTTTTTGGAAATTTCTGAAAAAGTGTGGGTTTCCAATATCCTCATTCACAGCAACACAACACATAAGCAGTTAAATAACACGTATATCGCGTCCTAATCATGCATGTGACCCTTTTGCGCCAAGGGTAGACCTAACGAATCTGAAGGATGTATTGCATTAATTGAAACATAATGTTGCACCCCCCAAAATAAACTTTACTTACAATTATAATGTTCGTTACATAACTTCAATCAAAACGGGGTACATTTTCAGGGAGGGGAATACAATGCGAATACAGATAGAAAACAATCCCACGCAGGGAAGTTAGAAGATTGATGGCTCTGCTCCTCTTCTGGCTTTCTTTACCTCTTCGCGGATAATGCACTTGCTTGTGAACACGTACGGCTCAGCGAACGCAGCTTTGGAAGATGTTGGTACGACTTGTAGATTGTTCATCTGCTCGTCCAGGGTCACATCCAAACGCATCAGACAAGCCCTTGTATCAGCTAATTCTTGTGACGTCCCAGCCAAAACCCTCTGACTTTCTAACTCTCGGAACTGGTACTCTTGCTCCCTTTGCTGAAATTCTTGCTCCATTTTCTGAAACTCCTGCTCCCTTTGCTGAAATTCTTGCTCCCTTCGGTCCCATTCCTGCTAAAAATGATATGCATGGATTTGAAGCCTTGTCTGTACGTCTTCAATTTCTTGACCTGCGCGTGGTGTTGGGTTCACTACACCACACAGATCATTCTGCAACCATGTCTTGTATTCATCGACATACCCAGCTTCATATCTATTTTCAGCCATATCCCATTTCATGTTGACACGTCCGGTCCACTCTTGAAGGATGATCTTGGCGAAAGGTATTTTGTCGCTCCCTCTGTAATCGACAATAAAAGAGCTAGATCCCCTTGGACGGGTATGATTTGTGTTCTATCAAATTGCCGCATCACCCTAGCTGGGTTGTAGGGCCGTAATCCTCTGATGCCGGGAAGGACTAAAAATGGAAGTTTGGCCCCTTGTGCTGCTATCCTCTCGGACTTAAAGTTCGGTAACATCCACTGTATATCTCCTTCTCTCAAATCATAAAATACCCTTGCCCACGCACCCCTGGTGGTATGAATTGGGAATCTGCGGATGCTTAGGTAGAATTTATAATTATCAAGGGGACTCGTCTGGCTTGGCTTGGCCAACTCTTGTGGTCGGGCACCGTCCCTTTTGCAGAGATGTTCAGTCATCCACCATTGAAGTAGAATGTTGCAACCTTGGAAAAATGGGAATCCGTTCTTACACAAATTCAAGGATCGATAAATGTCGGCCAAAATGATCGGGGCTAAACTGCAGTATTTCTTTTCTTCTTGTTTCTTACCTAATCCTCTGAACATGGCGTCCACTACCATCACGACCCGGGTGTCTATATCCTTTCCTTCATCTTTAGGGAACACCATAGTTCCTAAAAGGCATGCGGAGAATGCAATGGCTTGAGTTTGCCTCCAAGTACTGTGATTATGAAATTCGTTTGGGAATTGCTCGAAATAGCTATCGTGCCCCCATCTTTCGAAGAATCTCATTAGCGGTATATCGTGGATTTCCAACCAGTTTGCATTTACCAGCAATAATATGTTCTTCAATTCTTCACTAGTTGGCCTGTCTGGCAGAAGGATGTGATGATCGTGACATTTTTTCCTCTTACCACATGTCCCGATAGAGTCTATACAATCTTTAATTTCCTCTAGTGTTGGTGTTATTTCGACATCTCCAAATCGAAACACCATCCTTTTGTCATCCCAAAACCGAGTGATAACCTCGATAAACGTGGGACAAACCTTGAAGTCCATTATCGAAGGTAAGTGACCGAGATGAATCGAGATTTCTCTCTTTTGACAATCTTTGAGGTTATCCCACCATACACGGAGAATGTCTGGCGTCTTGGTGACCATGTTGAAATGGAGGAACTGACTCGACATTTACAAAAACATACAACTAGTTAATTACCACCCCCCACTATAGAACAAACATTTGAACACGCAATACATCCTTCAGATTTAACACGCAAATATGATCGTCCTATCGAGCCGTGGGCTCTTTGGACTCAAGGTGGTCTTTTTAATGGGCCTAACACTCCTTGGGTGAACCCGCATAATCGTCCTTTAGTGGAAATGAACTAATTGTCGTTTGACGGAAAAATGTTATGCCATGAATGCAACAGTTTAATAAAGCGATAAAGTAAACAAATAAACAATTATACACGTAGCCAAATAAAGTTTATTTTAAGGTTAGAATCCTCCTAATCCCCAGCAGAGTCGCCATTTCTGTTTTATTCGAAAAAAGGAAAAATATTATTTTTGAGAATTTTTGACTTTTTAGAGTCGCCACTTAATTTTTAAGAAAAATAAGGAAAACTAACATTTCCAAAAGACTTAACAGAAAAATCATTTGAAAACATTCAGAGGGGTTCGGGGATTCATATTAACGTCTTAGGAAGGTTTTGAAAGCACCTAAGACGTTCCGCTAACTTGCGGTTATCCAACAACTAACTATATTTGGCTACAATATAAAAATATTTCATAGAGTTATTTGAAAATGAATGCAAAAATCATTTAAGATTGTTTTTGAAAGTGAAAAATTATTCATCTAAGTGAATTTTAATTTGTAAAACCTTTTAAGCCGTTTACTTGATTTGATTGAGTCGTTAAAACCAAAATGGCATTTTGCGGGGAATTGAAGTTTCTTAACTTAAACTAACGACAAATAAAAACAGATAAGCTAAAAAAAGTAAAAAGGGAAAAAAGGAGAGAGAGAGAGGGAAAGAGATTTGGGTCCAAATTCGGGTTCTCTTCGCCTTGACCAGAATTTTGGACCCACCTGTTTTGGGTTTTTGGCCCATTTATCTTTGTACATGTCCTAGACTAGTCAAAATAATAAAGGAAATTTACAAGGCTTAGGCCCAAAATAAATACACACAATAATTTAAAAAGGAAAATAAATTTAGGGCTATTTGCCCCAATATCTTTAACTCTTCCGACTTCTTGACTTGCTTTGACTTTCCGTTTCGAGCCTGTGCATCAATTTTATGGGTTGACTCGAGAAGGCGTTATGAGTCTTTGTGACTCTTTCTCCGAGCAGCGAACAAGACGAAATGAGCTTGAGAATGACCACGATCTCCCACCACAAGAAACAAAACAACAAGCGAAAACCTTATTTCGAGCAGCAGACGGGAAAGAACCAACAGGATCGTGACTTTCCAAACTACCAAACGCGAATGAAATGTGTTTAGTGTGGATTTGGAGTGTTTTGCTCAACCTTTCTGTAACTTTTCTTGCGAGGGAATATCTAACCAAAGGGAGTTCAACTCCAAAGAAACTCTAATTCCTCTTCTCAAATAAATTTCTCTGTAACCTTTTGAATATTTTTCTCTGGTTTAAAAAATTCAAGAAAAAGAACAGCTCTAAAAAAAAAATTCCCCTCAGATAGGAAGCAAAGATAGTATATATAGGAGGAAGACTAGGGTTTCACACTTTGGAAAAATCCGGATAGGAATCGGATTCACGGCCCATGAGTTTAGAAATTCAAAAAAAATTCCCAAAATGGGCAGACCTCCCTTCTGCAAATTCGTCCTCATCCCACAGAAGAAAAGGCGAAATCGACGCACGGGATTAGCTTGGTGTCCTGGACCCCTGACGTGGTGCAATCCTACGCTAGGGAGGACGATTTTTGCAGCTGGCATTGCAAAATCACAGGCACTTTATCTGCTCTGTATTGTACGATCGTCCTGGCGAGGAGGAACGGCCATAATCACGCGACCTAGGTCGCTCTCGTTTGCTGCTTCCGATTCCCTCTCTACGCGTGAGAGAGACGACGCACGCTTGATGCCGAATCGCGGCTGGAAATCTCTGTGTGTTATTGACGCCGCTGTCGTTTGCTGCCTTTCGTTCATCGTAGTTGACTGTATCGATGGGTATTCCTTTAAGAAGTGGGCCGGGTCGGGGAATAAGTGGGAATGGGCTGCTATTATGGAATTTTAGGAGGGCTTGGGTAATCTGAAAAATGCTTTGGGTCACCTGAATAAATGAAAGAAAAGGGCCTGGTCGATTAGAAAGGAAAGGCCCAAAATTGGCTTCTTGCAAAGTGTTGGAAGGAAAAAAAATGGATAATAACTAAATAAGATGAATTAGTATAAATTAACTAATAAGCTTCTTAACCTTAACAAAATATAATAATTATAAACTGATTAACCTAAAAATATAAATTAAAATTTAAACCACACTAGTTGTCTAAATATTTTATTAAAACTAAAATCTTTTCGAGATGATTTTTGAATAATCAAAAAGTATATACATTATATACATAATTATGTAAATCATATGTAGTATCTAAAAATTATGAAAAACGATAAGATTTATTTGGAACAACTTGAAAAACCTTTTAAAACTTAATAAACTAATTATTTCAAAACGTTTAGAATTTAAGAAGCTTGTTAATTAATTAGTATCGGGGAGGGTCCAAATTTGGGTGTCAACAACCAGGCGACGCAATCCTGTAAGCATCATATGTACTTATTTTTCTCTCGCCTTTGTAACCTATGATTAGTTTTTGAAATCCATTGGTAAATAACCTGTGACATGAAAAAGAGATTAATGTATTGATGAGGTGTTTGAGAGGATGAGATGGTAATTATCTATACCGAGAGTGCACTATTGAATTTCTTGTTCATATATCTGTATACGTAGTACTACCGGATTTCTCATTCAAGTTCTTAATGCTTTTGTAGATAAGTCTAAATCCAATTCTTGATAAAACAATGTATCACGTTGTAAACAAAAAACGATTTGGACAGATGGAGAAGGTAATATCATTTGCAAGATTATCTTATGCGCTTTCTAATTTATCTAAGTGCGATGTCTTGATGTTACTCCACTTAAACTTTTTAGAAGTGATACTTGTGAACTATATAGTAGGGGGTCTGTGATAGATGAGGTAGCTCTTGTTGAGCATCTGAGAGAAAATTTCATGTTTCGTGTTGATCTTGATGTGTTTAAGTTGATCACATTATAAACATTTTTCTTTTATATCTCTTATGAGGTGTGAATCTTGCATTGTGTCGATAAATTTCTTATTCTTTGGATGAGACATAATGATGTGTTCACTCTACAAGACACCACTATTAATCAATGTGTTTATATTTGTTGTTAGATAATCAAAGTACTTGCCAATAATCAAACTTGTAATAAGAGTAACTTAAAGGCAATGAATGTTTTAATGAAGTCAATCTAAGACCTCTTGGTAGACATGTTTTTCAATTGATACTGCAATTACCTGGACTCTTTTCAAATACTTCATTGTCCTGCTTTATTGCCACCAATTGGACCGTAATAGAGTGGAATAAATATATAGGATTCACATAGCTCAAACTAACTTGAGATTGAGTTTGAGTTGATTGATTGATATACTTTATATAATTTTCAATTCTTTCTAGATGAGATACTTGCTCACGAATAAATAGACAAAACAGTGAAAGCCTTGTTTGGGGCTATATTACATGGTTTAGTATAAGTGTTTCTTCTTAAATAGGCTGAAAAGTCTTGGAATGTTGCTAGTAATTAGAGTTCAAATATGGAGAATCAGTGATGGAGGAAAAACTAAAAGGTGTTTCATGTTTTTGTTGTGTGCAATGTAATTCTGTGGAATATGCTTGACTATTATTTGAGCAAAAGGTGTCTTCTTTCTGAACAATATTCATGATTTCTCTACTTCATCACTTCGAATAAACTGGATGCATCAGTATTAAGACTGAATGTAGTGTATCAGGTCATCTAAAGCATTGCGCCTCAGAAGGAAACATATCAATTACGAATAGTTAGACTCTTCTTTAATTACGTAGTTTAGTTGGTTAATTGAATTATTTAGTGTAAGTATATAAACTCCGACTTGCATAAAAGTGCACAGTGGATGAGCCATTGATGCTCTGATGTTTTGGAGCATTTAAATCGCTTCATTTTAGCTCTACCTTTCTATATATAACGGGAAAAAGGTCAAATATGTCCCTAAACTATTTGAAAAGGTCTATATATACCCCCCGTTTAAAGTTTGGTCCATTTATACCCTCACCGTCGAACTTTTGGTCTACATATGCCCTTATGGCTGTTAGTTGGCCAACTCAAAAATATCCAACTCATTTTACTTTTCCTTGAATGCCAAGTGGTTTTTCCACGTCACTTTTATGTATTATCACTTGACATTTATATTAAAGGGAAAAGGATCAAATATGCCCCTAAACTATTCGAAAGGTCTAGATATACCCCCGTTTAAAGCTTGGTCCATTTATACCCTCGCGTCCAACTTTTGATCTACATATGCCCTTATGGGCGTTAGTTGGTCAACTCGAAATATCCAACTCATTTTACTTTTCTTTAAATGCCAAATGGATTTTTCACATCATTTATATATATTATCACTTGACATTTATATTAAAAGAGAAAGGGGTCACTTGTGTCCTAACTATCCGACCCAATTTTAAAACACATATATGACCGTCTTTTAAATGGTTCAATTATGCCCCTAATCCAACTCATATATGTGTGAATTATTACGTTATTTACATCATCATCGCCTGCTGCAGCTTGCAGTTGTGCCTGTAACGTTGTTGCGGAGAATTCCTCCACTCTAGCCCTTGCCTGCCAGGCTTGCGCCTCTAGCTCTGCTTTGCGCCAAAACGCTTTCCAAACCTCGACTTCCTTTTTCTTCAGCTGTCGTGCCATTGATTCCTCAGCGGTTCCAATCAGAGCACGATAGTGTTCGCCTTTTAAATTGTTCAATTATGCCTAATCCGACCCATATAGGGTATTTAATAAATGGGTCAGGTCGTATAGATTATTTAAAAGACGGGTCGTATATGTGTTTTAAAATTAGGTCGGATAGTTAGGGGTATAAAAGACTCCTTTCTCTTTTAATATAAATGTCAAGTGATAATGTATAAAAATGATGTGGAAAATCCATTTGACATTTAAAGAAAAGTAAAATGAGTTGAATATTTCAAGTTGACCAACTAACGCCCATAAGGGCATATGTAGACCAAAAGTTGAAAGTCGAGGGTATAAATGGGCCAAACTTCAAACGCGGGTATATCTAGACCTTTTCGAATAGTTTCGGGGCATATTTGACCCTTTTCTCTTGAATATAAATGTCAAGTGATAACATATAAAAAAGACGTGGAAAATCCATTTGACATTTAAATAAAAGTAAATGCGTTGGATATTTCGAGTTGGACAACTAACGTCAAAAAGGGCATATGTAGACCAAAAGTTGGACGGCGAGGGTATAAATGAACAAAACTTTTAACGGAGGCTATATATAGACCTTTTCGAATAGTTTAGGGGCATATTTGACTCTTTTCCCATATATAACACTTCATTTTTTGTTTTTCATTTTGCGCAGTCAACTTACTGTATCATAAGGAGTTTATATGTGGAAAAACTTCTTCCCTTGAAGGAGAAGACAACAACATGCAAGTTACCTACTCTCGTGCTCCCAGAATGTTCTTATATCCTGAGTCAAGAAACATAAATGCTCTTTTTTGTAGCCCTGTATCTATATATATTTTTTTTATATTTTTTTATATTTCGATTCGGTTTTCAATTTGTAATTTTTGTATTATTCAATATTCGGTAAAAATATTTGGTATTTCGATAACTGAAATATCAAATAATATAAAAATTACAAATCGAAAATTGAATATTGTAATATATATATTAATATAATATTAATTATTAATAATAAATAATAAATTTTATCATTTAAATTTAAAAGCAAATTAGGTCAAGGAAAGAGTACACAAGAGTCTTTTCAAACTTTCTGTCTTTTTTTAAAAACAATTCTTTACATAGTAGCCGCAGCCCATCACTTTAGTCTCCAGGCGTCACTCGTTGGTTTCCTACTTTTCTTCATTTCTTGTTTGGATTACTTTATACAGTAGCCGCATCACTATTCACTTTTGGGCTCCAAATACCGGCGTCGACCAGTAGCCGACCACACAGCATGCCGCAACATACCACTTTTCACTTTTCGCAACCGATGGACGATCAGCAGCGAAAATTCAAACGAAAAAATAATTATAAAATTATAAAATTCTCAATTTTAAAATTTAAAGAGCCCATAACAAAAAATTGAACCAAATAACATCAAATAAATCAAAATAATAAAAGCTGACCGAATTATTTCTATTCGGTGTTCGATACAAGAATCAAAAATTGAAAATCGAGAAAAAAAATTGAAACGAAATCGAATTACCAAATGTCCTGCCCTAATATTAATTATTGTGCATGCACAAATTAATAAGGACAAAAAATTTTCTAACGGAGATTGAGTTTAAACATACTATATAACATAAAGGAAGACTATATGACACAAAAAATATTTTTAAATTTTGACCTAAATTAATTTGAGTATAAAGACATTTTGATTAGACATTTTATTGAAAATCGAGTCTCCTCTCTGTATTACCAGGGCTTTTCCCTCTGTTTTCTTCTTCTTGTATAGAGTAAAAAATAGAGAGAGAAAATGGCAATAGAGAACAATGTTCAATCTTTTCTTTTAGATGTTTTTTATTGTGAAGAAGAAGAGTTAGAGGATGAAGAAGGATTTATTATTAACCCATTGTTATTATCTTTTGAAGGAACAACGAAGACTAATTCTTTATTATCATTACCTTTGCTTTTACTGGAACAAGATTCGTTTTGGAAAGATGAAGAACTTCTTTCACTTTTTATTAAAGAAAAAGAAATCCATTGTTGATTTGATAGTTTTGGGAGTGAGTGTTTTCTCTGTTCACCTCGAATTGATGTTGTTGATGGATTCTCAAAGTGAACACTCATTATGATTTCTCCGTATTGACTGTCATTTTAGCCATTAATTACCTTGACAAGTTTCTTTCTAGCCTTCAGTTTCAGAAAGATAAGCCATGGATGACTCAACTTGTTGTTGTCACTTGTCTTTCTTTAGCTGCTAAAGTTGAAGAAACTCAAGTTCCCCTTCTTCTTGACTTCCAAATACCAATTTTTCTCTTCTTCATTTTCCAATTTTCTTAAGGGACATTCTATCAAACGTCAAAGGAGTATATTGTGTCAAATCAGGGATACAGAACCTCCCCCTTAACTATTTTTTCTTTGAATGCAGAAAGTATAGGTACATATACAAGAAACAACTTCAACATCGCTTGAAGGATCTGTACAAATATATTACGCTCGAAGATTGCATGTGCCCAAACTGCATTATGTCAGAATTACATTGTGTCAGAATTTCATATGCCCGAATTGCATTGTGCATGAAGATTGTATATTCCCGAACTGCTTTATGCCCGAGTTTGCATGTACCCAAAGATTTCATGTGCCCGAGAACTGCATTGTGCTCGATATTGCATGTGCCCAAAATTACATTGTGCCCAAAATTGCATTACGCCGGAAGAATTACAAATTGCATGTGCCACAGATTGTTGCGCCCGAGAATTGCATTATGTTCAAAAATTACATGTGTCCGAACAAATTCAAATATAGTCAAAAGTATTAACAGATGCCCAAATTATAGATACACTTTCTTTACTCATTATTTATATTCCGACAGAAATCATATACAGATCCTTAAACTTATTGGGTTTTTTCCCTCAGGTACCTCAACTACATCATTTTCCTATTGAATCATTGAACCACCTATAATTTGTTCCTTTTAAACACTATTGGTTGATTTTAATCGGCTTTTCTATTGTAAATGCCTTCAATTGTGTTCGAATTGTAATGATTTTGATTAAAGAAATGAAGACAAATCGTGTTAATCTAATTTGTTTTCTAATGTGTTCAAATGACTTAAGTAAAACACAATTAATTTTGAACATTTTCACTATCAATTGGACTAATGAGTTCTAGAACAACATATGTATACTCTATCAATATCCCTCACAAATCTAGTTTCACATCAGTCAACAATGTTTGTTTAAATGGAACAAATTATGGATGGTTCAATGATTCAATAGGAAAATAACATAGTTGAGGTATCGGAGAAAAAAAAAAACAACAAGTTTAGAAGTCTGTCATAGCCTACATACATCATATCATGGCCTAAGGCTTTAAATTCTGCTTATCATGATCCTAAGGTGTCATAGTCTAAAGGCATCATTTTTCATGGCCTGCAGACAATATTTTCATGACTTGTGGATATATTTCTTATCATGACCTTAGACATCATATCCTAAGACATCATTTTAATAGTCTTAAGATAAAATTCATGGTCGATATGGAAAATTGCATCATGTTTACATTCATCGTTATTTTGACGTATCTACTTTAATCACTTTATTTAGTCATATTACAAGTTATAGATGTGCATATTACAGACAGGATCAATCGTCCTCTGAACTATCGTTTCCATGCTTACATGTCTATCGCAAATAAAGGATCTGTCAAATTCTTGACTACTCGCATCACCCGGGTCACTCAAGCTACCGTTCAGACTATTTTGAAGATGTTTAATTGAATTGACTCGATATTGTGACCTACTGATTCTTTATTTAGGCTCGTCCGCCTTATAAAAGGACACTAGGTTTGTCTGCCTTACAATATGACGTTATACTCGTCCGCCTTACAATGTGACATTTAGGATCGTCTGCCTTATAATAGGACATCTTGGTTCTTCGACATTATAATAGGACAGTTAGACTCATCCGCCTTATAATAGGTTGCCTTATAATACGACATTTAGACTTTTCCGCCTTATAATAGGACACTAGGCTCGTTTATCTTATAAAACGACATTTAGGCTTGTCCACCTTACCATAGGACTCTTAGTCATTTTAAATTTACAGGCGTGGTCGATCGTTGTTCTAGCTTCTCTATCATTCTCTTCTCGCTTCTCTATCATTCTCTTCTCGCTACTCTAATCTTAGCTATTCTAGCAGATATCATGCCCTTTCGAATATCTTATCATTTTTTCAATTTTTAGGAGCCTCGTCTATTCCTAAATTTAGAACTACACACGACCTGATTCTCGTATAACTAGAGTTATGTAGGTGACTTAATACCAAAGTCTCGGTCGTACCCTTTTTCAACTCTACATCATTTCAATTGATCTCACTGACGTCTATCATCGGTCGGACAAAATCAGTTATTAAGTCAACGTTGATTGCCCGACAATTCATTTTTCATTCTCAAACAACCAAGGGGTAGTTGTTGACTCTCAATTTTGATCGACCTTTAACCTTTTTGAGAATGTTATTCGATTAAATACATATTTTTAAAATATATTTTGAGTTTGAAAGTTTTGTTAATTTTATCTAAAAAATCATATGTTTTAGCATGCATGCTTCAAAAATTATTGTAAATATTATTAAAATATTTTTAAATTATTAATAAATATTGAAATAATTAGTTTTATTCAAATGTTTTAAAATTTAAGTGATGTTAACTATATAAAAAAATTATAATATTTGTAGCAATTGATATCATTTCCTTTAAATTATTTCAAAAATAGCCCTTCTTATTCCAATCTATTTCAATTCTAGTCATTCTAATTCAGTTGTCATTTCAATTATGGTTACATAGTTGATTGCAATTTTAGCCCTTTCTTATCTCAATTTTTTAGATCTCAAAGAACCTCATCTTTTAATATGAACCGTTGATCCTTCTCTATTAAATCTGAACCACATATCTAATCTTTATCAGACAGTCTGTATCAAATCCATCTCTTTCCTATTAAGACCCCAAACCCTTTTGACTTCTTCTTCTTCCTCCCCTCTCTCTCTAGCGCCGCTCCTCCTCCCTTCTTCTCTCCAGATCGTGCCTCCGGCGAGACAAGCAACAGTCGGTGAGAATCGACCATGCGACGCAACCCTCTCCTCATTTTCCATTTCTCCTCTCTCTTCACTTTGCTTCCCTCCCTCGGTCTCTCACGTCGCCTCTCAAGGACCAGCAGTCAGGAGCTCCGACTAGGGCAGCAGCCGCTGGCCGCCTTCGTCTCTCTCTTATCCTTTCCTTGCTCCGGCGTGGACGAAGCAACAACAACATGCTCTTCCACTCCATTTCTCCTGGGAAAGAAACGACAACAACCCTTGACAACACTCAATTCTGGCAATCATTTTTTAAGTTTTCTTTTGAGTTTTAAGACGGATCTTTGACACATACGTCCAAGTAAGTTTATATTATTTTAACATTTCGTTCTCAATATTAATGTAGTCAGTTCATAATATGTCGTCATGTGCTTATAATTCCTTTTTATTCTTAGAAAAGCATGTTTAGGTTGCAATCCTCAGTCAAACTCTTGTTCATCGTTTCTATTACGATTTGCTATGTTTGCTGCAATTGAGTCTGCTCTAACTGAAAATTTGCATTTCTATGTATTTATATAAATAATTTATTGATTTATGAATTCCTTTGTTTGAGGTAAAAATTGTTATTTAAGTCTTAATTGATCAAGAATCGTGTGTTCTTCCTAAAACAATCATGTGGCTTTTTCTTGATAATTGGAATATTATTCTGATATTTTTGGGTTGATTTTAGCATGAATATTGCCTTTTATGTGTGAATTTATTCTCGTAATCTTCTTTCATATTGTAATAACTAGCAAATTGAAATAGGTAGGAAGAAGCTTAGAAGTTTAAATAGTCAGTTTTGGAAAGAACTAAAATTTGGAATTTTTCTTAAGTTAGAAAAAAGTGAGTTTTGGTCAACTTGAAACGGTCATAACTTCTAGCTCAGGATGACTTAGGTGTATTTCCACATATGGTTGGAAATTCCTTGAAATAATCTTTCCAACTTCGTCGAGTTTGCAAAATTTTGAGTTCGGATGAGTGAATTATGTCCCTTTGGAAGTTGGGTTGTTGGATTAAGGAAATGTTCAATCCAAAAATTAAAAGGGTAATTTGGTCTTTTTCTTACCCAATAAATTAAATTCATTTTTGGTAATATTATTAAGGGTCTAAACTGAACTTGGTCAATTTAACACTTTTGGAGAAAGGTTAGGACTTTGGAGAAAGAAAGCAAGAGAAGAAGAAAGTAAAAAGGAGCCAAGATCGTCGAGTTCGTGAAGAATAACTTGTGGATTTCGTCAAGGTAATCCCTAAAAAGGTATGTGAGTCTCTCATTGCGTTGGGTTCGTTCACCCACGCGCCAAACATGTTATTTCAGCGTGAATTCGTGTAAAGAGTTTGAAATTTGATAAATCTTGAATGGTGTTCTTGAAATTGTTTTTCGTTCTTGAATTGGGCTGAATTGAGAAGTTTTTGAGATATTTATGTCAAGTTTTAGAGTTGTTTTGGTTTAGTTTCTTAGGTAAATTTGTTGGGTATCTGTATCTAAAAGTAAACTTAAGAAAAAGAACCGAGATTAGGTGAATTGAGGAAGAAAAAGGAAAAAGAAATTTCGACAGGAGAAATCTGGGCATGGGAGCGCGTCGCGCGACCTGTTCCCAGAATTGAAAATTTTTGCTCCACGTCGCGGAGCTAACACGAGGTGTTCTACCTCAAAAGATATTTTCGGAACCAGAATTTAAATATGCCCCCGCGTCTCAGACCCACCTTCAAATCTTAATTTTCTGCCTTTTTCTCATGTTTAGCTATCCAAAATCATTCCCAAACAACATGAGATTCTTCCAAACACAAATCTTAATATTTTAATCCATAATCCAATTCAAGGATCAGTTAAGAGTCAAGTTAAGATTAGTTAAGAGTCAAGTCAAGAGAAGTTAAGATCAAAATCAAAGAGAAGTCAAGATAAGTTCTTAAAGTTTTTCAAAAGTCTTTCACAAATGTTTGAACTTGTTTTAAGACTTCAGTTTCAAAGTTAAGCAAAGAGTTCAGATTTGAAGTTCTTTTCTTCAAAGAAGTATATGGGGACTGTCTATTTTTGGGCTAGTTTTCAGAATTGTGTAACCGCTTTCTAGATCAAGCAAGAGAGGAAAGTGAGATTTCCAAGATAGCCATTGAGTTATGTTTTTTAGCACTAATCTCAAATCACAAAAGAGGTTTTTTTTTTACAAAAGAGCTAGTATATTTTAGGAGTAGTATTGAGCACCGATATGGGGGGGGGGGAGTCAAATAACTTTCGGCCCCCATAAATCATGTAGTCACCAAGGTAGAAAGGGGTCATACTTTTTAGATGAACCCTTTTCACAAAATACTAGTGGATCCATTAGGCAGTTCAGGTCTTATACCTTTGGCCGGGTATAGGATGTGTTGGCAGCGTGAGGTAAATTGTTGTATCATCACTATAGCTCTTAAGTGATGGTTGTCGATTGGAGAAACTCCCACAACAGTAATTGCATGTTTCCTCAAGGGATTCTTCTTAATATGAATGGGGGTATGAGATTTCAGTCATGCATTGCACAAGTAGACTTTGAGAGGAAGCATGGTATGTCTTTTATTATGATTATGAATTGACATCAGTTTATTTTGTATTTTACATACATCTCAGAGTTATTTGTATCTTTGCATACACACAAAGTTGAAAATCATGTTTTGAATAACTTTTCTTTATAGTGCATATGTGTTTAAACTGTCTTATATTGAAATGAGTTTAGTTAAGTATTCATGAGTTGAGAAGAGTCAAGGTTAGTGCTTCTTTCAGAATCTCTTTCAAGCCTATATTGTTTTAGCATTCCAACTCACATACTCATACATTCAATATACTGATGTCAGTTGGCCTGCATCGTAGTACAGACGTAGGTAACTAGGATCGGCATCCAACACACCGCAGATTCAGTGAGCATTTCAGAGTCTGTTGGTGAGCCTCCTTGCTTTACAGAGGATCCATTTTTATTGCTTCAAGTATTAGTTTAGTTCATTAGGATGTTGTGGGGTTTGTCCCAACATTTATCTCAGTTTTATAGGATTCATAAATAGTCAGTCAGATGTTAGTTCATTCATCATCATTTTGTTATTGACTTATGTTCATATTTAAGTTGTCATTTTGGCTAAGTTAAATATTTATTTTTTTAAAACATTTTGCTTTCAATTCTAAACAGTTAAGTTAGTTGCATTTGAATTAGGTTCGTAATGCTTTAAGTCTTTCGCTAAGTAAGTAAGTCAGGCCAAGGGTTCGCTCGAGGCCAGTAATGGTCATCGAGTGTCGGCCACATCAAGGGTGTAGGATCGAGGGTGTGACACATATTTAGTTAATTTGGCATCTTAATTGATTCTTTAAATGTGATGATTTAACTAATTTATTGTTCATAATTTTATGTCACTATGCTGATCTAAGATTTTCATAGATTGTTAATTAGTTTGCCTGCTTTTACTTTATAATGCTGAAAATTGATCTCTCCTTCCATTAATATTTGTCTGGACTGATTTAATTTTTTTATGTATGGTAATTTAATATTAGGTGATTGTTTGATTTAATTGATTATTAATTTCCTTATATGTATTGGTTGGTTCTTACATTACCATTATTTTAATTCTTAATTAATATTTTCTTATCTTGTTTAGTGCTCTTATATTTGGTAAAAATAATTTTAAAATAAATCTGATTTGGATCTCCTTTTGAAATAAGGAAAACGTGGTTTAATTAATTCCTTAATTTATCTCTTTCCTTTAACGTGCACCCTCTCCCCTAGTATATAAATAGACCCTTGCTCATTCGTAAGACTCAGTCATTCATGTTGACATATTCTAACAAAAGTATAAAATACTCTCTGCTCTAAAAAAACAATTTTTGGTGAATGCTAAGAAGTGCTTATCCACTTGGTTTTTGCTGTGTTCAGGTCAAGTATCGAATCAAATTGGGTCTTCATTGCTGATAAATAATTCTGCATAATTGGTTAGTTCCTCTCATTAGTTTAAATCTTTTTTTTGCTTTGTAGCACTATGTATGATTGAAATAAACAAAAGGAAGCATTCGGGTTTATTTCCTTATTCCTCATTTCGATGTGTAATTTTATATGACTTGTTTGAATTTGTGTGTTTGTTATGAATAACTTTGTCTTTATCTATCGGTTATTAATTATTATGCTATGATCTCGTGTTGGGCATTATTTTGTTAAACAGGTTGAACTTGAAGTTAAAGTTGAAGAATTGCCATGAGATGAGTTTATTTGTAATTTTTGTATTTTTAAATTCGTATTTATTATTTATTTCAGCTTGTAATATTTGTATAACTCTCGAATCTCTATTATATAATATTTGGGAATAGTCTAAGGGGGAGGAGGATATATGTGCTAATTGTTCTTTTCTTTCTTTTTTAGCTTAGTTTATTTTATTATGTGTGATTGCTAAAATCGGCCTATATTTGCTTAAATCACGCAAGAATTTTTAATATCTTAATAATTGGTTTTAAAATTGATCTCGTTTTATGAGCTTGTCATATTAATCTACCTATCATGAATAGTTGTCATAATTTATTATAGTCTTGACTTTAAGATCTGCATTCTAATATTAAATTTTAGGAATTTGACTAAATAATTAGAATCATGCCTATAGATTTTTCTGATTCTTATTATAATTTTCAGCATGTTTTACTTAGAAATCATGATCATAAGGTTTATTTTTTACTTTGCATAATATTTGACGTTTAGAAAATCATGCCTATAGGATTCTAAATATTATTATTATGTTTATATAGAAAGCAGGCCTATAGTTTTGATAGGCGTTTCAGTATGTTCACCTAGAAACTATGTCTATAGGATTTAACTAATAAAAATCAAATGTTGATTAGAAGTAATTGGTTTGTTAAAAATCATTTCTCTAATTAATTTTTCAGCATGTTAAAATCTTAATTGTCTTAAATAAAATCTGCTCTTGATCAATTTGCATGACGAAATTATTTTCTGCACTTTTCTGCTGCTATATCGTAATATAAAATTATTTAATCGACTTCTGCATTTTTTTTATAAAATTGGCTGCTTACTCTCCCTAAAATAAATTCATTTGAAATAATAATTCTGCATTTAATGAATTGACTGCTAGTTAAATAAATTTCTACATTATTAATTTGGTATGTTACTTCTCTTAATAAACTATTTTCAGCACTCAATAACACTTTCTGCATCTCTGAAATTAATAAATAATCTGTTATAATATTGTTGTGTTTGTATGCCACACACTTTGCATGTGACATTTTCACTTTACTTGTGTTTTGCCAGCATATCTAATAAAATTTAGAGGTCAACTTAAGACTTTACGTGCTAAATGTCGTCCAATATGTTTGACTTGGTGTCTAGGAGAGTCTTATATTTTATTTTTGTTCTAAATTATCCTAATAGTAGTCCAATGCTTCTTGGACCTTAAGTGGGAACGCTAGGCACCTTTTAGGATGAAATGCATGCGGTGGTCGGGTAGGAGTAGTTGGGCTCCACAAATATGATGACATCGACTCAGGCTTAAAGAGACAAACCTTGGTTTGTCTGTCCTGCACGGAAGCAAGGGAGGATCTACTAAGGGTAGTGGGGGTGCCACGCCACCCACGGGCTTCGACGGAA
Source organism: Solanum lycopersicoides (assembly GCA_022817965.1). Taxonomy (NCBI): domain Eukaryota; kingdom Viridiplantae; phylum Streptophyta; class Magnoliopsida; order Solanales; family Solanaceae; genus Solanum; species Solanum lycopersicoides. The sequence goes on from CM040625.1 coordinate 6,608,667, forward strand.
ACTGTAATATATATAGGTATATATCTACAATATAATTATAAATATTAAACGTGTCACCCAAGGAACCAAAAGGCCTTCTGGTGTGGCTGGCTTAGGGTCATAATCTGATACGGAGATCGCGAGTTCGAATCTCGCTGAGGCCCTGGGAGTTTTTATTTGCAATTTTAACTTGCTCGCTGATCCCCCTTTGCAATTTTAACTTGCTTCCTTAATATGATAGCGACATATTATTGTTTTTTGTTTGTTTCTAATAGTTGTCTTAATATGGAATAGCGACATATTATTGTTTTTTGTTTGTTTCTAATAGTTGTCTTAATATGGAATACTAATTTATAAGTATATTTGACGTTTTTTGTTTGTTTCTAATAGTTGTTTTAATATGAAATAGTAATTTATAAGTATATTTGACTAGCGTGTTCCATAAAACGTGGTCCATTTATGAATATAAGCATTGGTATCGTCATTGATCGTTTTAAAAATATAAAAACTTGTCGAGTACAATTATAAATGAGTAATATCATAGCGACACATTATTATTTTTTATTTGTTTCTAATAGTTGTCTTAATATGAAGTAGTAATTTATAAGTATATTTGACTAGCGTGTTTCATAAAACGTGATCCATTTATAAATATAAGCATTAATATCGTCATTGATCGTTTTAAAACTGTAAAAATTTGTCGAGTACAATTATAAATGAGTGATGAATATTTATGCTATTTATAGTATAATTGAAAGTTTTAACTTTGTTTACTTTATGATCTCTCTATCAAATGTGGAGTGAAAATTTGTATTTATATATGGAGGTAGGGAAGGGAAGGGAAAATTGTAAGGTGAGAATTCAAATTCCCAAACATTATGTGAGAAAAAAAAAATCTTCCGTTGTCGGTCTTGAATTCGACTTTCAACAAGAGCATCTAAATTAAAACGATAAACTTTTGCTTCGTTGGAGATATCTGATAAAATTGAAATAATGGGAAAAGATTAGCATGATCCATGCGCAAAGAATTTGTAGTATATATAATACAAAAATTGTCATCTTATTATTGTTCATATTTTCATAGACCGAAAAGATGAATAATTCGACTAAAGCCTAAAATTAATTTAACCGATGAACCTACTTGGCACCTAGAGACTCGAAATCCTGGATCCGTCTCTGCACGGAAGCCTATAGAAGGAATAAAAAGATAGTCGAGTGTTGATCCGTAAAGTCTCTTAGAGTCTCCCTTCCCTTTTTGTCCCTTTATTTGTTTATAATTCTAATTATTTGGCGTAGTTCAGATAAAATAAAGTTTGTTCTTGACTAGTTAATTGTATAATTTTTGTCTCCTCGATTTTCTCTTTATTAATTGCTTAGTATTTGTTATGTTTATTATTGTTATCACCTAGCTTAAATAATAAAATAATCTTAATTATTTTATATTATTATCGCTTAGCCTTGCATGCTTATTAATTAATTAAAATATTAAATAGTCTTAATTGTTTAATATTATGGTATCGCCTAGTTTCGCTTGATTAACTAATTAATTAAAAATAATAATGTGATCTTAGTTGTGTAATGTTAGTTATCACCTAGTAAGCATGCTAATTAATTAAATAAATAAATAAAGTGACCATACTTGCTACTTAACCTCCACATAAATTGCATGAGATACGACCGAGACCCACATTTATGGACCTTGAGGGATGCCTAACACCTTTCCCTCGAAGTAATTTGAACTCTTACCCGTTTCTCTGGTTCGTTGACCTTAGTAAGATTTAATTAGGTTAGATAGATTCCCTAACGCGCCTTTATTCGTTAGGTGGCGACTCTTCAATTCCAAAATTTCAAAAAAGTTGTTAGATCGTGCATCAAAACCCGATTTTTTAGAAAATGGGGCGCGACACATTCGATGATACTATTACTTGACTGTGCGACTATGTGCACAATTCTTAATACAAGTACAAAATAAAAAAGTGACATATAAATTGGGACGGAAGAAATAATAAATTAAAGTTAATTCTATTAGTTATCAAAGCATTTTACTGTAACCTCAATAAAAACTTCCAAGTGTTTTTGATCAGTTTACCCTCTGCTTACATCATTTAACACTAGCACGTGGACCCCAAATTGCATAGCAACTTGTGTTTTTATAATTGATATTACCATAATGAATTAATAAGAAGGTCTAATCCATCGGTACCTTTTTAAACTTGACATAAATTTTCACTTAGACATCTTAACTGATTAATGTTCATAATAGACACCTCAAGTGGGAAATTATTGTGTCATTTTAACACCTTTTGCTTACATGGGTTAGTGAGTGTGATACACTCGTTGACCGTACGTGAAAAACCTATTTAGTTGACTTTTGATTTTTTTTTTCTTCTTCTTTCCCACCTACAACCACCAATTCTGAAACTCAAACATCCAGCTATGGTAAATCAAAATAGTTACCATAAGCAATTGAAAAATGATGAAAATTATTTTAGAAATATATCCATTTTAAGATTTACTTAGGAGGGGAGAGGGGGAGGGGGGGGGGGGGGAGAACGGGGTGTGTACAAGGATTTCTGCAAAATTGGTGGGGTGTTTGGAGAAGAAGGTTGTGGGGGTGGGAGTATATTGGCTTAATTTTAAAAAAAAAAAGTTATTTGGGCATAAATTCATATGTCATTATTCATTGGTTATTTTTTATTTTTACTCAAAAAAATTTATTCAAGAATTATTTTTGGCACAAATGACAAATGTCATTGTTTAATTTGTCACTTTATACGTCATTCGCGAGTGTAGTACACACACCTCATATATTTTTGTTGATTGGAAAAAAAATGTCAAAATGACACAGCGATACTGTATATGAGGTGTCTAAAATAAACATCGTTCAATTGAAGTGTCTAACTGAGACTTCGTGTCAAGTTTAAGGGGCCAACGATGATTTAGACCTAATAAGAATATGTCAATTCATTTTACTTTACTTAGATATTTTCCATTTCTTTTTTACTTTTTTTTTTTTTAATTATTTTAAAATTTTCATATATTTTAAATTACATAAAATTATTAGGGAAAATGCACAAGTACCTCCCTAGATTATAATCGAAATTCCAGAGACACACCTTAACTAAACTAAGGTCCTATTTCCCCCCCCCCCCGAAGTTATCTTTTTTGTAATTTTGTGCACCTTTTTGGCTTACGTGACATCCAAATATCTCCCACGCATCTCAATTATGTGGAGTCACGGAATGTGCCACGTAAGACAAAAGGTGTATAAAATTATAAAAAAAATAAGTTCAGGTGCTAATAGGACCTTAGTTTAGTTAAGGCATGCCTCTGAAATTTTGGTCATAATTTAGGGGGTACTTATACATTTTCTAAAATTATTATAAATGACAATAATTAGCAATTAAAAATATTAAAAAGAGATTAGTAGAATGAGATTTATTCTAGAAGTATTATTGGTGCCACATAAATGGAGCATGAGAAAGTAATATATTATTTGAAATTACATAACAACTACTATGAATCGCAAAAATAATTCATGATAAAAAAATAATTAAATGATTCTTAAAATTCTATCAATGTCACATAAATTGAGGTAAATAGAGTAACATATATTGCTTGAAAATTGCATAAAAAATATTATAAATCACAATAATTAATAAATTAAAAAATACTTAAGGATATATAAAAATTGATTAACTTTCGAATTGTTCTTAGTACCACATCAATTGGAACATAAAAGGTGAGATATATTATTTGATTGAAAATAATGTAAAAATACTATAAATGAACAACTTAAAAGTTTAAAGACATAGAAAATTTGATTGACTCTGAAAATTTTATTAGTGTCATATAAATTGGACTCATGAAATAACACATACCGTTGAAATTATATAAAAATTATTATAAACCACAATAATTAATAACTTTAAATATCTAAAATTATATTACAAAATTGCAACTTAATTCTATTTATATCGCATAATTAAAATATAAAAATAACATATGTTAGGATCTGCACTAACATGAGCATGTGTGTCTAGTTTTAATACAAAGTGTAAACGCTAAACGTATCACTTGGGAATGAGTAAATTATTACTCCTATTTGTTTTATCGAAAGGAAGAATAATGTCACCCCACTAATATCTGTATCACACAACTCATGTTCATTAAACAAATCCACACAAGTCTAAAGCGTCAAAGAGTAAATAATATTTTCGGATTTCGTTTATTTGTATTACTTTTCTTTAGTTTATTAATAAAAATAATAATTTCTCTTTTTTATGATTTTAATTTCAACTTTCTAACATGATCTATTTAAGATCAAATAATTAGAAAAGTATTTTGATACAATCATACAACGTCCCTAGATATTTTTAATTTTAAAACAAAAAATTCAAAATATTTTTCATTTCCTTAATTTGATTTTTTATCAATTTAAATTCAGACAAATAAATTAAAATAGAAAAATATGAAAAATGACATAGGATTAAATGCAACCGAGCACATTTTTGGCAGAAAATTATTCTATGAAGATAATATAATCTTATCCAAAATTGAAAAGGTCATTTTTCTTATCTACGATACGTAAACAAACACTTATTTTTTCACATTATCAAGTCGTTAGACATTGAGCGACTTATCTTAATTAATAATGGCTATCCAATTTATTTATTTTTTGAAGAAAAAAAAAACAGAGGTTACTCACTACAAGAAAGCTGTGATTTACATGGAGATTTTCTTGGAAAATAGTATGAAAATTTGTAGGAAAATAAGTTTCCTGCGAATTTTCATACTAATCTCCAAAAAAATCTCCATTTAATTCACAGTTTTCTTATATTGATAGCCCTCCCCCCTCCCCCCTCCCCCTCATTTGTTGATGTTAATATTACAATATATTGTACAATTTTTCTTAATCATATGTTCAATCAATTAGTTCATGTTTGATTACAATAATATATTTAATGAAATGTTATAAAATAAGGTAAGACACCAATAATGAAGGGGATTATCATACCATAAGTGGACAAAAAGAGTTGTAATATAATTATGCAAAAATTATTGTTATCATTCTTAGAATGAACCAAGATATTCTGACAATATTTTATGGAAAATAGGCCAAGATTACTTTTTATTGATATTCAAATGTATGTAAGATTTGTCTTGTGTATGACGCTTTTGGAAATTGTATCAATTAAGTGAACATAAGCATAGTCAAGTAACGAGTCTTATCATAATTCATACACTGAAATTAGTATTACTCAGTCATTACGTTTGTTTTTATTTGTCATATTTTATATTTTGAAAGTCAAATTGTAATATTATATGTAAATATATCTTAAATTTTTTTAATTATATTATATGAAAAAAATTATAACATAAATATTTTTATATAGTTTTAAATATCTAAATTTTAAATTATTCTAATTCAATTTAACTTCAACAATTAATCACTCTTAACTATAAAATCAATTGTGGCATTTAAAAAGAAATGGAAGGAGTATACAACCTCCGTCTATTTTTAATTGTCATGTTTTCATCATATTGACTTTTATGATGTATTTATTCATCATATTGATATGCGAAAAATTACAATTTATAGTAATTTTTGAATAATTTTTGAATATCTATTTTTTTGCTTAAAATGTCGAAGTAATTTAATCTAATTTAACTTTAAAATTAATTAAATTAATTTTTAAAAAACGTAACATGACAAATAAAAATGGACAGAAGAGTAACTAATTATTATTATTATAATAAAAAAGAAAAGGACGTTAGCATAAATATAATATGAGAAATATAATATATATATGTTTTTTTTTGTTGTCCCCTTGTTATATTTCTCTAACATTTCAAATGCGCCAAATATACATACACCTACTTTATTATTAAGTGGTTACAATGATATAATTAGCACTTATATTATTTGTTATATCTGTGTTTGCTAGCTAAAAAACTCATGCCATGATGTAAATTTTGTGAGCCATGGCTGTTGATACCCAATGTTTATATACCACAAAGCAAATCATATAATTTATACAAATATTCTGAACTATATTTCAAATCATGCAACAAAATTAAATATAAATGTTAGTTAAGTATGTATCAATAATATTACAAGTAATAATTTTGCAGATATTAGCTATATAAATATTAGTAAATACTTTCAAAAAATTATAATCAAGTAAAAATTCAAATGAGAAATTATAAGATATTCATATAATATTATAATATTATAAGTAACTCGCATTTTATAAAATTTACATGTTATACAACGATAACATGTAAACAAACACTTAAACTAGTGAAATAATGTGAATTATAAATTACTTCTTTGTTCCCTTAAAGGCTAACTTCTTGCTATATTAAATTTAGACCTTTGGGGGGTATGATGGTGCACTGGATCTGGTCCTGTAGGAACTTCTCTCAACGATGATCTAAAATGTTCTGGAGTTTTCAACTCTGATAAAGATCGAAAAATCTCTTTAGTTTTCATTGATTTGATTGAAAGATTCTCGACTCGAATAGCTTCGATTGTTATTGATGTGTTAACAAGGAAAAAAACAAAGGAAAACAACAAGAAGAGTGGAAAGCGTTTCATGTTCTAATTGAAATCAATATAGGCTTTACTTAGTATTTTTTTGATTTTTGACTCTTATGACTAAGCCATTATATAGTATTTAATTTTGATATTAACTAAGACTACTTATAACATATATATTAATGGGGAAAAATTTAACTACTTAATATAGAATTGATATTTATTGTCAATTAAAATGAGAGTTTAGAACTTAAATAACGTGTGAAAAAGGAAAAGTAACTGAAATGACGTGCAAAAAAAAGTTGATGAAAACTAGCAATAAAACACTAATTTAGATATTTTAACATAGTATTTTTCTTTTATCATAGTTATAATTGATTTAACTTGCTCCCTCTGTCCCAAGAAAAAGTGGACAAATAATTAAAGTCAGATACACAATTGTATATCAGTAATAGATTATTGTAGAAAAATAAGATGTTATATAATATTCTTTTAGCAACTATATATTATTTTTTTACACAAAAGACATATTCAAACTATATTTAAATTGAGACTTTTGATAAGCTTAAAATTCATCCATTTCTTGTCTTACTCTCATATTTAAGCTTTCTGATGTTATTCTTCTGTAGTTTTCAACTTCTTCTTTTTTTATAAAAAAAAGTATAAACAAATTGTCATATTTTAAAAATTATTTTGAGATGATAAAATTATTTATGATGATAATACAATGGATTGGATTGTATTATCATTCTTTTCTTTACAAAAAAAAATAAGGATGGATAAGGTAGTAAAATCAATTTTTATATAGTTATTTTTCAACTATGAAAACTAATACATATTTTCACAATCATGGATATATATATATATATATATATATATATAGAAACGATGGGTGCTTATGAAATCAAATAAAATAATTTATGCTTTCGATATTGCTTTACTAAAAATAGTTTTTTTTAATTCATTTTAAAGAGTATATTACCTCTATTACATGATATTCTTAGTAATAAATAATTATATAAAATCGTTGTAGTCAAATTAGAATATTAAAAAATTATTAATGTTGTAAATATATTTATATTATAATAAATTTCTGGTCAGTTACTTTGGGATCACATTAGTTTTCTACAAATAAAAGAATTTTCATTCATTATATTTGAGTCCGGAGCCTAAAGGGTGAAGAATATTAACAAAATTTTCAAAATGGTATACGAAAATATTTTTTAACCAAAACGATAAAATCGCTGAGGAAATAGCGATTTTGTCCGCCATAATTTTGGCAGCGATTTGTAAATTTGTTTTTTTTTTTAAAAAAAAATTAAAACAAATTACTGTACCTACAGCAATACATATATATATATATATATATATATTATATTATTTATTTATTATTATTTTAGAGGAAATCGCTGTAAAGGCAGCGATTTACCTATTTTTTCTTTTTCATTTTTAAGCAATTAGACATGTATATATATAATAAAATAATATGTAAAGAGAGTTATAACTTTTTGAGAGGTGAATTAAATGGACCAAGTTGGCACAGTTGGAAATTGAAAAAAGCAAAAAAAAATAATTAGGAAATCGCTGCCTTCTTAAAAAAGAAAATTAAAAAATATTTATATATTATGTAAATCGCTGCATTTGCAGAGACTTGTTTAAATATTTTTTTTTTAGAAAATGCAAATGTATTTTTTCAAAATTTCGGCGGATAAAATCGCTACTATCTCAGTGATTTTATCGTTTTGGTTAAAAAATAATTTCATATACCGTTTTGAAAAATTTATTAATATTTTTCACCCTTTAGACTCCGAACTCCATTATATTTGATCCCCTAAAAAATAATAATCTTCTCTTTATCTTTTTCACGATTTTCTTTCTTCACGAGACATCAGAAATCTTTATATGAGGGTTGTGAGTTCAAAGCCAGACAAATATATACAGAATGACCCTAGCAGAAACAATATATTATATATTATTTGAGTTTCTCAAATATATATGACATAAATCTTAATTGGATTTATATAACGCAAAGTCAATATTAAGGTGTCATTTCTTGTGATAGACAACAGATAATAATATAGAGATAAAAGGAAAGGAATGTTTATTTTCATTAAGGGTGTCAATGGTTAGAGTAAAAATATTTTAATAGGGCTACTAGGGATTAAACATATGACTGTGTTTGCAAGCCCCTAACCAATAGACTAAATCTTGAACTTGTTTCAAGAGGGTCAATTAATGTATTTATATTTATTAAACTAAAATTTGACTACTATATATAACGTAATTTTTCGAAGGGGTGTCGTTCGACACCCCTTGACCAAGTGTAGGTCCGCCAATACAATTCTTTTCCTCCTTTGATTCTACTCCTATAAGATTTATTCATGATTCAAGGACCGTTCGTAACATATTTTTTGAACTAGGATGATTTAGATTTGACCTCTATATGAATATTTCATTACTTTTGTGGAATATATCGAGGTTTTGATCTTTAAAATTATACCCAAGAGTTTATGAGATATTTTCAGATGTCTTTTAAGAGAATATAGTACCCTTTATAAATGCATGAACTAGGGTTTAGGGTTAAATAGCATTCAAGAATTCTAATTAAATATGAACACATTTCTAGAATCCCAATTCAATTGAACACGTCTTGTATAGTTCCACAAAATTTCATTGTGTACAAATGCCTTGCTTCAAGGCTTGTCGGAGTATAGACTCGATGAAATTCAAAGACGAGGCTTGAAGTATTGATTTTCTTCCACACCTTTGCAGCTTTAGATTTTCATATTTGATTTATGAGAGAAGAGATGAAGGGCAGATTTGGTCCTACTGGCGTGCCAATTTGTTTGCAACAAATTTAAAACATATGAAAAATAAATAAATCACACAAATAAAATATGAAGAATAATATATTTTATCAACAAGTTTGCGGTTACAATTTTGTTGTTTCCCTTGTGGTGTAATTTTTCAAACTAGAATGATTTGAATTTGATCTCTATATAAATATTTCATGACTTTGTGGAATATATCGAGGTCTTGATCTTAAAAATATCCAAGAATTTATGGGATATTTTGAGATGCCTTTTAATGAAATATAATACCCTTTATATAGAGAGGCATGAACTAGGGTTTAGAGTTGAGTAGCCTCCAAGAATTCAAATTGAGTCTGAAGACATCTTCTAGATTCTCATTTCATATTAAACGTCTTGTAGAATCCCATAAAATTTCAATATTGACATACCCCTAACAACATATAATTATCCATAACTTTATGTAAACTATTACCTTCTCCATTTACTTTTACTTATTCAATTTATAATTTACACAACCTTTAAAAATCAATGATTTCATATTATTAACGGGAGAGAATTATTCGAATAATAAGTAACCTAGGTGAGTACAAGTCATAAAAAAGCAAAGATGAGAAATCCTGAAGAGGGGTAACAATTTTTAAAAAATGATTGCATATTATCATAATATTTAGTTGATATTTAATTTAGTCTTAATTTGAATATATTATATATATATATATATATATAATATATATATAAAAGGTATATAATATCTGATATTATAGTTACCATTTATCAAACATTAAAAGCTCACCCTCCATTCCTCCAACCATATGATCAGTACTACATTATTGGGGTTCAAATAATAATAACAAAAATAGCATTAAATAAGATAGTGGTAAAATCAGTTTCCAAGGCTACTCCATATTTATGCCAAAAAATTGATTTCCCTCTATGTAAATATAAATATGTACTTCCTCCTATTCATATTATAATTATTATATTTATTTTCTTGTCATACGCTTCGTAAAATTTATTCTCTTCGTCATACTTTTAAATTTTAATTATCATAATTTTTCTTTTTAGAGTGTGTTTGATATGATTTCAATTTTCCCATTTTGGTTGGACAAAAGTTTTGAAAAATGTTTTTCAAATCAACTCATTTTCCTCAAAATTAAGGAAAATGACTTCCGTTCAAAAATTAAGGAAAACATTTTCCAAAAATCTCCTCAATTTCAAATTACATTTTTTTTGGGGGAAAACATCGATTTTAAAAAAATATTTTCCATTTCAAAATTTTATTTTTTCACCCGATCCCTGGCCCCTTCCCCCCCCCCAAACCCCTCCCCAAAAAATTAATTTTGCTTTTTAAAAATATTTTCAACTTAAATTTATTTTTAAACTCCTAACCCCCCGGCAGCCCCCCCCCCCAACCCCCAAAATAATTAATTTTATTTTTTAAAAATACTACTAACTTCAAATTTTTATTTTTTCACTCCTACCCCGTCCGCCCGTCCCCCGCCCCCACCACTACCCCCACCCCACCCCCAAAAATAATAATTTTGATTTTAAAAAATATTTTCAATTTCATAAATTATTTTTTACTCTAGTAAAAATAAAAGATGTCTCTCAAAAATTTTTCATTCATAAATCAAACACTAAAAATCATTTTCAGAAAATATTTTCTACTCACCAACCAAACATGAGAAAATAAGTCCAAAATCTACTTGTTTTCCAGGAAAACATTTTCTAGGAAAACATTTTCCATGGAAAACATTTTCCTTCATACCAAACACACCCTTAAAGTTAAATAATCAGAAATTTTTAATTAATATTTTTCATCATATTAATATGTAAAAAATTATAATTTATAGTACTTTTCGCATCACTTTTGAATATTTAATTTTTTATTTAAATTATCGAATTAATATAATCTAACTTAAATTTAAAAATTAGTCAAATTGACTTTTTCAAAGCGCAATATAACAATTAAAAGTGGACGAATCTAGTATAAATAAAAGGGAAAATATTATTAATTTATCTTTTAGCTTATGTTTTTTTTTAATATTGTGTCTTTATCTATTAATATCAGAATTAACAATGAATAAATTTCTTTTTGAAAATCTACAATATTTATATTTTAAAAAACAATTAATTTTAGATTAAAAAAAAAGAGTTTCCCTCTGTACTAATTTATGTGTCATTATTAGATTTTGAGTGTCATGCAATTTTATTATGACAGTCAATTTTGGCATGGAATGTTTAAGTTTTTTGATTATTTTGTTTCCATATTTGAAAATTATATAAAAGTACTATAAGTCTCATATCACAATAATCGATAAGTCAATATATTAAAAAGATATATGGCAAAATTGAAGTAAATAAAAACTTGGAAAATACATAAGTACCCCCTAGACGATGACCGAAATTTTAGAGACACACTTTAACTAAAGTGAGCTAATATTACCTTCCTGAACTTATCTTTTTTTAATAATTTTATGTACCTTTTGTTTTACATAGCATACTCCATAATTTCACGCAATTAAAATGCATGAAAGATATTTTAATGCCCAACAAGTGGAAATATGATGAAAAATATGTGATTTGAAGATATGAAATTGGTTAGTGATGAAAAGTTGATGAGGGTGGTTGACCTGGTGGTCGAGGTGAGTCCGACAGTGTTTATGGATCTTATGAACATTGAAGGGAAAAGATAAAGAAGGTAAAAAGATAATAAAAGGAAACACATTTTTTTTGAAAAATAAATAGAATATTAATATGAAATAAATTAAATATTTATAAAGTTAATATTTTAATTATCTTTTTATCTCTCACTCTCCCAAAGAGAGTGAACTACACTTTCTTTGCACACGTCAATATTTAAGAAACAAAAAATTACACTTTAAAATAGTCAATGGAGTAATAAAATTCTCATAAAATATGAGTGTATAGTCGAAAATTATCTATAAATTATAGATTGAATTTTTTTGGCGATTTTTTCTTATTTTAATGGAAAAATCTTTTTTAAAAAAAAGAATGGTGACATAGTAGTCAATTCATTTCTAACTCTGCATAAGATATAATACATCAATATATATATATATATATATATATATATATATATATATATATATATATATATATATGAATTGCAAAATTGTAAATCAAACATCAATTTAATTTTATAAATGAATTATCTAGTTTAGTGAAACTTGGAAATGATCCTAGTATTACTTTCTTCCCAATTCGAGCGTATTATGAGTTTGACCGAATATAAAATTTCGATTAAAGTTCTTTTCATTTTTCAAGTTCTTATTTAGATAAAAGTCACATGTCATTAAAAAAAATAAAAATCTAAAGGTTAAAATTTAGGTATTTAAACCAAGGTCTAACTATGATTAAAACTACAAATAACTATTCCTTTATTTACACTTAAAAAGTTGTCAAAATTTAGCACTTTCTTGTAGCTAACAATCAATGTATGATGCTATAAAAGTAAAAAAAGAATATTTACAAATTCTAATTTAAAAAAATATTCGTGTTGTTTTTTTATTATTATTATTTTGGCTATTTTACTTAGAGGTTCAAAGAATTAAAGAAAAACAAAAACAAAATAGCAACAGAATTCTCCTAATAGTTAAAAAAAAAACTTGTATTAATAAGAAAGGGAGAAATTTTAGATATACTTGTGAATATGATAATTTTTAGCTAGAGTTGTGGAATTGACAAACTTTTACAGTAAAGGAATAATTATTTATTATATTAATCATAGTTACACAAATTTATGATTAAAATTAAATTATTTACCTTCAAAATATAATCTCTGTCAAAGACTCATTAATTAATTTATATGAGTGTACTTTGAAATAACATTACACTTTTTTTTGTGACATTATTAGTGACATGTCAAGTTCTTGAAATTTACCAAAATGCGTGAGGACTCAAAGTCATAAAAGAAATTAATTAGAGGTTAAAAGGGAGAAAAAAAAGTCACATGATTCAGGACTAAAAAAAAGAAGAGAGTATTCTCAACTACAACAGTAATCGGAGCGGTCGGAATTAGAAATTTGAGAGTTTTAAATTTTGATACAAAATTAATAGTATTGTTTGAATCCACAATAT
>CM040625.1:6623042-6640538 GCA_022817965.1 Solanum lycopersicoides
TTGGTAAAATTTCATTTTTCACCGTCTCCAATTATTTGTAGAGGATTCACAATTGAATTTCATCGTTATTTTGACGTATCTACTTTAATCACTTTATTTAGTCATATTACAAGTTATAGATGTGCATATTACAGACAGGATCAATCGTCCTCTGAACTATCGTTCCATGCTTACATGTCTATCGCAAATAAAGGATCTGTCAAATTCTTGACTACTCGCATCACCCGGGTCACTCAAGCTACCGTTCAGACTATTTTGAAGATGTTTAATTGAATTGACTCGATATTGTGACCTACTGATTCTTTATTTAGGCTCGTCCGCCTTATAAAAGGACACTAGGTTTGTCTGCCTTACAATATGACGTTATACTCGTCCGCTTACAATGTGACATTTAGGATCGTCTGCCTTATAATAGACATCTTGGTTCTTCGACATTATAATAGGACAGTTAGACTCATCCGCCTTATAATAGGTTGCCTTATAATACGACATTTAGACTTTTCCGCCTTATAATAGGACACTAGGCTCGTTTATCTTATAAAACGACATTTAGGCTTGTCCACCTTACCATAGGACTCTTAGTCATTTTAAATTTACAGGCGTGGTCGATCGTTGTTCTAGCTTCTCTATCATTCTCTTCTCGCTTCTCTATCATTCTCTTCTCGCTACTCTAATCTTAGCTATTCTAGCAGATATCATGCCCTTTCGAATATCTTATCATTTTTTCAATTTTTAGGAGCCTCGTCTATTCCTAAATTTAGAACTACACACGACCTGATTCTCGTATAACTAGAGTTATGTAGGTGACTTAATACCAAAGTCTCGGTCGTACCCTTTTTCAACTCTACATCATTTCAATTGATCTCACTGACGTCTATCATCGGTCGGACAAAATCAGTTATTAAGTCAACGTTGATTGCCCGACAATTCATTTTTCATTCTCAAACAACCAAGGGTAGTTGTTGACTCTCAATTTTGATCGACCTTTAACCTTTTTGAGAATGTTATTCGATTAAATACATATTTTTAAAATATATTTTGAGTTTGAAAGTTTTGTTAATTTTATCTAAAAAATCATATGTTTTAGCATGCATGCTTCAAAAATTATTGTAAATATTATTAAAATATTTTTAAATTATTAATAAATATTGAAATAATTAGTTTTATTCAAATGTTTTAAAATTTAAGTGATGTTAACTATATAAAAAAATTATAATATTTGTAGCAATTGATATCATTTCCTTTAAATTATTTCAAAAATAGCCCTTCTTATTCCAATCTATTTCAATTCTAGTCATTCTAATTCAGTTGTCATTTCAATTATGGTTACATAGTTGATTGCAATTTTAGCCCTTTCTTATCTCAATTTTTTAGATCTCAAAGAACCTCATCTTTTAATATGAACCGTTGATCCTTCTCTATTAAATCTGAACCACATATCTAATCTTTATCAGACAGTCTGTATCAAATCCATCTCTTTCCTATTAAGACCCCAAACCCTTTTGACTTCTTCTTCTTCCTCCCCTCTCTCTCTAGCGCCGCTCCTCCTCCCTTCTTCTCTCCAGATCGTGCCTCCGGCGAGACAAGCAACAGTCGGTGAGAATCGACCATGCGACGCAACCCTCTCCTCATTTTCCATTTCTCCTCTCTCTTCACTTTGCTTCCCTCCCTCGGTCTCTCACGTCGCCTCTCAAGGACCAGCAGTCAGGAGCTCCGACTAGGGCAGCAGCCGCTGGCCGCCTTCGTCTCTCTCTTATCCTTTCCTTGCTCCGGCGTGGACGAAGCAACAACAACATGCTCTTCCACTCCATTTCTCCTGGGAAAGAAACGACAACAACCCTTGACAACACTCAATTCTGGCAATCATTTTTTAAGTTTTCTTTTGAGTTTTAAGACGGATCTTTGACACATACGTCCAAGTAAGTTTATATTATTTTAACATTTCGTTCTCAATATTAATGTAGTCAGTTCATAATATGTCGTCATGTGCTTATAATTCCTTTTTATTCTTAGAAAAGCATGTTTAGGTTGCAATCCTCAGTCAAACTCTTGTTCATCGTTTCTATTACGATTTGCTATGTTTGCTGCAATTGAGTCTGCTCTAACTGAAAATTTGCATTTCTATGTATTTATATAAATAATTTATTGATTTATGAATTCCTTTGTTTGAGGTAAAAATTGTTATTTAAGTCTTAATTGATCAAGAATCGTGTGTTCTTCCTAAAACAATCATGTGGCTTTTTCTTGATAATTGGAATATTATTCTGATATTTTTGGGTTGATTTTAGCATGAATATTGCCTTTTATGTGTGAATTTATTCTCGTAATCTTCTTTCATATTGTAATAACTAGCAAATTGAAATAGGTAGGAAGAAGCTTAGAAGTTTAAATAGTCAGTTTTGGAAAGAACTAAAATTTGGAATTTTTCTTAAGTTAGAAAAAAGTGAGTTTTGGTCAACTTGAAACGGTCATAACTTCTAGCTCAGGATGACTTAGGTGTATTTCCACATATGGTTGGAAATTCCTTGAAATAATCTTTCCAACTTCGTCGAGTTTGCAAAATTTTGAGTTCGGATGAGTGAATTATGTCCCTTTGGAAGTTGGGTTGTTGGATTAAGGAAATGTTCAATCCAAAAATTAAAAGGGTAATTTGGTCTTTTTCTTACCCAATAAATTAAATTCATTTTTGGTAATATTATTAAGGGTCTAAACTGAACTTGGTCAATTTAACACTTTTGGAGAAAGGTTAGGACTTTGGAGAAAGAAAGCAAGAGAAGAAGAAAGTAAAAAGGAGCCAAGATCGTCGAGTTCGTGAAGAATAACTTGTGGATTTCGTCAAGGTAATCCCTAAAAAGGTATGTGAGTCTCTCATTGCGTTGGGTTCGTTCACCCACGCGCCAAACATGTTATTTCAGCGTGAATTCGTGTAAAGAGTTTGAAATTTGATAAATCTTGAATGGTGTTCTTGAAATTGTTTTTCGTTCTTGAATTGGGCTGAATTGAGAAGTTTTTGAGATATTTATGTCAAGTTTTAGAGTTGTTTTGGTTTAGTTTCTTAGGTAAATTTGTTGGGTATCTGTATCTAAAAGTAAACTTAAGAAAAAGAACCGAGATTAGGTGAATTGAGGAAGAAAAAGGAAAAAGAAATTTCGACAGGAGAAATCTGGGCATGGGAGCGCGACCTGTTCCCAGAATTGAAAATTTTTGCTCCACGTCGCGGAGCTAACACGAGGTGTTCTACCTCAAAAGATATTTTCGGAACCAGAATTTAAATATGCCCCCGCGTCTCAGACCCACCTTCAAATCTTAATTTTCTGCCTTTTTCTCATGTTTAGCTATCCAAAATCATTCCCAAACAACATGAGATTCTTCCAAACACAAATCTTAATATTTTAATCCATAATCCAATTCAAGGATCAGTTAAGAGTCAAGTTAAGATTAGTTAAGAGTCAAGTCAAGAGAAGTTAAGATCAAAATCAAAGAGAAGTCAAGATAAGTTCTTAAAGTTTTTCAAAAGTCTTTCACAAATGTTTGAACTTGTTTTAAGACTTCAGTTTCAAAGTTAAGCAAAGAGTTCAGATTTGAAGTTCTTTTCTTCAAAGAAGTATATGGGGACTGTCTATTTTTGGGCTAGTTTTCAGAATTGTGTAACCGCTTTCTAGATCAAGCAAGAGAGGAAAGTGAGATTTCCAAGATAGCCATTGAGTTATGTTTTTTAGCACTAATCTCAAATCACAAAAGAGGTTTTTTTTTTTACAAAAGAGCTAGTATATTTTAGGAGTAGTATTGAGCACCGATATGGGGGGGGGGGAGTCAAATAACTTTCGGCCCCCATAAATCATGTAGTCACCAAGGTAGAAAGGGGTCATACTTTTTAGATGAACCCTTTTCACAAAATACTAGTGGATCCATTAGGCAGTTCAGGTCTTATACCTTTGGCCGGGTATAGGATGTGTTGGCAGCGTGAGGTAAATTGTTGTATCATCACTATAGCTCTTAAGTGATGGTTGTCGATTGGAGAAACTCCCACAACAGTAATTGCATGTTTCCTCAAGGGATTCTTCTTAATATGAATGGGAGTATGAGATTTCAGTCATGCATTGCACAAGTAGACTTTGAGAGGAAGCATGGTATGTCTTTTATTATGATTATGAATTGACATCAGTTTATTTTGTATTTTACATACATCTCAGAGTTATTTGTATCTTTGCATACACACAAAGTTGAAAATCATGTTTTGAATAACTTTTCTTTATAGTGCATATGT
This sequence comes from Solanum lycopersicoides, assembly GCA_022817965.1. Taxonomy (NCBI): domain Eukaryota; kingdom Viridiplantae; phylum Streptophyta; class Magnoliopsida; order Solanales; family Solanaceae; genus Solanum; species Solanum lycopersicoides. The sequence continues at coordinate 6,627,310 of CM040625.1, forward strand.
GTTTAAACTGTCTTATATTGAAATGAGTTTAGTTAAGTATTCATGAGTTGAGAAGAGTCAAGGTTAGTGCTTCTTTCAGAATCTCTTTCAAGCCTATATTGTTTTAGCATTCCAACTCACATACTCATACATTCAATATACTGATGTCAGTTGGCCTGCATCGTAGTACAGACGTAGGTAACTAGGATCGGCATCCAACACACCGCAGATTCAGTGAGCATTTCAGAGTCTGTTGGTGAGCCTCCTTGCTTTACAGAGGATCCATTTTTATTGCTTTCAGTATTAGTTTAGTTCATTAGGATGTTGTGGGGTTTGTCCCAACATTTATCTCAGTTTTATAGGATTCATAAATAGTCAGTCAGATGTTAGTTCATTCATCATCATTTTGTTATTGACTTATGTTCATATTTAAGTTGTCATTTTGGCTAAGTTAAATATTTATTTTTTTAAAACATTTTGCTTTCAATTCTAAACAGTTAAGTTAGTTGCATTTGAATTAGGTTCGTAATGCTTTAAGTCTTTCGCTAAGTAAGTAAGTCAGGCCAAGGGTTCGCTCGAGGCCAGTAATGGTCATCGAGTGTCGGCCACATCAAGGGTGTAGGATCGAGGGTGTGGCACATATTTAGTTAATTTGGCATCTTAATTGATTCTTTAAATGTGATGATTTAACTAATTTATTGTTCATAATTTTATGTCACTATGCTGATCTAAGATTTTCATAGATTGTTAATTAGTTTGCCTGCTTTTACTTTATAATGCTGAAAATTGATCTCTCCTTCCATTAATATTTGTCTGGACTGATTTAATTTTTTTATGTATGGTAATTTAATATTAGGTGATTGTTTGATTTAATTGATTATTAATTTCCTTATATGTATTGGTCGGTTCTTACATTACCATTATTTTAATTCTTAATTAATATTTTCTTATCTTGTTTAGTGCTCTTATATTTGGTAAAAATAATTTTAAAATAAATCTGATTTGGATTTCCTTTTGAAATAAGGAAAACGTGGTTTAATTGATTTCTTAATTTATCTCTTTCCTTTAATGTGCACCCTCTCCCCTAGTATAGAAATAGACGCTTGCTCATTCGTAAGACTCAGTCATTCATGTTGACATATTCTAACAAAAGTATAAAATACTCTCTGCTCTAAAAAGACGATTTTTGGTGAATGCTAAGAAGTGCTTATCCACTTGGTTTTTGCTGTGTTCAGGCCAAGTATCGAATCAAATTGGGTCTTCATTACTGATAAATAATTCTGCATAATTGGTTAGTTCCTCTCATTAGATTAAATTTTTTTTTTGCTTTATAGCACTATCTATGGTTGAAATAAACAAAAGGAAGCATTCAGGTTAGTTTCCTTATCCCTCATTTCGATGTGTGATTTTATATGACTTGTTTGAATTTGTGTGTTTGTTGTGAATAACTTTGTGTCTTTATCTATCAGTTATTATTATGCTATGATCTCGTGTTGGGCATTATTTTGTTAAACAGGTTGAACTTAAAGTTCAAGTTGAAGAATTGCCATGAGACGAGTTTATTTGTAATTTTTGTAGTTTTAAATTCGTATTTATTATTTGTTTCAGCTTGTAATATTTGTATAACTCTCGAATCTTTATTATATAATATTTGGGAATCGTCTAAGGGGGAGGGGAATATATGTGCTAATTATTTTTTTCTTTCTTTTTTAGCTTAGTTTATTTTATTATGTGTGACTGCTAAAATCGACCTATATTTGCTTAAATCATGCAAGAATTTTTAATATCTTAATAATTGATTTTAAAATTGATCTCGTTTTATGAGCTTGTCATATTAATCTACCTATCATGAATAGTTGTCATAATTTATTATAGTCTTGACTTTAAGATCTGCATTCTAATATTAAATTTTAGGAATTTGACTAAATAATTAGAATCATGCCTATAGATTTTTCTGATTCTTATTATAATTTTCAGCATGTTTTACTTAGAAATCATGATCATAAGGTTTATTTTTTACTTTGCATAATATTTGAGGTTTAGAATATCATGCCTATAGGATTCTAAATATTATTATTATGTTTATATAGAAAGCAGGCCTATAGTTTTGATAGGCGTTTCAGTATGTTCACCTAGAAACTATGTCTATAGGATTTAACTAATAAAAATCAAATGATGATTAGAAGTAATTGGTTTGTTAAAAATCATTTCTCTAATTAATTTTTCAGCATGTTAAAATCTTAATTGTCTTAAATAAAATCTGCTCTTGACCAATTTGCCTGACGAAATTATTTTCTGCACTTTTCTGCTGCTATATCGTAACATAAAATTATTTAATCGACTTCTGCATTTTCTTTCTAAAATTGGCTGCTTACTCTCCCTAAAATAAATCCATTTGAAATAATAATTCTGCATTTAATAAATTGACTGCTAGTTAAATAAATTTCTGCATTATTAATGTGGTATGTTACTTCTCTTAATAAACTATTTTCAGCACTCAATAACACTTTCTGCATCTCTTAAATTAATAAATAATCTGTTATAATATTGTTGTGTTTGTATGCCACACACTTTGCATGTGACCTTTTCACTTTACTTGTGTTTTTCCAGCATATCTAATAAAATTTAGAGGTCAACTTGAGACTTTACGTGCTAAATGTCGTCCAATATGTTTGACTTGGTGTCTATGAGGGTCTTATATTTTATTTTTGTTCTAAATTATCCTAATAGTAGTCCAATTCTTCTTGGACCTTAAGTGGGAACGCTAGGCACCTTTTAGGATGAAATGCGTGCGGTGATGGGGTAGGAGTAGTTGGGCTTCACAAATATGATGACATCGACTCAGGCTTAAAGAGACAAACCTTAATTTTGTCTGTCTTGCACGGAAGCAAGGGAGGATCTACTAAGGGTAGTGGGGGTGCCACGCCACCCACGGACTTCGACGGAAACTCTAATATATATAGATATATATCTACAATATAATTACAAATATTAAACGTGCCACCCAAGGAACCAAAAGGCCTTCTGGCATGGCTGGCTTAGGGTCATAATCTGATACGGAGATCGCGAGTTCGAATCTCGCTGAGGCCCTGGGAGTTTTTAATTTGCAATTTTAACTTGCTCGTTGATCCCCCTTTGCAATTTTAACTTGCTTCCTTAATATGATAGCGACACATTATTTTTTTTTGTTTGTTTCTAATAGTTGTCTTAATATGAAATAGTAATTTATAAGTATATTTGACTAGCGTGTTCCATAAAACGTGATCCATTTATGAATATAAGCATTGATATCGTCATTAATCGTTTTAAAAATGTAAAAACTTGTCGAGTACAATTATAAATGAGTAATATGATAGCGACACATTATTATTTTTTGTTTGTTTCTAATAGTTGTCTTAATATGAAGTAGTAATTTATAAGTATATTTGACTAGCGTGTTTCATAAAACGTGATCTATTTATAAATATAAGCATTGATATCGTCATTGATCGTTTTAAAACTGTAAAAACTTATCGAGTACAATTATAAATGAGTGATGAATATTTATGCTATTTATAGTATAATTGAAAGTTTTAACTTTGTTTACTTTATGATCTCTCTATCAAATGTGGAGTGAAAATTTATATTTATATATGGAGGTAGGGAAGGGAAGGGAAAATTGTAAGGTGAGAGTTCAAATAGGCAACCAATTGAGCTAAAGTGATTTTTCTCAAACATTATGTGAGGGAAAAAAATCTTCCGTTGTCGGTCTTGAATTCGACTTTCAACAAGAGCATCTAAATTAAAACGATAAACTTTTAATTCGTTGGAGACATCTGATAAAATTGAAATAATGGGAAAAGATTAGCATGATCCATGCACAAAGAATTTATAGTATATATGATACAAAAATTGTCATCTTATTATTGTTCATATTTTCATAGACCGAAAAGATGAATAATTCGACTAAAGCCTAAAATTAATTTAACCGATGAACCTACTTGGCACCTAGAGACTCGAAATCCTGGATCCGCCTCTGCACGAAAACCTATAGAAGGAATAAAAAGATAGTCGAGTGTTGATCCGTAAAGTCTCTTAGAGTCTCCCTTCCCTTTTTGTTCCTTTATTTGTTTATAATTCTAATTATTTGGCGTAGTTCAGATAAAATAAAGTTTGTTCTTGACTAGTTAATTGTGTAATTTTTGTCTCCTCGATTTTCTCTTTATTAATTGCTTAGTATTTGTTATGTTTATTATTGTTATCACCTACCTTAAATAATAAAATAATCTTAATTGTTTTATATTATTATCGCTTAGCCTTGCATGCTTATTAATTAATTAAAATATTAAATTGTCTTAATTGTTTAATATTATGTTATCGCCTAGTTTCGCTTGATTAACTAATTAATTAAAATTAATAATATGATCTTAGTTGTGTAATGTTAGTTATCACCTAGTAAGCATGCTAATTAATTAAATAAATAAATAAAGTGACCATACTTGCTACTTAACCCCCACATAAATTGTATGAGATACGACCGAGACCCACATTTGTGGACCTTGAGGGATGCCTAACACCTTCCCCTCGAGGTAATTTGAACTCTTACCCGTTTCTTTGGTTCGTTGACCTTAGTAAGATTTAATTATGTTAGATAGGTGCCCTAACGCGCCTTAATTCGTTAGGTAGCGACTCTTCAATTCCAAAATTTCAAAAGAGTTGTTAGGTCGTGCATCAAAACCCGATTTTTTTAGAAAATGGGGCGCGACACATGCGATGATACTATTACTTGACTGTGCGACTATGTGCACAATTCTTATACAAGTACAAAATAAAAAAATAACATATAAAATGGGACGGAAGAAATAATTAATTAAAGTTAATTCTATTAGTTATCAAAGCATTTTACTGTAACCTCAATAAAAACTTTTAAGTGTTTTTGACCAGTTTACCCTCTGCTTACATCATTTAACACTAGCACGTGGACCCCAAATTGCATAGCAACTTGTATTTTTATAATTGATATTACCATAATGAATTATTAAGAAGGTCTAATTCATCGATATCCCCTTAAATTTGACATAAATTTTTATTTAGACACCTTAACTGATCAATGTTCATAATAGACACCTCAAATGGGAAATTGTTGTGTCATTTTAACACCTTTTGCTTACATGGCTTAGTGAGTGTGATACACTCGTTGATCGCACGTGAAAAACTTATTTAGTTGACTTTTAATTTTTTTCTTCTTCTTTCCCACCTACAACCACCAATTCTGAAACTCAATCATCCAGCTATGGTAAATCAAAATAGTTACCATAAGCAATTAAGAAATGATGAAAATTATTTAAGAATTGTTTCTGGCACAAATGACAAATATCATGGTTTAATTTGTCACTTTATACGTCATTCGCGAATGTAGTACACACACCTCATATATTTTTGTTGATTGAAAAAAAAGTGTCAAAATGACACAACGATACTGTACATGAAGTGTCTAAAATAAACATCGTTCAGTTGAAGTGTCTAACTGAAACTTCATGTCAAGTTTAAGGAGCCAACGATGATTTAGACCTAATAAGAATATGTCAATTCATTTTACTTTACTTAGATATTTTATTTCTTTTTTACTTTTTTTTTTGTTTTAATTATTTTAAAATTTTCATATATTTTAAATTACATAAAATTATTAGAGAAAATGCACAAGTACCTCCCTAGATTATGATCGAAATTCCAGAGACACACCTTAACTAAACTAAGGTCCTATTATCCCCCCCCCTCCCCCCCGAAGTTATCTTTTTTGTAATTTTGTGTACCTTTTTGGCTTACGTGGCATCCAAATATCTCCCACGCGTCTCAATTATGTGGAGCCACGAAATGTGCCACGTAAGACAAAAGGTGTATAAAATTATAAAAAAATAAGTTCAGGTGATAATAGGACCTTAGTTTAGTTAAGGTATGCCTCTGAAATTTTGATCATAATTTAGGGGTACTTTTGCATTTTCTAAAATTATTATAAATGACAATAATTAGCAATTAAAAATATTAAAAAGAGATTTATAGAATGAGATTTATTCTAGAGGTATTATTGGTGCCACATAAATGGAACATGAGAAGTAATATATTATTTGAAATTACATAACAACTACTATGAATCGCAAAAATAATTCATGATAAAAAAACTAATTAAATGATTCTCAAAATTCTATCAATGTCACATAAATTGAGATAAATAGAGTAACATATATTGCTTGAAAATTGCATAAAAAATATTATAAATCACAATAATTAATAAATTAAAAAATACTTAAGGATATATAAAAATTGATTAACTCTCGAATTGTTCTTAGTACCACATCAATTGGAACATAAAAGGTGAGATATATTATTTGATTGAAAATAATGTAAAAATACTATAAATGAACAACTTAAAAGTTTAAAGAAATAGAAAATTTAATTGACTCTGAAATTTTTATCAGTGTCACATAAATTGGACTCATATGTAACACATACAGTTGAAAATTAAAAATTATTATAAACCACAACAATTAATAACTTTAAATATCTAAAAATTATATTACAAAATTGATCAACTTATCAAATTCTATCTATATCACATAATTAAAATATAAAAATAACATATGTTGGATCTGCACTAACATGTGGTTGTGTGTCTAGTTTTAATACAAGTGTAAACGCTAAACGTATCACTTGGGAATGAGTAAATTATTACTCCTATTTGTTATATCGAAAGGAAGAATAATGTCACCCTCACATAACTCATTTTCATTAAATAAATCCACACAAGTCTAAAACGTCAAAGAGTAAATAATATTTTCGGATTTTCGTTTATTTGTATTACTTTTCTTTAGTTTATTAATAAAATAATATTATTTTTTTTTATGATTTTAATTTCAACTTTCTAACATGATCTATTTAAGATCAAATAATTAGAAAAGTATTTTGATACAATCATACAACGTCCCTAGATATTTTTAATTTTAAAACAAAAAATTCAAAATATTTTTCACTTCCTTAATTTGATTTTTTATCAATTTAAATTCAGACAAATAAATTAAAATAGAAAAATATGAAAAATGACATAGGATTAAATGCAACCGAGCACATTTTTGGCAGAAAATTATTCTATGAATGAAGATAATATAATCTTATCCAAAATTGAAAAGGTCATTTTTCTTATCTACGATACGTAAACAAACACTTATTTTTTTCACATTATCAAGTCGTTAGACATTGAGCGACTTATCTTAATTAATAATGGCTATCCAATTTATTTATTTTTTGAAAAAAAAAAAAGAACATAGGTTACTCACTACAAGGAAGCTGTGATTTACATGGGGATTTTCTTGGAAAATAGTATAAAAATTTGCAGGAAAATAAGTTTCCTGCGAATTTTCATACTAATCTCCAAAAAAATCTCCATTTAATTCACAGTTTTCTTATATTGGTCCCCCCTCCCCCCTCATTTGTTGATGTTAATATTACAATATATTGTACAATTTTTCTTAATCATATGTTCAATCAATTAGTTCATGTTTGATTACAATAATATATTTAATGAAATGCTATAAAATAAGGTAAGACACCAATAATGAAGGGGATTATCATACCATAAGTGGACAAAAAGAGTCGTAATATAATTATGCAAAAATTATTGTTATCATTCTTAGAATGGACAAAGATATTCTAACAATATTTTATGGAAAATAGGCCAAGATTACTTTTTATTATATTCAAATGTATGTAAGCTTTGTCTTGTATATGATGCTTTTGGAAATTGTATCAATTAAGTGAACATAAGCATAGTCAAGTAACGAGTCTTATCATAATTCATACACTGAAATTAGTATTACTCAGTCATTACGTTCGTTTTTATTTGTCATATTTTATATTTTGAAAGTCAAATTGTAATATTATATGTAAATATATCTTAAAATTTTTTAATTATATTATATAAAAAAAATTACAACATATAATATTTTTATATAGTTTTAAATATCTAAATTTTTTAAATTATTCTAATTCAATTTAACTTCAACAATTAATCACTCTTAACTATAAAATCAATTGTGGCATTTAAAAAGAAATGGAAGGAGTATACAACCTCCGTCTATTTTTAATTGTCATGTTTTCATCATATTGACTTTTATGATGTATTTATTCATCATATTGATATGCGAAAAATTACAATTTATAGTAATTTTTTAATAATTTTTGAATATCTATTTTTTTGCTTAAAATGTAGAATTAATTTAATCTAATTTAACTTTAAAATTAATTAAATTAATTTTTAAAAAACGTAACATGACAAATAAAAATGGACAGAAGAGTAACTAATTATTATTATTATAATAAAAAAGAAAAGGACGTTAGCATAAATATAATATGAGAAATATAATATATATATGTTTTTTTTTGTTGTCCCCTTGTTATATTTCTCTAAGATTTCAAATGCGCCAAATATACATACACCTACTTTATTATTAAGTGGTTACAATGATATAATTAGCACTTATATTATTTGTTATATCTGTGTTTGCTAGCTAAAAAACTCATGCCACAAAGCAAATCATATAATTTATACAAATTCTCTGAACTATATTTCAAATCATGCAACAAAATTAAATATAAATGTTAGTTAAGTATGTATCAATAATATTACAAGTAATAATTTTGCAGATATTAGCTATATAAATATTAGTAAATACTTTCAAAAAAATTATAATCAAGTAAAAATTCAAATGAGAAATTATAAGATATTCATATAATATTATAAGTAACTCGCATTTTATAAAATTTACATGTTATACAACGATAACATGTAAACAAACACTTAAACTAGTGAAATAATGTGAATTATAAATTACTTCTTTGTTCCCTTAAAGGCTAACTTCTTGCTATATTAAATTTAGACCTTTGGGGGGGTATGATGGTGCACTGGATCTGGTCCTGTAGGAACTTCTCTCAACGATGATCTAAAATGTTCTGGAGTTTTCAACTCTGATAAAGATCGAAAAATCTCTTTAGTTTTCATTGATTTGATTGAAAGATTCTCGACTCGAATAGCTTCGATTGTTATTGATGTGTTAACAAGGAAAAAAACAAAGGAAAACAACAAGAAGAGTGGAAAGCGCTTCATGTTCTAATTGAAATCAATATAGGCTTTACTTAGTATTTTTTTGATTTTTGACTCTTATGACTAAGCCATTATATAGTATTTAATTTTGATATTAACTAAGACTACTTATAACATATATATTAATGGGGAAAAATTTAACTACTTAATATAGAATTGATATTTATTGTCAATTAAAATGAGAGTTTAGAACTTAAATAACGTGTGAAAAAGGAAAAGTAACTGAAATGACGTGCAAAAAAAAGTTGATGAAAACTAGCAATAAAACACTAATTTAGATATTTTAACATAGTATTTTTCTTTTATCATAGTTATAATTGATTTAACTTGCTCCCTCTGTCCCAAGAAAAAGTGGACAAATAATTAAAGTCAGATACACAATTGTATATCAGTAATAGATTATTGTAGAAAAATAAGATGTTATATAATATTCTTTTAGCAACTATATATTATTTTTTTACACAAAAGACATATTCAAACTATATTTAAATTGAGACTTTTGATAAGCTTAAAATTCATCCATTTCTTGTCTTACTCTCATATTTAAGCTTTCTGATGTTATTCTTCTGTAGTTTTCAACTTCTTCTTTTTTTATAAAAAAAAAGTATAAACAAATTGTCATATTTTAAAAATTATTTTGAGATGATAAAATTATTTATGATGATAATACAATGGATTGGATTGGATTATCATTCTTTTCTTTACAAAAAAAAATAAGGATGGATAAGGTAGTAAAATCAATTTTTATATAGTTATTTTTCAACTATGAAAACTAATACATATTTTCACAATCATGGATATATATATATATATATATATATATATATATATATATATATATATATATATATATATATATATATATATATATATAGAAACGATGGGTGCTTATGAAATCAAATAAAATAATTTATGCTTTTGATATTGCTTTACTAAAAATAGTTTTTTTTAATTCATTTTAAAGAGTATATTACCTCTTTTACATGATATTCTTAGTAATAAATAATTATATAAAATCGTTGTAGTCAAATTAGAATATTAAAAAATTATTAATGTTGTAAATATATTTATATTATAATAAATTTCTGGTCAGTTACTTTGGGATCACATTAGTTTTCTACAAATAAAAGAATTTTCATTCATTATATTTGAGTCCGGAGCCTAAAGGGTGAAGAATATTAACAAAATTTTCAAAATGGTATACGAAAATATTTTTTAACCAAAACGATAAAATCGCTGAGGAAATAGCGATTTTGTCCGCCATAATTTTGGCAGCGATTTGTAAAATTTGTTTTTTTTTTTAAAAAAAAATTAAAACAAATTACTGTACCTGCAGCAATTTACATATATATATATATATATATATATATATATATATATATATATATATTATTTATTTATTATTATTTTAGAGGAAATCGCTGTAAAGGCAGCGATTTACCTATTTTTTTCTTTTTCATTTTTAAGCAATTAGACATGTATATATATATTAAAAAAATATGTAAAGAGAGTTATAACTTTTTGAGAGGTGAATTAAATGGACCAAGTTGGCACAGTTGGAAATTGAAAAAAGCAAAAAAAAAAAAAATTAGGAAATTGCTGCCTTCTTAAAAAGAAAATTAAAAAATATTTATATATTATGTAAATCGCTGCATTTGCAGAGACTTGTTTAAATTTTTTTTTTTTTAAAAATGCAAATGTATTTTTCTAAAATTTCGGCGGACAAAATCGCTACTATCTCAGCGATTTTATCATTTTGGTTAAAAAATAATTTCATATACCGTTTTGAAAAATTTATTAATATTTTTCACCCTTTAGACTCCGAACTCCATTATATTTGATCCCCTAAAAAATAATAATCTTCTCTTTATCTTTTTCACGATTTTCTTTCTTCACGAGACATCAGAAATCTTATATATATATATATATATGAGGGTTGTGAGTTCAAAGCCAGACAAATATATACAGAATGACCCTAGCAGAAACAATATATTATATATTATTTGAGTTTCTCAAATATATATGACATAAATCTTAATTGGATTTATATAACGCAAAGTCAATATTAAGGTGTCATTTCTTGTGATAGACAACAGATAATAATATAGAGATAAAAGGAAAGGAATGTTTATTTTCATTAAGGGTGTCAATGGTTAGAGTAAAAAAATTTTAATAGGGCTACTAGGGATTAAACATATGACTGTGTTTGCAAGCCCCTAACCAATAGACTAAATCTTGAACTTGTTTCAAGAGGTGTCAATTAATGTATTTATATTTATTAAACTAAAATTTGACTACTATATATAACGTAATTTTTCGAAGGGGTGTCGTTCGACACCCCTTGACCAAGTGTAGGTCCGCCAATACAATTCTTTTCCTCCTTTGATTCTACTCCTATAAGATTTATTCATGATTCAAGGACCGTTCGTAACATATTTTTTGAACTAGGATGATTTAGATTTGACCTCTATATGAATATTTCATTACTTTTGTGGAATATATCGAGGTTTTGATCTTTAAAATTATACCCAAGAGTTTATGAGATATTTTCAGATGTCTTTTAAGAGAATATAGTACCCTTTATAAATGCATGAACTAGGGTTTAGGGTTAAATAGCATTCAAGAATTCTAATTGAATATGACACATTTCTAGAATCCCAATTCAAATTGAACACGTCTTGTATAGTTCCACAAAATTTCATTGTGTACAAATGCCTTGCTTCAAGGCTTGTCGGAGTATAGACTCGATGAAATTCAAAGACGAGGCTTGAAGTATTGATTTTCTTCCACCTTTGCAGCTTTAGATTTTCATATTTGATTTATGAGAGAAGAGATGAAGGGCAGATTTGGTCCTACTGGGCGTGCCAATTTGTTTGCAACAAATTTAAACATATGAAAAATAAATAAATCACACAAATAAAATATGAAGAAATATGAATATTTTATCAACAAGTTTGCGTTACAATTTTGTTCCTCCTTGTGGTGTAATTTTTCAAACTAGAATGATTTGAATTTGATCTCTATATAAATATTTCATGACTTTTGTGGAATATATCGAGGTCTTGATCTTTAAAAATATCCAAGAATTTATGGGATATTTGAGATGCTTTTAATGAAATATAATACCCTTTATATAGAGAGCATGAACTAGGGTTTAGAGTTGAGTAGCCTCCAAGAATTCAAATTGAGTCTGAAGACATCTTCTAGATTCTCATTTCATATTAACACGTCTTGTAGAATCCCATAAAATTTCAATATTGACATACCCTAACAACATATAATTATCCATAACTTTATGTAAACTATTACCTTCTCCATTTACTTTTACTTATTCAATTTATAATTTACACAACCTTTAAAAATCAATGATTTCATATTATTAACGGGAGAGAATTATTCGAATAATAAGTAACCTAGGTGAGTACAAGTCATAAAAAAGCAAAGATGAGAAATCCTGAAGAGGGGTAACAATTTTTAAAAAATGATTGCATATTATCATAATATTTAGTTGATATTTAATTTAGTCTTAATTTGAAAATTATTATATATATATATATATATATATATATATATATATATAATTTATATAATATAAAAGGTATATAATATCTGATATTATAGTTACCATTTATCAAACATTAAAAGCTCACCCTCCATTCCTCCAACCATATGATCAGTACTACATTATTGGGGTTCAAATAATAATAACAAAAATAGCATTAAATAAGATAGTGGTAAAATCAGTTTCCAAGGCTACTCCATATTTATGCCAAAAAATTGATTTCCCTCTATGTAAATATAAATATGTACTTCCTCCTATTCATATTATAATTATTATATTTATTTTCTTGTCATACGCTTCGTAAAATTTTTCTCTTCGTCATACTTTTAAATTTTAATTATCATAATTTTTCTTTTTAGAGTGTGTTTATTGATTTTCAATTTTCCCATTTTGGTTGGGACAAAAGTTTTGAAAAATGTTTTTCAATCAACTCATTTTCCTCAAAATTAAGGAAAATGACTTCCGTTCAAAAATAAGGAAAACATTTTCCAAAAATCTCCTCATTTCAAATTACATTTTTTTTGGGGGAAAACATCGATTTTAAAAAATATTTTT
>CM040625.1:6641538-6677686 GCA_022817965.1 Solanum lycopersicoides
CAAAATATAATCTCTGTCAAAGACTCATTAATTAATTTATATGAGTGTACTTTGAAATAACATACACTTTTTTTTGTGACATTATTAGTGACATGTCAAGTTCTTGAAATTTACCAAAAGCGTGAGGACTCAAAGTCATAAAAGAAATTAATTAGAGGTTAAAAGGGAGAAAAAAAGTCACATGATTCAGGACTAAAAAAAGAAGAGAGTATTCTCAACTACAACAGTAATCGGAGCGGGTCGGAATTAGAAATTTGAGAGTTTTTAAATTTTGATACAAAATTTAATAGTATTTTGAATCCACAATATTTGTGTAAAATCATTTTCACCGTCTCCAATTATTTGTTAGAGGATTCACAAGTGAATATAAATATATACTCCATTTATTCATAATTATTATTCAATTTTTTTTTAATTATCCTTGATTACTTGTTCATTTTGACAATAAAAAAAGGATAATTGTTGTTAACTAATTATATCCTCAATTAAGAAAAATGTAGAACTTTTTAAAACTCTTAACTTTTTAATTTATCAATTTCATATTTAATATAGGTAAAATGATTAAACTTATTATTTTAATAATTATTTTCTTAATAAATATGTGACTGTGTGTAAATTTAAAGTGGACGAATAATTAGAAACATCAAATTTTTTAGTATTTATAACCAACATAATTTTATAAGAGACAATATAATTTTTTTTAACAGAAAATTTATGTTCTGCACATGTTTCCAAATGATATCAGTGCTGCAGGAATTATTTTTTAAAAAAAAGATGTCTGCTTAGGTACTCTTTCAACTCTATAAAATCTAAAGATACAAAATAGTTCTCTTGGTCTTTAAGAGTTTTTTTGTGGTAAGTTATAAAATTATCTCTTCATAATATATAGCCATTTTCCTCCTTTTTCTTACAATCACTACTTCCCAATTATGGCCACTATTTCAAAAAAAGTGGAAAAATCTTTTACTGATTCCTGTCCTTCTACTTCCTCCCTCCTCCGTCGCGAGGCGACAGCAGCGACTGCTGTCGTTGGGATGATAATAAGCAGAAGAAAAACGTCATCAGCTATAGCTTCATTGGCCAGCAATACTGAACCTCTTCCCTCCAATAGTACTTCAACCAAAGGTAACTCTGTCGGTTTGTCTATTTCGTATTAGTTGATCATTTTTTTATACAGACAGATTGTATATGTTTTCTTCCTTTTAAGTACTTTGTCATGTTTGATTTAATATGATAATTATGATGATAAATATTTTTTGTGAATATTGTAATCTTAAGTTAAATATATATAAAACGAATCAAATTCTGGTAATTTTTAGTCTAAAACATGTCACATGTGAAGTTAAAATTAAAGAATTGTAAAATAAAAACATTCTTTTTTAACCCATGGTGACCTCATAAAATTGACACTAATTTTCACTTACATACTTCACTAGACTTTATTTATTTTAAATACTTATGTCATGTCCCGTTATATTATTTTGACACTTCTTACTGACATGATATAGTGAGTGTGATAGACTCCTTACCAGCGCGCGTGGAGAGCTTATTTAACCTATTTTTATCTTCTTTTTTTCTCCATTTTAACCATCATTTTCTAAAACTTAAACTCCTTTTATACAGAAATAAATCTAATGGTGACAACACTAAGATATTTAAAGCTTAAACAATTTTTTTTAATTTTGTTGCTTGTTCTTCCTGCTCGATGTTTTGAAAAGAATTCAATATATATATATATATATATATATATATATATATATATATATATATATATATATATATTTCTACTATATTAAAAGTTCTAGAAAATTCTTTTAATAGGGAACTCTTTATTTAGATTTGAAGAATTTAATTTTGTTTGAAGTTATAAGTAAGACGAATTAATTTTTACAAAGAGATTGTGCTTTTGAAAAATAAGTTTTTTCAAATAGTTAAATTTTTATAAAAGTACTGTGGAGAAAGGCAATCTGAATTGGGAGAGGTTGGTGTGTCTGTTTGTGGGGTGGGGTGGGGGGTTGCTGGGCAGGTAGTGGATAAGATGATTTGAGTGTGGGAGGGTAGGTGGGTTTTAAATTGTGGACAAGACAACATAGGATCGACTGTGCAAGTTTTTTTGTTTTTTTTAAAAAATATTTGGATAAAAATTGTCACGTGTCATCAAGTTAGTGACCCTTTTTTCTATTAAAAAATTCATTATTTAAAAATTATTTTTCAATATATATGTCATATGTTTTTATTAAATTCATCATTTTGACACGTTGGCGAAGGTGTTACACATTTTGGTTGATTACAAAAAAAGTATCAAAATGACACATCGTAACATGAGGTGTTTAAAATGAATATAGACTAGTTGAGATGTCTAAGTGAAAAATAATATCAATTTTAGGGAGTCACCAATGGATTAGACCTTAAGAAAAAGACAAACAAATGGAAAAATAACGCTACAATCCCAGGATTAGTGTTCCCAGATAAGTTATCTTGCGATTTCGTCCCAACCAAACATGGATAAGTTCATCCCAAAATTAATTTTGCGATTAACTATCCCTCGTAGCAAACGAACTCTTAGTTCATATTTTAACTTATTCTCTACACATATTTTTCAAAACATTAAATTCATTATATTCAAAGAGTGATATAGTAAAATTATCCTTTTATTCGTTGCTCGTGAATGAGTGTGTCAAGTAAATACTGAACAACTAAAGATAGACACAAGGAATAATAAAATTTATCATTTATGAATTACTACTTCTTAAGTGTGCGCCTAGTGAAACGTGGACAAGTAAAAATAAACGAACGGAATATTATCTTAGAAATATAACATGAGAATGTTGAAAATAGTAAATTGTCACTACAACAAAAATAATTTTTAGTGGCAATAAATAGACACATTTATAAAGAGCGTTAAAGTCTTTATCGACATTAGTTACGTGTCATTAGATTCAATGTCACTAAAAGCCTTTAGCAACAAATACAAATAGTGCTAATTGCCGCTAAACATACATATTTAGCGGCAATTGATGATTAATTGCCGCTAAAACTCATTTTTGATGTAGTGTGTTCATGGTGCAGGTATCCAAATCATGCTAAGGGCTCAAACTTGCCATCCTTTGGATCCTTTATCTGCTGCTGAGATATCTGTAGCTGTTGCAACCGTTAGAGCTGCCGGTGAAACGCCTGAGGTTCTTACTCGATTTATTATACATCGATAAGTTGTGTATGTGCAACTTACTTTATCGTACGTAGATATCCTGATCAAGGCCACTTTGCGACTTACAATATTTCAGGTCAGAGATGGCATGCGATTTATTGAGGTGGTTCTATTGGAACCAGATAAAAGTGTTGTTGCTTTAGCTGATGCATATTTCTTCCCACCTTTCCAATCATCGTTGATGCCCCGAACCAAAGGAGGATCTCTCATTCCGACTAAACTTCCTCCGAGGAGAGCTAGACTCATTGTTTACAATAAGAAAACAAATGAGACAAGCATATGGATTGTTGAGCTAACTGAAGTACACGCTGCTGCTCGTGGCGGACACCATAGGGGAAAAGTTATCTCATCTAATGTTGTACCAGATGTTCAACCACCTATAGTATGCACTTAAACTCAATCATTCCATTTGTCGTCTTAGCAAACTGAATTTGTTTCAAAATATTTGACGTTTTAGAAAAACAATAAAGTCGAAGTCATCCTGTCCAATTAGTGTTGTGTGTCAATTAAGTGAAATGTTTAATTTTAGGATGCTCAAGAATATGCTGAGTGTGAAGCTGTGGTGAAGAATTATCCGCCTTTTAGAGAAGCAATGAAGAGAAGGGGTATTGATGACATGGATCTCGTGATGGTTGATCCTTGGTTAGTTAAAATCCGCGTCTATTAAGAATTCTGTTCTTTATAGTTTCTTAACGTGAATGTATACTCTCCGACAGGTGTGTTGGTTATCATAGTGAGGCGGATGCTCCAAGCCGGAGGCTTGCAAAACCACTAGTATTCTGCAGATCAGAGAGCGATTGCCCTATGGAAAATGGATATGCAAGACCAGTTGAAGGAATACATGTGCTTGTTGATGTGCAAAACATGCAGATCATAGAATTTGAAGATCGAAAACTTGTCCCGTTACCTCCAGTTGATCCATTGAGGAATTATACAGCTGGTGAAACAAGAGGAGGGGTTGATCGAAGTGATGTGAAACCCCTGCATATTATTCAGCCCGAGGGTCCAAGCTTTCGCGTTAGTGGAAACTATGTAGAATGGCAAAAGGTATTCTCATTTTTTTCAAATTTACTTGCTATGAAGCATTCTTTGACAGGATAGTTATCAATATATATCATTCGCCCATCTAGTTTACCAAACATGACCGAAGTATACATTAGATTTTCTATGTTGTGTATAGGTATGTATAAATATGTACATTATAACGTATATAATGTGTACATATTTTGTAAACTAGATCACCCAGCACTACAACAAAAATAACTTTTAGCGACACTAAATATTGACATTAATAAAGAGTTTAGTTAAGTGTCATTAGAACCAATGTCGCTAAAGGCTTTAGGGATATATACAAAGAGTGTCAAGTGCCGCTAAAAATGCATATTTAGCGGCAATTAAATCATTTTTTATTGTAGTGCAGAGGTATTGAGCTGTAGTTTTCTCTTCTCTGGCTTTATGTATCACATTGACATTGTTCATTTCTGTGTGGCAGTGGAACTTTCGGATAGGTTTCACACCGAGAGAGGGATTAGTTATACACTCTGTTGCATATCTTGATGGTAGCAGAGGTCGTAGACCCATAGCACATCGATTGAGTTTCGTGGAGATGGTTGTTCCCTATGGAGATCCAAATGATCCGCATTATAGAAAGAATGCGTTTGATGCAGGAGAAGATGGTCTCGGAAAGAATGCTCATTCACTAAAGAGAGTCAGTTACTAATCTACACGTTTTCAATTTTCTCGACTCTACTTACTTGCTTATGTACTACAACATAATAATTTTTTGCAGGGATGTGATTGTTTAGGATACATAAAGTACTTCGATGCACATTTTACAAATTTCACAGGCGGAGTTGAAACAACAGAGAATTGTGTATGCTTGCATGAAGAAGATCATGGAATGCTTTGGAAGCATCAAGATTGGAGAACTGGACTTGCTGAAGTTAGACGTTCTAGACGATTGACAGTGTCTTTTGTTTGTACAGTTGCCAATTACGAATATGCATTCTACTGGCACTTTTACCAGGCAAGTTAAAGAAAATCATCACGATGATTGAAATATCAATCAATACCTTTCACTTTGAACATTTTATAACTGTTTGTACAATATACGCAATTTCAGGATGGGAAAATTGAAGCAGAAGTTAAACTCACAGGAATTCTTAGTTTAGGAGCATTGCAACCTGGAGAATATCGCAAATATGGCACTACAATTGCACCAGGATTGTATGCACCAGTTCATCAACATTTCTTCGTTGCACGAATGAATATGGCAGTTGATTGTAAGCCTGGAGAAGCACACAACCAGGTATATATCTAGCTACTGTGATTTAAATGGTCAATCATGATTTTGTTTTTCGCAACAGTAAGATGATTTTTGTAATTATAATTATTTTTGTTAGGTTGTTGAAGTAAATGTTAAAGTTGAAGAACCTGGGAAGGAAAATGTTCATAATAATGCATTCTATGCTGAAGAAACATTGCTTAGGTCTGAATTGCAAGCAATGCGCGATTGTGATCCATTCTCTGCTCGTCATTGGATTGTAAGAGTCTTTATCCTTTATTTAATATTTTTGTCGCGTACTATGAGACCTGATAAGGAGGATAGTCCTCTTGTAGAAACCGGTAATAGAATGTAGCTAGATAACTGAGGCCACAACGTACAAAATATGTGAGAGTGGAGTTACTTTGTTTTCTTAATAGTCATTTTTCCTTTTCATAACTAATTTGATTTGTTGTATTTGAGCCGAGGGTTCTTTGGAAACAACTTCTCGACCTCCATAAGGTTGAGGTAAGGTTTGTGTGTATTCTACCCTCCTCAGACCCCACTTGTGAGATTTCAGCAGATATGTTGTTGTTGTTGAACTGAATTGAGCACCTAGCTTCTATGGACCTATTTTCGACCAATTTTTTCTTTAGTTATGTTGCTCCGGTCCTCTAACAATGTTGTTGCACCCTTGTGAAATCCTCCAAAGATGCATTATTTTTGGAGAATCCACCATGTTGCCTCGATGTTTTTAGAGTATCCAAGCAACATAATCTTTAAGACCGATTTGTGTTGCATAAATTTGACTATGAACTTTCTGATTTGTAGGTTCGGAATACCAGAACAGTTAATAGAACAGGACAACTAACAGGGTACAAGCTTGTACCTGGTCCAAACTGTTTGCCATTGGCTGGTCCCGAGGCAAAGTTTTTGCGAAGGGCTGCATTTCTGAAGCACAATCTATGGGTAACACAATATGCACCTGGAGAAGATTTTCCAGGAGGAGAGTTTCCTAATCAAAATCCCCGTGCTGGCGAAGGATTAGCTTCTTGGGTCAAGCAAGACCGTCCTCTGGAAGAAAGTGATACTGTCCTCTGGTTAGTTCTCTCTCGACAACAAGTTATACTAGACATGGAACGTTAACAACCTCTGTAAGGATCAAAAAGTACGCGTGTTCAATGTTTATTTCAGGTACATATTTGGAATCACACACGTTCCTCGTTTGGAAGATTGGCCTGTTATGCCAGTGGAACACATTGGTTTTATGCTTCAGGTATATATATATGAGAATGTTATGTTATGTTACGTATCTCTATCACTATATGTTGTTTATTTCGTGTATGTGTTGGTGTAGCCCCATGGATTCTTTAACTGCTCTCCGGCTGTTGATGTTCCTCCGCCTTCTGGATGTGACTCAGAAAGCAGAGAAAGCGATGTCACGGAAAATACTAGTGTAGCAAAACACACTACCACTGGTTTGATGGCCAAGCTTTGAAGTACATGAGACTTCAAAGCTTCATTTTTCATTTGATAAGACTTAAAAGAGTAATGAATTAGTAGGTGCCTTGTTTTTTGTGTATTAATCTTAAACAATGTCAAAAGAAAAAACTAATAAAATCGGATCGTTGAGTAGCTATATATATCGCGGTTCTTGCATTTTTATCTTGTACTAGTAGTTGTTAACCATATTGCTCAGAGTTTTGTTGTATAATTACAACAAATGTGTATTGACATATCTGAAGCCTATTAGTTTGGTGACAAAAGGAGTCGCTATGATGGTATGCACCCTCCACCTCTGATCATGAGGTTGTGAATTCGAATCACAAAGAAAAAGTAAAAAAAGGTAATGTATCTTAAGCATACACACTCAAGTTAGGAAGTGAGAGAATGTTGTGTATTCCTTTCACTGTCCTCTTACATATATATATATATTGATCATCAAGCCATTTTAATTATTGAATGATAGCTAATAAAGAAACTATATAATATAAATAAGGGAAAAGGCTTAAATATGACATCGAACTTTCAGAAAAGGCTCATTTATGTCATCAGTTAAAAGTTTGGCTCATTTATGTCATTGCCGTTAAAGAAAATGATCATTCATGTCATTATTTCTTAACGTTGGTTTTGCAAAACCATTTTTGACACGTGACCAATTATAATTCGGCCACGTCATCAATTTTTTTTATTAATGAAATAAATAAAAAATTAATTTTTATTCAGAATTTTGATTTTTTTTATTAAAAAAATTGATAATGTGGTCAATTATAATTCGACCACGTCATCAATTTATTTAGTAAAAAAAATCAATTTTTTTCAGAATTATGATTTTTTTAATTAAAAAAATTGATGACGTAGCTGAATTATAATTGGTCACGTGTCAAAAATTGTTTTGCAAAACCAAAGTTAAAAAATAATGACATGAATGAGTCTTTTCTTTAACGGCAATAGCATAAATGAGCCAAACTTTTAACTGATATCATAAATGAGTCTTTTCTGAAAGTTCGATGATATATTTGAGTCTTTTCCCTATAAATAAACAAGTAACTGAATAAGTAAAAGGTTTATGTATAATTAATGTAAGACATACCATATATCAAGGGTAATATTGGAAAATCCAAAGGCTTAGAAGGTGCACCCACAATTGCTAGGGTTCCATTAATCTTGAGCAACTCCAAGTAAGGCCCAAGGGAATGCTTTGTTGATATTGTGTCAATAATGAAGTCTAGGCTTTTCTTCATCATCTATGAATAAAAACATTAATTAGTTCTATTTACCTTTGTCAACATTTAAGTACATCATGTGGTTTCAAATTATTTTTTAAAAATGTTCAGTATATTTCAAAGGGATTGAATCTATTCAATTGATTATATGTCTGATGGACAACAAAAGTTTGTCTCAACGAAAACAATCGTGTAAAGATCTTTTTTTTTAGAATTTTATTGAGCGGCGATACAAATTCAAGGTTGAACTCTTTTATTTCGGGATAAGTTATACCTCGTCTTGAGTGATATAGTAATTTCGGAATAAAATAAGTAAATGACAAAAATATTCCTTTAAATCTTTTTTATACATCACTTTTCACATTCATGAAGGGTATTTTTGTAAACAAATTAAATTTTCTTAAATTTTATTATTTTGAATATAACAAACCAAACACTCAATAAAAAATAATCTTAGCATAACTTATCCTATCATAACTTATTCCATCTTAACTTGAGTTCAAATCAAACGACTCCTCCGTTCTGAAAAAATATTTCTTAAATTTCGTATCTAATTAAACATCGTCATATAAATTGAAATGAAATGAATAGGTATAGTACTCTTTTTCAAAGATAATTTTCTTTATCAATCATGTACCTATTGTATACTGAAACAAATTGCTCACAATATTTTTGACGGATTGAGGATTTTTACTAGAAGAGGTTGGAAAAATAAATATTCATTGCTTTGTTGAATATGAAGTTGGATCTCGAAGAAATTTAGAATCCTCGAAATCACTGACCCAACTTCTAATCTTATTATGTTGACGGAATTCACAACCTATAATCTTGTGCAAATTCAATCATTGATTTTGCATCTAACGATGTTTGTCGATTAGTCAAGTGACGAATTAACAATGAAATTCGTAACTAATTCTATTTTACAGTGATGGTTCAAATAGTGATATGTAGTCTAGTTTTGTGATATATTCCTACGAAAGCTCTTCGACATAAGTCAAAACCTAACAAACAAACAAAAGGGAGTACTAGAGGATTCAAACTTCCAGGTATCAAAGTACATCTTCATCATCTTGACAGAGGCAAAACCAAAAATATTGATACTGAGACTCAAATCCAAGATCAATTCAAATGAAAAAAATAAATCCTCAAGCCGAATCGATGAGATTGTTGTTATGAGAACAATCTTAATACCTGATCTATTGTATACACCAGCAGCCAACTAAATATAACAAACAAAAGTGTGGCAGCTAGATAAGCCAGATAGCATTATTAAGAATCAGAAGATAGCTCGAAAAAAAGGGAAGATCTTCACAATTCTGGCTTCATTTTCTCGCATTCCTCTCGTATTGACTGGAAAAGAATAGAGGAGAGGTATCGTTCCCCATAGCTTGGAAATACAACCTACAACAGAAATGTTGAACAAATTCAAGGCATCTTCTAAACAAGTGACGCCCCTATGATAACATGCCAACTAACTCAAAGGAAATTTTTAACAATGGAGAGCTATTAAATCTATTAACTTCAGTGAAAATGAATGGAAGGATGATTTACTTTGTAAGTAGTAAAGGGGAAAACGAATACTAAAGTTTGATGAGGTAGAAGAAAAAGGAAATGAAGGAGCATGGAAATACACGTGTGTCGGAAAAATGCAGAAGTTAAGATTGAACATACCCCAATAAGCTTTCCTGCATTCTCAGGTCTCTTTCCAACCTGAATGGCAGCAAGAGCAGCTGCTCCGGAAGAAATCCCAACCTGATTATCAAAAGTAGAAAAAGATCACCTAATATATTCTGATTTAGAAATCATTCAAAGCATAGTTCTGTACATATAAATTAAAAATTGGAGCATGACTACTTGAAATTCGACCACTTATAAGGTTTCTAATTTTCTATGATGCATCCACAATCTGTAACGTAGATGAATTAATCGACATTTGAAGTTTAGCTTCATTTAAAACTATCTTAAAAATCAGCTGATATGAAGATTGGGGAAAAGCACTAACCAACAACCCTTCTTGTAGCGCTAATTGCTTCGCAGTTTCAACAGCTTCGTCACTCGATATCTGAAAATTCAAGAAAATGAGTAAATACACTGAAAGATGACAGATTTCTTGAATAATGTGTTTCTGGTGAACTTTTTTATAGGACATCCAGATTTTAGCTCATACACCTAATTGGATACACAAATAATTCACCTTGCTATAACTAAGGGAACAAAACTTACAAGGAACAATTCTTTATTCAATATTAAAATTACATAGGCTTGTACACTATTATATAGCTGATAATCGGGATAACTTGTTTCCTAACAAAATTTAACAAGGGATAAGAAATGTTCTAGTAGAGTAGCATAGAATGGTAGTGTGCCAAATGAATGAACTATAGCTACATAAACTGTGTTGCCAGGTTAACAAAGCGGAATGAAATGTTTGAATAGCTATATGTGCTCAAATACATATTCCATTCAATTTTAACTCTAAGAAAAGTTTCAGGATAACCCAAAGGGGGGCTGAAATAGTGTTGGACGGGAAGACAGACTTAACAAATAGACTGAGAATCAGGGGAAGGAAGGGGTGGGGGGAAAGGGGGAAGGGGGGTTTACATACAGTAAAAGGGTAAGACTACTTTGAAATGGCATATTGGCGCACAAGAACAGAAATGTGGATTTACGTTCAATTACAGGTACCCAAATTTGAGATGGAAGATTCTTGGTCATGTATATCATTGAAATGAGTATGCATGACACATTAAATCTTTCATACATCTCAATTTCCAAGTTTAAAGAAGATGAAATAAATGTTTTTAAATGGGGATGGATAAGAATGTGACCTCTATCACTTCATCCATTACATCTTGATCCAAGTTTCCTGGAATAAAACCTGCTCCAATCCCTTGAATTTTGTGAGGGCCTGCACTTTCACAATGCAGCAAGTAGAACAAAACAAGATTTAACTTCAAAAGCGAAAAGTCAGATCAACATCTGAATGTCATCTTACCAGGTTTGCCCCCTGATAGAACGTTACTTTCTGTGGGCTCCACACCAATAATCTGATAAAGGCAACAAAAAGAAATAGAAAAAGAGTTAAGAGCACTTAATATCAACTGTGTGGAGATACTTTCTCAGCATTTTGCTCCATCACATGTTTCTTTCACATTTTAGACGTCAATGAACTGACATATGCATGAACTTCAGAGCTACACTAACAAAATGCAACTTTTTTTCAAGCAATATTAATACCTTAATGTTTGGATTTTGCTCTTTAAGGAATCGGCCTGTGCCTGTAATGGTTCCGCCAGTTCCAATGCCAGCAACAAGTATGTCAATCTTGCCTTTTGTGTCTTCCCAGATCTCTGGACCCGTTGTTTCATAGTGTATCTGCACCATACAAGCAAATAAAAGTCATAATCCGTAAACTCAAGAATACTGTACACTTCACGGAAAAAAACCCGGGGGAGGAGAAGAGGGGAGGGGGAAAGAGAGGTAATATGGTTAACATGTAAAGGTCCTGTTAACCTACTACTTGAACGCAGTAAGTTAACATTGTACCCTTTTTCTGTTTTCCTTAAATATCAATTTAAACACATTCCCATATTTTCAATAGTAGAGACTTGGGGTCTTTTCAACAAAAAAAGTCTAAACACCCAAAACTTCCTCTTCTGAATCAGCCGCTCTAATTATTCCTATTTGCTGGTGTATAGCCCCCCTCTGTTTCTTTCTCCAGCTACTGGTACGGTCTATTTCTTTCCCTATCGAACTCATCCCCATTGTTTCCTCCAGGTAACTTGGCTCTTTCCTCTTCATCTTTTCTTCTCCTCCTCTTTCATGTCTAAAGGATAACAGAAAAGAAGGAAGTATTGGTTTGATTTTGAATCTTTTTGGTTGCACAAATTGGAAACCACAAAATGGATGCTTTCAAATTCAACTTACATGTTAAGCATAATAAACTTCAGCTAACAATTCAGAGTAAAGATGAAAATCAGCAACTACCAGAAACTAATATTTGACTTTAAATCACGTTATCGTTGCATTTACAATCCAGCATATATCAAAATTACTTGCCGGTTATTGGTAGCAAGCTGAGTACTCCAATGTTCTCTTTTTTTTTTCTTGTTAGATGATGTCAATAACTAGAGTAATTGTTCATAAAACATATACAAAACAAAGAAAATTTTGGGATGAAGCTCTGCAGACCCATTGAGAAATGAAGATCAGATTGTTCTTCGCCGGAGTCTTGTGTCGGGTGAGAATGGAAAAGAAGGAATGGGAGAATAGTTAGATATCCAATCTGACACGCATATAGAGTTCTTTTTAGTCGCTACTCACTCTTTACAATTACATTGAATATACAATGATTGGGATTGGCACCATGGAGAATTAATCACCACAATGGCCATTAGAAGTGTAAATTGATTAAGGCAAATAGTAGAAGCCATTTAGTGCCTTAGGTGCTTTTAAGCCAAAATAGCTTTTAAGCAGTTTTGAAGTGTTTGGATAAAGTTAAAAAGTGCTTATAAGTACTTATTTTAAAGCCAAAATAACAAAAATAAGCCAAAAGCCATAAGTTAGAAATCATAACTTATGGCTTTTGGCTTATAAGTCATAAGCCAAAAGCCAATCCAAACAGGGTCTTAGTCACAGATAATAAGCATTCACTTATGGAGCATAATAAATTGCCACAACATAAAATAAAGAGTGAGCTGTTCGCGGAAGAACCTTGGGGTTGGCGGGATTGTCAAATTGTTGAAGGATATAGGCATCTGGTGTGTTATTCAATATTTCTTCAGCCTTTGAAACAGCTCCTTTCATCCCTTTGGCTGGATCAGTTAAAACAAGTTCAGCTCCAAAAGCTTTTAGAATGACCCTTCTTTCAAGACTCATTGATGCAGGCATCGTTAAGATGAGCTTATATCCTCTGGAAGCAGCAATGAAGGCAAGCCCAATGCCTGTGTTTCCACTCGTAGGCTCAACTAGAACAGTCTTAAGACAAGTAGAAAAACAATAAGAAATAATGCTAAGATGTGGGACAAAGCTGTGACAAGCACAAACGTTCCCCTCTTCAGAATTAAGAACAACAATCAGAAAGTAAGCAAATTATAAACAAGGAGCAAGCTATGAGAGCCTACAGTTAATTACACGCATTATCTTAGTATGGAGTCATGAGCTATGTACTTTTTTTTAACAAGAAAGATATGGACTATGTACTAAAAAGCAAAATATACTAGGAAGAAGGAAATATGACAATTCAGTAGACAAGCAAAGACACAGAGCCTCTATAATGTGGGAAAAACTCCATGTTCATCATTAGTTCATTATGATGACTGTGTACTCGTGTCAAGAGCAAGCCTTGTGAGACAGTAAAGCCGCAGACCTTCAGATGGAAATCAAGGCCATCATGCTCAAAACACATACCCCTAAGTGGTCCCAGTAAGTTCATGATTTTAGAAACCAACCCTAAAGGCTTACCAGACTTGTTAGACACATAAACAGCCATGTTGAAAGACCAAGACTGATGAAAGCAAGTTGACTATACTAAAAGGACAATAAAAACAAAAGACTAAGCAAATAAGATGACAAAAACCAGAACCAAAAAGAACTAGGTTATATCAGTTCTCCTACCAAAACCATTTTGGTCCTTAAAAAGAAGGAAGAAGTAAGAACTCTGGTCAATCAGAAGAAAATAGCACTCAGTCACACTGATATCAGGTACAAGATGATATTCTTATGTTTACTGGTCATACTAACACAAGAGACAGAAGTGTATAACAAATGCATAATAGACTTTAACACCTAACAGAACATTCACAATATGTCAAATAAAGAAATTTCAGCATTTAAACATTATGTGGTGGACTTATTCCTTTGATTCAGAATGACATATATCAAGTCTGTACCAAGAGAGACAATTAGCTGATTGGTCAACATACCTTCCCTGGAGATATAAGTCCCTTCTCCTCGGCATCAACTATCATACTGAACCCTATCCTGAAATGCAACAGAAAAATCAATCAATCGAAAAACTATATCTCAATCCTTTTGTCGTAATTAGACTGTTTTTACATTGGAAAGAACCTAACGCAACCCCCATTCAACTATTCTTGGAACAGCTATGGGTTGGCTTTGTGAAGCTCATGTAGGCGGCGTTGAAACCAAAAGTACTATGTAAGGGGAAAACTTCAGAGATTGTTTTGAAGCATTTGGTGTTATCTGAACTAGCTTGTTCACAAGAAATACCTTCTTCTAAGATAAGGATTTTCAGTTGTAGATGTACCCCAAGAAATGGAACAAAACATGACTGATGTCAGATTTACAATAGATCCATCAGTATGATCATGATGGTCATCAGTGTTATATTTTCTTCTAGAGCTCAAAGTAAACGAAGGAAATATATTACTCCCTATGTCCAAATATGTGAAGGTGGTCGACTTGGGCACAGAGTTTAAGAATAAGCCACAAATATTTTGTGGCTATGGTTAAAAGGGGAAGTTTGAAGAATGTAACAAAATATTAAGAAGTATGAGTCTTTTGGGGTCTGACTAAAAAGGAAAAAGTGTTACATTAGTTGGGACGGAGGGAGTAACTACAAGCACAGGTATAATATCAACATATTCCTCGGAATGCAGACATAAGATATGATGTCCATAATCTGAGAGAAAAGATCAATACAATGAAACAGGATAATTTACTAAAAAAAAAAAACAGTAACCAATTAAAGAATTCTTCAGTTCAAAATTCTAGGTTGAAGGAAATTCAAATATCACGATACAAACAAAAATCTCTCTCACCTGTCCTTAACACTGCAACATGGCTCCATAATCTCAAGTTTAGCAGCAATGTTTGCAACACAACCCTTAGCGATGGTGTTAAGGTAAACCATTGGTGTGTTCCCAATAAGCTGTCAAATGATATAACAAAATTAGCATAACAGTATGATGAAACAAATAGAATAGACATCAGGAGAGAGAGGGCATGCAATACAACAAGAACTATATGAATCTTTCCTGCTAATAGTCTTTCATACAGTTCAGAGTCGAAAACATTGTGAGGTTCTAAAGTTAAATACCCCCATATATTATCTTTAAACAAAATGTTGAGACTTTCTTCAAAATAGTCTAAACCTTAATAAACAAAGAAGCCTAACTTTTTTCAATATATTAATGTCACAAAGCTTGAAACTAACAACGGAAATATGAAATAATGCAAAAGCAACATCAAAAAGCTCTTGACTAAAGGAGAAATACAGGAAGGAAAATATCCACCAGCAGGCAAATTTTATATGTTAACCAGTCTGGAGCAATATAACTGAATTACTAAAATTAATGCCAATAAAAAAACCAGACATTCATTTAAAGTACGTCACCTGACACTTTTGTGAAAAGAGGAAAAAGGCTGAAAACTGGAAAATTATAAAACCATTTCGGCATATCATAGTTAAACAGAAATCGACCAAAGAAATTAGGAGTTAACACTTGGGCGTGTTCCATATGACTCCGGGGAAATGTTCTCCTTGCTGAAATCATTTTTCAGCCTTGGAATTAAATTGTAGAAATGTTTTCTAAAAGGGAAAAATAATTTCTGTACCTGAAGTAATTTTCCTTTACAAATATTTCAAGTCTTACTCCTTATCACTTGATTCA
Source organism: Solanum lycopersicoides (assembly GCA_022817965.1). Classification (NCBI taxonomy): domain Eukaryota; kingdom Viridiplantae; phylum Streptophyta; class Magnoliopsida; order Solanales; family Solanaceae; genus Solanum; species Solanum lycopersicoides. The sequence continues at coordinate 6,657,370 of CM040625.1, forward strand.
TTCAACACATCATTGTTAACCTTTTAATATCGAAAATTCCAAACGTTATCACTACACACACTGTAATACTCCCTGTACAGTTCCCATTCTAACTTCACTACCCAACCAAACACACTATAATAACAACAGAAAATTATTTCCCAAGTTGAAATATCTCCATGCAAGACACCGTCCTTCCTTACCAAACTCACACCTTTAGTAAGAAAAGTGGCCCTCAATGACAATATTAACTCAAATTCACCAAGTCTAGACAAACAAACATGAAACTCAATCCATATATCCTCCAACAATAAAGCCTTTTAACATTTCAAGATGAAATCACACCTTAAGGGGTCGTTTAGTACGCGGGATAAAGTGGGATATCACACTATTAAGCTTGAGATTAAAATTCTACTTTGTTTAGTTGAAGTATCCCGCCTTATCTCATCGAACTTGGTATTATTTTATCCCATCTAGACGGTGGAATAAATCAGTCCCACGATTATAACTTTGTCTTTATAGTAAGAAAATGACCCTTTAACGAGAAATTTCACCAAGTCTAGACAAACAAACACAAAACCCAATTCATATATCAACCAATAGAATCAAATCATCAAACACACACAGATAAAAACTACCAATAATAAGATTTACAAAAGGGGTTTCAAATCTTTCAACATTTCAACAAAATAAAACCGACCCAGATAAAGTTCTAGCGTTAAAATCACCTGTGTAACATCTTCAGCGATGTTAAGCCCTTCAATTTCTGTACTCGATTTCGTTGGCACAGATACTGCTTTGCAAACAACAGAAGGGAAAGCAACTTTTCTGCTACCATTAAACTTGGAAAAAACGAGTGATTGAGCTCTTAAAGGGGAGATTTTGAAGAGATTATTAGCTTCAGACTTAGTGTTACAGAGAGAAGTTAAGGGATTGTTGATGAAAGATGCCATTGTTGCTTTGCTTTGCTATCTCTATCTTCCCTTTTTCTTAGGATAGATACACAAAGGGATTATATAACACAAAAAATGTCCAATGTTGTTACTATATTTATCTCTATATCAATTTTTTTTGGAATTTTCCTCAAAATATATTTTTGTTGTGCTTATAAATATTTTCCTATTATTATATTATTATACTCCTAGATTTACAAAATATTCAATAATGAGTATATATTCATTGTATTTCAAAATCTATAATAGTTAAACCCTTACGTAGTGAGGGTTTAATTGGTTTATATTAAAAAATATAATGTTAATTGATACTTTGTGTTGGATTTTTGTATATTAGATTTGAATTATTTTATTTTAAAAAAAATAAAATAAAAATATCATTGTTTTATTTTGGTCAGAATGAAAATATTTTCTTGGAAATAAGTGATTTTGTTATTAATTTTTTATTGTTTGGTTAGTAAGAAAATATTATCCCAATAGCATTTAGGTTTAATTCAGAAAATAAGTATGACACTAGACCTAAAATGTTATAATCAGAGAAATTACTATAGTAAAAAGCTAGATATTGATTTGGGATTGGAGTCGGGTCTCAAATCAACGCTAGTGGAGAGAGTTAGGGTCAGAGTTGAAACATGAGTCGGGGTCGAGTCTCGATTTGAGAGGTATTTAGTTGTTGAGTTAGATTGGGGGTAATGATTCATGGGTTAGAAGTCGAGTCTTGGATTGGGTTCGGGATTTAGGTTGAGGTCTTGATTCTAACCCCGACCTTGATCAACTTCCAAGTTTCAACTCTGACTCAACTTCCAACCTCGACCCCGATCAGGAAACTAACTCTCAACCCATGACCCAATTTTCGACTCTATCCAAGAACCTCAAATATCAAATTTCAATAAAATTGTGTTCAGTCACTTGCATAAACTGCTAGAGCTTAAAACTATATGATGCAATTTTTAATTATTTTGTTATTATCTGAATAAATTATTTTGTTTTGGTCAATATAATTATAAATCTTTTTACGTTCTTTGAAAATATAGGTTTAGAATATCATAAATTTATTAAAGAATTATTATTGTAAAACGACTTTTTTAATGATCGTCCATGATAAAGCTATAATTCAAATAAAAAAAATAACTCTACAAAGTGTCTTGTATTTTGTTGGTATCATTTATTAATTTCTATCAACTTTTTAAAAAGTTATACTACTAAAATAATATTTATAATGAATCATACCATTTATCTTTTTCTTTTTTTTCTTTCTGAATATAACATATAAAGAATAATGTTGTACCAATCAAAATATCAAATGAATCAGATGCCAACCCTGTATCTTGTCTTGGCCATAAATGACCTATCACACCACAAAAGGGCATAAAACAAATTGAAGGTAGCTATTTAAAGAGACGGTCCACAAAATAATTGAAGAAACTACTATTGTTTATATGACCTTTGTTTTGGTGAATTCAAGTTGGCTTTAGGTAGAATAATACTATTAATTGTTCGTGTTATATTAAGATATTTTATATTGATAGTTTGGTTATTAGTAAAAAAATATAGCTATCAATTTTTATTCTCCTAAACATGTACTTAAATAAAACTAATCATCGAGTCATTGATCTAAAAGCTTAGGATTAGCATAATCAATGACAACTCATAATATTTTTGCAAGTTAGCTCAATTTGTAGAAGGTACAAAACCCTCCATGCAAATTTAGACCTGAGGGTACAATCCAAAAATAAGTAAAAATAGAAAAAAAAGCTTGTCACTACTAGAAGTGGTTAAAGGAGAGGCGGGTGGAAAATGGATTAAAAAAATAAAAAATAAAATATTTTATATGTTTATATTTTTACGAGGGATTACTATTGTCATATTATGTTATTTTACTTGATATGATAATAATAATTTATAAAGCAAGTAAAACAATGTGATATGACGAGTCAATTCTATCAAGAGAACGATAACAAAGGTGATCTACAAATTCTTTCAAATAATGATATGATAAATTTGATCATGAAGACATTGTCAATCTCAAACATAAAGTATCATGTTAATATTCAAAATCGCAATATATTATCTTAGAATTTCAGTGATGCTTTAATCGGGAAAAATGAATAAATGTTACATTAGATTTTCATGATATGATTTTTTTGAGGCAGACAGACAGCTAAAAAATGTGCATGACTAAATATGTGTATCTTTTTTCTTTCACTAGAATTTTTATTGATTTTTTTCTAGTAAGATTTTATCGTTATATTTTTTTTTACTAGTAATATTTTTATTGTGTCATATATATTGAGACATAGTGAATATATATAAAACAATTGAGGTATTTGTCACCTCAATAACTCTATTTCTTTTACTAAATATATACTCTTTCTTGTCTATCTGGTCCATATTAAGTGAATTTGTAAGACAATACATTCGTTAAGAAAAAAAATTTAGAACACACTTGATTTTCACTTTTGCCTTTCAATTATTCTCAAGCTACTTTTGTGAATAAAAATAGTTCAGAATAAAATCATAAATACAAGTTAGCAATATAACTCTTTTGGACTTATCACTTAAAAAATGTAAATAAAGAATAAAAATAGAAGAAAATTTCTACAACTCTCTTCAATATTCAACAATTAACTTATATTGAACATAAAAAAGAAAAAATCTATTATTATGAACTAGGGGAGTACAAGATAACTATTCTAATAAAATTGAAAAGGCAAGGGCAAAAACATAATGGCTAGAATTGCAATAGGTCCATAAGTGTGATTAATAAAATCTCATTTGGTTTTTCCGACAATTGAAATAAGGGTACAACTTTTGATTACTGAATTTACAAGACCTATTTAGCAATAGATACAATTAAATGTCAAAAATACCCTCATAGTAGATGGAAGCATCAAACACATTCTTTGGATGCGATTTATATATCTCCTTTTCACATATGATAATTTAATTTTTGTTATACAAACAAAATTCATGATCTAGTATTTTTTTTTACTTTTATCATAATTAATTAAATATGTATTTTATTATAATCACTTAATTAGTGCCTATAATAAATTGTATTAATTTGATATGAATTATTATATCGAAGAATTACCATAAATAAATGCATAAAACTACATGTGTGTTTCTATTCCTTAATGACCTCTGATACTCCAAAAGGGCACAAAGAAAATCGAACGTGACATAAAAGAATTGGACCACAAATCATCAAAGACAATGTCATTTTACTATCGAGATTCTTCGAACAATATTTTTCTTGTATCATTTATATATTTTTATTATTTTTTATTTCATATATTTAATGAACGATATACAAATAATTACAATAAATAAAACTTATCATGATATCAAACCAAATTAAGAAAATAAAAATTGAGTAAAGAGCTCAATCGCAATTAGTAAAACTCAATTCAGAAAATCTTGAACATCAGCACAAAACTAATAAGAAAAAAAATAATAAAATTCTCTCACTGTTTATTTTTAGTATGAATAAATAATTCACCATAGAGCTCCAAGGTTTGGAACATGGTGACTCTACCCAAATAAAGTAAATTCAAAATATTATACTTTTACATGAAGCCTTGGAGTACTGATATATAAAATTGTTTTTGCGTGTCACCTATAAATCACGAGTTTTAAATTGTGGAAACAACCTGCATCAATACGAAATATGTTGAAGTAAGTTGTATTTACTTGCCCTTCCGTTTCAAAATATATTTTGTGTATCGAACTGTCTTCTGAAATGTTATACTTGGATTGGACAAGGATAGCCTTTCAAAGTCTCTTCTTGTTTAGAATTTGTATCATTATTCCCTCCCACAAAGGCATTGTACCTTACTATAAATGCCAATAACAAAACAACCCATTCCAAGCAAAATATCAAAATAGACAATCCACCAATCAATTTCAAAATTACAACACCATTTTCTTCTCTAACATATGACTTTAATTCCCCTAAAAAGTCATAACTCTTTGTAAAAATCAGCACAGAAGACGATCCTTGAAATATTGCTGTTAAAACAGTAGATACCATATGTATGGCATACCAATTGTTGGACCCCGCTAGGGTTGCAGTGTCCGTGCAACCGGGCACTGCACCCGCGATTGTGAGAATGTGGAGGAGGATGAAAAGACCACCGTATAGCGATGGGATTAGACGTAAAGAGAGGGTAAGGAAGATACAACTAGACGATGCACTTAAGAGAATATAATTGGTTAAGCGAAATATTTGATGAGAAGGATGACTGTGAGACTTGAACTCAGTTGAACTAACGATGGGAAGAGCACCCATTGAATTGAATTTGATGAAGAGTTTGAAATTTTGAATGGATTTTAGAAATTGTTAGTGATTTTGGAGGTAGAAAGATGGAGTATTTAAATAAGTGATTTGATAATGTATTGAGCCGTTTAATTAATGATTAACGGCTAGTTGAAATATTGGGGAAAAGGCATAATCCAACGGCACAAACACAGCATTAATAGATCTGGATCTAATTATTTTTTTAATGATTTGTCATAAAAGAATCACATTTTGTGGGTTTGAGAAACATTAATACCCTCTTCACATTTTGGATGGAACAATAAACGAAAAACTATCTAAGTTTGACAAATATTTCTATCATATTTATTAATTTTTTATATAGTTTAAAATAATTATGTATTATTTCACTAATTAATAATTTCATATCAATTAAATATCAAGTCTGATACACTCTGAAGAAGTACAGATACATAGGGAGAGAGGCAAGCGAGAGAGGGAGAGGGACAGAGACGAGCGAAATAGGAGAAAAGCGAATGAAAAAATCAGATACATGCGAATCCACTTGAATATAGTGTATATCTAATTATAACTCATGTATCGAAGTACATATATTTGGGGACCGAAATCTAACACGAATGACAATTTTGAACTTTATTGCTTTCTTTTTTTCCCTTTGATTATGTCGTTATTTATTATTCTATTTAGATTTTTAACGAGCCACATCATCTATAAATAAAAAAGAGCAGTGTTATGAAATAATACAATTATGATGGATGTCCATTAACTCCTAAGAAGTTGTTTCCACTACTCTACTCTATGTGGTATAGTTAAATCTCTATTGTTTTTCACCATTATAAATTTAACTCTCATGTTCTTTTACCCTCCTGTATAATTTTCATGATTGATGTCATATTTTGATAACCTTTTATATGCTTCTATAAACACTAGAAACATATGCAACAAAATTTATATTATAAACGCTTGAAAGGAAGAAAAAAGTCATCTTAAATTATTTCTTTTATTCTATATAGTTTCTCTTGATTTTATAGCGTTATTCATGTTTTTGGTACAAAAGAATTTTATAAGTTAGTATGTGTCATTACTACTACTAGCACTACACGAAACACAAATTTAGTGACAAAGCATAGGCGATTTAATTCATGTTGTCACAATAGTTACTAATTTTTTCAATAAAAATATATATGAAAGTGTATTTATATCGCCGGAAATTCCTTTATGTTGATATAATAAGACATTGTATGATTGTCAATTTAACTTCAAATAATAGTTGTAAAGATAGTAATAATGATTTACTTATTTTTCATTTGCTAAATAAGTACTTACACTAATTAATTGGTATTTAGACTCAAAGGCGGATCTAGGATTTGAAGATCGGGGGTGCCACAACATTTAAGTAAGATAAAAGGACCGGTTACTTTAATTTTGGGTTACAATTCAGGTTATTAATTTTATTTTATTTTATAAACAAATCGATCAAATGTGCCTATAGTAATATTTTCTTTTAGATATTATGTGATCAGAGATAACTAAACAATTCAATTTTTATTTTCTTTTTGGAATTAAATGTCTTATTCGCTGAAACTTTGAGAAAAAAAAGTCACGTTAAAATTTGAGCTTGTATAAACCATCTAATAATATTAACATAATATATTCATCTTCTATTGACTTTATGTGTTATTGAAGATATATAGTTGGGAGCTAATAAAAATTGTAGTTTCAGCCTATTCATCTTACTTAGCAAAAACGTCGGTGAAGATCGAAAGAACCTTTATAATAATATTTATTTGACGCTTATAATTCAGTATTCACTAATTGATTAAAAAAATAAACACGTTACACTCAAATCAATAGATTAATAATTAGTGCGAGAGAAAGTAAAAAAATAAAAATTAATTATGAAAAGGGGTCAATTTGAATTAATAAAAAATAGTAAATAAATAAGAATGAATGGAGAAAAGAAAAAGAAAGAAAGGAGCAAGCAAAAAAAATTAAATGTTGTTGCTGAGGTTCGAACCCGGGTTGACAAGTGGCAGACCCTCTCTTTTGCCATTTGAGCAATTCCATTGTATAGTTACTAGGTGGCAAATGTAATATATATTTAAGTATTATACATATATACATGTGTATACAACATCTTTTCCGAAAACACTGGGTGCCGTGGCACCCCCACTCGTACACCTAAATCCGTCCTTGTTTAGACTAATTTAATGCATCTAATGAGAATTATAAATATAGTACTTAGGTATTCAACAATATTGTTATTGAAATAAGTAATGTGAGTAGTTTCCAAATAAATTTATTTTAAGTAATTACTCAGTGATTGAAAGATTTTGCACATTACAAAAATAGCTAATTTTAGGCATATATATTAGTATTACTTTTATTGAAAAGTAACTAAGGCAAATTATGATAATAAAGATAAAAAATAGGGAAAATTATGCGGTTAAGCAAATTTATACTACTTAATTACTCATCATATGTATAGTTTGCTATAATTATCACTTATGACTAACATTATACATTAATTACGTGGGTTGACTTCAATTTGTATAATTAATCACGTTTGTATATGTATAATTCGCCAGAATATATAAATACATTTGTATAATATACAATTATCTAATCAATATACATATACAATTCACCTCTCTCTGCCTTTCTCGTTCGCCTATCTCCTCCCTCTCCAGTCTCGTCCTCCTCTCTCCTCTCTTTCCCAGTCTCGCTTTCCATATATACAAATGCATATGTATAATTACAATTATCTAAACGATATACATATACAATTAACCTCTCTCCCACTCTCTGCCCTCTCCCGCTCGCGTCTCTCCCAATATCCCTTGCCTCTCTCCTCCCTCTCGCAATTTCGCTCGCCTCTCTTCTCCCTCTCCCAATCTCGCTTGCCATATATACAAATACATATGTATTATATACAATTATCTAACTAATACACATATATAATTCACCTCTCTCCCACTTTTTGCCCCCTCTCTCTCGCCTCTCTCCACCTTATAACATGTAGCTACGAATTGTAATTATCAAACTACATCTATGAAAAGTAATTAGACTATTTTTGAATGTCTATATGTGAAAGTTCCCTATAAAATATGCCGTGAGTATTTCTTGTTTATTAATTTGAGTTCATAAGAAGGATATTTTTAGTTTTTATTTATAATAATAAAGGTATATTATATTAAAATTCTTTGTTCTATGAGATACATTTTCTGTATTTAAAATCAAATACTTATGTCTCATATAATATGAAAATTCTACTCTTACATCTCCTATGAGATATATCTCGAATTAGAATGAGAAAAATATGTTTTTAATTGGGAAATTTTTTTAAATGCCAATACTGACATTTAGTAGGCACCCTATCTCATCGATGTACTTTTTTATTTGTTAGATTTAAAAGAATACAATTATATATATATATATATATATATATATATATATATATATATATATATATATATATATATATATATATAGGGGAATCGTAGGCCCGCCTATGTGGCTCCACCACATGTCAAAATTCTTCTTTTAATTAATTTAATTCCAACAATACCCTTCCCCTCCAAACAGTCGTACCCCTACCTAAACGCGCTCCTACTACCTAAACAATGTACATCTTCCCTACCGCCACCACACTTTTACAAATTAGGCCCCCACCAAATCATCCTCCATTGATTAATACACCCTCTCCCTTCTCAACCTCCCTTTCCCTCCTATGTTTTGCACTTTTGCTATATATCTCCTCTACTACCGCCGACACAATGTAATATATTAGAGAATATAACAAGAAGATTGGAAAGAGTTGAGTTGGAACAGACTAATGGAACAAGTCAATTGTGGGGTCATTGTTAGTCAGTTTACTTGGCGTTAGCTTTAACGTGAAAGTTAGTTAGAAGATTGTTAGCAGTAGAAGGTATTTTCCATTGTAATTAGGTCGGTTAGTGTGTATATATATTACATGTATTCATTAGCTTAGAGCAGTTTGTAAGTCTTGATTTTAGAGTTGTATACAAAGTTTTATACTCCTTTGATATGAAATGAATAGATCAACTTTTCCAATAGTTCATCTCTGAGTGTATGATTATTGTGCAGTTTAACATGGTATCAGAATAATCAATGTTTTGGATCCAGGTTTTTTAGTAGCTTCAAGTTGCAGAATCATGACAAAGAAGATCATTTACCAAGAGTTGTGCAAAGTGGAATTTAGCTCGTTGGAATGGAGAACTATACCTTGTGAAGTCGTGCAATGAAATTGGATTTGTTAACGAAGAAAAAATTGGGATTCATCAATGGCAGCATCCAGGGAGTTGATTTTAAAGATGATATTGAAAAAATAACAATGGGGTAGGTGTAATGTGATACGCTCAAACTTACTTCTCAAATAAGAAGTAAAGCGATCGTATCAAGTAAAGAACCCAACTAATGAGGTTGGGATCGATCCCACAAGGAAAATAGTTCAGACTTAACTTTATTCTATTATTACTATTATTTAGCCAACTATTTTCCGAGAAAACAAAAGACAAAAGGGGGATTTTATTTCTAAATTAATGAAAATGATTAACTAAATAAAAATGAACAACTAACAGCTTCAGCTTTCGGAGTTTAATCAAATTATAAAAGTAACTAGGGCTTAAGTGTTCCCCACAGGTTCCTAACTTGATAAATCTAACTATAACAATTCTATCCTAATATCTTGCATGTAAAGTGATAAGTTATGTATCTCTAAATCCTTGGTCCGGCATCTAGAGAATTTCACTCTGCACCTTGGTCCGGCTACGTGTGTTGCTATACTAACCCTTATCTTTACCTCATATTAAACATTGTATTCGGTATTTGACTAAGTTATTAACTCATACCAACCAATACTAGCCTATTAGATAGTCTACACTAAATCTATGTTGATAATTCTTTTCCTTTATCTACCTCCTTGGTCCGGCAGGTAGCATTAAGGCGAGTTCTAACGTTGGTCATCCGTTAAAAAGACTTCTACACGAAAGAATTATCAATACATGAAAGACACCATTCTAGAATTGTTATTTTAGTTAGATTTTTACCTTGTTATTCACCCATGGTTCCCACAACCCTAGCTATGGGGTTTAGTTACCCATGTTCATAATTACACAATTCATACTGTTAATGGAAGAATTCATGCACTTACTTTTATGAGAACGAATAAATTCCAGAATTTAACTTGATCAATCAACAAAATCACCAACAATCAATTCCGGAAAAAGTATCTTAATTCCCAAAATCGAGAGTTCAATACTATAACAAGAGAACTAAAAATTATTCAAAAAGTCTAACTCCAAAAACGAGGTTTTTCAAACTATTTATAATAAAAACAAAATCTAATCAAAGAAGGATTCTATTTACTAAAAATCTGTCCAAACACGTCTGGGTCGACGGACCACGTGACGGACCGTCACGGACACGACGGACCGTCATGGCCTCCGTCGTCCCATACTTCACACATTCTTCTGCTGCTTTCTTCATTCCCCTCGACGGACAGGTATGACGTACCGTTTCAAGCACGACGGTCCGTCGAGGGTCTCCGTTCCAAAATACTTGAACTTCTTGGAATTTGGGTACTGGGACTACTTCTCTGATCATCACGACGAACAAGCAGGACGGACTGTCCGTCATGGACTTCCGTAATCCCACACTTGGTCAGACTTCCCCATCTTCCTTCAGCAACTTCTCTCCTCACTACGATGCCACCTACGAACCGTCACAGCCTCGACGGACCGTCATAAGTTCCGTATGTGGTCTCTTCTGCATTTCTTTCTCAAAAATTTTCGCGTTCATCCTTGGACAGATTTTCTGCAAACAAAGAGAAACTTACATAAAAATCAACACAAAAAGGATGTCGACACACACTAAACTTAAGGAAAAAGCATTAGAAATACCGTGAAACCACGGTATATCAACACCCTCAACTTAAATTCGTTGTTTGTCCTCAAGCGACGCACTATGACTCACTACAAAATCTTTGTACAAGAGTATCCATATTTTAACTTTCGCAATCATTTGGCTATCAATCCCGATCATTCTCATTATGTTCATGCATGGTATCACTATTAGGCATTGACTTCTGTAGAATCAGATCATGACACAGACTCACTACGCAATGACACCTATCCTCTTTAATTTCTCACCGAGGTGTTAATATTTTCGGTGTTGCAACTACTATCCTCACTTCAAATAACATCCTCATTTTTCACACAATGATTTTAGTTTGAGTATAAGGATCACTTTTCGACACTCACTCTCAGAACAAATTCACAACTCATTTATACATATTGCCATAGCTTGCCCTTATTTTCACTACTTCAAGTTCGCCATACAACTCTTAGGATCACAATAGGACTTTTTAAGATTGTAACATAGGCTCAGGGTCAGGTAGGGTATATTTAGGTATACTTTAGTGACTTGTTGCCCTCCTTGACATATCGGCTAAGCGTACCACCTTTTTATCATTTTATTTTGCCCTATTTCTCAATTTTCTTTTCACCTTGCTGTTTTCCCTTTCTTATCCTTATATGTAAGTGATTTTTCTCTTTTCTTGTGTTTATTTGCTTCATATGTATATTTATATATATATTATTTTTAGTCACTTCTGTTTTGTTCTTTCTTTCTCTTCATTCTTTCAACCCCACTTTCCGGGGTTTTCCTTATAACAGCCACCCTCAACTCATGATTTTGCCATGAGTCAAGGTTCACAATACCCATGGTTGGGTCAGGGCCAAAACAAGGTTGCTTTCTGCATTAGCCACCCTCAACTTATGCTTTTGGCATAAACTGAGGTGCACATGTCCAAGGAGGGACCAGGGCCAACACATTGTTCCTACAGAAGATCATTTGGGGTGAAAAAGAAAGATCTATTTTAATCTCAATTCATTTGGATCAAAAAGGGATTAACTTCATTTGGTTTTCTGTTATTTTTTTGGCTCAAGATTGGCTATTTCGAACAAGGGCCTATGATCCTTTCCTAATTGATTGATTTGACTCACTTTTAGCAGGACTAACCAGGCAAGTTCTAGCTCAGTGTTGATGGTGGACATTCGAATTCACCTCACACTCACTTGACATTCCTTACATTCCCAGATTATTAGACACCTAGTTCAAGTCTTAGATTCAGGATCATGCAATAGTGTATCTTTATTTCATGTTTCAAACCACACAATTATCACTTACTATGCCTAGTCATGCATCATTTTGATTATCGGGATATCATATTTGTTTTAGCCATCATGCTTCAGATTTATACTATGTACATAAGATATGACATGCCGGTTCAACAATAAAAGTAATCATTCTTTTGGGGAAAAAGAACACAGGCAAGAAAACCCCAAAAGAGGATCGTGAACTTGGGCTACTCAGAATTCACCCAAGTACTCACTTTCCATTTACCCCACCCCCAACAAAAAGATATGCAATTGTCCCCAATGCATAAAAAAACTAAAATACGCGAAAGGTAAGTGAAGCAAACCTGAGGCGCTAAGCGCCGGCGATCAGCAAGCTGGTGGGTCCAGTTCACCGGAACCCACTCCCTGCATAGTCTGGACACCCTCAGTAGTGTCCTCAGCATCAACAGCACCATCAGTAGTGCCTCCCACAGTATCTACAATCTTGTAGCTAGACGCCCCGGCAGCTAACTCTACAACCCTCAATGTACGGGCCTCCTCGTCAGCAATCGAGGCTCTCCTCGCAGCCTCCATCTCACGGCGCTCCTTCTTCCTCGCCCTAGCCTCATCCTCCTCTCGAACCCTCCGTCTCTTGGCATGCTCTCGTGGGGGAGGTGGTGGAACATCAGAAGTGGCAAAAAGAGCAGCCATCACTGTGTCCTCAGCAGGCTCTGCAGAAGGGGCCTCGGACTCAGGTACCCTCGCCTCTAAGATCGTATCAAGATCAACCCGCAGTCTCTCAACCGCAGCCTGAAGGGTCGACATGTCCACCGGAGGTGCTGGTCGGGCTAGCACTCGTAACTCAAAAGCGTCTAAGCGCTGATGTACCTCTGCGATCTTCCTCTCTGTGTGCTGTGCCATCTTGCGCTCCATGCGCTCCTCTGCCTCAGCAATAGACTTCTGCATCCAAGGCTGGATGTGATGCAGAAGTGTAGCCATCTATGCCTCGAGTTTCTGGACCCAGCAAGTGGGACCAGAGTGGCGGAAGGAGCCGAGCGAGAGGAGATAGGGGCAGTGCTACTACCCGGGATAGACTCGACCGGGGTAGTGTCAGTGTGTGCATAAACAGCCTGGGAAGCCGCATGAGCATGCTCTATGGTATCTGCCAGGTTCTCACCGAGTGGGACCACCTCCGGGCGGGGACCTCTGCGTGGAGCCAACTCATTGGCCTCATCCCTGATGAGGCCGATGTCAACATTTCCTTGCGGGGTCCTGAGCTGGTCAATGTGCCAAATGGGCACACCTGCGGATCTGCATAAAGAGAAAACTATGCAAGGAAAAGGGTAAGTCGTGGTGACCTTGAAGGCCCTCTCGTGATGACCGCCTGTAGAAGCCAAGCGAAGTCGACCTCGAACCCTGCCATCATTGCGGCCATCAGAACTGCACGATCCCATATGACTATATTATCAGCAGCAGTGGGGGAAAGGCAGTGGCAGACTAGCAACCAAAGAAACTTGGCCATAAAGGTCAAGTTGGCATTCCTGATGGCTCCCTTTGGATCCATCACCCAATCGGCAACCTCTCCATCAATAGATAAGTGCTGGGCCATCCACCTCTTGGTGGTCTCTCTCAGCGATGGCTCACGTAAGAACCGGCCCTTTTTAATAATTTGCCACCGGTAGTCGAACTCGGCGGTGAGAGGTGTCCTGGTGGTATCAACATCCTCGCCGTACAGATATCGGCGGATGGCTGGCAGGGAGATGTCGACCTGTATGTCGCGTACTCGGATGTGCTCAAGTGGGGCATGTTTGGCGGGGGCAACCCGCCTATCTATCTGTGATCGGAGAGTGGCCACATAAGAGACATAGAACTCTCGGACCAACTCCTCACTGTAGCGGCCCAAAGAACGAGCCGTCCACTCCAGCCGGTGTCTGGTGAAAAGAGTGCGAATATACGGCATGGTGGGGAGACTTCACGTAAGGACCCGCCTCTCCAGTGTAAGGGTCCGTGTCATGACGCCTTTGTCATTGAGAACCTTGGCGTCTAAGTATACTTTGTATTGCCCGTCGACACACCACCGGTTGGGCTGGTCGGCAACCGGGGCAGGAACTCCAGTTGGTGAGCCAGGAGTGGAGTCAGTGCTGTCAGCCTCATCATCCGAGGCAGACTGTGTAGTTCTGGCGGGGGCAGAGGCTTCTGCGGACCCGGAAGCTTCCTCTGACCACGAAACTCCTAAGGAGCCAGATGCTCTTTCGTCTGGGGCAGCTGACCCAGAAGGTGTGCTGGTCAGTGTGCGCTCCTCATCAGACTGGGAGACAGTGACTACGCCGGACGCCACCTTCTTGGGCGTGACTCTCGGTGCCCGTGGAGCTCGTGCTGTAGTAGCATTGCCTGGGGGCACGTACTCGGGATCATGCTCATCATCAGAGCCTATCACCAGTCGGGCAGACGGGGCGACAGATTTGGAACGCCCACGTGCGTAAACGCAATCTTGTTTAGGTGCCATGAGAGGTAGTCCCTGTAACGAATCATCATTAGTACTAGAAGGAGCAAACATGACAAGAAAAAATTGAGACAAAAATACACATAAATTCAAAGCAGTGTTAACAACTCTGAAGTAGCAGTAAGGCACGACGGACCTGGTGACGGCCCGTCGTGTATATGAATGACCGTCATGGGGTCCGTCATGTAATACTTAACAATATAGATTATCAGAAGGAAGGTCTCTGACTGGTACGACGGTTGTACAGGATGGGCCGTCGTGGGCATGACGGTCCATCACATGTGTCCGTCAGTGGACACTTAGAAAAAGTGTTGAGATCCTTGGGACAGGGGTTTCTGACAACCACGACGGTTGTGCAGGACGAATGTCACATGTGTCCGTCAGTGGACACTTAGAAAAAGTGTGAGACCCTTAGGACAGGGTCTCTGACCGTCACGACGGTTGTGGACGGACCGTCGTGGTATGACGGTCCGTCACATGTGTCCGTCAGTGGACACTTAGAAAAAGGTTGAGACCCTTAGGACAGGGTCTCTAACCGTCACGACGGTTGTGCAGGACGGACCGTCGTGGGTATGACGGTCCGTCACATGTGTCCGTCAGTGGACACTTAGAAAAAGTGTGAGACCCTTAGGACAGGGGTCTCTGACCGTCACGACGGTTGTGCAGGACGGACCGTCGTGGGTATGACCATCCGTCACATGTGTCCGTCAGTGACACTTGGAAAAAGTGTAGAGACCTTAGGACAGGGTCTCTGACCTTCACGACGTTGTGTAGGACGGACCGTCGTGGGTATGACGGTCCGTCACATGTGTCCGTCAGTGGACACTTAGAAAAAGTGTTGTGGGGTGTTGGGACGGACCCTATGACGGTCCGTCGGGGGTACGACAGTCCGTCATCGGGTTTTCGTGCTGTCATTCAGAGACAGAACTGGGAATGCCACAATCAACCCATGTGATTCAAACCAAAGACCCAACATTTCCCTAACGCTCTTTAACCTAAATGCCTATCAAATTTACAAGTCTAAAGCCCTAATTTCTCGAGTTTTATCAAGGCATTTCGTGGGACTAATAACCTAGGGTAGACAAGGTATGGTCAAAGATCAAAGACCCACATGCTAATAGTAAATAAAAAAAACCAAAATGAAGAGTAAATGGGTAGAGTTCAGAAACACATACCTTGGAAGAGGAGAAAACAACACGAAGTGATGGCACCCAACAAGAAAAACTGAGAAGCACAGCAGCAGACTCCGACCAAGAAAGGAGATTTGGGATGGGGAAAGGGAGAATGTGGGGAATTTGGGAAGGAAGGAAGTTGAAAGGGGAGGAAATGGGAGAAAGAGGGAAAAACGGTTTAATGAAGGGGTGGGGAGTTTAAAAAGTTTTAAAACTTTTGAAATTCCTTAGCCGGGTCGGGTCGGGTTGCTGGGTAATGAAGTGACGAAACCCCGATGACGGTCCGTCACAGCTGTGACGGTCCGTCATGGGTTCCGTCGCATGTGCCCTAATTTTTCAAAAATAAAGAACGTACCTGGCACGACGGAGTAATGCGACGGTCCATCAGGCGTGACGGTCCGTCGATGTATCCGTCAGTGAATGTGGCAGAGTAATTTTCTGCAGAACTTCCTGGAGATGTGCTACCTGAAAATTTACCCCATTAGTAGAAAATGCTACCGTTACTAGAAAGAAAACTATAAATTGGTTAGATGATACATATTGGGTTGCCTCCCAACCAGCGCCTGATTTAACGTCGGGCACGACTGAGGAACACTCGATTACTCAGACTTCATCAAGATGATATGCTCAATCACCTCATTCGCCGATTCCGCATGACCTATATAGATTTTTAGACCTTGTCCGTTCACCTTAAACCGCACACCTTCCTTGTTTTCCAACTCAACCGCTCCATGAGAGAATAGTTGAGTGATCAAGTAAGGGCCAGTCCATTTGGACTTGAGCTTGCCCGGAAACAAGCGCAATCTAGAGTTGAATAAAAGTACCGAATCCCCAATCATAAACTCCCGTTTCTCGATTTTTAGGTCATGGTACTTCTTCATCTTTTCTTTGTAGAGGGCTGAGCTTTCATAAGCTTTTAGGCGAAATTCATCGAGTTCATTTAACCAATTTAACCGTTGTTCTGCAGCTTCGTTCCAGTCCATTTTTAACTTCTTCATAGCCCACATGGCTTTATGCTCTAATTCAACCGGAAGATGACATGCTTTCCATATACTAGTTGGTATGGGGACATACCTATGGGAGTCTTATACGCTGTCCGGTAGGCCCAAAGAGCATCATCAAGCCTCCTTGACCAATCTGTTCTACTAGCGTTCACTGTTTTTGACAAAATCTGTTTGATCTCCCTATTTGATACTTCAACTTGCCCACTAGTTTGAGGATGGTAAGGAGTGGCCACATTATGGCGAACCCCATATTTCTCCAATAATCCCTTGAACAATTTGTTGCAAAAGTGGGATCCCCATCACTAATAATTGCCCGTGGGGTACCAAATCGAGAGAATATATTCTTTTTCAAAATGCAGTGACACTCTTCCCCTCATTGTTCGCGAGGGCGATAGCTTCCACCCACTTAGATACATAATCAACTGCTACTAAATATACTTCATTCCATGAGAACTCACAAACGGACCCATAAAGTCAATACCCCAAACATCAAATAACTCAATCACAAGAATGGGTTTAGAGGGAGCTCTTGCTTTCTTGAAATGCCCATCTTTTGGCATCTATCACACGCTTTGGTGAACTCATGAGCATCTTGATGAATAGTTGGCCAATAGTAACCACATTGTAAGATCTTATGAGCAGTCCGGATACCACTATGATGTCCACCAAAGGGTGAGGAATGGCATGCCTCTAAAACACTCAACATCTCAACTTCTGGCACACAACGCCGAATAAGCCCATCAGCACAGTCCTATATAAGTATGGTTCATCCAAAAGAACTTCTTCACATCGTACATGAACTTTTTCTTTGATGAAAGACAAGTCCGATGGAACAATATCACTAGCTAAGAGTTCGCAAAATCTGCGAACCATGGAATCAAGTCTTGTGAGGCAGCCAATACATGCTCATCGGGGAACGTGTCATCAATATCAGTCTTATCCCCCAACTCTCTCATAGCTTCATCTTCTAAACGGGACAAGTGATCAGCAACTTGATTTTCGGTCTTTTCTATCCCTTACCTCAAAGTCAAATTCTTGCAGTAGTAATACCCAACGAATCAACCTCGGTTTCGCATCCTTCTTTGCCATCAAATATCTCAGGGCTGAATGGTCAGTATGCACTATAACTCTAGTACCTAGCAAATAGGAGCGAAATTTTTCAAAAGCAAATACTACTGCAAGGAGCTCTTGTTCAGTTACTGTATAGTTCTTCTGAGCTTCATTGAGGGCTTTACTAGCATAGTAAATGGGATGAAGGATTTTGTCCCTTCTTTGTCCCAATACCACAGGGCAACCCCACTCGCATCGCACATCACCTCAAATGGACTGCTCCAATCCGGAGAAATAATGATAGGTGCACATACCAATTTTTCTTTTAGCTCGCCGAATGCTTTAAGACATGATTCATCAAAATAAAATTTACAATCTTTCTCCAGCAGTTTGCACAACGGATGTGCAATTTTTGAGAAATCTTTGATGAATCTCTGTAAAACCTGCATGCCCAGAAAGCTTCTCACACCTTTACAGAGATAGGTGGAGGAAGTCTCTCTATTACCTCGACTTTGGCTCGATCAACCTCTATGCCTTTTCTGAAATGCGATGGCCAAAACAATACCTTCTTTCACCATGAAGTGGCATTTTTCCCAATTGAGTACTAAATTGCAGTCTTCACATCTCTTAAGAACCTCAGATAAATGGCTCAACACCGCTCGAATGATTCACCAACCACAGAAAAATCATCCATAAAAACCTCAATAGTATCTTCCACCATGTCGGAGAATATTGACATCATACATCTCTGAAATGTGGCGGGTGCAATTGCACAACCCAAACATTCTCTTGAACGCAAAGGTCCCATATGGACAAGTAAAAGTGGTCTTCTCTTGATCTTCTGGTGCAATAGAAATCTGATTATACCCGAATAACCATCAAGAAAACAGTACCACCCTTTCCAGCGAGTCTATCCAACATCTGATCCATGAAGGGCATGGGAAAATGGTCTTTTCGGTCCATGCATTTAATTTCGGTAATCCATACACACCTCCATCCAGTCACCGGTCTCATTGGAAAAGTTCATTTTTTTCATTGGGGACCACAGTCATTCCCCTTTCTTAGGTACACACTGAACAGGGCATACCCAACTACTATCGGATCGATATATTACTCCAGCATCCAACCATTTTATGATTTCCTTCTTCACGACCTCTTGCATAGGTGGATTTAAGCGTCTCTGGTGCTCAATACTTGGCTTATGATCGGGCATGAGTTGGATTTTATGAAAACAAATACCAGGAGGGATCCCAATAATGTCCGCAACAGTCCACCCAATAGCTCTTTTGAACCTTTTTAGCACTTTCACCAAACTCTCAACTTGTTATTTATTCAGGTCTGATGCAATGATTACCGGCAATGTGTCACCGTTTCCTAAGAATTCATACCTGAGATGAGGTGGGAGAGCTTTTAGTTCTAACTTTGGAGCCTCCTCTATAGATGGTTTAGCGGGTGGAGACTCGCGATTCTTTATGTCAAGCTCATATTTCTTTGGTTTAAACCGAACATTACCACGATCAAGAGCAGCGACTAATGACCCATATTCTTCAATGCATTCATTATCAAAATTCATTATAACTGCCGCCAGTGCTTCTACACCTAGACGTTCTTCTATTTGTGTCTCGGGTGATTTACCAACTTTGTAAGATATAGCAGATACCGATTGGAGCTCACCACTCTGCAGCATGGACCTACAAATGTTGAAAGTCACTTCTTCATTATTCAACCAAAATTTCATTTGCCCCTTTTCCATATCAACTAAGGTCTAGTCGTAGCAAGAATGGTCCCAAGAATAATAGGCACCAAAATCGACTTCACAATCAAGAATAAAAAATCTGCCGGAAATATGAACGACTCCACTTTTACTAGCACATCATGGAGTATCCCTATAGGCCTTTTTACTGTTCGATCGGCCATCAGTAGCCGCATCGCAGTGGGCTTTGGATCACCCAACCAATTCTTGTAAATCGAGAGGGGCATGAGATTTATGCTTGCCCCCAGATCACATAATGCTTTCGCAAAATGTAATAACCCAGATTGTACAAGGATAGTGAATGCCCCGGATCTTCTTTCTTTTGCACTAAAGACCTTGTAGCAATCACTACAATGCTGCATTCTGTCATCATCCTCAAAAGTGACGATCTTTTCTTTGTAACCAATCTTTCATAAACTTGGCATAACCGGCATTTGTTCAAGAGCTTCTACAAAGGGACATTGATAGAAAGCTGCTTCAACATT
>CM040625.1:6677711-6694364 GCA_022817965.1 Solanum lycopersicoides
GTTATAAAACGCCGATATTTATACCATCCTCGGTCTTTTTCACTAATCTTTGAGGAAAGGGGGGGGGGTATAGGCATGGGATACCTTTTTAGGCACTTCAGCATCTTTTTTCAATGTTATCTTCTGCTTCATCACTAACCTCTACCACTTATCATAATCTCATCACCTTTTCCACAATAGACGGCATAAGTGGGTCAAATAGTTTTGTTTTACACCACGTAGTAATGCCATACAGGTCCATCTATTTCGAAATTTGGACAGTGTTGCTAGGGAGAGTGCCCGCGTTACCGTGTGTTCACAGTCACAGATAATTGCGGCATTTGCAATTCAAGCTGCTTAATCGATATGGCATGGTATCGACTTTCTGCCAATACCCGCTACATACTCCTTAACTCTTTCGTGTGTTCATCACTAGCATCGAACCTCCTCATATCTTGTGCAAACATATCCTAACTCGTGTCATACTACCTCCATCATCCCTAGGAGCAACTTCATGATTTTTGAGAGGAACATAGGGCCCACTCCATTCATTTCTGTTATCATAGTTACCCCTATTGAAGTTGTTGTCACGGTTGTTGATTTCCATCACGGACATAATTACCCTCACGGTTGTAGTTATCATAGTTTCGACCTTGATTCCTTGACCTTGGCGCCAATTCTCCTGTATTGGAGCCTTGGGCATTCGGGCGAAAACCCCGTCTGATCATTTACTGCATAAGAATCTTTCTCATAATAATATTCATCAGTTGGGTGGTGGTTGTTTAGACAAGTAGTTCAACTGCGTTTATCTTTTCTGCACCCCCGAGTGACATGTTTTAACACCAACCCAAGCTCAGTTTCTCATCGTGCCATCCTTCACGAATCTCATCTGTGGCTGGGTTGTGTGTTGGATTGCACTGCAAAGTATTTCTCCCAGTATCTGACTTCCTAGTACTCCATGCTTTATTATTCCGGGAAGATTTTCTCTTAATTTCGGCAATTTCAGCAATAAGGACACTCCCTATAAAGAACCACCTGCTATAGTATCCAAATACCGCTTTATATTATCATCCTGTCCCCGGTAGAAGTATTCTTTCAGTGACCATCATCTTTGCGGTGATTGGGACACTTCTAAAAAAATGAAGTGAACCTATCCCAAGAAACTGCTAACTGACTCTTCCTGGTAGTGCCACAAAGTTGTTCACTCTGTCTTGTGATTTAGTTTCTTGGAATATCGGGTAGTAACGTGCTAAGAAAACGTTCCTTAGTTTGGTTCCAAGTGAAAATTGAGTTATAAGGGAGCTCAGTGAACCAAATAGTAGCCTCTCCCGCAGTGAGAGAGGAAATACTCTTAGCCCTATTACATCCAAATTCAAATTCAGGCCTCCCTACACAACTTTAACACACTGCCCTCACCTTAGCTATATTGGCATGTGGTCCTCAGACGGTAGTCCTGAAAAAAAACCTCTAGCAGTGAGCATTTGCATTAGACTACTAGTGACTACAAAGGTGTGACCTTCTGGTAGAGGGGCAAGACAAGTGGCCCATCAGAATATTGAAATATTATCATAACCTCTATAGTATTCTGAGTTCGTGGAGCGGGATTTTGTCCCCTTTGTGCATCTTGACCAGGATTATCAGGTAATAGATCGACAATGAGAATCAACTGGAGCTGGGATGTTCTCGTTGGATCATCATCATTTATACCCAAGTTTCGATTCATATTGCATAGTGTACGCTCTAACTCATGATCGTAGGGAAACAAAGTTCTCTTCCTCTCCGTGTATTTGGCATACAAGGACGTTAGTTCTGCAAAAAAAAATAAAAAACAACAGAAAAAGTATAAAATCAGGAAAATATTGACTAACTTTAGTAATAAGTTTAACTTAATCTAAAAGCTACTTTCCCCGGCAGCGGCGCCAAAATTTGATACGCTCAAACTTACTTCTCAATAAGAAGTAAAGCGGTCGTATCAAGTAAAGAACCAACTAATGAGGTTGGGATCGATCCCACAAGGAAAATAGTTCAGACTTAACTTTATTCTATTATTACTATTATTTAGCCAACTATTTTTCCGAGAAACAAAAAGACAAAAGGGGTTTTATTTCTAAATTAATGAAAATGATTAAACTAAATAAAAATGAACAACTAACAGCTTCAGCTTTCGGAGTTTAATCAAATTATATAAAGAACTAAGGGCTTAAGTGTTCCCCACAGGTTCTAACTTGATAAACTTAACTATACAATTCTACCTTTTTTCGAGCTATCTTCTGATTCTTAATAATGCTATCTGGCTTATCTAGCTGCCACACTTTTGTTTGTTATATTTAGTTGGCTGCTGGTGTATACAATAGATCAGGTATTAAGATTGTTCTCATAACAACAATCTCATCGATTCGGCTTGAGGATTTATTTTTTTCATTTGAATTGATCTTGGATTTGAGTCTCAGTATCAATATTTTTGGTTTTGCCTCTGTCAAGATGATGAAGATGTACTTTGATACCTGGAAGTTTGAATCCTCTAGTACTCCCTTTTGTTTGTTTGTTAGGTTTTGACTTATGTCGAAGAGCTTTCGTAGGAATATATCACAAAACTAGACTACATATCACTATTTGAACCATCACTGTAAAATAGAATTAGTTACGAATTTCATTGTTAATTCGTCACTTGACTAATCGACAAACATCGTTAGATGCAAAATCAATGATTGAATTTGCACAAGATTATAGGTTGTGAATTCCGTCAACATAATAAGATTAGAAGTTGGGTCAGTGATTTCGAGGATTCTAAATTTCTTCGAGATCCAACTTCATATTCAACAAAGCAATGAATATTTATTTTTCCAACCTCTTCTAGTAAAAATCCTCAATCCGTCAAAAATATTGTGAGCAATTTGTTTCAGTATACAATAGGTACATGATTGATAAAGAAAATTATCTTTGAAAAAGAGTACTATACCTATTCATTTCATTTCAATTTATATGACGATGTTTAATTAGATACGAAATTTAAGAAATATTTTTTCAGAACGGAGGAGTCGTTTGATTTGAACTCAAGTTAAGATGGAATAAGTTATGATAGGATAAGTTATGCTAAGATTATTTTTTATTGAGTGTTTGGTTTGTTATATTCAAAATAATAAAATTTAAGAAAATTTAATTTGTTTACAAAAATACCCTTCATGAATGTGAAAAGTGATGTATAAAAAAGATTTAAAGGAATATTTTTGTCATTTACTTATTTTATTCCGAAATTACTATATCACTCAAGACGAGGTATAACTTATCCCGAAATAAAAGAGTTCAACCTTGAATTTGTATCGCCGCTCAATAAAATTCTAAAAAAAAGATCTTTACACGATTGTTTTCGTTGAGACAAACTTTTGTTGTCCATCAGACATATAATCAATTGAATAGATTCAATCCCTTTGAAATATACTGAACATTTTTAAAAAATAATTTGAAACCACATGATGTACTTAAATGTTGACAAAGGTAAATAGAACTAATTAATGTTTTTATTCATAGATGATGAAGAAAAGCCTAGACTTCATTATTGACACAATATCAACAAAGCATTCCCTTGGGCCTTACTTGGAGTTGCTCAAGATTAATGGAACCCTAGCAATTGTGGGTGCACCTTCTAAGCCTTTGGATTTTCCAATATTACCCTTGATATATGGTATGTCTTACATTAATTATACATAAACCTTTTACTTATTCAGTTACTTGTTTATTTATAGGGAAAAGACTCAAATATATCATCGAACTTTCAGAAAAGACTCATTTATGATATCAGTTAAAAGTTTGGCTCATTTATGCTATTGCCGTTAAAGAAAAGACTCATTCATGTCATTATTTTTTAACTTTGGTTTTGCAAAACAATTTTTGACACGTGACCAATTATAATTCAGCTACGTCATCAATTTTTTTAATTAAAAAAATCATAATTCTGAAAAAAATTGATTTTTTTTACTAAATAAATTGATGACGTGGTCGAATTATAATTGACCACATTATCAATTTTTTTAATAAAAAAAATCAAAATTCTGAATAAAAATTAATTTTTTATTTATTTCATTAATAAAAAAAATTGATGACGTGGCCGAATTATAATTGGTCACGTGTCAAAAATGGTTTTGCAAAACCAACGTTAAGAAATAATGACATGAATGATCATTTTCTTTAACGGCAATGACATAAATGAGCCAAACTTTTAACTGATGACATAAATGAGCCTTTTCTGAAAGTTCGATGTCATATTTAAGCCTTTTCCCTTATTTATATTATATAGTTTCTTTATTAGCTATCATTCAATAATTAAAATGGCTTGATGATCAATATATATATATATGTAAGAGGACAGTGAAAGGAATACACAACATTCTCTCACTTCCTAACTTGAGTGTGTATGCTTAAGATACATTACCTTTTTTTACTTTTTCTTTGTGATTCGAATTCACAACCTCATGATCAGAGGTGGAGGGTGCATACCATCATAGCGACTCCTTTTGTCACCAAACTAATAGGCTTCAGATATGTCAATACACATTTGTTGTAATTATACAACAAAACTCTGAGCAATATGGTTAACAACTACTAGTACAAGATAAAAATGCAAGAACCGCGATATATATAGCTACTCAACGATCCGATTTTATTAGTTTTTTCTTTTGACATTGTTTAAGATTAATACACAAAAAACAAGGCACCTACTAATTCATTACTCTTTTAAGTCTTATCAAATGAAAAATGAAGCTTTGAAGTCTCATGTACTTCAAAGCTTGGCCATCAAACCAGTGGTAGTGTGTTTTGCTACACTAGTATTTTCCGTGACATCGCTTTCTCTGCTTTCTGAGTCACATCCAGAAGGCGGAGGAACATCAACAGCCGGAGAGCAGTTAAAGAATCCATGGGGCTACACCAACACATACACGAAATAAACAACATATAGTGATAGAGATACGTAACATAACATAACATTCTCATATATATATACCTGAAGCATAAAACCAATGTGTTCCACTGGCATAACAGGCCAATCTTCCAAACGAGGAACGTGTGTGATTCCAAATATGTACCTGAAATAAACATTGAACACGCGTACTTTTTGATCCTTACAGAGGTTGTTAACGTTCCATGTCTAGTATAACTTGTTGTCGAGAGAGAACTAACCAGAGGACAGTATCACTTTCTTCCAGAGGACGGTCTTGCTTGACCCAAGAAGCTAATCCTTCGCCAGCACGGGGATTTTGATTAGGAAACTCTCCTCCTGGAAAATCTTCTCCAGGTGCATATTGTGTTACCCATAGATTGTGCTTCAGAAATGCAGCCCTTCGCAAAAACTTTGCCTCGGGACCAGCCAATGGCAAACAGTTTGGACCAGGTACAAGCTTGTACCCTGTTAGTTGTCCTGTTCTATTAACTGTTCTGGTATTCCGAACCTACAAATCAGAAAGTTCATAGTCAAATTTATGCAACACAAATCGGTCTTAAAGATTATGTTGCTTGGATACTCTAAAAACATCGAGGCAACATGGTGGATTCTCCAAAAATAATGCATCTTTGGAGGATTTCACAAGGGTGCAACAACATTGTTAGAGGACCGGAGCAACATAACTAAAGAAAAAATTGGTCGAAAATAGGTCCATAGAAGCTAGGTGCTCAATTTCAGTTCAACAACAACATATCCAGTGAAATCTCACAAGTGGGGTCTGAGGAGGGTAGAATACACACAGACCTTACCTCAACCTTGTGGAGGTCGAGAGGTTGTTTTCAAAGGACCCTCGGCTCAAATACAACAAATCAAATTAGTTATGAAAAGGAAAAACGACTATGAAGAAAACAAGGTAACTCCATCTCACATATTTTGGACGTTGTGGCCTCAGTTATATAGCTACATTCTATTACCGGTTGCCACAAGAGGACTATCCTCCTTTTCAGGTCTCATAGTACGCGACAAAAATATTAAATAAAGGATAATAGAGTCAGTTAAAGACTCTTACAATCCAATGACGAGCAGAGAATGGATCACAATCGCGCATTGCTTGCAATTCAGACCTAAGCAATGTTTCTTCAGCATAGAATGCATTATTATGAATATTTTCCTTCCCAGGTTCTTCAACTTTAACATTTACTTCAACAACCTAACAAAAATAATTATAATTACCAAAAACATGTTACTGTTGCGAAAAAAAATAATCATGATTGACCATTTAAATCAACTAACTAGATGGATACCTGATTGTGTGCTTCTCCAGGCTTACAATCAACTGCCATATTCATTCGTGCAACGAAGAAATGTTGATGAACTGGTGCATACAATCCTGGTGCAATTGTAGTGCCATATTTGCGATATTCTCCAGGTTGCAATGCTCCTAAACTAAGAATTCCTGTGAGTTTAACTTCTGCTTCAATTTTCCCATCCTGAAATTGCGTATATTGTACAAACAGTTATAAAATGTTCAAAGTGAAAGGTATTGATTGATATTTCAATCGTCGTGATGATTTTCTTTAACTTGCCTGGTAAAAGTGCCAGTAGAATGCATATTCGTAATTGGCAACTGTACAAACAAAAGACACTGTCAATCGTCTAGAACGTCTAACTTCAGCAAGTCCAGTTCTCCAATCTTGATGCTTCCAAAGCATTCCATGATCTTCTTCATGCAAGCATACACAATTCTCTGTTGTTTCAACTCCGCCTGTGAAATTTGTAAAATGTGCATCGAAGTACTTTATGTATCCTAAACAATCACATCCCTGCAAAAATTATTTTTGCTGTAGTACATAAGCAAGTAAGTAGAGTCGAGAAAATTTAAAACTTGTAACATTTAGATCATAGATTAGTAACCGACTTTCTTTAGTGAATGAGCATTCTTTCCGAGGCCATCTTCTCCTGCATCAAACGCGTTCTTTCTATAATGCGGATCATTTGGATCTCCATAGGGAACAACCATCTCCACGAAACTCAATCGATGTGCTATGGGTCTACGACCTCTGCTACCATCAAGATATGCAACAGAGTGTATAACTAACCCCTCTCTCGGGGTGAAACCTATCCGAAAGTTCCACTGCCACACAGGAAATGAACAATGTCAATGTGATACTTAAAACCAAAGAAGAGAAAACACAGTCATGTTTGGTAAACTAGATGGACAAATGATATATATTGATACCTTTTGCCATTCTACATAGTTTCCACTAACGCGAAAGCTTGGACCCTCGGGCTGAATAATATGCAGGGGTTTCACATCACTTCGATCAACCCCTCCTCTTGTTTCACCAGCTGTATAATTCCTCAATGGATCAACTGGAGGTAACGGGACAAGTTTTCGATCTTCAAATTCTATGATCTGCATGTTTTGCACATCAACAAGCACATGTATTCCTTCAACTGGTCTTGCATATCCATTTTCCATAGGGCAATCGCTCTCTGATCTGCAGAATACTAGTGGTTTTGCAAGCCTCCGGCTTGGAGCATCCGCCTCACTATGATAACCAACACACCTGTCGGAGAGTATACATTCACGTTAAGAAACTATAAAGAACAGAATTCTTAATAGACGCGGATTTTAACTAACCAAGGATCAACCATCACGAGATCCATGTCATCAATACCCCTTCTCTTCATTGCTTCTCTAAAAGGCGGATAATTCTTCACCACAGCTTCACACTCAGCATATTCTTGAGCATCCTAAAATTAAACATTTCACTTAATTGACACACAACACTAATTGGACAGGATGACTTCGACTTTATTGTTTTTCTAAAACGTCAAATATTTTGAAACAAATTCAGTTTGCTAAGACGACAAATGGAATGATTGAGTTTAAGTGCATACTATAGGTGGTTGAACATCTGGTACAACATTAGATGAGATAACTTTTCCCCTATGGTGTCCGCCACGAGCAGCAGCGTGTACTTCAGTTAGCTCAACAATCCATATGCTTGTCTCATTTGTTTTCTTATTGTAAACAATGAGTCTAGCTCTCCTCGGAGGAAGTTTAGTCGGAATGAGAGATCCTCCTTTGGTTCGGGGCATCAACGATGATTGGAAAGGTGGGAAGAAATATGCATCAGCTAAAGCAACAACACTTTTATCTGGTTCCAATAGAACCACCTCAATAAATCGCATTCCATCTCTGACCTGAAATATTGTAAGTCGCAAAGTGGCCTTGATCAGGATATCTACGTACTATAAAGTAAGTTGCACATACACAACTTATCGATGTATAATAAATCGAGTAAGAACCTCAGGCGTTTCACCGGCAGCTCTAACGGTTGCAACAGCTACAGATATCTCAGCAGCAGATAAAGGATCCAAAGGATGGCAAGTTTGAGCCCTTAGCATGATTTGGATACCTGCACCATGAACACACTACATCAAAAATGAGTTTTAGCGGCAATTAATCATCAATTGCCGTTAAATATGTATGTTTAGCGGCAATTAGCACTATTTGTATTTGTTGCTAAAGGCTTTTAGTGACATTGAATCTAATGACACGTAACTAATGTCGATAAAGACTTTAACGCTCTTTATAAATGTGTCTATTTATTGCCACTAAAAATTATTTTTGTTGTAGTGACAATTTACTATTTTCAACATTCTCATGTTATATTTCTAAGATAATATTCCGTTCGTTTATTTTTACTTGTCCACGTTTCACTAGGCGCACACTTAAGAAGTAGTAATTCATAAATGATAAATTTTATTATTCCTTGTGTCTATCTTTAGTTGTTCAGTATTTACTTGACACACTCATTCACGAGCAACGAATAAAAGGATAATTTTACTATATCACTCTTTGAATATAATGAATTTAATGTTTTGAAAAATATGTGTAGAGAATAAGTTAAAATATGAACTAAGAGTTCGTTTGCTACGAGGGATAGTTAATCGCAAAATTAATTTTGGGATGAACTTATCCATGTTTGGTTGGGACGAAATCGCAAGATAACTTATCTGGGAACACTAATCCTGGGATTGTAGCGTTATTTTTCCATTTGTTTGTCTTTTTCTTAAGGTCTAATCCATTGGTGACTCCCTAAAATTGATATTATTTTTCACTTAGACATCTCAACTAGTCTATATTCATTTTAAACACCTCATGTTACGATGTGTCATTTTGATACTTTTTTTGTAATCAACCAAAATGTGTAACACCTTCGCCAACGTGTCAAAATGATGAATTTAATAAAAACATATGACATATATATTGAAAAATAATTTTTAAATAATGAATTTTTTAATAGAAAAAAGGGTCACTAACTTGATGACACGTGACAATTTTTATCCAAATATTTTTTAAAAAAAACAAAAAAACTTGCACAGTCGATCCTATGTTGTCTTGTCCACAATTTAAAACCCCCCTACCCTCCCACACTCAAATCATCTTCTCCACTACCTGCCCATCAACCCCCCACCCCACCCCACAAACATACACACCAACCTCTCCCAATTCAGATTGCCTTTCTCCACAGTACTTTTATAAAAATTTAACTATTTGAAAAAACTTATTTTTCAAAAGCACAATCTCTTTGTAAAAATTAATTCGTCTTACTTATAACTTCAAACAAAATTAAATTCTTCAAATCTAAATAAAGAGTTCCCTATTAAAAGAATTTTCTAGAACTTTTAATATAGTAGAAATATATATATATATATATATATATATATATATATATATATATATATATATATATATATGAATTCTTTTCAAAACATCGAGCAGGAAGAACAAGCAACAAAATTAAAAAAAAATTGTTTAAGCTTTAAATATCTTAGTGTTGTAGCACCATTAGATTTATTTCTGTATAAAAGGAGTTTAAGTTTTAGAAAATGATGGTTAAAATGGAGAAGAAAAAGAAGATAAAAATAGGTTAAATAAGCTCTCCACGCGCGCTGGTAAGGAGTCTATCACACTCACTATATCATGTCAGTAAGAAGTGTCAAAATAATATAACGGGACATGACATAAGTATTTAAAATAAATAAAGTCTAGTGAAGTATGTAAGTGAAAATTAGTGTCAATTTTATGAGGTCACCATGGGTTAAAAAAAGAATGTTTTTATTTTACAATTCTTTAATTTTAACTTCACATGTGACATGTTTAAGACTATAAAATTACCAGATATTTTGATTCGTTTTATATATATTTAACTTAAGATTACAATATTCACAAAAAAATATTTATCATCATAATTATCATATTAAATCAAACATGACAAAGTACTTAAAAGGAAGAAAACATATACAATCTGTCTGTATAAAAAAATGATCAACTAATACGAAATAGACAAACCGACAGAGTTACCTTTGGTTGAAGTACTATTGGAGGGAAGAGGTTCAGTATTGCTGGCCAATGAAGCTATAGCTGATGACGTTTTCTTCTGCTTATTATCATCCACAACGACAGCAGTCGCTGCTGTCGCCTCGCGACGGAGGAGGGAGGAAGTAGAAGGACAGGAATCAGTAAAAGATTTTTCCACTTTTTTTGAAATAGTGGCCATAATTGGGAGTAGTGATTGTAAGAAAAAAGGAGGAAAATGGCATATATTATGAAGAGATAATTTTATAACTTACAAAAAAAGACTCTTAAAGACCAAGAGAGACTATTTTGTATCTTTAGATTTTATAGAGTTGAAAGAGGTATCTAAGCAGACATCTTTTTTTTTAAAAAATAATTCCTGCAGCACTGATATCATTTGGAAACATGCGCAGAACATAAATTTTCTGTTAAAAAAATTAATTATTGTCTCTTATAAAATTATGTTGGTTATAAATACTAAAAAATTTGATTTCTAATTATTCTGTCCACTTTTAAATTTACACACAGTCACATATTTATTAAGAAAATAATTATTAAAATAATAAGTTTATCATTTTACCTATATTAAATATGAAATTGATAAATTAAAAAGTTAAGAGTTTTAAAAAGTTCTACATTTTTCTTAATTGAGGATATAATTAGTTAACAACAATTATCCTTTTTTTATTTGTCAAAATGAACAAGTAATCAAGGATAATTAAAAAAAATAAAATGAATAAGTAATTATGAATAAATGGAGTATATATTTATATTCACTTGTGAACCCTCTAACAAATAATTGGAGACGGTGAAAATAATTTTACACAAATATTGTGGATTCAAACAATACTATTAAATTTTGTATCAAAATTTAAAACTCTCAAATTTCTAATTCCGACCCGCTCCGATTACTGTTGTAGTTGAGAATACTCTCTTCTTTTTTTTAGTCCTGAATCATGTGACTTTTTTTTCTCCCTTTTAACCTCTAATTAATTTCTTTTATGACTTTGAGTCCTCACGCATTTTGGTAAATTTCAAGAACTTGACATGTCACTAATAATGTCACAAAAAAAAGTGTAATGTTATTTCAAAGTACACTCATATAAATTTAATTAATGAGTCTTTGACAGAGATTATATTTTGAAGGTAAAATAATTTAATTTTAATCATAAATTTGTGTAACTATGATTAATATAATAAATAATTATTCCTTTACTGTAAAAGTTTGTCAATTCCACAACTCTAGCTAAAAATTATCATATTCACAAGTATATCTAAAATTTCTCCCTTTCTTATTAATACAAGTTTTTTTTTTTAAACTATTAGGAGAATTCTGTTGCTATTTTGTTTTTGTTTTTCTTTAATTCTTTGAACCTCTAAGTAAAATAGCCAAAATAATAATAATAAAAAATCAACACGAATATTTTTTTAAATTTAGAATTTGTAAATATTCTTTTTTTACTTTTATAGCATCATACATTGATTGTTAGCTACAAGAAAGTGCTAAATTTTGACAACTTTTTAAGTGTAAATAAAGGAATAGTTATTTGTTATTTTAATCATAGTTAGACCTTGGTTTAAATACCTAAATTTTAACCTTTAGATTTTTATTTTTTTTAATGACATGTGACTTTTATCTAAATAAGAACTTGAAAAATGGAAAGAACTTTAATCGAAATTTTATATTCGGTCAAACTCATAATACGCTCGAATTGGGAAGAAAGTAATACTAGGATCATTTCCAAGTTTCACTAAACTAGATAATTCATTTATAAAATTAAATTGATGTTTGATTTACAATTTTGCAATTCATATATATATATATATATATATATATATATATATATATATATTGATGTATTATATCTTATGCAGAGTTAGAAATGAATTGACTACTATGTCACCATTCTTTTTTTAAAAAAAGATTTTTCCATTAAAATAAGAAAAAATCGCCAAAAAAAATTCAATCTATAATTTATAGATGAATTTTCGACTATACACTCATATTTTATGAGAATTTTATTACTCCATTGACTATTTTAAAGTGTAATTTTTTGTTTCTTAAATGTTGATGTGGCAAAGAAAGTGTAGTTCACTCTCTTTGGGAGAGTGAGAGATAAAAAGATAATTAAAATATTAACTTTATAAATATTTAATTTATTTCATATTAATATTCTATTTATTTTTCAAAAAAAAAATGTGTTTCCTTTTATTATCTTTTTACCTTCTTTATCTTTTCCCTTCAATGTTCATAAGATCCATAAACACTGTCGGACTCACCTCGACCACCAGGTCAACCACCCTCATCAACTTTTCATCACTAACCAATTTCATATCTTCAAATCACATATTTTTCATCATATTTCCACTTGTTGGGCATTAAAATATCTTTCATGCATTTTAATTGCGTGAAATTATGGAGTATGCTATGTAAGACAAAAGGTACATAAAATTATTAAAAAAAGATAAGTTCAGGAAGGTAATATTAGCTCACTTTAGTTAAAGTGTGTCTCTAAAATTTCGGTCATCGTCTAGGGGGTACTTATGCATTTTCCAAGTTTTTATTTACTTCAATTTTGCCATATATCTTTTAATATATTGACTTATCGATTATTGTGATATGAGAATTATAGTACTTTTATATAATTTTCAAATATGGAAACAAAATAATCAAAAACTTAAACATTCCATGCCAAAATTGACTGTCATAATAAAATTGCATGACACTCAAAATCTAATAATGACACATAAATTAGTACAGAGGGAAACTCTTTTTTTTTTTAATCTAAAATTAATTGTTTTTTAAAATATAAATATTGTAGATTTTCAAAAAGAAATTTATTCATTGTTAATTCTGATATTAATAGATAAAGACACAATATTAAAAAAAAAAACATAAGCTAAAAGATAAATTAATAATATTTTCCCTTTTATTTATACTAGATTCGTCCACTTTTAATTGTCATATTGCGCTTTGGAAAAGTCAATTTGACTAATTTTTAAATTTAAGTTAGATTATATTAATTCGATAATTTAAATAAAAAATTAAATATTCAAAAATGATGCGAAAAGTACTATAAATTATAATTTTTTACATATTAATATGATGAAAAATATTAATTAAAAATTTCTGATTATTTAACTTTAAGGGTGTGTTTGGTATGAAGGAAAATGTTTTCCATGGAAAATGTTTTCCTAGAAAATGTTTTCCTGGAAAACAAGTAGATTTTGGACTTATTTTCTCATGTTTGGTTGGTGAGTAGAAAATATTTTCTGAAAATGATTTTTAGTGTTTGATTTATGAATGAAAAATATTTTTGAGAGACATCTTTTATTTTTACTAGAGTAAAAAATAATTTATGAAATTGAAAATATTTTTTAAAATCAAAATTATTATTTTTGGGGGGTGGGGTGGGGGTAGTGGTGGGGGCGGGGGACGGGCGGACGGGAGTAGGAGTGAAAAAATAAAAATTTGAAGTTAATAGTATTTTTAAAAAATAAAATTAATTATTTTGGGGGTTGGGGGGGGGGCTGCCGGGGGTTAGGAGTTTAAAAATAAATTTAAGTTGAAAATATTTTTAAAAAGCAAAATTAATTTTTTGGGGAGGGGTTTGGGGGGGGGGGAAGGGGCCAGGGATCGGGTGAAAAAATAAAATTTTTGAAATCAAAAATATTTTTTTAAAATCGATGTTTTCCCCCAAAAAAAATGTAATTTGAAATTGAGGAGATTTTTGGAAAATGTTTTCCTTAATTTTTGAACGGAAGTCATTTTCCTTAATTTTGAGGAAAATGAGTTGATTTGAAAAACATTTTTCAAAACTTTTGTCCCAACCAAAATGGGAAAATTGAAAATCATATCAAACACACTCTAAAAAGAAAAATTATGATAATTAAAATTTAAAAGTATGACGAAGAGAATAAATTTTACGAAGCGTATGACAAGAAAATAAATATAATAATTATAATATGAATAGGAGGAAGTACATATTTATATTTACATAGAGGGAAATCAATTTTTTGGCATAAATATGGAGTAGCCTTGGAAACTGATTTTACCACTATCTTATTTAATGCTATTTTTGTTATTATTATTTGAACCCCAATAATGTAGTACTGATCATATGGTTGGAGGAATGGAGGGTGAGCTTTTAATGTTTGATAAATGGTAACTATAATATCAGATATTATATACCTTTTATATATATATAATATATATATATATATATATATATATATATATATATATATAATAATTTTCAAATTAAGACTAAATTAAATATCAACTAAATATTATGATAATATGCAATCATTTTTTAAAAATTGTTACCCCTCTTCAGGATTTCTCATCTTTGCTTTTTTATGACTTGTACTCACCTAGGTTACTTATTATTCGAATAATTCTCTCCCGTTAATAATATGAAATCATTGATTTTTAAAGGTTGTGTAAATTATAAATTGAATAAGTAAAAGTAAATGGAGAAGGTAATAGTTTACATAAAGTTATGGATAATTATATGTTGTTAGGGGTATGTCAATATTGAAATTTTATGGGATTCTACAAGACGTGTTTAATATGAAATGAGAATCTAGAAGATGTCTTCAGACTCAATTTGAATTCTTGGAGGCTACTCAACTCTAAACCCTAGTTCATGCCTCTCTATATAAAGGGTATTATATTTCATTAAAAGGCATCTCAAAATATCCCATAAATTCTTGGATATTTTTAAAGATCAAGACCTCGATATATTCCACAAAAGTCATGAAATATTTATATAGAGATCAAATTCAAATCATTCTAGTTTGAAAAATTACACCACAAGGGAGGAACAAAATTGTAACCGCAAACTTGTTGATAAAATATTCATATTTCTTCATATTTTATTTGTGTGATTTATTTATTTTTCATATGTTTAAATTTGTTGCAAACAAATTGGCACGCCCAGTAGGACCAAATCTGCCCTTCATCTCTTCTCTCATAAATCAAATATGAAAATCTAAAGCTGCAAAGGTGGAAGAAAATCAATACTTCAAGCCTCGTCTTTGAATTTCATCGAGTCTATACTCCGACAAGCCTTGAAGCAAGGCATTTGTACACAATGAAATTTTGTGGAACTATACAAGACGTGTTCAATTTGAATTGGGATTCTAGAAAATGTGTCATATTCAATTAGAATTCTTGAATGCTATTTAACCCTAAACCCTAGTTCATGCATTTATAAAGGGTACTATATTCTCTTAAAAGACATCTGAAAATATCTCATAAACTCTTGGGTATAATTTTAAAGATCAAAACCTCGATATATTCCACAAAAGTAATGAAATATTCATATAGAGGTCAAATCTAAATCATCCTAGTTCAAAAAATGTTACAAACGGTCCTTGAATCATGAATAAATCTTATGGGAGTAGAATCAAAGGAGGAAAAGAATTGTATTGGCGGACCTACACTTGGTCAAGGGGTGTCGAACGACACCCCTTCGAAAAATTACGTTATATATAGTAGTCAAATTTTAGTTTAATAAATATAAATACATTAATTGACACCTCTTGAAACAAGTTCAAGATTTAGTCTATTGGTTAGGGGCTTGCAAACACAGTCATATGTTTAATCCCTAGTAGCCCTATTAAAATATTTTTACTCTAACCATTGACACCCTTAATGAAAATAAACATTCCTTTCCTTTTATCTCTATATTATTATCTGTTGTCTATCACAAGAAATGACACCTTAATATTGACTTTGCGTTATATAAATCCAATTAAGATTTATGTCATATATATTTGAGAAACTCAAATAATATATAATATATTGTTTCTGCTAGGGTCATTCTGTATATATTTGTCTGGCTTTGAACTCACAACCCTCATATATATATATATATATATAAAGATTTCTGATGTCTCGTGAAGAAAGAAAATCGTGAAAAAGATAAAGAGAAGATTATTATTTTTTAGGGGATCAAATATAATGGAGTTCGGAGTCTAAAGGGTGAAAAATATTAATAAATTTTTCAAAACGGTATATGAAATTATTTTTTAACCAAAATGATAAAATCGCTGAGATAGTAGCGATTTTGTCCGCCGAAATTTTAGAAAAATACATTTGCATTTTTAAAAAAAAAAAAATTTAAACAAGTCTCTGCAAATGCAGCGATTTACATAATATATAAATATTTTTTAATTTTCTTTTTTAAGAAGGCAGCAATTTCCTAATTTTTTTTTTTTTTTTGCTTTTTTCAATTTCCAACTGTGCCAACTTGGTCCATTTAATTCACCTCTCAAAAAGTTATAACTCTCTTTACATATTTTTTTAATATATATATACATGTCTAATTGCTTAAAAATGAAAAAGAAAAAAAATAGGTAA
>CM040625.1:6694389-6874223 GCA_022817965.1 Solanum lycopersicoides
ATTTCCCAGACTATAAAATACATTGATAATATACATATACCATTACTAATAACAATTCACCTCTCTTGCCTTCTCGTTCGCCATCTCCTCCTTCTCCAGTTCTTCTCCTTCTTCTTTTCCTCTCGCTTTCCATATATAACAATGCTATGTATATTCAATTATCTAAACATTACATCATACATTACCTTCTCCCACTCTCGCTCTCTCCCGCTCCGTCCTCTCCCAATAATCCCTTGCCTCTCCCTCCCTCTCGCAATTTCGCTCGCCTCTCTTCTCCCTGCCATCTCGCTTCCATATATACAAAATACATATGTATATATACATTATCAACTAATAAATAATATAATTCAACCTCTCTCCACTTTTTGGCCCTCTCTTCGCCTCTCTCCACTTATAACATGTAGCTACGGAATTGTAATTATCAAACTACATCTATGAAAATAATTTAGGACTATTTTTGAATGTCTATATGTGAAGTTCCCTATAAAATTATGCCGTGATATTCTTGTTTTATTAATTTAGTTCATAAGAAGGATATTTTAGTTGTATTATCAATAATAAAGGTATATTTATATTAAAATTCTGTCTGTTCTATGAGATACATTTCTGATATTTAAAATCAAATACTTATGTCTCATATAATATGAAATTTACGCTTACATCTCCTATGATTATAATTCGAATTAGAATGAAAAATATGTTTTAATTGGGAAATTTTTTTAAATGCCAATACTACATTAGTAGGCACCCTATCTCATCGATGTACTTTTTATTTGTTAGATTTAAAGATACATTATATTAGATTATTACTATATATATAATTATATAATATTATATATAATATTATATATATATAGGGGAATCGTGGCGCCTATGTGGCTCCCCACTGTCAAAATTCATTCGGTTAATTAAGTTAATTCCAACAATCCTTCCCTCCAAACAGTCGTACCCCCTTACCTAAAACGCGCTCCTACACCAAACATATGTACATTTCCCTACCGCCACCCAACTTTTACAAAATTAGGCCCCCACCAAATCTCCTTCCATTGATTAATACACCCTCTCCCTTCTCCCTCCCTTTTCCCTCCTATGTTTTGCACTTTTGCCTATAATATCTCCTCTACTTACCGCCGACACAATGTAATATATTAGAGAACTATAACCAAGAGATTGGAAAGTGAGTTGGACAGGACTAATGACAAGTCAATTGTGGGTTTTTTTTTTTTTTTTTTTTCTTTTCATTGTTAGTCAAGTTTCTTGGCGTTAGCTTACGGTGACGCTGAAAGTTAGTTAGAAGATTGTTACAGCTAAAGGTATTTTCCATTGTATATAGGCGGTCTAGTGTGTATATATTTACATGTTTCATTAGTAGAGCAGTTGTAAGTCTTGATTTAGAGTTGTATACAAAGTTTTATACTCCTTGATTGAAGATGAATTAGATCGCACTTTTCCAAAGTTCATCTTGAGGTATGGATTATTGGGCAGTTAACATGTATCAGAATAATCATGTTTGGATCAGGTTTTTTATAGCTTCAATTGCAAGAATCATGACAAGAAGATTCATTTACCCAAGAGAGTTGTGCAAAGTGGAAAATTTAGCCTCGGTTGGAATGAGAACATATACTTGTGAAGTCGTGCAATGAAATTGATTGTTAACGAAGAAAAATCTATCGGGATTCATCAATGGCAGGCATGCCAGGGGAAGTTGATTTTTTAAAGATATATTGAAAAAATAACAATGGTACGGTTGTAATTGTGTGAATACGCTCAAACTTACTTCTCAAATAAGAAGTAAAGCGGTCGTATCAAGTAAAGAACCCAACTAATGAGGTTGGATCGATCCCACAAGGAAAATAGTTCAGACTTAACTTTATTCTATTATTACTATTATTTAGCCAACTATTTTCCGAGAAAACAAAAGACAAAAAGGGGGTTTTATTTCTAAATTAATGAAAATGATTAACTAAATAAAAATGAACAACTAACAGATTCAGCTTTCGGAGTTTAATCAAATTATAAAAGTAACTAGGGCTTAAGTGTTCCCCACAGGTTCCTAACTTGATAAATCTAACTATAACAATTCTATCCTAATATCTTGCATGTAAAGTGATAAGTTATGTATCTCTAAATCCTTGGTCGGCATCTAGAGAATTTCACTCCGCACCTTGGTCCGGCTACGTGTGTTGCTATACTAACCCTTATCTTTACCTCATATTAAACATTGTATTCGGTATTTGACTAAGTTATTAACTCGTACCAACCAATACTAGCCTATTAGATAGTCTACACTAAATCTATGTTGATAATTCTTTTCCTATTATCTACCTCCTTGGTCCGGCAGGTAGCATTAAGGCGAGTTCTAACATTGGCCATCCGTTAAAAAGACTTCTACACGAAAGAATTATCAATACATGCAAGACACCATTCTAGAATTGTTATTTAGTTAGATTTTTACCTTGTTATTCACCCATGGTTCCCACAACCCTAGCTATGGGTTTAGTTACCCATGTTCATAATTACACAATTCATATTGTTAATGGAAGAATTCATGCACTTACTTTTATGAGAACGAATAAATTCCAGAATTTAACTTGATTAATCAACAAAATCACCAACAATCAATTCCGGAAAAAGTATCTTAATTCCCAAAATCGAGAGTTCAATACTATAACAAGAGAACTAAAAATTATCAAAAGTCTAACCCCAAAAACGAGGTTTTTCAAACTATTTATAATAAAAACAAAATCTAATCAAAGAAGGATTCTATTTACTAAAAATCTGTCCAAACGCGTCTGGGTCGACGGACCACGTGACGGACCGTCATGGACACGACGGACCGTCATGGCCTCCGTCGTCCCATACTTCACACATTCTTCTGCTGCTTTCTTCATTCCCCTCGACGGACAGGTATGACGGACCGTTTCAAGCACGACGGTCCGTCGAGGGTCTCCGTTCCAAAATACTTGAACTTCTTGGAATTTGGGTACTGGGACTACTTCTCTGATCATCACGACGAACAAGCAGGACGGACGGTCCGTCATGGACTTCCGTAATCCCACACTTGGTCAGACTTCCCCATCTTCCTTCAGCAACTTCTCTCCTCACTACGATGCCACCTACGGACCGTCACAGCCACGACGGACCGTCATAAGTTCCGTAGGTGGTCTCTTCTGCATTTCTTTCTCAAAAACTTCCGCGTTCATCCTTGGACAGATTTTCTGCAAATAAAGAGAAACTTACATAAAAATCAACACAAAAAGGCTTTCGACACACACTAAACTTAAGGAAAAAGCATTAGAAATACCGTGAAACCACGGTACATCAACACCCTCAACTTAAATTCGTTGTTTGTCCTCAAGCGACGCACTATGACTCACTACAAAATCTTTGTACAAGAGTATCCATATTTTAACTTTCGCAATCATTTGGCTATCAATCCCGATTATTCTCATTATGTTCATGCATGGTATCACTATTAGGCATTGACTTGTGTAGAATCAGACCATGACCCAGACTCACTACGCAATGACACCTATCCCCATCAATTTCTCACCGAGTGCTAATATTTCGGTGTTGCAACTACTGTCCTCACTTCAAATAACATCCTCATTTTTCACACAATGATTTTAGTTTGAGTATAAGGATCACTTTTCGACACTCACTCTCAGAACAAATTCACAACTCATTTATACATATTGCCATAGCTTGCCCTTATTTTCACTACTTCAAGTTCGCCATACAACTCTTAGGATCACAATAGGACTTTTTAGATTGTAACATAGGCTCAGGGTCAGGTAGGGTATATTTAGGTATACTTTAGTGACTTGTTGCCCTCCTTGACATATCGGCTAAGCGTACCACCTTTTTATCATTTTATTTGCCCTATTCTCAATTTTCTTTTCACCTTGCTGTTTTCCCTTTCTTATCCTTATATGTAAGTGACTTTTCTCTTTTCTTGTGTTTATTTTGCTTCATATTATATTATTATATATATTTTTTTTTTAGTCACTTCTGTTTTGTTCTTTCTTTCTCTTCATTCTTTCAACCCCACTT
Organism: Solanum lycopersicoides; assembly: GCA_022817965.1. Taxonomy (NCBI): domain Eukaryota; kingdom Viridiplantae; phylum Streptophyta; class Magnoliopsida; order Solanales; family Solanaceae; genus Solanum; species Solanum lycopersicoides. The sequence goes on from CM040625.1 coordinate 6,698,443, forward strand.
TCCGGGGTTTTCCTTATAACAACCACCCTCAACTCATGATTTTGCCATGAGTCAAGATTCACAATACCCATGGTTGGGTCAGGGCCAAAACAAGGTTGATTTCTGCATTAGCCACCCTCAACTTATGCTTTTGGCATAAACTGAGGTGCACATGTCCAAGGAGGGACCAGGGCCAACACATTGTTCCCAGAGAAGATCATTTGGGGTGAAAAAGAAAAATCTATTTTAAGCTCAATTCATTTGGATCAAAAAGGGATTAACTTCATTTGGTTTTCTGTTATTTTTAGGCTCAAGATTGACTATTTCGAACAAGGGCCTATGATCCTTTCCTAATTGATTGATTTGACTCACTTTTAGCAGGACTAACCAGGCAAGTTCTAGCTCAGTATTGATGGTGGACATTCGAATTCACCTCACACTCACTTGACATTCCTTGCATTCCCAGATTATTAGACACCTAGTTCAAGTCTTAGATTCAGGATCATGCAGTAGTGTATCTTTATTTCATGTTTCAAACCACACAATTATCACTTACTATGCCTAGTCATGCATCATTTTGATTATCGGGATATCATATTTATTTTAGTCATCATGCTTCAGATTTATACTATGTACATAAGATATGACATGCCGGTTCAACAATAAAAGTAATCAGTCTTTTGGGGAAAAAGAACACAGGCAAGAAAACCCCAAAAGAGGATCGTGAACTTGGGCTACTCAGAATTCACCCAAGTACTCACTTTCCATTTACCCCACCCCCAACAAAAAGATATGCAATTGTCCCCAATGCATAAAAAAACTAAATACGCGAAAGGTAAGTGAAGCAAACCTGAGGCGCTAAGCGCCGGCGATCAGCAAGCTGGTGGGTCCCACCGGAACCCACTCCCTGCGTAGTCTGGACACCCTCAGTAGTGTCCTCAGCATCAACAGCACCATCAGTAGTGCCTCCCACAGTATCTACAATCTTGGAGCTAGACGCCCCGGCAGCTAACTCTACACCCTCAACTTACGGGCCTCCTCGTCAGCAATCGAGGCTCTCCTCGCAGCCTCCATCTCACGGCGCTCCTTCTTCCTCGCCCTAGCCTCATCCTCCTCTCGACCCCCGTCTCTTGGCATGCTCTCGTGGGGGAGGTGGTGGAACATCAGAAGTGGCAAAAAGAGCAGCCATCACTGTGTCTCAGCAGGCTCTGCAGAAGGGGCCTCAGACTCAGGCACCCTCGCCTCTAAGATCGTATCAAGATCAGCCCGCAGACTCTCAACCGCAGCCTGAAGGGTCGACATGTCCACCGGAGGTGCTGGTCGGGCTAGCACTCGCAACTCAAAAGCGTCTAAGCGCTGATGTACCTCTGCGATCTTCCTCTCTGTGTGCTGTGCCATCTTGCGCTCCATGCGCTCCTCTGCCTCAGCAATAGTTCTGCATCCAAGGCTGGATGTGATGCAGAAGTGTAGCCATCTGTGCCTCGAGTTTCTGGACCCTAGCAAGTGGGACCAGAGTGGCGGAAGGAGCCGAGCGAGAGGAGCTGGGCAGTGCTACTACCCGGGATAGACTCGACCGGGGTAGTGTCAGTGTGTGCAGAAGCAGCCTGGGAAGCCGCATGAGCATGCTCTATGGTATCGGCCAGGTTCTCACCGAGTGGGACCACCTCCGGGCGGAGCCCTCTGCGTGGAGCTAACTCATTGACCTCATCCCTGATGAGGCCGATGTCAACATTTCCTTGCGGGGTACTGAGCTGGTCAATGTACCAAATGGGCACACCTGCGGATCTGCATAAAGAGAAAACCATGCAAGGAAAAGGGTAAGTCGTGGTGACCTTGAAGGCCCTCTCGTGCATGACCGCCTGGAGAAGCCAAGCGAAGTTGACCTCGAACCCTGCCATCATTGCGGCCATCAGAATTGCACGATCCCATGTGACTATATTATCCGCAGCAGTGGGGGAGAGGCAGTTGCGGACTATCAACCAAAGAAACTTGGCCGTAAAGGTCAAGTTGGCCTTCCTGATGGCTCCCTTGGCTCCATCACCCAATCGCAGCCTCTCCATCAATAGACAAGTGCTGGGCCATCCACCTCTTGGTGGTCTCTCTCAGCGATGGCTCACGTAAGAACCGGCCCTCTTTAACAATTTGCCACCGGTAGTCGAACTCGGCGGTGAGAGGTGTCCTGGTGGTATCAACATCCTCGCCGTACAGATATCGGCGGATGGCTGGCTGGCAGGGAGATGTCGACCTGTATGCCGCGTACTCGGACGTGCTCAAGTGGGGCCTGTTTGGCGGGGGCAGACCGCCTATCTATCTGTGATCGGAGAGTGGCCACATAAGAGGCATAGAACTCTCGGACAACTCCTCACTGTAGCGGCCCAAAGAACGAGCCGTCCACTCCAGCCGGTGTCTGGTGAAAAGAGTGTGAATATCCGGCATGGTGGGGAGACTTCCCGTAAGGACCCGCCTCTCCAGTGTAAGGGTCCGTGTCATGACGCCTTTGTCATTGAGAACCTTGGCGTCTAAGTATACTTTGTATTGCCCGTCGACACACCACCGGTTGGGCTGTCGGCAACCGGGGCAGGACTCCAGTTGGTGAGCCAGGGTGGAGTCAGTGCTGTCAGCTCATCATCCGAGGCAGACTGTGTAGCTGGCGGGGGCAGAGGCTTCTGCGGACCCGGAGGCTTCCTCTGACCACGAAACTCCTAAGGAGCCAGATGCTCCTTCGTCTTGGGCAGCTGACCCAGAAGGTGTGCCGGTCAGTGTGCGCTCCTCATCAGACTGGGAGGCAGTGACTACGCCGGACGCCACCTTCTTGGGCGTGACTCTCGGTGCACGTGGAGCTCGTGCTGTAGTAGCAGTGCCTGGGGGCACGTACTCGGGATCATGCTCATCATCAGAGCCTATCACCAGTCGGGCAGACGGGGCGACAGATTTGGAACGCCCACGTGCGTAAACGCGATCTTGTTTAGGTGCCATGAGAGTAGTACACTGTAACGAATCATCATTAGTACTAGAAGGAGCAAACATGACAAGAAAAAATGAGACAAAATACACATAAATTCAAAGCAGTTAACAGCTCTGAAGTAGCAGTAAGGCACGACGGACCTGGTGACGGCCCGTCGTGTATGACGGACCGTCATGGGTCCGTCATGTAATACTTAACAATATAGATATCAGAAGGAAGGTCTTGACTGTACGACGGTTGACAGGAGGGCCGTCGTGGGCATGACGGTCCGTCACATGTGTCCGTCAGTGGACACTTAGAAAAAGTGTTGAGACCTTGGACAGGGGTTCTGACACCACGGTGTGTGACGGACCGTGCAGACGTGTCACATGTGTCCGTCAGTGGACACTTAGAAAAAGTTTGAGACCCTTAGGACAGGGGTCTCTGACCGTCACGACGGTTGTGCAGGACGGACCGTCGTGGGTATGACGGTCCGTCACATGTGTCCGTCAGTGGACACTTAGAAAAAGTGTTGAGACCCTTAGGACAGGGGTCTCTGACCGTCACGACGGTTGTGCAGGACGGACCGTCGTGGGTATGACGGTCCGTCACATGTGTCCGTCAGTGGACACTTAGAAAAAGTGGAGACCCTTAGGACAGGGGTCTCTGACCGTCACGACGGTTGTGCAGGACGGACCGTCGTGGGTATGACGGTCCGTCACATGTGTCCGTCAGTGGACACTTGGAAAAAGTGTGAGACCCTTAGGACAGGGGTCTCTGACCGTCACGACGGTTGTGCAGGACGGACCGTCGTGGGTATGACGGTCCGTCACATGTGTCCGTCAGTGGACACTTAGAAAAAGTGTTGTGGGGTGTTGGGACGGACCCTATGACGGTCCGTCGGGGTACGACGGTCCGTCATCGGGTTTTCGTGCTGTCATTCAGAGACAGAACTGGGGATGCCACAATCAACCCATGTGATTCAAACCAAAGACCCAACATTTCCCTAACGCTCTTTAACCTAAATACCTATCAAATTTACAAGTCTAAAGCCCTAATTTCTCGAGTTTTATCAAGGCATTTCGTGGGACTAATAACCTAGGTTAGACAATTATGGTCAAAGATCAAAGACCCACATGCTAATAGTAAATAAAAAAACCAAAATGAAGAGTAAATGGGTAGAGTTCAGAAACACATACCTTGGAAGAGGAGAAAACAACACGGAAGTGATGGCACCCAACAAGAAAACTGAGAAGCACAGCAGCAGACTCCGACCAAGAAAGGAGATTTGGGATGGGAAAGGGAGAATGTGGGAATTTGGGAAGGAAGGAAGTTGAAAGGGAGGAAATGGGAGAAAGAGGGAAAGAAACGGTTTAATGAAGGGGTGGGGAGTTTAAAAAGTTTAAAACTTTTGAAATTCCTTAGCCGGGTCGGGTTGGGTTGCTGGGTAATGAAGTGACGAAACCCCGATGATGGTCCGTCACAGCTGTGACGGTCCGTCATGGGTTCCGTCGCATGTGCCCTAATTTTTCAAAATAATAAAGAACGTACCTGGCACGACGGAGTAATGCGACGGTCCATTGCAGGCGTGACGGTCCGTCGATGTATCCGTCAGTGAATGTGGCAGAGTAATTTTCTGCAGAACTTCCTGGAGATGTGCTACCTGAAAATTTACGACCCATTAGTAGAAAATGCTACCGTTACTAGAAAGAAAACTATAAATTGGTTAGATGATACATATTGGGTTGCCTCCCAACCAGCGCCTGATTTAACGTCGCGGCACGACTGAGAACACTCGATTACTCAGACTTCATCAATATGATATGCCTCAATCACCTCATTCGCCGATTCCGCATGACCTATATAGATTTTTAGACGTTGTCCGTTCACCTTAAACCGCACACCTTCCTTGTTTTCCAACTCAACCGCTCCATGAGGGAATAGTTGGGTGATCAAGTAAGGGCCAGTCCATTTGGACTTGAGCTTGCCCGGAAATAAGCGCAATCTAGAGTTGAATAAAAGCACCGAATCCCCAATCATAAACTCTCGTTTCTCGATTTTTAGGTCATGGTACTTCTTCATCTTTTCTTTGTAGAGGACTGAGCTTTCATAAGCTTTTAGGCGAAATTCATCGAGTTCATTTAATCCATTTAACCGTTGTTCTGCAGCTTCGTTCCAGTCCATTTTTAACTTCTTCATAGCCCACATGGCTTTATGCTCTAATTCAACCGGAAGATGACATGCTTTCCCATATACTAGTTGGTATGGGGACATACCTATGGGAGTCTTATACGCTGTCCGGTAGGCCCAAAGAGCATCATCAAGCCTCCTTGACCAATCTGTTCTACTAGCGTTCACTGTTTTTGACAAAATCTGTTTGATCTCCCTATTTGATACTTCAACTTGCCCACTAGTTTGAGGATGGTAAGGAGTGGCCACATTATGGCGAACCCCATATTTCTCCAATAATCCCTTGAACAATTTGTTGCAAAAGTGGGATCCCCCATCACTAATAATTGCCCGTGGGGTACCAAATCGAGAGAATATATTCTTTTTCAAGAATGCAGTGACACTCTTCCCCTCATTGTTCGCGAGGGCGATAGCTTCCACCCACTTAGATACATAATCAACTGCTACTAAAATATACTTCATTCCATGAGAACTCACAAACGGACCCATAAAGTCAATACCCCAAACATCAAATAACTCAATCACAAGAATGGGGTTTAGAGGGAGCTCTTGCTTTCTTGAAATGCCGCCATCTCTTTGGCATCTATCACACGCTTTGGTGAACTCATGAGCATCTTGATGAATAGTTGGCCAATAGTAACCACATTGTAAGATCTTATGAGCAGTCCGGATACCACTATGATGTCCACCAAAGGGTGAGGAATGGCATGCCTCTAAAACACTCAACATCTCAACTTCTGGCACACAACGCCGAATAAGCCCATCAGCACACTCCTATATAAGTATGGTTCATCCCAAAAGAACTTCTTCACATCGTACATGAACTTTTTCCTTTGATGAAAAGACAAGTCCGATGGAACAATATCACTAGCTAAGTAGTTCGCAAAATCTGCGAACCATGGAATCAAGTCTTGTGAGGCAGCCAATACATGCTCATCGGGGAACGTGTCATCAATATCAGTCTTATCCCCCAACTCTCTCATAGCTTCATCTTCTAAACGGGACAAGTGATCAGCAACTTGATTTTCGGTCCCTTTTCTATCCCTTACCTCAAAGTCAAATTCTTGCAGTAGTAATACCCAACGAATCAACCTCGGTTTCGCATCCTTCTTTGCCATCAAATATCTCAGGGCTGAATGGTCAGTATGCACTATAACTCTAGTACCTAGCAAATAGGAGCGAAATTTTTCAAAAGCAAATACTACTGCAAGGAGCTCTTGTTCAGTTACTGTATAGTTCTTCTGAGCTTCATTGAGGGCTTTACTAGCATAGTAAATGGGATGAAGGATTTTGTCCCTTCTTTGTCCCAATACCACACCAAGGTCAACCCCACTCGCATCGCACATCACCTCAAATGGACTGCTCCAATCCAGAGAAATAATGATAGGTGCAGATACCAATTTTTCTTTTAGCTCGCCGAATGCTTTAAGACAGGATTCATCAAAATAAAATTTACAATCTTTCTCCAGCAGTTTGCACAGTGGATGTGCAATTTTTGAGAAATCTTTGATGAATCTCCTATAAAAACCTGCATGCCCAAGAAAGCTTCTCACACCTTTTACAGAGATAGGTGGAGGAAGTCTCTCTATTACCTCGACTTTGGCTCGATCAACCTCTATGCCCTTTTCTGAAATGCGATGGCCCAAAACAATACCTTCTTTCACCATGAAGTGGCATTTTTCCCAATTGAGTACTAAATTGCAGTCTTCACATCTCTTAAGGACCTCAGATAAATAGCTCAAACACCGCTCGAATGATTCACCAACCACAGAAAAATCATCCATAAAAACCTCAATAGTATCTTCCACCATGTCGGAGAATATTGACATCATACATCTCTGAAATGTGGCGGGTGCATTGCACAACCCAAACAACATTCTCTTGAACGCAAAGGTCCCATATGGACAAGTAAAAGTGGTTTCTCTTGATCTTCTGGTGCAATAGAAATCTGATTATACCCCGAATAACCATCAAGAAAACAGTACCACCCTTTTCCAGCGAGTCTATCCAACATCTGATCCATGAAGGGCATGGGAAAATGGTCCTTTTCGGTCCATGCATTTAATTTCTGGTAATCCATACACACCCTCCATCCAGTCACCGGTCTCATTGGAACAAGTTCATTTTTTTCATTGGGGACCACAGTCATTCCCCCTTTCTTAGGTACACACTGAACAGGGCATACCCAACTACTATCGGCGATCGGATATATTACTCCAGCATCCAACCATTTTATGATTTCCTTCTTCACGACCTCTTGCATAGGTGGATTTAAGCGTCTCTGGTGCTCAATACTTGGCTTATGATCGGGCATGAGTTGGATTTTATGAGAACAAATACCAGGAGGGATCCCAATAATGTCCGCAATAGTCCACCCAATAGCTCTTTTGAACCTTTTTAGCACTTTCACCAAACTCTCAACTTGTTTTATTCAGGTCTGATGCAATGATTACCGGCAATGTGTCACCGTTTCCTAAGAATTCATACCTGAGATGAGGTGGGAGAGCTTTTAGTTCTAACTTTGGAGCCTCCTCTATAGATGGTTTAGCGGGTGGAGACTCGCGATTCTTCATGTCTAGCTCATATTTCTTCGATTTAAACCGAACATTACCACGATCAAGAGCAGCGACTAATGACCCATATTCTTCAATGCAATCATTATCAAAATTCATTATCACTGCCGCCAGTGCTTCTACACCTAGACGTTCTTCTATTTGTGTCTCGGGTGACTTACCAACTTTGTAGGATATAGCAGATACCGATTGGAGCTCACCACTCTGCCGCATGGACCTACAAATGTTGAAAGTCACTTCTTCATTGTTCAACCAAAATTTCATTTGCCCCTTTTCCATATCAACTAAGGCTCTACCCGTAGCAAGGAATGGTCTCCCAAGAATAATAGGCACCTCAAAATCGACTTCACAATCAAGAATAACAAAATCTGCCGGAAATATGAACGACTCCACTTTTACTAGCACATCATGGAGTATCCCTATAGGCCTTTTTACTGTTCGATCGGCCATCAGTAGCCGCATCGCAGTGGGCTTTGGATCACCCAAACCCAACTTCTTGTAAATCGAGAGGGGCATGAGATTTATGCTTGCCCCCAGATCACATAATGCTTTCGCAAAATGTAATAACCCGATTGTACAAGGAATAGTGAATGCACCCGGATCTTCTTTCTTTTGCACTAAAGACCTTGTAGCAATAGCACTACAATGCTGCATTCTGTCATCATCCTCAAAAGTGACCGATCTTTTCTTTGTAACCAAATCTTTCATAAACTTGGCATAACCGGGCATTTGTTCAAGAGCTTCTACCAAAGGGACATTGATAGAAAGCTGCTTCAACATTGTTATAAAACGCCGATATTTACCATCCTCGGTCTTTTTCACTAATCTTTGAGGAAAGGGGGGGGGTCTAGGCATGGGAGTTACCTTTTTAGGCACTTCAGCATCTTTTTCAATGTTATCTTCTACTTCATCACTAACCTCTACCACTTTATCATTATCTCTCATCACCTTTTCCACAATAGACGGCATAGGTGGGTCAATAGTTTGTTTACCACCACGAGTAGTAATTGCCATACAGTGTCCATCATTTTTCGGATTTTGGACAGTGTTGCTAGGGAGAGTGCCCGGTTGCCGTGTGTTCACAGTCGCAGATAATTGGGCCATTTGCAATTCAAGCTGCTTAATCGATATGGCATGTGTTTCGACTTTCTGTCCAATACCCGCTACATCACTCCTTAACTCTTTCGTGTGCTCATCACTAGCATCGAACCTCCTCATCATCTTGTGCAACATATCCTCAACTCGCGCCATACTACCTCCACCATCCCTAGGAGCAACTTCACGATTTTGAGGAGGAACATAGGGCCCACTCCTATCATTTCTGTTACCATAGTTACCCCTGTTGAAGTTGTTGTCGCGGTTGTAATTTCCATCACGGACATAATTACCCTCACGGTTGTAGTTACCATAGTTCCGACCTTGATTCCCTTGACCTTGGCGCCAATTCTCCTGATTGGAGCCTTGGGCATTCGGTCGAAACCCCCCGTCTGATCATTTACTGCATAGGAATCTTCCTCATAATAATATTCATCAGTTGGTGGTGGTGGTTTAGACAAGTAGTTCACTGCGTTTATCTTTTCTGCACCCCAGTGACATGTTTTAACACCAACCCAAGCTCAGTTCTCATCTGTGCCATCTCTTCACGAATCTCATCTGTGGCTGGGTTGTGTGTGGATTGCACTGCAAAGGTATTTCTCCCAGTATCTGACTTCCTAGTACTCCATGCTTTATTATTCCGGGAGATTTTCTCTAATTTTTCGGCAATTTCAGCATAAGGACACTCCCATAAGAACCACCTGCTATAGTATCCAATACCGCTTTATTATTATCATCCTGTCCCCGGTAGAAGTATTCTTTCAGTGACTCATCATCTATGCGGTGATTGGGGACACTTCTCAAAAATGAAGTGAACCTATCCCAAGAACTGCTAACTGACTCTCCTGGTAGTGCCACAAAGTTGTTCACTCTGTCTTTGTGATTTAGTTTCTTGGAGACGGGTAGTAACGTGCTAAGAAAACGTCCCTTAGTTGGTTCCAAGTGAAAATTGAGTTATAAGGGAGCTCAGTGAACCAAATAGCAGCCTCTCCCGTCAGTGAGAGAGGAAATACTCTTAGCCCTATTACATCCAAATTCAAATCAGGCCTCCCTACACAGCTTTTACACACTGCCCTCACCTTAGCTATATGGGCATGTGGGTCCTCAGACGGTAGTCCTGAAAAAAAACCTCTAGCAGTGAGCATTTGCATTAGACTACTAGTGACTACAAAGGTGTGACCTTCTGGTAGAGGGGGCAAGACAAGTGGCCCATCAGAATCTGCAATATTATCATAACCTCTGTAGTATTCTTGAGGACGTGGAGCGGGATTTTGTCCCCTTTGTGCATCTTGACCAGGATTATCAGGTAATAATCGACCATGAGCATCAACTGGAGCTGGGATGTTCTGGTTTGGATCATCATCATTTATACCCAAGTTTCGATTCATATTGCGTAGTGTACGCTCTAACTCGTGATCGTAGGGAAACAAGGTTCTCTTCCTCTCCGTGTATTTGGCATACAAGGACGTTAGTTCTGCAAAAAAATAAAAAACAACAGAAAAAGTAAAATCAGGAAAATATTGACTAAACTTTAGTAATAAGTTTAAGTTAATCTAAAAGCTACTTTCCCCGGCAGCGGCGCCAAAATTTGATACGCTCAAACTTACTTCTCAAATAAGAAGTAAAGCGGTCGTATCAAGTAAAGAACCCAACTAATGAGGTTGGGATCGATCCCACAAGGAAAATAGTTCAGACTTAACTTTATTCTATTATTACTATTATTTAGCCAACTATTTTCCGAGAAAACAAAAGACAAAAGGGGGTTTTATTTCTAAATTAATGAAAATGATTAACTAAATAAAAATGAACAACTAACAGCTTCAGCTTTCGGAGTTTAATCAAATTATAAAAGTAACTAGGGCTTAAGTGTTCCCCACAGGTTCCTAACTTGATAAATCTAACTATAACAATTCTATCCTAATATCTTGCATGTAAAGTGATAAGTTATGTATCTCTAAATCCTTGGTCCGGCATCTAGAGAATTTCACTCCGCACCTTGGTCCGGCTACGTGTGTTGCTATACTAACCCTTATCTTTACCTCATATTAAACATTGTATTCGGTATTTGACTAAGTTATTAACTCGTACCAACCAATACTAGCCTATTAGATAGTCTACACTAAATCTATGTTGCATAATTCTTTGGCCATCCGTTACTTCTACACGAAAGAATTATCAATACATGGAAGACACCATTATAGAATTGTTATTTTAGTTAGATTTTTACCTTGTTATTCACCCATGGTTCCCACAACCCTAGCTATGGGGTTTAGTTACCCATGTTCATAATTACACAATTCATACTGTTAATGGAAGAATTCATGCACTTACTTTTATGAGAACGAATAAATTCCAGAATTTAACTTGATCAATCAACAAAATCACCAACAATCAATTCCGGAAAAAGTATCTTAATTCCCAAAATCGAGAGTTCAATACTATAACAACAGAACTAAAAATTACTCAAAAAGTCTAACCCCAAAAATGAGGTTTTTCAAACTATTTATAATAAAAATAAAATCTAATCAAAGAAGGATTCTATTTACTAAAAATCTGTCCAAACGCGTCTGGGTCGACGGACCACGTGACGGACCGTCACGGACACGACGGACCGTCATGGCCTCCGTCGTCCCATACTTCACACATTCTTCTTCTTCTTTCTTCATTCCCCTCGACGGACAGGTATGACGGACCATTTCAAGCACGACGGTTCGTCGAGGGTCTCCGTTCCAAAATACTTGAACTTCTTGGAATTTGGGTACTGGGACTACTTCTCTGATCATCACGATGAACAAGCAGGATGGACCGTCGTGGCCATGACGGTCCGTCATGGACTTCCGTAATCCCACACTTGGTCAGACTTCCCCATCTTCCTTCAGCAACTTCTCTCCTCACTACGATGCCACCTACGGACCGTCACAGCCTCGACGGACCGTCATAAGTTCCGTAGGTGGTCTCTTCTGCATTTCTTTCTCAAAAACTTTCGCGTTCATCCTTGGACAGATTTTCTGCAAACAAAGAGAAACTTACATAAAAATCAATACAAAAAGGCTTTCGACACACACTAAACTTAAGGAAAAAACATTAGAAATACCGTGAAACCACGGTACATCATAATGCTATGGTCATTTCGTGGATCGTAAGCAATGTTAGCAAGGAGCTCGTAAGTGGAATCCTTTTTTGTTCGAATGTGACCTTGGTATGATCCGATCTAAAGGAACGATTTGATAACGTGAACATGTCCAGAGTTTTTCATCTTCACAATCACTCACGGTACTTTTCCTGTTTCTGTATATAAATCCAGATTAAAAAACCTATGGGAAAAATTTGAATCTATAGTCCCTTCTTCTTCATGTAAATGTACAAAATTGAAGGAATATGTGGACAGTATGGGTAGGCAACAATTGTTGCAATTCCTCGTGGGATCAAATGATAGTTATGGTCAGGCTAGAAGTCAAATCCTTATGATGAATCCACCAGTGTGAATCAGTGCTACACTATGATTGTGCAAGATGATAGTCAAATATCATTGAGTGGTGATTGGTATGGAGGAGGGGAGAGCAATGATCCCACAACCTTACTCACTAATAGATCTGGTGGTTACACCTTTGAAGGACCAGGTACTAGAGGTAGGGGAATAAGAAGTCATGGACAGGTTCAACGACGTGGTCCTTATTGCGATCATTGTGATATAAAAGGACACACTAGGGAGGATTGTAATAAACTGAAACATTGCACTCACTGTAATATGCAAGGTCACTTGAAGGAAATTTGTTTCAGTTGATTGGTTATTCTCTAGATTGAAAAGGGAAGAAAAGGGTTAACATGGCACAAGCATCACAAAGACCTCAAGACGAAGGCATAAGAGATAATTTTTATCATACTCCACACTACTGAATCATGGTTAGACAGTGATTCCAGAAAAAGTTAAAATAACTACAGGTGACTGAGCAATTATTACACACTCAGGAAGTTCTCAACTAACAGGAGGTGAAGTTGTTGAGGATGTACTTTATGTGGCAGAATCTAAATTCAATCCCTCATCAATGTCTAAGTTGACTAGGGGGTTGAATTGTTGTGTTGTATTTTCCCCAAATTTCTTTATTCTTCACGATCTATTCACTGGGAAAATGAAGGAGATTGGTAAAAAGGAAGATGGACTGTATCTGCTGGGGCCTCGAAATCCAATTCAAACATAATAAGGAGCAAGTTCTTTAGTAGAAGCAAAAAGATGTTATAATGTTGTCACTTGGGACAAGAGATTTGGGCATGTTCCTATGAATGTGATTAGAAAAATTAGTAAAATTAGTATGCTTAATGTGATGTCCTGCCACAATTTCAGCCTGATTTCGCGTCCGGAAAGGGGCAGATTATTCTAGAGTTGTGCGGAGAATTTTAGAACCTTATAGAACTCTCAAGAAGGATAAAGAAGGTCCCAAAGTAGTGTAGAATTCCCTAGAAAGGGGACCAAAGTGTAAATACTTTAAGGAATTGTAAAGTAATCTTAAGTGCACTTTAGTCCCTAGGAAGTAGTATAAATAGAGGTGCCCCTCATTTGCAAAGGCACCAAGCAAAGTTGTAAAACATTCTCCAAGTTTATACAAAGCCTTCTTCAAAAGCTTTCTTTCTTGTTCTCTCTAAGTCTTTCCAAGCATTCTCTTAGCATTTCAAGTCTAAAAGGCTTTCTTGAACTTACAAGATCTTGAAAGATTAGTAAGTAAGTCATCGAGGACCGCACAGAGTCTTAGCAAATACTCTAAGTCTGTGACAACGTGATATCAGAGCGAGGTTTGATACTAAGGGAATGGATATCGAAATAGACGTTGGCGCTAGCACCACAATTGTCCGTATGGATGATGGAAAGAAGAATCGAAAAGGGAAGAAACATCAAAAGGGTAATGAGGAGGTGCTGCCCGATCCAACACCTAGCGAGGCGCTTACATCTTATCCGCCTTCAACTGCCGAAGCAAGTGACGATGAATTGGGCGAAGAAGCCATAGACGTCACCGCTGGAGAAGAATGGGTCGTAAGGGTGGATATGGCAAGTCAGGCCGTGGAGATATTAGGCCGGCGCATTAATGTGGTCGACGACAAGTTCAATACCCTTGAGGACTTCACCCTTTAGGAGAACGAGAACATCCGTAAGGAGTTGGAGGGTCGCCAACGGGCCGAGTTCGAGATGAAGAAGGCCATTACTTCCTTAGAATGTCGGCTTATGGACGCGTTTAGCACGATCAAGACGCTGAAGGCCGAAGTTAAAACACTTAAGGAAGGCACAGAGGTTGGAGGATATGCAACACCCGACCGTGATAGGAAGGCCAGGGTCGAGACTCCCAAGCCACCCATATTCAAGGGCGTCCGTGACGCTCAAGACGTGGAAAACTTTCTATGGCACTTGGAGAATTACTTCAAGGATAGTCTGGTGAAAAACGACGAGAATAAGATCAACACTGCCGTGTTGTATCTGTCTGAGATGGTCATGCTATGGTGGAGGCGCAAAGAGGCCGAGATTGGGAATGGGACGTGCACCATCAACATGTGAGAGCAATTCCACGAAGAATTCAATAAAGTCTTTTTCCCTAACAACGTCGTGTACTAGGTTAAGCGCAAGTTCCAGGAATTGAAGCAAACGGGAAGCATTTGGGCGTACGTGAAAGAGTTAACAACTCTAACGCTTCAAATTCTCAACCTCAAAGACGAGGACATGTTGTTACACTTCATGGACGGACTGCAGAATTGGGCCAAGACGGAGTTGGAACTAAGACAGGTCAAGACCATAGACGAAGCCATCACACAAGTCGAGTCCTTGATAGACTTCAAGCATGAACAGCATGACAAGGCGAAGGACAGAGATGCAAGAATTAGTCATGCCAAGGTGGGGGAGACCGTGGCCGAGGCAAGGAGCAGCAGGCACACCCCATGTAGCACGACCCCCACAAGCCAGACATCAAGCGGTTCGGGCGCCAGAATTACACGGAGAAGCGGGCGCATACCAACAAAGGAGATGATTGCTACATATGCGGTAGACCTCACGGCTATGCCAGGTGCCCTGAGATGAAGAACACTGGTGCCATCCTACGTGAACTCAAGGAGAAAGACGCGCAAGAGCAAGGGCAGGATGCGTCACAACGCAGTAAGGCATGGTTGGATTGTGCGGTGCGATAGCCAAGCAGACCAAGAAGCCAGGAGACTTCAACACGCAGTATGTAGATATCTCCATAAATGGACGACCAGCTCGTGCCGTGGTAGACTCCAGGGAAGAAGCCAACATTATGACCAAGACGGAAGCATAGAGGTTAGGGCTGAACTTTGTGCCAAGCAACCCCGCCTCAAGACAGTTAATGCCCCACCGACTCCCATATGCGCTGTTGCCCAAGGAGTAAGCATCAAATTAGGGAAGTGGCAAGGAAAGACTAACTTTACCATCGCTCCTCTATATATATTCAACATCATTCTTGGGCAAGAGTACTTCCAGCGCTGCCACACGATGATTGACCCCTACCTCTAATGACTCATGGTCATGGAGCGAGAAGGGTCATGCATGGTACCTCTAGTCAAGGTGCCGAAGAAGGAAGGGCACACCCACTTATCGGCCATGCAGATTGTGAAGGGCCTAAAAAAAGAAGAACCGACCTTTCTAGCTACATGGAAAGTTTGGGAGAAGACAATAGTACTATGGAGTCCTTGCCACCGCTCATAGAGAAGGTCCTTGAAGAAAACAAGGACGTGATGCCGGAAGAGCTGCCAAAGACTCTACCTCCGAGGCGCGAGGTAGATCACAATATCAAGTTAGAGGTCGGAGCCAAGCCACCCGCACATGCACCTTACCGTATGGCTCCACCCGAGTTAGAGGAGCTAAGGAAGTAGTTGAAGGAGCTCCTCGAGGACGGTCACATCCGTCTATCCAAGGCACCTTAAGGTGCTCCAGTGCTATTCCAGAAAAAAAAGGCGGGTCGTTGTGCTTATGCATCGACTATCGGGCGCTCAATAAGGCCACAGTTAAGAACAAATATCCTATCCCGCTAATTTTAGATTTGTTCGATAGACTTGGGCAGTCCAAGTACTTCACCAAGATGGATCTACGGAAATGCTACTACCAAGTGCGCATCACGGAGTGGGATGAGCCAAAGACAGCGTGCATGACTAGATATGGAGCATACAAGTGGTTGGTGATGCCTTTCGGCTTAACCAACACACCCACCACCTTTTGCACGCTGATGAACAAAATCTTTCATCCTTACTTGGACTAGTTCGTGGTAATGTACTTGGATGACATAGTCATCTATAACAACACCTTGGAGGAGCACGTGGAGCACTTGAGGAAAGTCTTCCAAGTCTTATGGGAGAACCAACTTTATGTCAAGCGGGAGAAGTACGAGTTCGCCCAACATGAGGTGTATTTCTTAGGCATGTGATCAGTCAGGTATAACTACGGATGGACCAGGTGAAGATTCGGATGATCCAAGAGTGGGAAGCGCCCACGAAGGTGACCGAGCTACGATCATTCCTTGGACTTGCGAACTACTATCGCAGGTTCATGAGTGGCTACTCCTCTAAAGCCGCTCCACTAACCGAGTTATTGAAGCAGAATAAGCTGTGGGTTTGGAGCGAGGAGTGCCAAAAGGCGTTTGAAAGTCTCAAGGCCGCAGTGACAGAAGATCCAGTCTTGACGCTGTCCAGTTTCTCCAAGACCTTCGAAATACATACGGATGCCTCAGACTTTTCCATTGGGGGAGTCTTAATGCAGTATAGACACCCAATCGCATTCGAAAGCCGCAAGCTAAATGAGACCTAACATCGTTACACGGTGCAGGAAAAAGAGATGACGGCCATTGTACATTGCCTACGCACGTGGAGACACTACTTGCTAGGATCCAAATTCCTTGTCAAGACCGACAACGTGGACTCTAGCTACTTCCAGTCACAAAATAAGATCACACCGAATCAAGCTAGATGGCAAGACTTCTTAGCAGAATTTGACTATGTCCTTGAGTATAAGCCGGGAAGGGGCAACGTCGTGACTGACCCACTAAGAAGGAAGGCCGAGCTTGCTGCCATCACTACAACTCACTGTGACATTCAAGATGCAATCAAGGATGGAATGCAACACGATCCAGAGGCCAAGAAGCTGATGGATTTGGCTGCCCAAGGTAAAACCAGTCGCTTTTGGGTAGAAGATGACTTCTTGCTCACTACCGGTCGGAGGGTCTATGTACCTAAGTTCAGGTCTAATCAGGCATCACATCATAAAGGAAAGCCACGACACACCGTGGGCTGTGTATCCAGGACAACGACGCACGAGGGTGCTAATCGAGGTTATTTACTTCTGTCCACGCATGCGGGATAACATCAAGTGTTATGTGCAGAATTGTCTTGTGTGCCAACAAGACAAAATGGAGAAAAGGCAACCGGGAGGGTTACTAGAGCCACTACCCGTAGCAGAACGCCCATGGGAGAGCGTGACCATGAATTTCATCACTTCCTTGCCAAAGTCCAACGGGTTTGGTACTATCATGGTCGTGGTGGAAAGATTTTCTAAGTATGCTACCTTCATGCCCGCTACAGCCGGTTGCACCGCAAAAGAGGCCGCTCGATTGTTCTTTAAGAATGTGGTGAAATATTGGGGTCTGCCAAAACATATCATTAGCGACCGAGATCCTTGCTTTACCGGGAACTTTTGGAGAGAGTTGTTCGAGATACTTGGCGCGGAACTTCACTTCTCCATAAGTTTCCACCCGTAGACCGACGGCCAGACCGAACGTGTCAACGCCCTACTGGAGTGCTATCTAAGGCACTATGTTAGTGCGCATCAGAAAGATTGGTACAGACTCCTAGATATGGCGTAATTTTCCTACAATTTGCAGAGGAGCGAGTCCACCGGGCGCACACCATTTGAGTTGGCAACAAGACAACAACCCCAAACTCCGCATTCGTTGCCGACTGCTTTTGAAGGAAATAGTTTGGGTGCCTACCATCTTGCCAAGGGATGGGAGGAGTAGCTTGACACTGCCAAGTCCTACTTGGACAAGGCAGCCAAGAAGATGAAGAAGTTCGCCGACCGCAAGCGTCGTCCCACGAATTATAAACAAGGCGACATGGTCTTGGTGAAATTCAATCCAAGACTATTCAAGGCACTAAGGGGCATCCATCAAAACTTAGTGCGCAAATATGAGGGTCCGTTCAAGATCGTTTCCAAGGTAGGCAAGATCTCGTACAAGTTGGAGTTACCTCCACACTTCAAGATCCATACGGTGTTTCATGCGAGCGTCCTCAAGTCGTACCATGAGGACAAGGAGGATCCTAGCTAAAACAGATCACTACGGGCACCCATTACTGTCACCGCCTTGCACGACCGGGAGATTGAAGCTATCATAGATTATCAAGCCAAACGGAAGCGAGGACAACAAACCAGTGCCATGTTCCTAGTACATTGGAAGGGACAAACTCCAGATGAGGCTACATGGGAGAAATATGAAGATTTGTGGCAATTCAAAGACAAAGTCCAGGAGTTTTTGCAGCAATGCGCCACGGTTGTTGCATCATCAGGTGGGGGAGCGTGTGATATCCCGCCACAATTCCATTCTGATTCCGTGTCCGAAAAGGGACAGATTGTTCTAGAAATGTGCGGAGAACTCTAGAACCTTATAGAACTCTCAAGAAGAATAGAGAAGGTCCCAAAGTAGTGTAGAATTCTCTAGAAAGGGGACCAAAGTGTAAATATTTTTGGGACTTGTAAAGTAAATATTAATTGTACTTTATTCCCTAGGAAGTAGTATAAATAGAGGTGCCCCTCATTTGCAAAGGCACCAAGCAAAGTTGTAAAACATTCTCCAAGTTTATACAGAGCCTTCTTCAAAAGCTTTCTTTCTTGTTCTCTCTAAGTCTTTCCAAACATTCTCTTAGCGTTTCAATTTTTAAAGGCTTCCTTGAACTTACAAGATCTTGAAAGATTAATGAGTAAGTCGTCGAGGACCGCACAGATTCTTAGCAAATACTCTAAGTCCGTGACATTAAGCTCAATAAGATTCCAACTATGACTCATTCTGATGTATGTCCACTAGCCAGACAGATCAAATTGCTTTTTCGGTCATGTAGTAGTAGAAGTACTACATGTTTTCATTTTGTTCATTTGGATGTATGATGACCTTATAAACCACATATAATAACATGAGGTTTTTACTTACATTGGTTGATGATCATTCGAGATGAACTTGGGTATTCTTACTATCTTAGGTTTTGCAGTGCTAAAATAGTTTATCCTGATGATTAGAACACAATTTAATTTGCAAATTAAAATGATTATATCAGAAAATGGAGGAATGTTCTTTAACTCTCAATGTGATGAGTTATTCAAGAGTCATGAGATTATACATCAAAGTTCATATCCATACACTCCTCAGCATAATGGTGTGGTAGAAAGGAATCACATGCATATTCTTGAAACATCTAAAACAATAAGGTTTAGGGACACTTACCTATAAAGTTCTGGGGAAAGTGCATAATAGCAGCTTTGCACATCATAAACATATTTTTTTATCTGTTGTATTAAGTAATGTCTCTCCTTTTGAGTAATGTTTGGGAAACGACATGGTTTTCTTACATGAGGATCATAGGTTATTTATGCCATGCCACTATTCCACATAAGGTAGACAAGTTTGGTCCAAGGTCTACAAGATCTTTTTTGATGGGATATAGGCTATATAATCTTGAACATAAAACATTCTTTGTGAGTAAGGATGTGATCTTTGGTGAAATAATTTTTCCTTTTCAAACTTACCGTCACATACGGGTTTACCCCCTAGACGTAACCAGCGTCGTCGTCCTCTTTGAGTACTAAGACTAGCCCTTTAGTTTTCATCATCGCATTCACAAGTCAAAGATACGGAAGAATTTAAAACTTTTAACTATATCTAATTGGAGGTTTACATAGACCTCTACATACACGTAATAGTATTATTATCGAGTATACATAGACCCTTCGTATAAGAAGATTACTTAGTCTTCAACTTTTATTTCACATACATATATAAGATGGAAATAGAGTCATAAAATCCTTCTCATCTCATAACCATCTAAAATGACAATATCAACTTGGGCATAGCCCTACAACAATAAAAGTAAGCCACATATAGGCTTTATACAACTTGTTCCCAAATGAAAGATAGAGTAAACATAAGTGTCTTAATATCTAAGCAAATCCGTAGCTAGAATATTGACATCGTCCTCGGCCAAATAAGGACCTACCACTTGGATGAGAGAGAATATCCAAGCCTCCTTTTAGATTGCCTCGAATGAAACCTAGAATGTTTTGGAAAAAGGGAGAAAATGGGGTAGTACGTCACATGTACTAATTATGAGACCATATGCACATATAACAACCAAACATGCTAAAAGGGGACATTTAGTTAAATCATGCCAATTTACCTCTTTAAGGACTTATGCACTCTCAACAAACTATACCAATCATTTAGAAATGTTCAACAAATCAAATAAGCTATATGCACACCAACATACTTGAACCCATAATCTCATTTAACTCTATCATCAAGTAACAACATCACAAGCATGAATTAAAGTTCATCATATAACTAGTAAAGCAAGATAACTAATCATAATCCTCATAAAGTCAACAAGTGCAATAACCAAGCAAAGTCCTATAACCTTACTCAATCAAGTAACCCAATAAGAACCATAAATAGTAACTCACTTCACCTAACATAGCCTTCAAGTACACATAAGTTCATACTTTAGCAATAAAGACCAATTATATGTTCATAAGCATCATAATCATCATATAAGGTCAACTACATTTAACATCATTTATATACATAATATTAACCTCCTAAAGCTCCTATCAAGGCAAATTAGTGCAAGGCATAGGTAGAGTCCCATACCCCTACCTAAACTAAGTCAAACCCTTCAAATCACTTTAGTTGGTCTATACATCATTACTTCATTTTAGTTTAGGGAACACTTACCTTAACCGACATAGATCACATGAGCTAATGTGGAATCCGGTGTCGTAAAACCTTACACCGATGTAAGGTGGTCTACCGGCCAAGATAGAAACTAACATGAAACGTAGCATCTAGGTGGATCCACTAGCTAGTATTTCTATGGTGGAAACATAGTTATGGAACTTGGGGCAACATTGGAAACATCACTCTACACCCTATTTGGGTCATGAGGCTATCCACCCCGTGAGAACCGTAGTGAACCCTACTTTCCCTTTGTGGGAAAGTGTCACCCACTCACATACAAGATCACTCGGTGCTAAGCTAAGTCCCTTCCTGAAATGTCTTTAATGTCTTTACTTATCAATCATAACTTAGTTTAGGTCATAGGGTCTAGCCTTGTATAATCATCATCATAATAGCTCAATAGGAAATTGCATGAGTATAATCCTTTCATCACAATCCACATATGGAAGGTTAACACATTACATAATCTTTCATAATAAGGCACATTGGTAATCACCATCATCCTTATAACTTTACATATTAATCAACCTCACAACCATAAGCAAGACATTTCAATTCAATATCATACCACCCTATCAATCCTAAACAAGGCATACTCCAACACAATCTTCATGACTTAATCACAATTAATCATAATTAAAGTAAAGTATAGGGATCACAAGACTTACCAAGTCTTCTTCACAATTCATCATCAAGGTCTTACCATCCACCCTTAGTTCAACTTAATTAGGTCATCAAGTCACCACAATTCAATAACCAATATAATCACAAGGCTAAAAGAATCACTACATCACAATTCCATAATAGATCAAAGCTTAGGATTAAGTCAATTCGTCATACCCTAGATCACTTCTCAAGAACTAGAATGAAAAACTATACATCACCCTAATTCATTCATAATTAGCATAACAACATCATCTAGTAGTAATTCAGCCCTTAACCAAGTCAATTGAATGAACAATATACAATATAAGTCAAGATCACAACCTAGGGTTAGGGACTTAGGATCATGTTCTTCAATTTAGGCAAGACCATAAAAACTTACCCTAATCAAGTTAGAATACATGTTAATCTAGTCAATATAACCTAAAGAAAACATCAAAAACTCAATTCATAACTTCAAATTCGTAATTGGATGTAACCCATTTGAAAACTCTAGATTTGAAAACACTTTGAATGAACCCTTTGAGGAAAGAGGTCTCAAAGGTAAAGAGATCCCATACCTTAACGTTTTGACAAATATTTGAAGATGAATTCATCCCTTTCCATCCCCCAAAGCCCTTCCGTAGATTAGTCTTCAATGGTGTCTTCCAATAGAGAGAGAAAGTAGAGAGAAGATAGAGGAATTGATTTTAGAGTTCTAATTAGTTTAATGGGGTTGGGGACTTTATATGGGTGACTAACTAACTTAAGTAGACCCCCTTAATCCCTTAATGAACCACCTAACCCCTTAAATAACTAAGTGAACTTAATAAAAAACGTGCAGAAAAATGTAAACCCTCATAGACGGAACCTCGTCGACGGGCCGTCTGTGAGTCGACGAGCCTACCCCCATCTCGTCCTGCACATCCGTCGATGATTTCAGAGACTTGTGCAGGCGAGGGCTTCCTCGAATTGTCTAAGTCTGGATGACGGTGGCATTGACGCCCCGCCAGTCCACACACGGACATTAGCCCCCTCCGTCGATGCACACTGCCTAGGCAGTGTTGCCTCAATCTGCAAGGGTCCTCCTCAAGGGACCTTGGTTTGTACTTGGGGAGTCGTACCCAGACGTTTCAACCATGAAACATCTCTAACACGTGTTCCACACATTTTCACCAAATTTCGTTAATTTCTGACTCTTAAAAACTAGTTAAATAGGCCAAGGCACACTAGTAACTCTTTGAACCAACTTTCGAACGTCATGGACGTTTTGGTTCTTAGACTCCCTAAATGACCTATATTAATTAAAATAACCTTAAAAACAATGTATAGACTTCATGACACCTATGTTTGGCTTAACGACATGTCTTGGATTTTCAAAATGTTACACTTACGCCACCGATGTTTTGTAGAATAGTGTTATCATGCCATCGAGCTTTATGGATGCTGAACCAGATATGATGTTTGATTCTCCAATTGTAGAGAATATAAGTGAAGTTGTTGCAGTTACACTAAATGTACCAAAGATTGACACATCACACCAAGTAGTTCATCCTAGAGACACACCACATTACCTGTTCCTGGAGACACCCCACTACAGGTGCAATGAAGATCAAGCAGAACTAGCAAAGCTCCAATTTGGCAAAAGAATTTTGTTACCTCAAAAAAATACAATCAGTCCAATTATCTTTACTCTATTGTAGACAGTGTTGATTACATTGTCTTTCAAAGTCATATCAATGTTGCATTGCCAATTCTTCAATGGAAACTGAACCAAGTATATACGACTAGGCTAAGAATGATGATAGATGGATTCAAGCCATGAAAGACAAGATCAAGGCCTTGGAAGAGAACAAGACTTTGAAACTAGTTGCATTGCCTCCTGGGAAAAGGGTCATTGGATGTAAATGAGTGTATAAAATCAAGTACAAAGATGATGTACATATTGAAAGGTTTAAGGCTAGGCTGGTGGTCAAGGTTTAGACCTTTTCTCATGTTGCTAAAATGGTCACACTGAGGGCAATCCTATCTATTACTGCATCAAAGGGTTGGAACATTCAGCAAATAGATATTGACAATGTTTTTTTGCAAAGAGATCTGATGGAAGAGGTGTACATGCAACTACCTCAGGGATTTCAACACAATAAGGAGGAAGAAGGCCTGGTCTAAAAATTAGTTAAGTCACTTTATGGACTAAAACAAGCCTCTAGACATTGGAATGTTAAATTGATCAATGCTTTACTTGCAACAGGGTTTTAAACAGAGTCATCTTGACTATTCTCCTATGACTAAGAAAGTTGATGATGATATTGTAGTGATACTTATCTATGTAGATGATTTACTTGTGACATGAAACAACAATCAGTTAATTGAAGAGGCAAAACAGGCTTTGAAGGCTAATTTTAAAATCTAAGATAAAATCAAAGGCCCGGGGGATCTTAGATTTTTTCTGAGCATTGAATTTGCCTGAAGCTCAGAAGGTATATTGATGCACTAGAGAAAATATGCTTTAGAGATGATTTCAGATTTAGGCCTAGGAAGTTCCAAGCCCATGGCTACACCAGTGTAGTTGAATTAGAAATTGGCCACACCTGAGCTTGATGAGTTGGTGGGAGATAATTTTGATTCACTTTTATTGGATACTAGTGAGTATCAAAGATTGATTGGGAGGTTGTTGTATCTTACACTCATTAGGCCTGATATGTCCTATGCAGTTCAAAATTTAAGCCAATTTATGCAGGCTCCTAAATCTCACATATGAATGCTGCCATCAGAATAGTAAAGTATGTCAAGCAATCAACGGGGAACGGAGTACTTTTGGCAGCAAAGTCACATGATTCCTTTTAGGGATATTGTGATGCAGATTGAGGGTCTTGCGTCAATACTAGAAAGTCAATTACTGGTTATCTGATCAAGTATGGAGATTCTCTAATCTCATGGAAATCCAAGAAACAATCTATTATTTTCAGAAGTTCAGCCGAGGCAGAGTATTGTAGTCTTGCATCTACTGTAGGAGAGGTCACCTGGGTCATAGGTTTATTCAAAACATTGGACATCCCTTTGACCTTACATGTTTCTTTGCATTGTAACAACAAGAAAGCCATTCAAATTGCAGCTAATCCGGTATTTCATGAAAGAACAAGACACATTGATATTGATTGTCGTTTTATTCGCGAGAAACTTCTACATGGTCTAGTAAACATCCAGTACTTATGTTCCTATGAGAACCTGCTGATATTCTCACCAAAAGTCTTGGCAGGATTCAACATTCTCATATTGTATCCAATCTAGGAATGAAAAATATCTTCATATCACCTAGCTTGAAGGGGTCTATTAGAGAATATAACAAAGAGATTGCAAACATTTGAGTTAGAACAGACTAATGGAACAAGTCAGTTGTGTGGTCACTGTTAGTCAGTTAACTTGACGTTAGATTTAATGTGAACGTTTGTTAGAAGGTTGTTAGAAATAGAAGATATTTTCAATTGTAATTAGGCCGGTTAGCGTGTTTCTATATATTACATGCATTCATTAGCTTAGAGCAGTTTGTAAGTTTTGATTGTAGAGTCGTGAACATAGTTTTATACACTTTTGATATGAAATGAAGTGATTAGTTTTCCCAATAGTTCATCTCTGAATGTGTGATTATTGAGTTGTTTAACATAATACGCCTGCACAACCTTGAAATACTCATACAAATGCCTCCAAAGATAGTAATCCCTGCTATGGACCCCCAATACGCATATGTTGTTACAAATCTCCACTCTCAAACCATGTGTGGCTCTCTTAGTATGGACCTATTTATTTGAGCATTACATCGATTATTTGTTGTCTCATGTTGACACCCTCCGCCTTATTTTCCATTCACCTTTTATACTCTAACTCTCGTGTTTCCAACCACATCTGTCTCCTTTTGGGTTCGAATCCCCTATTTTTTACCTTCCTGTAACAAGAGCACCTTTCCTTCATAACGTCTACCAACATTACTACTATGAATACAAGGGCACTGATTGTTGTCCTATTCTTCTTTGTC
Organism: Solanum lycopersicoides; assembly: GCA_022817965.1. NCBI lineage: Eukaryota > Viridiplantae > Streptophyta > Magnoliopsida > Solanales > Solanaceae > Solanum > Solanum lycopersicoides. Next base: position 6,723,880 of record CM040625.1, read on the forward strand.
TCCTACCAGGAATGCTTATATGGACGTAAATGTACTGAATGCTTGTATGGATCCAAAGGAATTAAAATAAACCCCCGCTTAATCCAGTTATACATTCATACATTTTTCAATCACCCGTTAAGCCCGTGTGAAAGCTACATACTCTGTACAATGTGTCTCTTCATGCGTTTCATATTCCTCCTTGTTTTTGAACCGGACGCCTGTTGTTGACGCAAATCATCTATCTGCTGCTATGGAACCAATGAGTCTTAAACAACTCCCTGCTCAATACAGGTAAACATCACCCATTAAGCCCACGCTAACTTTAAACTGGACAATAGTTAATCCTCCTGCGGTTCATATTTTCATCCCCTATTTTCCCCATAATTTTTTACATGAGTGCTATTCTACTTTATCTCCGACCATGACTCTTTTTATGAAAACAACTAAACTACCTGCTGCTATGGACCCAACAGAACATGTTAAAGATGCACTCAATCCACGTATACATTCAACCTTTCACCATTTATTTGTCGTCTCATCCTCACACTTTTCCCTTGAATTTACATTCACCCCTTAATTCATAAATTAATTACTCAAATCTATAAACACACAAGAATATACCGAATGATGAAAGAGCTACATCCACTTTTTCAAGCCTAACCCCTCCTACAGATTTTCCAGGTTACACTACTCACATTATAACTTTTGCTCACAATTAATATTGCCTTCTTATCTTGCTGCATTAACAGAACTACCTCCAAATCCCGTCAACTGGGCATACGCTCACCTGTGAAATTACGAATCAACTACATGCGGAGACAACACACCCAATTGAGGGCCTTCATTCACTCCAGAATCTTGGAAGAACCACCAGGAGCCAATTAACAATGGATGTGGAACCAATGTCTTATGTTTAAATACATTAATAATGTCTTGTTTACCTCATAAGTTAGCTACCCTATTACTTTCAATTACCCCCTAGCCCCTAGCTGCTTAACATTTACCGTGTTGTGACTGACAATTTATTTAGAACATCTCACCTCTTATTATATTTGTATTATGTTTCAACTCGAGTTATAATAATATACATCCTTTAGTAGATCTTGTGTTCCATCATCAACATCATTTTACCACACTGTATACACTCTAACCTTATACAGACGAAAAAGAACTATTATGATTCATTTCATCATCCGACTTGATTAAACTTGTGGAACTCCCACGACTGTTTAATATGCTTATTTTAATTATGTAGAAAACATGTGTTCTTTCATTAACACATAAGTTTTTTGATGAATAGTACTCCAGCATGACATGAACACCACAAAAGGATACACAAATCATATTAACAAATTGGAATATAAAAGTTTTTTACGGCATTGAAACAGTATCTACAACTCCAACTACTAAATTGTAAGCCTAAAATAGGTTCCATGTGCGACTTCGACTTTATATAAGTTCTTTCACATTTACCTCATCACTTTGCTACTTTAACTTCCAACTCCTAGCTCGAACCCCTAGATTGCTTAACATTGACAGTGTTGTGGAAATGACAGAACCCGACCTCATTTACATTTATATAATAAAACAGGTATTCACACATAGACAACAGTATGAAGCCGTATCACAAGCAACAACAAGAGAATGATTAACTGTCCTAAATGCGGATGGCGACATAGAACACCGAACATCCATTAAAAACATTGTTTACTAAGAATTATTCTAAAATGCATGGCCTATAGTGGTAGAAAGAGACGAGGTATTCTTTTAAAATCATGTTTTCCCGTGCTATCAAATAATACTATTCTAATATATAATTTCATAACAACCAAATGTCGCACATTCAGATAAGTAGAGATACAACTAATAAATCATGACATGATGAAGATGACAACCAAACAAGGACTGACTAGAAGCTATGGGCGAACAACAACATCCGGCCTACACAAAAACAAGATCGGCCAGGTATGATGAATTGAAGAGGCCACAAACTTCGCTAACAATGCCATCCATCTACAAACAACATGTTTTATTATTACATATATTATTTAATTACATGCTAAGTCCGACATGATACTATTTTACTGCGTATGACGAGGAACTTAAGCAATTCTGAGGTACACAACTTCGACAAGTAAGAAATTAAATCAAACGACATAAATTTCCCAATACTCACAAAATCCCCAATGAGCACGTACAGTATAGTATGTAATACAACAGACAGACAAGTATATAGATGAATTAGTTTATTTACATATACATCATAATAACTCTTTCCACAAAAAAATATTTCTGACATGTATAGTACTCCCTTCGTTTAAAAAAGAATGATCCTATTTTCTTTTTAGTCTGTTTAAAAAAGAATGATCTCTTTCCTTTTTTGGCAACACTTTAACTCTAACTTTCCACGTGGCATGTTTAAGACCACAAGATTAAAGGTCATTTTGGTACATTTGACATTACTTTAATTTAGAACCACAAGATTAAAAAGTCTCTTTCTTTTCTTAAACTCCGTTCCAAGTCAAACTAGACCATTCTTTTTGAAACAGAGGAGTATATACTTACCAATAATGTTCTCATTGTGACTTCCAGGCTAATAAGACCATTATTTCAGTACTGAAATCTTAAAAGACGTCGCATTGCTATAACTTGATGTCTGAGGTCAACTTACACGCACATAACTAAATATAGAAAGTCAAAGTCTCAAAGATATAAAACTGATTTTTTTTACAGAAAAGGCACGAAGTGCATTCTAGGGTGATCAACACTTCTCGAAATGACAAGAATCACAATTAATAATAGGAAAGCGTCATCTAAAACCTCTAGAAAACTCGATGTCATCAATGCTTGACTGCTCAGCCTTGACATGAAAGTTGACTCTAAGACAGGCTAACCTTCTCTGGTGGCCTTCTTCAAGTGCTCCATCCTGTTGCAGAATCGGTAGTCCAAATTAGGAACTCTATTAGAAATGCTAATAACTCAAAACAGTTAATATATCACAAATCTTGTTGGTTAGCAATGCTTGCTTGTAGTCATGGTTCTTCTACTTCTGAATTAGAGTTTTATTGAACTTATGATATGACAAAAAATAGAAAATTGTTCTATGATCACTACAAGAAAGTACATAATTAGCAACAACTTTTTTGCAACAACTAAATTATTGTTCGGTAAAATTAATAGATGGCAACAACTTGATTTAATTGTTGCTATATCTTGCAACTTTTAGCCACAATTTTCTTTTTGTTAGTAACCATTTTAATCTTGTTGCCATATGCTATGATTAATATAATAATTTTTAAATATAGATAAATCGCAACAACTTTCTAGCAACAATTAAAATATTGTTGCCTAATGTTAACAAATGACAACAAGTGTTCCTATTTCATAATATATTTTGCCACATTAAATTTTTAGTGTTGCTAATGCACTTAATTTTTGCAACAATTTGTGTGGACTGTGGCCTAAAAGTCTTATTAATTATTTTTTAAAATTTAAATTTTCTTTGAGTTTTCTATTTTCAATTCAATGTTCCACTAATCTCTCCTTTAAAGTTCTTCGGTTGTAATTGAAACCCTAGCTGTTGCTGCTCGATTTGTTTTGATGAATTCTTCCCAAAGTCTGGTGAGTTATCGCTTACGATTTTATTATCATCTTCTTCTTCTTTAATTTGTCTCCTTCAAATATTCTCAAGTTCGTTTCTGCTCATGATACAAGCTTGGAACTTTTGGACTAGAAAAGTTTGATTTTGTTTTGAATTTTATGGATATTTGAATCTGATTTTGACTGAACTAAATTTTGAGTTTATTGTGTGAAAAAAATATTGTTACTTGTGAAATTTCACTAGGTATGTGAGAAAAAAATATTCTCAATCTTACAAATACCAAACTGTGAAATTAGGTCTTAGGTCTAACTCACACAAAAAAACTAGCTCAAAGGGAGGAGGATTGCCCAAGCCTTATAAGGAGTCCACCTATCTCATTAACCACCGATGTGGAACTTTTGTCATTCTTTAACACCCCACCTCACGCCTAGTGTTTAGCATCTGGTGCGTGGGCAATTTTGATTTCGAGAGTCCCAACATCGGGTGAAACGGGCCTGCTCTGATACCATATGAAATTAGGTTTTAGGCCTAACTCACACCCCAAAAGCTAGCTCAAAGGGAGGAGGATTGTCCAAGCCTTATAAGGAGTCCACCCATCTCATTAACCACCGATGTAGGACTTTTGTCATTCTTTAACACACACTTCACAGAATCACTAAAGAATAAAAATTTGGTAAGGCAGCCCTCGACCCTCAAGTGAATCTTTTCTCTTTGCTGGTATACATATATTAACAAGGTTCAAACAAAATCTAGAATTTGTTTTGGTAAGCTAAGGCAGCTCTCGACCCTTAAGTGTATCCTTTCTAATTGCTGGTATATATCTAATCTTCAAGATTCAATAAGAATCTAGAATTAATATTAATTTGTGTCAGCAAATTATATTTAGTTATGCTACAGAGAACTTGGATAGTAAAGGGCTCATCTTTTTCTTATTCTTGTTCCAATAATTATGCCTACTATTGCAACAATATGGTAAGATTGTGAGAATGAATAATTTGTTTTGATTGTTTAAAAGGCTAGGTATTTGGTTTGAGCTTTTTAAACAATAAGACCCCAAAATTACTGAAGAAAACGAAAAATCAAAACCGAAAAATTAAGTAAATCAGTTTTGATTTTTTGCACACCCTACTTCACAATCCATCAAAAATATTAATCACTTAAACCATTCAGTTTCATATTTTTCGTTAGAAATTAAAATGTCTTGTCCATCCCCAAGTAAGAAACTGGTTCTTTGTATCTCTTGCCACACGTGCTCTGTTTGGTTGCTAATTAAGACCATTTTCGCCGAGAAAGTACTCTATCTCATCTGTATGTATATGCATTTTCTTAAGTTTATCATCATATTCCTTGTTGCTGTAATACGTTTTTTCCTTTGCCGCAATCTTCATAATTGTACAGGTCATCTGCAGATAGAGTACACATACGACAACAAGTAGTGAACTTTATCAATCATCAAAACTACTTTATATGTTCTCCTATTTTCCATCATTTTCTCCCTTTTTGATGATGATAAACAATGATTTGTTACACATCAAGACTCTTTGTTAGTCATCAAAACTACAACTCTTTGTCATACATCAAAACTACAAACTTCATGTTTTCTCATTCCCCAACATTTTGCCTTTTGCCCATTTATTGTCTATATCTTCAGGGGCCAGGGCTTCGGTCTTTCTACGAAAAAGTAAATCTAGAATTTTACCCCACTCTCCTCCAGAATGGTGTCTCTGAATAACTCTTCCATCATATCTTCATCAGTTTGTGATGTCATAGAACCCCAAGAACAAGTAAACCTAGTATCAAGTGAAACAAAGAGATTCTTTAACAAATATGTTCTTTTCATATACTATTCATGGCATGCTCCTCAATATTATAGGCAAATATATTACCAGGTTATTACTATGATAGACACTATGGCAAACTTGTTATCTCAGTATTTCATTCCAATGCACGTTGTACTTGACTTTAGTTGTATCAAATTTAACTGAATGGACTTCAGCTGCAGTTTTCAATATCGTTACTAATCCAACTACTTCAGATTTGGCAAGTCTACAAATCTTATGGACCACCACTGGGTAAGTGAACTTCAATTAACTCATGTAAAATTGATTTTTCTTGGTTGTATGCTTAAATGAGTTTGTTAAATTTTGATTTGTTGTGCAGTAAATTTTTCAAGTGATTCTTATTGTTGTGGTATGTCTCAAAGTCATTCTTATCTTTATTGTATGTGTGAACAACTAGTCTTATTTCGCTCTATTGTAAATTATAGCATAAGCTTACTGAGAGCACACAATTATGTTAGTTTCTAGAGACATCACTTACTGAGAGCATCACAATTATATTAAGTGATGTGATAGTTGTAGTCTTTTGTAAGTAGACTATAATTACCTCTTTTTCTTTTTATATGAATACATGTGTCCTTAATTATTCGGATTAGAACTCACTTATATTTTCTTTATTGGTATTGTATATAAAAACATATATTTAGGAGTATTTAATTTTTTTGTAGTTATAAATATCTAGTACATTTTAGTTATATATAGATTAGTTGTAAATTTTTTAAGGAAAGATATGTATTGTGTATGCAATAACTATTCATAAATTGTAGCTAATGGTGTAAACAAATATACTTATGATTTATTGTTGTTGCTAAAAGCGTTCAAAAGGGATCATCAATCATCCTTCATCCAAGTTTTTACAGCAACTATTGTTGTTGGTGAAATATAACTTCTTGCAAAAATAATTTTTGTTGCAAAAAAAATAATAAGCCACAATTATATGAACTTTTACCAACAAATTATAGTTCAAGGCAACAAATATTTTTGTTGCGTTAAGTTAGTTATTGGCAACAAATTTTCTTGTTGTGGCGTAAACTTTTTCCATTGGCGTTTATTGCAACTACATGCAACAATTTGTTTATCGTTGCCAAAATAGCAACAACTTATTTTCTTCTCTTAAAGATGCATAGTTTTCCATCATTTGTTCTCTTTCAGAATTGATTGACTGATATGCATCTATAAAAGTACTCAATAGGGACTCTAGTTCTTTTTTAGAATATGACTCAATATTTTCTTTAATGTGATGAAAACTTACCTTGCTTTGTTTGTCATCTTCTTCATCATCTTCAGAATATGTTTCAGCAATGAGTACAAGAAAATCATATTTATTTGATTATTCTATTGCAAGTAGTGATTGATTTTCGAACCCTCCATCCTCATATTCTTCTTTTGATAAGTCCCCCATAGCGGCAAAGGCCCTTTTCATTGAAAGATCAGCTTCTTGATTGGTCATTCGTCTGTTTGTGGGAATGTACTTATCATTCTTGATTTCCTTTTCTTTCTCCAAACTATTCCGCTTTTTCTCTAGAGCTTTTAAAGGATAATACTTGACAAAGTGATCCGGACTTCCACACTTGTGACATACTTGATCTATTGGATTTTCAGTGATTTTTTGAGAGTTCCTTCCGTGGAATACTTGTCCCCTTTTTAACATTCTTAAGAACCTTTTGGTCATTAATGCAATGTTTTCGTCCTCAAAATTTTCTGGTGTTGTGCCTGTAAGAACCAGGTTCTTCTCTTTTCTTTTGCCTCCGATTTCCTTTTCCTGTTTTTTCTTGAGTTCATAAGTCATGAGATTTCCAATGAGTTCATCCATAGCTAACTTATCTAGATCACGTGCTTCAGTAATGACTTCTACTTTGCTTTTCCAAGATTCTGGAAGAACACTCAAAAGTTTTCTGACTGCCTTTTTATTGGGAATTATTTCACCTAGTGAGTAGATTTCTTTAATGATAGCAATGAACCTGGTGTGCATCTCTTGGATTGTTTCACCTTCTTCCATTCGAAACAGTTCGTATTGTCTATTCAAGTTATCTATTTTAGACTTCTTTACCTGAGTTGTTCCTTCATGCGCAGTTTGCAAAGTTTCCCATATTGTTTTTGCATCTTGACATGATGATATTCGATTGTATTCATCTGGACCTATTCCGCATATCAAGATCTTTTTTGCTTTAGCATTGTACTGAATTGCAAGTTTATCTGCAACATTCCATTCTTTCCTATCATTTGGTACTTGAGTGGTTCCATCAGTTCCATTCTTCATGGGTATGGTTGGACCATCCAACACGACTCCCCATAGGTCTGAATTTTCTCCTAGTAAGTGATCCATCATGCGATTCTTCTACCATCCATAATACTTTCCATTAAACAGTGGTGGTTTGAGAAACTCCTTCTTGTGGTGTAGGTGGTGCAACCATTGATCCTTTTCAAGATGTTAGTCTTTTAATGAAAAGATCTGCTCTGATACCAATTGAAGAAACCTTACCCTGATACAAAAACCAGGTTCTTGTAATTCTATCGCAACACAATAAAACAAAGATTTATCGTGGAAACCTTCCTAACTCAAGGAAGGAAAATACCACACCGAAGTTTTCTAGTAATTCAAGATTTACAACTCAGTTAATCAATGAATCTAACTCTAAACTTCTACCCTTTTCGATTAACTATAATCGAAAACTCTCCACTCACCAAGAAGTCAAACTCGTTTCTTGTTTACAAAAGCTCATAACTCTTCTTAACTCTAACCACCCAAGAAGTCAAACTCACTTCTTGTTTACAATTCTCACAACCTCTCTCCCAAGATGTCAAACCCACTTCTTGTTACAATTCTCTCAAGATTCTACTCTCAAGAAGTCAAACCCACTTCTTGTTACACAATCTAGGAATTAGTACAACTCAATAATAAACCTAGAACAAATCAACAAAGACTAATAACCCTAGACTTTGATTGATCAGACTTTAACATTCAATAGTTTTGTGTGGAACAGATGTCGTGAACCCGGTCCTTACGTTGCTATGACGAAGGTGAATCTGTTCCTTACGTTGCTGTGACGAAGACCTGCATTTTTCTCCAGTAACTACTGATCTCAAGATGATGTATTTCGTGAATATGCAATAACTATTGTTCTGGCTTTGCTGGAAAAATTCTCTCGATTTTTGTGATTGCAAAGACGTTTTTTTCCTTCAACTTCTTGATCCTTTTATAGAGTTTGATTTGCCTTCAACTTCTACAAGGAAAGGAATTACAAATCCTTTTCCTTCTTGAATTTGTCTCCTTATCGTATAAGGAGAAGTATAAAAAGGAATACAATGCTTTGCCTTTTACTGTACAAACCTTTTTATACACAACTTCCTCTTTTAATTAAACTTGACATATACGGTTTAAAGTATCCTTATTCGTTTCAACTTGAACTTTCAACACGGTTTGTCCAACTTTGGCTTTCAACACTTTTTGCTTGATTTCACACGTTTTGCTTGATTTCCTTTTTCTCATCTGTATGTATATGCATTTTCTTTAAGTTTATCATCATATTCCTTGTTGCTGCAATACGTTTTTTCCTTTGCCGCAATCTCTCATAATTGTACAGGTCATCTGCAGATAGAGTACACATACGACAACAAGTAGTGAACTTTATCAATCATCAAAACTACTTTATATGTTCTCCTATTTTCCATCATTTTCTCCCTTTTTGATGATGATAAACAATGATTTGTTACACATCAAGACTCTTTGTTAGTCATCAAAACTACAACTCTTTGTCATACATCAAAACTACAAACTTCATGTTTTCTCATTCCCCAACATTTTGCCTTTTGCCCATTTATTGTCTATATCTTCAGGGGCCAGGGCTTCGGTCTTTCTACGAAAAAGTAAATCTAGAATTTTACCCCACTCTCCTCCAGAATGGTGTCTCTGAATAACTCTTCCATCATATCTTCATCAGTTTGTGATGTCATAGAACCCCAAGAACAAGTAAACCTAGTATCAAGTGAAACAAAGAGATTCTTTAACAAATATGTTCTTTTCATATACTATTCATGGCATGCTCCTCAATATTATAGGCAAATATATTACCAGGTTATTACTATGATAGACACTATGGCAAACTTGTTATCTCGGTATTTCATTCCAATGCACGTTGTACTTGACTTTAGTTGTATCAAATTTAACTGAATGGACTTCAGCTGCAGTTTTCAATATCGTTACTAATTCAACTACTTCAGATTTGGCAAGTCCTACAAATCTTATGGACCACCACTGGGTAAGTGAACTTCAATTAACTCATGTAAAATTGATTTTTCTTGGTTGTATGCTTAAATGAGTTTGTTAAATTTTGATTTGTTGTGCAGTAAATTTTTCAAGTGATTCTTATTGTTGTGGTATGTCTCAAAGTCATTCTTATCTTTATTGTATGTGTGAACAACTAGTCTTATTTCGCTCTATTGTAAATTATAGCATAAGCTTACTGAGAGCACACAATTATGTTAGTTTCTAGAGACATCACTTACTGAGAGCATCACAATTATATTAAGTGATGTGATAGTTGTAGTCTTTTGTAAGTAGACTATAATTACCTCTTTTTCTTTTTATATGAATACATGTGTCCTTAATTATTCGGATTAGAACTCACTTATATTTTCTTTATTGGTATTGTATATAAAAACATATATTTAGGAGTATTTAATTTTTTTGTAGTTATAAATATCTAGTACATTTTAGTTATATATAGATCAGTTGTAAATTTTTTAAGGAAAGATATGTATTGTGTATGCAATAACTATTCATAAATTGTAGCTAATGGTGTAAACAAATATACTTATGATTTATTGTTGTTGCTAAAAGCGTTCAAAAGGGATCATCAATCATCCTTCATCCAAGTTTTTACAGCAACTATTGTTGTTGGTGAAATATAACTTCTTGCAAAAATAATTTTTGTTGCAAAAAAAATAATAAGCCACAATTATATGAACTTTTACCAACAAATTATAGTTCAAGGCAACAAATATTTTTGTTGCGTTAAGTTAGTTATTCCAACAAATTTTCTTGTTGTGGCGTAAACTTTTTCCATTGGCGTTTATTGCAACTACATGCAACAATTTGTTTATCGTTGCCAAAATAGCAACAACTTATTTTGTTGGGAAATGCTATTTTTCTTGTAGTGGATGTTATGAATGGGCCTAGACCAGTATTGGCAAAGCAGCCCAACATCGAAATAAGTGGCTATGTGTGAGATCCCGATCGATAAATAGAGATTTGAGAGAGAAAAATAGGTTTATATGAATTGTCATTGTGCTTAGGCTAAGATTGTGCCTCTTATCCCCAATTCTCTCTTAGTCCCTCATATCCTTTTCTTTTATATTTACTGTTATTGTTCGTGTTCTTCATATTGTAATTGCTCATTTATTTATGACTCAAAACTTATTGATTTTATGTGTTATTCATTCAATTTATCAATTTTGATTTTGAAATACGTTAAATCGATAACTATATAAGACATTTCTATCGGTTTTCTATTTTCCCTTTTTACTTTTGATTCTTAACAATTTGGTTTTCGAATGTATCAAAAAAGCAAATACTCATAAAATAATGATATGACTTCTCCGATAATTTAGAGCGAACAAGATAATAATGTAACTTTAAGTAATGACCATAAAATAGAAATAATACTAACATTAAAAGGACTACAACAATAATGTAAATTGAAGGCTGATAACTACTAATTATTAAGATATCAAACCATATAATCAATTAGAGAGTTTGAAACCATTCAAAAAACAAACAAACATATTATTCCAACATATATTCATAATACACCAATTTTTTTTGGTTCTGTGTAGTACTGCATATACATTACACATGAAAGAACATACTTAGCAATATAATCTACTACAAATTTGTTTTTGATCGTTTAGGTAGTTTTATCTAATCCGTTGGCATCTCAAAGCGGGAAAGCGGACAGTAATGACTATTCTGTAACCACTTTGTAATACAGTGAGCATGAAACATATGAGAGCAAGGCAACCACAATACATCAGTTTCCTCCCCTAGCTCATCTAGACATACCAAACATTCATCGTTGCTATTTCTTTCATCAGCTTCCATCGGCTCTAGCAACTCTATTGATGATTCACTAGCTGGCACCATCCCATCCACAGATGATGATTCTTCCAATGCTAACAAAATTCTACCATCGCAATAGTGATCAATCTGTAATTCCACATCCACACATACCTCTGATATCTCACTAGTAGTCGTGATGCTTAGCAACTTACGAGTTGTTTGTTCAACTATAACGTGTTGTTGATCTTCAAACTCGTCTTCAAATTGCATAAACACTTGTGATAGAGCGTTATCAAGTTTCTCATAGAGCATGGTATCGGAAAGATGATTTATAATTTGGGTGGACTTGGTTGAACTGTCCTCCCATATTCTACCCCGGTATTCGGATGCTTGATCATTAGGTCTTATATACCAAAATCGTTTTAGTATACTAAAATTGAAGTTAATGGTTAAATCGGGCAAAGAAGAAGAAGAAACAATGGGTTCAACGCTAACAAAAGAGTTCTTGAAGCAGATACGGGATACAAACCCTGTTGGAAACATATTGCAATTTTTGAGAGAAGAAATCAGTATTTTTTGTTTACTAATGAGAGACTTACCCTATTGTCAAGTGTATTTATATTATTAGTATCAAACCTAAACTGATTAGTGAGTTTCTATATTAGAAACTTAAAATATTATTTGTAGTTCTATTTATGGATAAAAACACATTTTAGGAAATTTTCCATTAATTGGAAACTTCAAATATTCTTTTGTATTTTTATTTATGGAAAACAACACGTTTTAGGAAATACTCCATAAATTGGATACTTTGAATATATATTTTTTCTATTTTTATTTATGGAAAACAACACGTTTTAGGGAAGTAATTTATGGAAAAGAACACGTTTTGGAAATACTCTTCAAATCGGTTTTACACTGAAAATTTGCAGTAGCAAAAACATCTTAGCAAACTCAAATTAAACGAGTGAATACAAAATTAGGACTGATTCTGGAGAACTGAGCATATGGCTAAAAGAACTCACCACGAAAAAGGACTAAAATGATGTTAATGGGAACAACTCTGGGGAAATGGAAAATCCAAAAGTAATTAAAAGTGCCTCTCAAATGTGAAACATATTCCCAAGCTGGTTTCATTTTATTTTAGTTTATAATATATTTTTATAAATATTCCACATATGTTCACTACGGAAAGTTCAAGGGGAAACCTACTTATCCAGATGCAATTAATTCTTGTTTGTAAATTACATATATTTGTCCGTTTCTTTTTCTTGGAGTCAGTCCCCATTCATGCGGGGGATTGCTGGTTTTTAAAAGGTCTTAATGGAAAATGAAGAGTTGCGACTTTTATGAATAGTTGTGACTTTGATGAAAATTTGCGACTTTTATGAAGAGTTGTGACTATTATGAAAATTGCGACTTTTATGAAAAGTTGTGACTTTTATGAAAGGTGGTGACCTATCAGAAAGATTGTATCTTTTCCAAAAGTTTGTGACCTTTCCGGTAAGGAACAATAAGAACTTTTCCACACTACCCTTTATTTTCTATAAATTGAGGGATTTCCTCTCATTTTACAACAGAATTATCAGGACTTCTACTACTACTATTACTACTAAATCTAGTGTTCTAATTTTACTTTACTGCCGTTGAGTGGTTTGCTGACACCGTGGTTTTAGGTACCAACAAACCGGTGAGTAAGATCTTTCTATTATGGGAGGATATATTCCATTAACCTCAGGTACTTGAGGGGAATGATTTTCTTAAGGGGAGACTGTGCATTCATTGGGTTCGATTTTTTTCATTAAGAAAAATATTTTATATATTGTTTCTAGTCTGATTCTATTTTCTCTACTAGTCTTCATTTTCAAGTTGTGAAAATTCTCTTAACTTTGTTGTTTCTTATCGAATTCTTCAAAGTTGTGTTCTAAATATCTTAGAAATACAAGATGAACAATAATCTTAAGGAAATTATTATACTGTTGGTATTTCTTGTATTATACTGATTGAGAGAAACAGATCATGAAAGTAGAAGATTAATGCACGACTTCTTCAGAATTCGGTGGCTTGTTTAGCAAGATCGAATTGAGAATGTACCAGAAAAATTGGAAATACATAAAAAGGAAAATCTCACAAAATACTTGGTGAATATGAAAATAAACTCACAAAAAAATAATAATCAAACAATACTTGATTAAAAGATAAAAAATTCGAAATACAAATACTTGGTGAATATGAAAACAAAATCACAAGAAACTTCAAAATATTCTTGTTGATTTCGAATTTACTTTAGCAATGGGTGAATAAATTTTAACTAATTGTGAGATTTCTTAAATAAAGTGTAGGAAATTTGAAGAGTTGATTTTCTTGAACAAAGAAAGGAGATAATAATGAATAATGGTGAAAACGGAAAGAGAGAGATAAGAGTGATTTAAAGTAAAACCTAGAAAGAGGAGTAAGTGGATAATGAGTTCTCTTTTTTTATCGGATAGTGAAATAATAATGGTCCAATATGGGATTGATTTGAGAAATGAAAGGAAATTAAAGAAGATTAATTATATTAAGATTCAATTTATCTTTTAAAATTATTGACATATTGACATTTTTAATAGTTATTTGAAAATATAAATATTTTTAATAATTATGTTAAGGTTTATGACTAGTTTGCTAATTTTCCCTTTTTAATACATAAGCAGGCCTCAATTCTTGAACCAAAAACCCTAACCCGCCCAAATAAACCAACTAAAGACCCCAATCCCTTCCCCATTTTCATTCAATCAATTTTGAACCACATAATTGCCGCCTCTAGGATGTCGGGACAAGACCGGCAAGACCTCTGCCACCACCGTAGTTGTCTCCTCTGTTGAACAAGCTTTTCAATGGTGAAGACTCGAGATTCACTGATTCGTTGTCTCGGAGAAGGTCAATAGCCTCCCTTTTACTTACTTTCCATTCTAGGTCTTTAAATGAATGTGTGAATGAATAAATAATATTTTTTTTTGTTGTACGTTTATACTTTTTTCATTTTTATTTGATAAATTAAATCACTATCTAGAATTTGCTAATATGAATTGAAAACCTTAAGAAAAAGAATCACTGATCAGTTAATTTATCGAAATATGATTAACATTGTTGCTAGTCTAGTTTGTATGTTGACAACCACTTGGATGTATTTTAAAATTAACTTGAACATTTAGGAGAAAGCCATTGATTCATATAAGAATTTAAAGTCGTCGAAATTTATGACTGTTGTAGAACCACATGTTTATCTTGAATGATTGAGGTGAATTACTATTAAATGATTGATCTCCTCTTAGTCTAGTTAGAATATTTTTTACACGGAATAGTAAGAGGAGATCAATCAATTAATAGTAATCCACCTCAATCATTCAAGATAGTAAACACTTGGTCACTTGCGTCCAATCATTTCATTCAAAATTCTTCCTTTTTTAGAGTATATAAAAATAGGTATTATCAAATCTAGATGCGTTGATTAAGAGTTCATAACATTACCACATGACTTATTATAAATCAGGATACAATTAAAGGTCATCCATTATTACTTGACTCTATTTATATCAGTATAAATTTTTCATACAATAATCTTTTCTTAATCACCGTAAGAAGGATTAAAGTAATTTTCTTATGAACCCTAACCTCCTTGCGGTTTCTAGCTTCACCATTAAGTACGTTGAAGGTTGTATAATCACACACCAAACAAGCATTTTTAGAAGGAAAATAGAGAAAAAAATGCACATGAGAACTCGATGAGAAGAGTAGGTCGCTCGCTGCCGAAGATTCAAAAAGCATTACTACTGATGGTGTTGGTGGTAGCGGGTTGATTTTTTAGATCAGATCTTATAACTTGTTGATCAACTCAAACCAATTTTTTTGGAATCGCCACCGAATCGATCGAGTCATTATTATTATTATTGTTCCACCGAAGTCTCATTTTGTTCTCCCACTGTAATACGAAATTAGATGACGTCATACTGGCTAACTTTGTCTCCTTTCGATGATGATCAGACCTAACTTTCTTCTCCATATGTATGTTTTACATAACTCAATAACTTGTATTATCCAATCAATACATACGAATTAAATAAGTATGATTAACCTTAACCACAATTAATTTACTACTAATATAGAACTAATAAAACAATGTTTTTTAAAAAATGGTAAAAAGTAAATTCATGATCATATATAAATACAGAATAATCACATTTAAAATCGTGGCGGGTAAACGTAACCAAGCATGCCATGGTGGTAAGGTCATCACTAAAGAGCTGATTTCTTGTAGTGTAGGATCAGTAGGGAAGCGATTCCTGTCCAGTAGAGGTTCTGTCCATATCCTCCAGTGGAGCATTAGATTATTTACATGTGTCTCATAAATATTTTAATGAATTGATTTGATTATACTTTAACCAAGGTTAATTATTTTTACGATGAATTAATTAGATTCTTTATACGTGTCCCATGAATATTTTAATGAACCATTTGATTTATTATGCCTAGTAAAAGAAGTTTCAATTTTATCTGCTTCTAATTATAAGCTAAAATGATTTTGGCTTCTTGACATCTAATATTTTGATTCATGCATGGTAGGAAACCTTCAAATAGGAACATAAAAATGGGATAGAATGACAACTAATAATATGAACTTCAATTGTAATTTGTCACTCAAATCAAGAGTCAAGACACATAAAAAGCTATCTACAAGAAAAGGTACAAATAATTTTTTTATTTTTTACTTGATGTCTGATATTCATATTGAGACTTGAACAGATGTGAGAAGTCCCAAAAAACACGCACAATTTAAGATGCGCAAAGTAGAGTTACATAAGAATAACTCACAATAACAATTTCAAACAACTTGAACAAGAAACATAGTCTCTAAAGCCTTGAGGAATATTGGTGGCAGCTACATTGAGGACAAATCGAAACTTAACATCATTCTTGGAAAGCCTATCAAAGGCTTCATTAATTTTGTCAATTGTAACAAGCTCTATCTCACACAAGATGCTGTGTTCGCCACAAAAAATCATCATCTCTTGTAACTCCTTCACACTTCCAATGATGCTACCCCTAACAACTTTCTTGCCTGAAACAGTTTTTCAAAAAATAATTAAACAACTTCAATAAAACATGAATTGTTTACACCTCCAAAAATATTTCAACATCCGTGTCATCCTTCAAATATACACTATTGTAATTGCTCATTTATGTGGATTGTCATTGTGCTTAGCCAAAGATTGTGCCTCTCATCCCCAATTCTCTCTTAGTAGCTCATATCCTTTTCCTTTATAGTTACTGTTATTGTTCGTGTTCTTCCTCTTGTAATTGCTCGTTTATGTATGAATCAAAACTTATTAACTTGTTCTCTCTATTGTTTATTGTTGGAGTTGAGGAAAACACTATAACTAGATAAAAGTAAATCGCATCTCTTTCAGGCAATATATAAAACATCTCGTGGGCAGACACTATTTCAGCCAAACCTATTTCAGTCCAAGTAGCTTTAGGACGGGTCAATAAAGTGTCAACTTATCAACTCAATTCAATTTGACTTGCCTAAA
Organism: Solanum lycopersicoides; assembly: GCA_022817965.1. NCBI lineage: Eukaryota > Viridiplantae > Streptophyta > Magnoliopsida > Solanales > Solanaceae > Solanum > Solanum lycopersicoides. Next base: position 6,740,929 of record CM040625.1, read on the forward strand.
TTCAGTTCAATCGACACATTTGACACATCTACCAATAGTTATAAGATTTTAGGGGAAGCAATTCATTAGGGTCAATTGTGGAGCCACCATAGCACTCACCGACGAAGCCATCTCTACCGGAATTCCGAGTAGCTCCACACTTGCATAGAAGCCCTCTATTCATTCATTATTTAATTAAGCAAAGGTGTTTAGTTGAATGGTTAACACTTTTTTTTACATGGTAATTGTTAACTTGTTATCAATGGTTTAATAGTATAGGGTAAGGGTTCTTCTTTTCGATTTTATGTTTTATTCATTTAATTTATCAATTTTGATTTTGAAATACTTTAAATCGATAACTATACTAATAAGTCATTTTTATCGCGAAAAAAAAAAAACTTAGGCCATGGCCGACTCCTATGGAGTTTTAGGACTCCATGGCCGAAACAGTCTCTCCCCAGCCTTGAGCTGTGGAAGAGACGCCACAAAAACCTAGTTATGCGTCTATTTCTAATCCATCGACTTACACTCAAAAATATGATGGAAAACTTCCACTAAAATTAAAACCTGTGACATATGTTCGAATTTGGAATCGTATATCCAAGAAGAAAACTTGCAGTATGCTCTTGTTTCTAAGTTTTCTTATGGGAGACCCAATATTATTGATCTTAGAAAGAGTTTTACACGACACATTGCAATCAAAGGAGATTTCAATTTAGGTTTACTGGATCATCGTCATATTCTGGTAAGATTATTGAATCGGGAAGACTTTGTGGAGGTGTACTCTAGGGCAGTATCATTCATCACAATAAAAGAAAAGGGCGTGAGTAATCAATACCAATGTCGGATTCAATGCTGGATCCCATGGTTTAATCCAAAAGAGGTGACATCAATTGCTTTAGCTTGAATTTCTTTTCCGAGTTTGTCAACAGAGATGTTTGCTCGTGAAGCCCTGTTTTCACTTGCATCATCCGTTGGGATACCCCTACAAATTGATACGGCAACAACGGGTAAGTCAAGGCCTATAGCTAGGGTAAAAGTGGAGGTTAATCTATGATCAACGCTTCCGGATAGAGTTAGAATGTTTTTTAAAGATCGAAAAAATGGTGTCGTTAAAGAGGTGTTGCAGAAAATTGCCTATGACAAACTGCCTTCATACTGCACGACATGTAAACATCAGGGTCACAAGGAGGAAGAATGTAGACTGACTATGGATGTAGAAGGTGGACTAATTGATGAAACAAAAAATAATGGGGTAACGTTCGAAGGAGATATGCGATCAATTTTGGATGAGAAAAAGAAAGTTCTTTCTCTTCAACATACTGGAAAAGAGGTAACATTACCAACTTCTTCCAATTCAGAAAAAAATAGTGTGAAAAGAGTTGATGCGACCACAACGAGTTCTTCCACTCCTTTCCATATTGACGTCGAGGCACAAAAAAATGTAGATAATAACTCAAGGCAGTTGATCGTTACATCACAAGTCACTACAGAGCATTTATCGTCTAGATTTGTGAAAGATAAAGAGTTGGATTCGCCTAATGCAGTCGTGGGTACTAAATCAAGGCAAGATGAAGCCAAAAAAGGCAACACTACCGCAGAAAAATCCACTAATCAATGGACTTTGGTCTCACATAGAAAAACAGTTGGCTATAAGTCCTCAAATAATCACATTTTGCTCCAAGAAAATTCTAAGCATGTTGAGTTTGATAGGAGTAATAGTGTCATTGAATATACTTAGTTTGATGTGTTGCGAGTTGAGAACTTTGGACAAAATGAAGGGCTATATGTTACGGATGAATTATCTGCTGAATCTGGGAATACTTTAGACTTGGACAAGCAGATTGAGCAAACAGGAAAGTTGAAACAATGTTGTCACGATGATCATACTAATCAACAAGTTCTTGTGACAAATGAAAAGGAGTTCATTGTTATAGAGAAGATAGATGGCAAAGTAATCAATCCAAATACACCCATCATGTTTATTTTAGATCAAGAGGTGGCTACAAACAATTTGAATGAATCTAAGGAAAAATGAGGGGGCGAAAGTGCTTCAAGATGGTCCGATTCAGTTGAGGAAGAGAATCATATTCCTTGACCTATTAGGAGTAAGTTAGGCCCTCAAGCACTTGAATTTGTGCCTACAAGTAAAACAATTCCATCTATGGCAATCTTAGGTACATCATCTGACTTGAGTACTACAAAAGTAAATCATCTGACTTGAGTGCTACAAAAGTAAACGTGGATGATAGAGATATTCTTTATGACTTGGACAATGACATGTCTGATGGAGACGATGAAGATGATGAAGAAGAAATGTTGGATATATGCTTTGATAAGGTGGCTAAGGAAGGAATCTTTCACCTAGACAACAAAGAAGTGGAAGCACCAAATGCAAAAAGAAAACACATAGAAGACAACATAGCTGAGATGGTAAGGTGATTGAGAATTTTGTTCCAAGGCACCTACCGATGCGACTAGCAAAGCAAAATCATATGACAATGTCAATAACTTTATCCAGATCAAAAAAATCCAAGAAGTGATGAACTATCAATTATTTTTGGACAGATTTGAAGAAGAAGTAGACAAGAGGCAGATACTTCTGATTACTTTAGCCGCGCAAACTAGTTGTTTTAGTTCATACATATATCAAATGAACTTTGAGGTGGCTAACTCATCTTTATTCTTAGATTTTATATTCTTGCATTACTTTAGCATCTTCATTTATAATATCACCATAAAGAGTATTATAAACTTCATGATGATCATAGAATACCTAGTTTTCTCTAGTTCTTTTTTTCTCTTCATGCTTGTTAATTAGTAGAGATTTATTGTCTCATTAGGATTAGTAAGGCAAGGCCTAACCCCCATTACTTGTACTTACCTCTATTTCTATCTTCTTTTTTTATTTTTAAAAAAAGACATTTTTATCGGTTTTCTATTTTTCTTTTTTTACTTTTGATTCTTAAAAACTTGGTTTTCGAATGGATCAAAAAAGCAAATACTCATAAAATAATGATATGACTTCTCCGAAAATTTAGAGCGAACAAGATAATAATGTAACTTTGAGTAATGACCATAAAATAGAAATAATATTCACATTAAAAGGACTATACTAGAACAGTAATGTAAATTGAAGGCTAATAACTATATCAAACCATATAATTAATTACACATGAAACCATTAAAAAAAAAGGAATACCATATTATTCCAACAAATATTCATAATAAACCATTTTTTTTGGTTCTGTGTAGTACATTACACATGAAAGAACATCAACTTAGCAATATAATCTACTATACAAAATTGTTTTTGGCTAATCCGTTGGCATCTCAAAGCGGCAAAGTGGACAGTAATGGCTGTTCTGTAACCACTTTGTAATACACTGAGCATGAAACATATGAGAGCAAGGCAACCGCAATACATCAGTTTCCTTCCCTAGCTCATCTAGACATACCAAACACTCATCGTTGCTATTTCTTTCATCAGCTTCCATCGGCTCTAGCAACTCTATTGATGATTCACTAGCCGGCACCATTCCATCCATAGATGATGATTCTTCCAATGCTAACATAATTCTACCATCACAATAGTGATCAATATGTAATTCCACATCCACACATACCTCTGACATCTCACTAGTAGTCGTGATGCTTAGCAACTTCCGAGTTGTTTGTTCAACTATAACGTGTTGTTGATCTTCAAACTCGTCTTTAAATTGCATAAATACTTGTGATAGAGCGTTATCAAGTTTCGCATAGAGCATGGTATCGGAAAGATGATTAATAATTTGGGTCGACTTGGTTGAAGAGTCCTCCCATATTCTACCCCGGTATTCAGATGCTTGATCATTAGGTCTTATATACCAAAATCGTTTTAGTATACTAAAATTGAAGTTAATGGTTAAATCGGGCAAAGAAGAAGAAGAAACAATAGGTTCAACGCTAACAAAAGAGTTCTTAAAGCAGATATGGGATACAAACCCTGTTGGAAACATATTGCAATTTTTGAGAGAAGAAATCAATATTTTTTTTTTTAGTAATGGGAGACTAATTACCCTATGTCAAGTTTATTTATATTATTACTATCAAACCTAAAGTGATTAGTGAGTTTCTATATTAAAAAAGGAAGTACATGGGGAAAAATTAAGATAAGTACACGCTTTTAGGGAACTATTAGAAACTTCAAATATTATTTGTAGTTCTATTTAAGGAAAAAAACACATTTTAGGAAATTTTCCATAAATTGGAAACTTCAAATATTCTTTTGTATTTTTATTTATGGAAAACAACACGTTTTAGGAAATACTTCATAAATTGGAAACTTTAAATATTTTTTGTATTTTTATTTATGGAAACAACACGTTTTAGGAAATACTTCATAAATTGGAAACTTTAAATATTTTTTGTATTTTGATTTATGGAAACAACACGTTTTAGGAAATACTTCATAAATTGGAACCTTTGATTTTTTTTTGTATTTTGATTTATGGAAAACAACACGTTTTAGGGAAGTACTCCATAAATTGGAAACATCCAATATTATTATTTATGGAAAAGAAGACGTTTTGGAAATACTCTTCAAATCAATTTCACACTGAAAAAAGGCGGGGAATTTAAATAAAACGGGAAAGTTTTTTATTCAAACGGGTCGAGCGCGGATTCGAGTGGGTCGGGTTAATCAACTAAAAAGTTGAAAACGTTTCTGTTATCAACCAATTGTTAGGGTATATACTATTAATCATGTGTTTTGACATAGTATTCTAACAATTTTCAAGATTAAACATCTAAGTGGAGATTGTTAGGGTATATAATATTAACCATGCATTTGGATATAGTACATTATAACAATTGTGATGGTTAAAAGTCTAAGTGGGAGATTGTTGGGATATATACTATTAACCATGTGTTAAGAAATAATATTTATTAGAGAATAAATATTTGCTCAATTTCAATAGATCATATATTCGTTTATGGTGTCTATTTACTTATATAGTAGATGATTTAGTGTGTAGAGTTTTAGCTTATACACAGAGGATTAAATCATCGGTTCTTATAAGTATAAAGTTTTGGTTCACAATCTAGGATGGAAATTGGACATGCCATCGGGTACGATTGTAGCACAAGATTATATGTAATTTGTCCTGATTATGGGAACGGTATAGTTCCAACTTCTTGTGCTAGTACATTTTGTATGTATTGAACGGGATCGAGTAGAGATAGTTGTTTTAGACTGACTGACAAAAAATATATTCTCTAAACTATTAAATGTACTTATATGCTTAATCCTGATATAACTATTATGATCTGTATATATTAATTGTCGTTTTGATTTATTAAAAGGTGAGATTCTGAGATGGGTCAATATGCCTGGTAAGTTGGATGATAATAATATATATTGGTGAAATAATAAGTTAGTTGATGGAATCCATGTCTCGTTATAGAGATTGATTGATATGCCTTTTTGAGAAACTTATAAGTTTTCATTGTGTCAAATCTTGCAAGTGGATTTATGAATCCGACACATGAAATAAGTTAAGTAGTGCTCTAAAGGAAATTAATCATTAAGTTAAATTCGTCAGTAATTTAATTTATTGATTAGTATCTAAAATCTTAACATGGGGAATTACATAAGTGTTTAATGGGGAATTACGAAATAGAGGAGTGCAATTACGAATTTCTAATGGAATGATTTGTAATTTATTATGGTAAGAATAATTCAAATTAATTATTTGGAATTATTTCCATAATAGGAAGCCTTGGTAATTAATTCTGTGGTCCCTATAGTGCCCATATTTAACTAGAACTCAGAATTCTATTTCTATGCAAAAAGGAAGAATAATATGGGTTTTTCTAGTCTTCTAGAAAAACTAGGTTTTCTAGTCCTTTTTGGATTAGGAAGACATCTCTATAAATAGGGATTCCCCTAACCTAGAAAAGTGATGATTAGTATTCTATTCGATACTTGCCCACCCAAGTATTGAGAGAGTTCAGATGTGACTTGGGATCACTGTAGAAGACCATAGCTATCTTGTAGATTCGCTTGAAGATCCGTTTAACTTGGAGATTCGCTTGAAGGTATCCGCTCACGCTTCAAGAGGTATTTATCGAATTAACTTTTAATTTGTTTATGTGTTCTAGCATGATTAATGTGTTCTAGCATAAACGGTATTTGTTGTCTATTATTCATGTAAGCATTAAAGATCCTTAATATGCTTCCGCTGTGAATATAATATTTTCCAACAAATTGGTATCGACTTATGAGCTAAGAGGTTTACGTCACTACAATCAGATTGTAGTGACTTTATATATTTTTCATTATGATACTTTCATGTGTTTTAAATATCTTGAGTTTATCAAGACATATAGACTTATAAAACATCAAAAATTATATTCATATCACGAGTAATTTTCTTGAAAACTCAAAAACTCAAATTCACCTCTTGCCCATGTGCTCATTTATTACACAAATCAGAATAGATTAATTATAACTTATCACTACCTCTTAAATTCTTTTAAGAGGAAAACTAAGGTCTCTTAGTCATTTTTCCTTCTAAACAAAACGTACATGTTGGTAGTGACTTCACTTTCAATGAACAGTTATGTCCATCCATTAACCAACCTCAAAATTCTATTCAGAATAAATGGCTTAGACCCTAATGTACAGATAAGTCTCATTCAATTTAAAAAATATTTTCACTTATGAGACAGATTAGTATAATTTAATTCTCTCATACTTATAAAATAACCATGCATCAATATACCACAAGAAATAAAATATTTATCAAACTCAATGGTAGAAGAGTTACAAAAATATATTATATACTCATCTCTTATCTGGTTAGAAAGTGAAAATAATTTCTTCTAACATAAGGTACATACACAATGCATTCATTAAGTTGATATCTTATCTCTACCAAGAAAAAATCTTAAGTAGTACTAAGTGGGTGTGTAAAGTCTATTGAGAATATGAGACACAATACATTAAATAGATCATAATATTTCGAATAATCCCGAATAACGAAATTCAGGGCTCTTTTATACATATATATCCATGCATCTCGAATAGCCAATCGTTGGGATTGGAGAACTACTCATGCAATACACATGTACAATGACCGATTATTCACTCCATAAACTTATACAGACCTAATTCAGTTGGAGAATCTACTATTAGTTTAAGTCAAGTGAAAATCCTCTAGCTACATTGATCCAATCTTATATTACTCAGTTTAGGAGAGTTAACATAGATTATCAAAACTAGACAATTAAACACATAGTGACTTGTATCAATTTCATCCGTTAGGGAGGAAGGTCTAAGCCATCACATAAAATTAATACTTCACTACTATTTAATCAAATATGACCAATAACTCATATAACGATCCAAAAAAAATTAATTTCTTACTAGATCGTTCTTATGATCAACCAAATTTTAGATCAATCAGAGTTAGTTCTTTTTTTTTTTTCGAATTCCAAAACTATGATCAATTTGGTTGAAAACGTTGTTTGGCCAAAATAGAATTTAAGATTTTTCCGCTCAGTAATTCTTATCATATATCATCATTTTGTGAAATAGATACACGAATCAAGAATAAAGAACGAAATTCTAAAATTCCAAAAGAAAAACATGTTTATGTATACATTGAATATTGAAATTCAAAACACACCTCATAGATATCCATGCATCTTGAACAAAAAAATTTGATGAAAAAATGACTACTCATGCAACATACATATGTGGTGTCAGATATTCACTTCAACAAATTTAAAACAAAAGCCAACTCAGATGGAGAGTATATGTTAATTTAAGTTAAGTGAATATCATTATCCCTAGATCCATTGATCCAATCAAATATTACTCAGTTTAAGAGAGTCAATACAGATAATCAAAACTAGAGATTAAATTTTAGTGACTTGTATTAATTTCATCCGTTATGGAGGAAGGTCTAAGCCAACACATGAACTTAATACTTCACAAATATTTAGTCATCAAGACCATAGAGAACAAACTCTATCACCACTATATTATAGTCGAGTAATTTTTTATTTTTTTTATTTTTCGGTAAAATTAATTTTTCAATATACAAAAATTATCTAAAAATATCATCTAAACAATCTCAAATTACCAAATTACGCATAAAAATGAGTATTTTAAATTTGATTGTTTCTGATGAACCTTTCGAATTTCTGATCAATTGGAGTTCGAAAATAATATTTATCTCCAAATCTCTTAATCAAATTCAGATTCAAATGATTTAAGAAAAAATAAATAGATCCACATCCTTATCATATATCAATCGATGTTAACTCATCATTTGTAATTTATGTATCACATATAACATAAATAAAACCAATATAAAGGATGACATTCATATCAGATCACATTTTAATTCCAAAGAACAACTTTAAAATCATTTTAACGACCTCAAAAAATATAACCACATAGCAATGAGTACTTCTTACTAGACCGTTGTCAAAGAACTATTCAAATTTCAGATCAATTGGAGTCTATAAAATTATTTATTTCCAAATCTATGACCAAATTCAAATTCAAGTGATTTAAGCATCTTTATGAATTAAAATAATATGACTTACATTCTTATATCAATTCATGTTAAATAACTATGTGCAATCATGTTTCAAATTTAACATGAACATAACTAACATAAAGAATGATTTTATCATATTCAAATCAAATTTTAATCGGACAAACTACCTAAACCCCATCTAAATGATTTTAAATGGAACCATCAAATTTTAAGTCAATTAGAGATAAAAAAAAAATAAAAAAAAATCATGACCACCTAAACTATGACCGAATTTGAAAAATTAATCGTTTTAGACATAGTTTAAATTAAAATAACTTGATTCAAATTTTCATTCTCTTTTGATAATTATCTCATGAGCATAAGGCATATTATGTGTCTTTCCTTTAGCTAAGACACACAACACATCCTTCTATCAAAATTGTTCCTTCAATTAATACACTTGAGAATTCAAGATATTACGTTTTTTCCTTTTAAAAGGTGAAAACCTTTAAAATCTCTTCTCATAAATTAATTTAAGTGTTACTAGTATCTAAAGGTATATCTCCTTTCGAGTAAACAAACCTTTACTAGCATACATTTATGAAGAACAATTCATAAATGATATACATTGAGAAAATTTTAACGATTCAAATAAATAGATCACTTTCGTAGATCCTATTTATTTATCATAATTCTCAATTCATATATTGATATAATCCCACATATATAAACTTTGAGAATTTCTCAATGATCTCAAATAAATAAAACATGTTTGCAACATTATTTATTGATCACAAAATCTCAATTTATATATTCATAATACATATGAAAAAGATTAATGCCGTGTTACAAAGACGATGACCAAATGAACGAAAGAATTAATTATTGGTCAATTCAAAAGAATGAGCACATGCAGTTAATTGTAGTATCAATTATTTGGCAATTTTTTTTTTAATTAAATTAAATTAACATTCACTTTGCCAAAAATATTACTACGCAAATAGGTGATGCCATACGGTACCACTGTAACCACCGACTCATGCAATATATCATAACAAGCTTTGAAATAAAGTAAAATATTCAAAGATATTTAAAGATGACCAATCAACAAATTTTGCTCCCTAATTGCTTTTTAATTTCTATATAAATTAGCAAGCATATTAAAAGATAATGGGTTAAAATAAAACCACATTCCAGTTGATTACCAAACAAGCTTTGAAATAAACTAAAATTATAATATCCACTTTGAAATCTGTGAAGCTACCGATACAAACCATGAAAGAGTTCATTAATCAACCTATATTGGTGATCAAACATTTTTCAATTCGGACATCACTTACGAAGAAAATTATAATTTATATCTGTTTAATATTTTTCTTATCACAAAACTAAACAGTGGGTTCAAAAATACTTTGCGGCTCCACACCGATGCTCTAAATTGCATCTGAACGTAATTATGAATCTTATATGTAATCAAACATACATATCATCTATGTTATCTATTTAGATGTAAGCAAGGCTCTGATACCAATTTGTTGGAAAATATTATATTCACAGCGGAAGCATATTAAGGATCTTTAATGCTTACATGAATAATAGACAATAAATACCGTTTATGCTAGAACACATTAATCATGCTAGAACACATAAACAAATTAAAAGTTAATTCGATAAATACCTCTTGAAGCGTGAGCGGATACCTTCAAGCGAATCTCCAAGTTAAACGGATCTTCAAGCGAATCTACAAGATAGCTATGGTCTTCTACAGTGATCCCAAGTCACATCTGAACTCTCTCAATACTTGGGTGGGCAAGTATCGAATAGAATACTAATCATCACTTTTCTAGGTTAGGGGAATCCCTATTTATAGAGATGTCTTCCTAATTCAAAAAGGACTAGAAAACCTAGTTTTTCTAGAAGACTAGAAAAATCCATATTATTCTTCCTTTTTGCATAGAAATAGGATTCTGAGTTTTAGTTAAATATGGGTACTATAGGGACCACAGAATTAATTACCAAGTCTTCCTATTATGGAAATAATTCCAAATAATTAATTTGAATTATTCTTACCATAATAAATTACAAATTATTCCACTAGAAATTCGTAATTGCACTCCTCTATTTCGTAATTCCCCATTAAACGCTTATGTAATTCCCCATGTTAAGATTTTAGATACTAATCAATAAATTAAATTACTGACGAATTTAACTTAATGATTAATTTCCTTTAGAGCACTACTTAACTTATTTCATGTGTCGGATTCATAAATCCACTTGCAAGATTTGACACAATGAAAACTTATAAGTTTCTCAAAAAGGCATATCAATCAATCTCTATAACGAGACATGGATTCCATCAACTAACTTATTATTTCACCAATATATATTATTATCATCCAACTTACCAGGCATATTGACCCATCTCAGAATCTCACCTTTTAATAAATCAAAACGACAATTAATATATACAGATCATAATAGTTATATCAGGATTAAGAATATAAGTACATTTAATAGTTTAGAGAATATGTTTTTTGTCAGTCAGTCTAAAACAACTATCTCTACTCGATCCCGTTCAATACATACAAAATGTACTAGCACAAGAAGTTGGAACTATACCGTTCCCATAATCAGGACAAATTACATATAATCTTGTGCTACAATCGTACCCGATGGCATGTCCAATTTCCATCCTAGATTGTGAACCAAAACTTTATACTTATAAGAACCGATGATTTAATCCTCTGTGTATAAGCTAAAACTCTGCACACTAAATCATCTACTATATAAGTAAATAGACACCATAAACGAATATATGATCTATTGAAATTGAGCAAATATTTATTCTCTAATAAATATTATTTCTTAACACATGGTTAATAGTATATATCCCAACACCAATTAACTGAAAACGTTTAGGCCATTTTAACTTAATTATTAATTTAATAATTAATTAATTAATTAATTAAATAATTAGTTAAATAATTAAAACAAACTTTGTCCAAAAAATAATCTCTCGATCATTTTCCGAGCCGAGCGAGCAATGACGACGGCGCGAGGGGGGTCCCTCTTTCCAACCCTTTTAACAATTAATAGGAGTGTTTCTATATTTAAACTCTCATATTTTTCTTTCCACCACCGATGAGGGACAAATGCCTTTTTATTAAAGCATAAGAGACTTTTCAAGTTCCCAACTCTTCAAGTTCTCAACTTTTCAAGTTTCTCTCTTTCCCTCTATTTTTCATCAATTCTTGCTACATACCCAACAATCCCCCACATTGATGGAAAATGGTTATAACATAGGAATGCACGGACAAGTGTGCATTTTACATGCAAGGATTAATTGCATCTGGATAAGTAGGTTTCCCCTTGGACTTTTGTAGTGAACATATGTCGTATATACTCGGTCAATTGGTAGATGCGATATCTGTGAACCGTCAAGCTTTGGTGTATACCTAGACAACTATATGTCACACAATTAACCCTTTACTGTTTATGATTCTTACGGTTGTATTCGTTTCAGACATGAACACCTCCTGGTTTCATGAGTGTATAGAGAATAGACTTTTGACATAAAATTCTCTTTGAAGCGGCTTACACTTCACACTCACATAGGTGATTTCTAACAGTGTCATCTCGTAGATACACTATTTGGTAAAATCTACCAAACTTAGCAAATCATTAAAGACTTTAAGCTTTATTACCTCATTAACAAGCCTTAAAGTCTTAACCTTGTTTCTGAACATTGTCTTCATCATTTGAATGAATTGAGTTAATTAATAATGTTGAACCGTCAGCCACAACTTTGTTTTTCTCTTTGAATCTAGCTCTTAGGATCTCCAGTCTGCTAGATACAGTTACCGTCATGATGACTTGTGCTAAGCCGTAAACTATTCCCTTAGACGATCTTTCAACTGTCTCTCTCACTAGGCCTTTCGCTAGTGGATATGACACATTATCACTTGACTTTACATAGTCAATTGTGATAATTCCACTAGAGAGCAGTTGTCTTACGGTGTTGTGTCTTCGTCGTATATGACGAGACTTCCCATTGTACATGACACTCCCTGCCCTATCTATTGCTGCTTGACTATCGCAATTATGCAAATAGGGCCAACAGATTTGGGCCAGAATGGAATATCCTCTAGGAAATTCCGAAGTCATTCAACTTCTTTACCAGCCTTATCCAAAGTAATGAATTCAGATTCTATTGTGGAGCGAGCAATACATGTCTATTTGGACGATTTCCAAAGAGACTGCTCCTCCACCAAGTATGAAAACATAATCACTCGTGGATTTTACTTCATTTGACCTAGTGATCCAATTTGCATCACTATATCTTTCAATCACAACAGGATATTTAATATAATGCAAAGCATAGTGTTATGTATATTTCAGATACCCCAACACACGTTTCATTGCCATCTAGTGAGTTTGATTCGGATTACTAGTGAACGACTCAGTTTACTAATAGCACATGCCATATCTGATCGCGTACAATTCATAATATACATCAAACTTCCCAATACTCTGGCATATTCCAATTGAGATTTACTTTGACCTTGATTCTTTCGAAATGTACAGCTTAAATCAATTGGAGTTTTGACAACATTGAAATTCAAGTACTTGAACTTATCCAATACTCTTTCACTATAATGAGATTGAGATAATGCTAGTCCCTGAGGAGTTTTGATAATCCTGACCCCTAAGATCAAATCAATAACTCCTAAGTCCTTCATATCGGACTTGCTGGACAACATGCGCTTAGTAGCATTTATATCGTCAACGTCTTTACTCATATTAACATGTCATTAACATACAAACAAACAAACAATGACTTCATGATTCATAACGTTTTTATATGTAAACACATTTATCACATTCGTTAATCTTGAATCCATTTGCCAACATTGTTTGGTCAAATTTAGCATGTCATTGTTTGGGTGCTTGCTTGAGTCCATAAAGTGACTTCACAAGTTTGCACAATTTCTCTTCTTTACCAGGAACTACAAACCCTTCAGGTTGTTCCATATAAATTTCTTTCTCAAACTCTCTATTTAAGAAGGTTATCTTTACATCCATTTGGTGAATTTTAATATCATGCACTGGCTGCTAGTGCTATTAACATCCTAATTGATGTTATCCTTGTTATTGTAGAGTATGTGTCAAAGTAGTCCACACCTTCCTTTTGTCTGTACACTTTGACTATCAGTCTAGCCTTATATTTGTCAATAGTCCCATCAGGTTTCATTTTCCTTTTAAAGATCTACTTTAATCTTAAAGGTTTATTTCCTGCAGGAAGATCAGTCAATTCCCAAGTGTGATTACTTAAAATTGATTTGATCTCACTATTGACTTCCTATAAGTTGACTCTCACGAAGACATAGCTTCTTTAAATGTTTGAGGCTCATTTTCAATCAATAGTACCACAAAATCTGATCCGAAAGAAGCAGATTTTCGTTGGCGAGTACTACGCCTAGGATCCTCACTAGTTACTGTATTTTTCGTTGATTCTTCTCGTGGTCGTTTAAGTCTTTCACTTGTCGACTCAGATTCAGTTTTATACGGATAAATATTTTCAAAAAACTCTGTGTTATCTGACTCAATTAATGTATTGACATGAATCTCAGGATTATCAAATTTGTGAACAAAAAACCGACAGGTCTTACTGTTCACAGCATATCCAATAAATACACAGTCTACTAATTCTTGTCCAATTTTAACCCTCTTCGGTGAAGAAACCTCTACCTTGGTTAAATACCCCCACACTTTGAAGTATTTCAAGTTGGATGTCCTTCTTTTCCACAACTCATATGGAATTGATTGTGTTTTTCGATGGGGTACCCTATTGAGTATCTTATTAGCCGTAAGAATGACTTCCCCCCAAAGATTTTGCGGTGAACCAGAATTGATCATCAAGAAATTCATCATTTCCTTTAATGTTCTGTTCTTCTGTTCCGCCAAACCATTTGACTGTGGTGTATAAGGTGCAATAGTTTGATGAATAATACCATATTCAAACATATCTCTGCAAAAGGAGATTCATATTCTCCACCCCTATCACTCTGAATCATTTTTATCTTTAGATTCAATTGGTTCTCCACTTCATTTTTGTATTGCTTAGATGCATCAATTGCTTCATCCTTACTATTAAGCAAATATACATAACAAAATCGAGTGCAGTCATCAATAAAAGTTATAATACCACGAGATGGTGTCGACTTCATATCGCATATATCTGTGTGAATTAAGTCTAAAGTTTTGGAAGTTCTTTCAACGGACTTATAAGGATATTTAACAAACTTACTTTCCACACAAATTTTGCATTTCAATTTATCGCATTTAAAATCATGCAATACTTCTAGAGTAACCAATTTTCTCAAGGCTTTGTAATTTACATGTCCCAAACGGACATGCCATAAATCATTTGACTCCAATAAGTAAACAGAAGTACAATTCTTATTAATACTGTCAATAACCATTACATTCAGTTTGAAAAAACCCTCATTGAGGTAGCCCTTTCCTATGAACATCTCATTTTTACTTATTACAGCTTTATCACTAACTAGGACACACTTAAACCCGTTCTTAACGAGTAGTGCAACAGAAACTAAATTCTTCCTAATAGTAGAGACATGCAGAACACTGTTCAAAGTCAACACCTTGTCGGAGGTCATTTTCAACATTACTTTCCCAATTCCTTCAATCTTGTTGTTGCTGTGTTTTCCATGTACAAATCTTCGTCGTACTCAGCAGGAGTGTACGTTGCAAAGACTTCTTTCACAGAGCAAATATGTCGATTGACATCTGAATCGAGAAACCACTCCTTGGGATTTCCAATTAAGTTACACTCCGAGATCATTGCGCACAAGTCATCTGCATCTTCCATATGTTCCACAATGTTTGCTTGACTTTTGCCTTTGCCTTTGTCTTTGTCCTTTCTTGGAGCACGAAAATCAGAAGACCTATGACCAGCCTTACCACAGTTGTAACAGTTGCCTTTGAATTTCTTCTTGGCATGTTCTGACTTCATCCCGTTGGACTTCTTTTTGTCTTTGGTAGGAGCTTCTTCAAAAATATTAACTCCAATGATTGTTGAACTCTTACGAGACTTCTTTTCAGCGGTTTTGTTAACTTCCTCAATCTTGAGCCGAATCACAAGATCTTCAAGCTTCATTTCCTTACGCTTGTGCTTTAGATAATTTTTGAAGTCCTTCCACGAAGGAGGCAACTTCTCGATCATTGCAGCCACTTGAAAAGATTCATTTATCACCATATATTCAGCAATCAGATCATGGAGAATAAGTTGAAGTTCCTGCACTTGTGATCCAACAGTTTTACTATCTACCATTTTATATTCTAAAAACTTTGCGACCACAAATTTTTTCAAGCATGCATCATCTGTTTTATATTTCTTATCAAGTGCATCCCACAACTCCTTCGAAGTTGACATTGCACTATAGACAATATATAAGTCATCCTCTAAAGCACTCAAAATGTAGCCCTTACATAGGAAGTCTGCCTGTTTCCATGCTTTAATAATCATGAATCTTTCTCTGTCTGGCATATCAGCAGCAGGCACTAGAGTTCCTTCGCTGGTAAATTTCTACAGACCAAGAGTGGTAAGCCAGAAAAATACCCATTGCTTCCATCCTTTGAAATTCACACCAGTAAATTTACTCGGTTTCTCTGCTTGTGGTATAACAGTTCGGATTGGTGCAACAACAACCACTGTGTCACCGTTATTTGCCATTTCTGATAAACAAAAATCGATACAGTCTTAGTAAGCAATAACTTATAATTGCAGACTTCAAGGAGTATAAAATCACGAATTTTTTTATCTCCACCAGAAACACAGATTAATATATAATAAAAGTAATTTCCTTAAGATTGTTGCCAATCTGTGTTTGAAAAACAAAATTACTTATTTTGATAAAACTTTGTAGAAACACGAAGTAAATAAAGTTTACTGAATCAGTACGAGAGATGAACACAAATTAATTAAGAAAAAACTAAATCTGTAACGTACCAGAATATAGAAAAATTTGAACAGAAAAGATCAAGTCCACTGAACTCACAGTGTCCCCTTAAGATAATTATTCCCCTCTAGTATCCGAGGTTTGATTTGGAATATGATCTCCTAGGGTAAAATGATCTCAATCACCAGATTATAGATACCAAAAACTTTGGTGTCAGCGAACCACTCAACAACAATAAAATACATGAAGAAACTTTTGTGCAGAAAAAGAAGAGAAGAAATTAGAAAAATTTGTAAGGAAAAATTCTGAAGAGTGAATGGTATTTATAGGAAAGAGGAACAGGTTCCGAAAGGTTGCAACCCCTTCAGAATCCACACGACCATTAATAAAAGTTTGCAACCTTTCAAATGGTACTGATTGTTCCTGAAAGTTGCAATCTTTCAGAACATCAATTTCCAAAAGGGCGAGAAATTTTTAAATAAAATGGGAAAGTTTTAAAATCAAACGGGTCGTACGCGGATTTAAAATTATCTATCGATCGATCATTTTCTGAAGCCGAAGCCGAGCCAAGCGACGACGACGCGAGGGTGGTCCCTCTTTCCAACCCTCTTAACAATTAATAGAAGTGTTTCTATATTTAAAATCTCTTATTTTTCTTTCCACTGCCAATGAGGGACAAATGCCTTTTTATTAAAACATAAGAGGACTTTTCCAACTCTTCAAGTTCTCAACTTTTCAAGTTCCTCTCTTTCCCTCTCTTTCCTAATAATTCTTGCTACGTACCCAACAAACTTACACGCGAATCTACTAATTCAACAAGGTATCTTCTACAATAATAATGCTAAGACTTAAAATAGGCTAAAGTTAGAAGGTCAAACTCTCAAAGAGATAGCTACATCAAAAACTGATTATTTCTTACATAAAAGGTACGAAGATTTCATTTTATATCACAGACTCAACAGCTTGAGTAAATTTTGACACGGCAAGACATGTAAGAGCAATAAGAGATGAGGTGGGTAAGAAGCATAATCGATTAGGAGGGTAAGAAGCATAAGAAATTAAGTGGGTAGGAAGCATAAGCTATTAAACGGTATGTGCATGCTATTGTAAGAAAAGATGACACTCATACTAATGATATATCACACAAACATAAAAAATAAGTTGTCATCCGATTCAAGCTCAAATCTAACGATAACCAAATTTGGTTGTGCTACTTTTTCAAAACTGTGATTCTCTATTCTTTCTATTATCGTTGTTGGGATCACTGGATATATGAATTGTATTTACACAAAGAAAAACTCCTGCATATCTTCAGGGGGAGTATATTAAACCACTTAGCTCAACAAGTCAACTATTTCCTACATTCAGGGGGAGCAAATGAACTCTCAAGCCAAGCAAGTCAACTACAACAACGAAGTATCTCTACTATATGTTGTCATCATAAAAAAAGGGGAGATTGTTAGAGTAAGATTTTAATGATAACAAATCTAATCCTTTGCAGGGTAAACATATCACCAAAAAAGAAAATAATCAATCTTGGATCCCCACAAATCAAGAGAAGATTACCAATCAAAGGATCCTGATTGAGACACAATTGTGAGAAATATAGGAAAATAATATTATTAAATTATTGTTAGTGTCTATATTATTACATTGAGATTCTATTTACAGACACTAGAATACAATCCTTTACCAAGTAGGATACTATTTACTATTCATATTCCTATTTGTATTCCTATTCCTATTTTAAATAGAATTGTATAAACCTATTCCTATTTCAATAGGATTGTATAAACCTATTCAGATTCTAACACTCCCGCTCAAGCTAGTGCATACAATTCATGTACCTAGCTTGTTACATATATGATTAATACGAGGACCAATGACTGCCTTGGTGAGATATCTGCAAGTTTATCAGCCGATTTCACAAAATTAACAATCAATCACAATGTGCTTGTCTTCTCATTAAATATTGGATTTGATGCATAATGTCAGTAAGCACAGAGATAAAATTCTAGTGTTGAACTTCCCAAACCAAACCTGCAAAGACTGCTTCAGACTATAGAGTGACTCACATAATCGACATACAAGATTACTAAACTCCCCCTGAGCAACAAGGTTCTCAAAATCTAGTATAAAGTATATGAATCATGTTGGAATCAATAGATGAGTCGATATTGAACAAGTCACCGAAAAACTGGTCGAAACATGCTTATATGTCGAAGTATTAGATTTGATGGTTAAAAGTGGTCATAATCTAAGAAATAAAATTATATATGTAGGGTCTGAGTGATGTCACGATCCAACTAGAGAATAGAAATTATATAGGATAGTTCAAATTAATGGAACGACCCCATTGAGAAAAAGAAATAATATGGGTAGGGTTGGAATGATGGCACGACCCTAATGAAAAAGAGAAATTATATAGGTAGGATTGAAATCATGGCACAACCCTATACAAATCAGATTTGAGGAGTCACCGAAAGACGAATAAAACTACGCAAATCAAATTTGAGGAGTCACAGAAAATACACACTGTACTATGAAACTCAGATATGAGAAAGTAGTTCGGAAAAAAACCCACGGTACTATGCAAATTAAATAAAAAAAAAGTAGTTCGGAGAGATACACGGTGCTACGCAAATAAGATATGCAAACAAAAGATAGTCACCAGAAGGATGACATGGTGCTACAAAAATTAAATATGAAAAAAATAGTCACCGGAATGATAGCACAGTGCTACACAAATTAAATATTACAAAAATATTACTGATTGTATTTCAATATAATCCGATCATTACATACGAATATGATTTATGAAATGATACAAGATTTTGGAGGAAATAACATACATTGTGGAAATAATACAATTTGTTCAGAAGGATACAATATTTCAATTTTTTTTTTACTAATTAACTATGAAAAAATGTAGCATACATAATGAAAATAATACAATTTGTATATCTATGCTTAAGAAATACAAATTCATTTGACATACCTATTGGAATGACTACAAACTAAAAAATAAATATAATGTTCTTAATAAAAATACAAATGTTGAGTAAAAGAAAAATAATTGACAAACAAAATTAATATGAATACAATTTTGGTATGAATACAATTTTTGCAACCTTCATCTCTGACTCTCTCTTTCTTCTGCTTCTTCGTTTGCTATGTTCTTTTTTCTGATAATTTGTTCACCATAACCAAATTTAAAAATTAGTATTCACTTGTGCATAAGTAACCTTATAAGCAAAATTTGAAATTATTAAATATAAATGTATAAAAAATCAAATAATATATGATGTATGAATGTCCATGTAGATTTCTACAATCCACTAAATCTCAAATATGAAAAAGAAAATTACAAAAAATTTGAAAAATAGTGCTTAAAGACAAAAAAGTTGAAATACATAAAAGAGCAAAATCTCACAAAATACTTGGTGAACATGAAAACAAACTCACAAAAAAAATCAAACAATACTTGATTAAAAGAAAGAAAATCCGAAATACAAATACTAGGTGAATATGAAAACAAAATCACAAGAAACTTCAAAAAAATACTTGTTGATTTCGAATTTACTTTACCAATGGGAGAAGAAATTTTTGAATAAATTGTGAGATTTCTTAAATAAACTGTAGAAAATTTGCAGAGTTGATTTTCTTGAACAAAGAAAGTAACAATGGTGAAAACGGAACGAGAGAGATCGGAGTGATTTGAGGTAAAACCTAGAAAGAGGGGTAAGTGGGTAATAAATTTTCTTTTTTTATCGCATAGTAAAATACATAATGGTCCAATATGGGATTGATTTGAGAAATAAAAGTAAAGAAGATTAATTATACTAAGAATGTTTTCCATGGAAAATGTTTTCTTGGAAAACAAGTAGAGTTTGAACTTATTTTCTCATGTTTGGTTGGTGAGTAGAAAATATTTTCCGGAAATGATTTTTAGTGTTTGATTTATGAATCAAAAATGTTTTTGAGAGACATCTTTTATTTTTACTAGAGTAAAAAATAATTTATGAAATTGAAAATATTTTTAAAAATAAAAATTATTATTTTTTTGGGGTGGGGATGGGGTGGGGTAGTGGGTAGGGGCGGGGGGAGGAGTGAAAAAATAAAAATTTGAAGTTGATAGTATTTTTAAAAAATAAAATTATTTTTTGGGGGTTGGGGGTTGGGGGGCTGGTAGGGGGTTGCCGGGGGGGGGGGGTAGGAGTTTAAAAATAAAAATTTGAACTTGAAAATATTTTTAAAAAGCAAAATTAATTTTTTGGGGATGGGGTGGGGTTTGGGGGGGGGGGGTCAGGGATCGGGTGAAAAAATAAAATTTTGAAATTGAAAAATATTTTTTAAAAAATGATGTTTTTCACAAAAAAAATGTAATTTGAAATTGGATGAGAGTTTTGAAAAATGTTTTCCTTAGTTTTTGAAGGGAAGTCATTTTCCTTAATTTTGAGGAAAATGAGTTGATTTGGAAAACATTTTCCAAAACTTTTATCCCAACCAAACATGAGAAAATTGGAAAATATTTTCTTCATACCAAGCACACTCTAAAATTCAATTTAATTAGTAAATTATTGACATATTGACATTTTTAATAATTATTTTAAAACATAAATATTTTTAATAATTTTGTTAAGGTTTATGACTAATTTGCTAATTTTCTCCTTTTTAATACATACGCAGTCCTCAATTATTGAACCAAAAACCCTAACCCGGCCCAAATAACCCAACTAATAAATACCCCAACACCTTTCCCATTTTCATTCAACCAATTTTGAACCACATAATCGCCGCCTCCAGGACGTCGGGAGAAGACCGGCGAGATCTCTGCCATCTCCGTAGTTGTCTCCTCTGTTGAACAAGCTTTTCAATGGTGAAGACTCGAGATTCACTGATTCATTGTCTCGGAGTACTTTTCATTCTAGGTCTTTAATTGAATGTGAATGAATAAATGTTCTTGTCCTTAACTCGTTATGCGAAATTTATCTATATGGTGTTGCTCAGCACACTATTTTCCTGCAGTTGCTTTAACGTGTTGCTGCATTCAATTTTGGATATGATTAATATCTATGAAGATTAAGTTATGGATGTATCCAAATTTGAAAAAATCAAAGAAGATAGAATTACCTGATGATGATGGAGATGTCACTAGAAAAAAAATAATGATATGGAGTGACAAAACACATTTACCACAATTACCTATATTTTGATTTTTTTGATAATTTAGTTTGAGTAATTGGTCATAGCACTACAACAAATATACTTTTAGCGGCATTAAATATTGACACTAATAAAAAGTGTTAAAGTCTTTACCGGCATTAGTTAAGTGCCATTAGAACCAATGTCGCTAAAGGCTTTAGGGACATATACAAAGAGTGACAATTGCCGCTAAAAATACATATTTAGCGGCAATTAAGAATTAAATGCCGCTAATGATCATTTTTGTTGTAGTTTAGATTCAGTTTTAACGATACGCTTGTGACGACTTTAGCTTCTTTTTAACTTGGCTAAACAATCAGCTCTTCAAGTCATATACTTCTCAACTCCAATATTTGTGCTTGTGCAATTTTATCATATTTATTCATTGTTTTGTTTCTATGAAAATGTTTGCAATTTTAGAATTGACTATTGCAGTCGTAAAGATAGAATTTGTGGCGACAAAATTTGTCACAAATAAATTAGTACCAGTGGCAATAATAAGTTGCCAGAAAATTTCAATATTTAGTGGTGATTAGAGTTGCCATTGAAAGTATTAAACATTTGTGGCGACAAAAGTCGCTATTGAAATCCTTTCTTTAGTGGTGATGAGAGTTGCAACTAATAGTATAAGACCTTTTGTAGCGACTGTAATAGCCACTAAAAGTCTAACTTCAGTGGCGACTTACAAACCACAAAACATGTTTTGTGGCATACATGGTTACTTTTATTCGCCACGATTTTACATGTTAATATTCTGTAGTTATATATGATCATGAATTTACTTTCTACCAGTTTGTTTAAAAAATGTTTCATTAGTTCTATAATAGTAAATTGACTGTGGTTAAATTAATCGTAGTTAATTAATTTGTATGTATTGATTGAATAATACATGTTATTGAGTTATGTAAAAGATACATATGGAGAAGAAATTGAGATCTGACCATCATAAAAAGAGACAAAGTCACCTAGTATGACGTCATCTGATTACGTGTTACTGCGGGGAACAAAAAGAGACTTTAATTTGGTGCAAGAAGGTACAAAAATATTAACAATAATTATAGTGACTCTATCGATTCGGTGGCGATTCGAACAATCGATTCGAGTTGATCGACAAGTTGTAACATATGATCTAAAAAATTAACCCGCTACCACTGACACCATCAGTAGTAATGCTTATTTGAATTTCCGGTAGTGAGCGACCTCCCCTTAATAGGCGCTACTACTAATGGTGTTGGTGGTAGCGGGTTGATTTTTTAGATCAGATCTAACAACTTGTCGATCAACTCGAACCAATTTTTTTAGAATAGCCACTGAATCGATCGAGTCATTATTATTATTGTTAATATTCTATACCTTCTTGCACCAAATTAAAGTCACTTTTTGTTCCCCCGCTGTAACACGAAATCAAATGACGTCATACTAATTGAATTTGTCTCCTTTTGATGATGATCAAATCTCAATTTCTTCCCCATCTGTATCTTTTACATAACTCCATAACCTGTATTATCCAGTCAATACATACAAATTAATTAACTATGATTAACTTTAACCACAGTTAATTTACTACTAATTATAGAACTAATGAAACAATTTTTTTTTCAAAAAATGGTAGAAAGTAAATTCATGATCGTATATAAATACAAAATAATCACATCTAAAATCGTGGAGACTAAAAGTAACCAAGTATGCAGCAGTGGCAAGGTCGCCAGGTGTTCTGTAACAACTTCGGTCGCCACAAAAAGCTGATTTCTTATAGTGTAGGATAAGTAGGGAAACAACTCCTGTCCTATAGAGGTTCTGTCCATTTTCTCTAGTGGAGCATTAGATTCTTTACACGTGTTCCATAAATATTTTAATGAATTGATTTGATTATCCTTTAACCAGGGCGTAGCACCCGCAAACCTAGTAGGTGAAACTAGAGCTTTACGTGAGAGTTTTAGAGTTTGATGTGTGGTGTCGAATTGTAAAATGGCTTCCCGAACTTAGGATGAGGGGTTTAGGGATTACACATCAAGGTACGACCATGAAGAACCAACCAAGGATCCTTGAGGAGGACCCTAAAGCCTTACCCCAAAACTTCCCAAAAAGAGCCACCTACAGATGACACCAACTGCCAGTAGGTGGACCCACGCCCTGTGGATGGGTGTCATGGGTCAAAAGACAAATTTGGGAGCTCAGACCATGGACCTAAGGATCTGCAGGACGCCCCGCAGGACCACCCATAGTTTGTGAGTCATGGGCGTAGGTCCTGCCTGCAATTCTGTCCATGTTCGACCAAACGTAAGGGTTAGTTAGGTAATTTCCTTTTTAATTAGTCTAATTTAGGGTCGTTTTATATTGTTTTAATAGACCTATATAAGGACTTTTAAGCCATTAACTAACCCTTATACTTCATAAATCCCAAACCCAAAATCATAACTAACTTTAACCCCAAAAATCTTCTCTCTAGATTTCCAAGGAAGAAGAAGATCAAGTTAGGACTTGAAGAAGGAGACTTTTTTCACACGAATTTGTTGGATTACTTCACTTAAGGTATGATAGTCTTTGCTTTATGGATAACTTTCATCCATGAAGTCCTCGAACTCTCAATTTCAAAGTTAGAAAGTCTCTAAAACCTAGGGTTTTCACTCCAAGTCATGGATTCTTTCTAAAAATATTTTCAATGATTTAATTATCTTATAGTATAATTGATTGTTGTTTTATGGTGGTTTTATGATAAACTCTCCCATCAATCCATGAATTACCCTAATTTCTCAAATTGAATCTTAAAGTGTGGGTACTGATTGATATTAGTAGAATGATTATAGAATTTTGAATATAATGAATTGATTACTCGAATTATGTATTAATTGAGGAATTTATATGATTTTGATGTTGAATTTCCTCTAAGAACCCATGAACCCCCATGTCCCCAATTTGTGGCTTTGTGATGTGGGTGAATTGTAGTGAGATTAATATTATGCGATTATGTTGTATTAATTGAGTTACTTGAATCATGTTGTCTCTCATATTTAATGTGGTAACCCTAAATGTGATTGGTTGAATGTGATCCTTGATCCAAGAGGGGGTAAAACATGAGACTTCTGCCTAATTGTGGCTGCATGTGTGTACTTTATTCCATGATTATAATGATGATGTGTTGATTAAAAGGTTATTCTTAATTATACACTTGTAAATGATGATGACATGTTGTGGGAAATTTTCTCACAATAAGGGGATTCTTAGGATGAAAGTCTATCCTCAATTATTGAATCCATGAGCTACCTTATAAATGAATGTTGGGATGAGATGGTTGTTCTCACGTGAGTTTAGTCGGGGTATCTAGTAACAATCTCTTAATCCCATAATAATGAACTAAAGTAATAAAATGTCAAGTACTCCGTGGGGAATAATGCTAAGCACCGAGTGGATATTGACTGAGATGGATACTTATAGTGAGTTGAGGTGGGGTATCTAGTAGCAATCTCTTGAGATGAATGCCCATACGTGAGTTGAGGCGGGTTATCTAGTAGCAATCTTCTTATCCCATAAACTATGTGCCCTCATAGGTTATAGATAGTGGATCCACCTAAGCTAAATGTTAATGGTTATACCTTAGGCAAGTAGGATAACCCTTTTCGGTGTGGGTAACACCAGATACCATGATTTTGTCACATGGTCTATGTCGATTAAGGCTTACCCCCACAATGAATGATAATGAACTATGACTTCTCAAGAATGCACTACTTAGTGTGGGTGGGGTGTGAGACTTAATCCATGCATTGCACAAGTAGGCTTTGAGAGTAGTTATGATGTGTTCTTTAATGTATAATGACTAATAAAATGATGAATTCTTAACTTGGATTGTTGCTATGAGTTGCTTTCCTTGACTTGACCTATTAAAAGTGAATGTTCCTTATCTTTGAGTATTAACTAAAAGATGGGATCAAAGAATGGTAAATACGACTATGGTGGCTTAAAAGTGGTACTTAATATAGATGGGATTATGGGATATCTACATTGCACAAGTATAACTTAAAGTTACCTTTGAGATGATTCTATTGTGCTATAATGATTTATATGATGAACATGTTTGTGAAGAGTCAAGATTCACTGATTCGTTGTCTCGGAGAAGGTCAATAACCTCCATTTTACATACTTTCCACTCTAGGTCTTCAAACGAATGTGTGAATGAATAAATATTCTTGCTCGCTCAATTAATTTTTTCATCTTTATTTGATAAATAAAATCAGCATCTAAAATTGCTCATATGAACAGAAAACCTTAAGAAAAGAAAATCACTGATCAGTTAATTTATTGATATATGATTAACATTGTTGCTAATCTAGTTTGTGTGTTGAGAACCACTTGAATGTATTTTCTTGCAGTTGCTTTAGCTAAAAGTCTCACACTAAATCTGCCCGCACACTAAATCCCCCCCCCCTCCCCTGCCTTCTCCAAATCCTAAAGCTGCGCAGCATAGTTTACTATACTTTCTCTGTCTCTCTCTTTTTAAAAAATAAATAGCTTGATAGAAAATTGGAAATTTTGGTTAGCTTAAAGAATTTATTTAGCTTAGTTTAGAGAAATCTACTGCATTATTATGCTGAAACCTTCATTCAAAATGGATGAAATTTAACATGGGTAGAATTGTGGCTGAAAAATTGGTAAGAAAAAGAAAAAAATAATATAAAATTAACTAAAGAACGATTCACGTGTTGGTCAATGAGTGTATCACACTCTTAATGCCATGTAAGCAAAAAGTGTCAAAATGACACAACAGAATCTTACATAAAGTGTCTAAAATGAGCACCGTCCAGTTAAGGTGTCTAAGTGAAACATTGTGCCAACTTTAAGGGGCTACCGATGTGTTAGGCCTTGATTCTATGAATTACTTAGGAAGATGAGATGATAATTAAGATGGATTGTAAGTTTTCACAAGAACAAGGACAAATTTCGATATAAATAGATAGAACACTCCAAGAACAAATTAGATTACAAGTATAGACAAAGAGATTAAAAGCGGTGGATTCTATAATGTCGAGAATTCAACAGGTAGTGCATTGGTTTCTATTTTGACCTTTTGTTATAACTGAAACTCTTGAGCACAAGTGGCCAATTGTTGGTTCTCTGTAATATTTCTTGATCTATCCAACATCAGCCCCAAATGCACTTCTTCATTGTTTCTCTTCTTGCATGGAACTAGCTTGTTTTCATCAATTTTATGAAGGAATTGGAAAACAACTTATAAATAGAATGCATTTGGTGAACTCGGTGTTGAATTTACTGTACCACCAGCAAGTAATGATAATAGAAGTGATCTTGTGTATTTACCTAATAGGGGCAAGGTTCTTACATTATCACAAAAGCCATCGACAAAGGAGGGGAGCTTAAAGACACTTAATAGATAATTTTCTTTTTCATTTGTGTATATGCATAAATGACATTCAACAATGAAATGTTGTGTATTATATCTTTTGTTGAGTGTTTTTAGTAATAGAAGTACGTGTTATATCTAGTTCAAGGATAATTTTTGTGTTTCTTGAATTACAATGAAAATATAGGTTTGTGGCGAAAAAATTTGTCACAAATAAATTGGTACCTTTGGTGATAATAAGTTGTCACCAAATCTCAGGATTTAGTGGAGATTAGAGTTGCCATTGAAAGTATTAACCAAATGTGTCGACATAAGTCGCTACTGAAATCCTTTCTTAGTGGCGATGAGAGTTGCAACTAATAGTATAGGACCTTTTATTTTGTGGAAGCTTTTTGTTGCATACTTGGTTACTTTTAGTCGCCTAGATTTTAGATGTGATTATTTTGTATTTATATATATATATATATATATATATATATATATATATATATATATATATATATATATATATATATGATCATGAATTTACTTTCTACCATTTTAAAAATAAAATTGTTTCATTAGTTCTATAATTAGTAGTAAATTAATTGTGGTTAAAGTTAATCGTAGTTAATTAATTTGTATGTATTGATTGGATAATACATGTTATTGAGTTATGCAAAAGATACAGATGGGGAAGAAATTGAGATTTGATCATCATCAAAAGGAGACAAAGTCAATTAGTATGACGTCATTTGATTTCGTGTTACAGCGGGGAACAAAAAGAGACTTTAATTTGGTGCAAGAAGGTATAGAATATTAACAATAATAATAATGACTCGATCGATTCGGTAGAGATTTCAAAAAAATAGGTTTGGGTTGACCGACAAGTTTTAAGATCTAATCTAAAAAATCAACCCGCTACCACCAACACCAACAGTAGTAACACTTATTTGAATCTTCGGCAGCGAGCGACCTCCCCTTCTCATGGAATTCTCAGGTTCATTTTTTTGTCTACTTTCCGTCTAAAAAAACTTGTTTGGTGTGTGATTATACAAAACCTTCGACGTACTTAATGGTGGAGCTAGATACCGAAAAGAGGTTAGAGTTCATAAAAAAATTACTTTAATCCTCCTTACGGTGATTAAGGAAAGATTATTGTGTGAAAAATTTCACACAATAATCTTGCCTTAATCATCGTAAGGAGGACTTAACATTAAAGCTATTTATTTTATTAACCCTAACCTCATTGTGTTATCTAGCTCCACCATTAAGTACGTTGAATGTTGTATAATCAAGCACAACACAAGCAATTTTAGAAGAAAAATAGAGAAAAAATGCACCTGAGAATTCGATGAAAAGGGGAGGACGCTCACTGTCGGAGATTCAAATAAGTGTTACTATTGATGGTGTTGGTGGAAGCGTGTTGATTTATTTAAACTAATTTAATGCATCTAATGAGTATTTTAAATATAGTACTTAGGTATTAAATAATATTGTTATTGAAATAAGTAATATGAGTAATTTCCTAATAAACTTATTTTAAGTAATTACTCAGCGATTGAAAGATTTTGCACATTACAAAAATAACTAATTTTAGACATATATTAGTATTACTTTTATTGAAAAGTAAATAAGCCAAATTATGATAATAAATATATAAAGTATGCAATGAGTATTTTTTGTTTCCTATTTTGAGTTCATACGAAAGTTATTTTTAGTTTTTATTTAAAAGAAAGGGATATTATAATAAAAATCTTGCTCTATGAGATATATCTTTTGTATTCAGAATCAAATACTTACTCTCATATAATATGAAAATTCTACTCTTACATCTACTATGAGATATATCTCGAATTAGAATGAGAAAAATTAAAAAAATTAAAATGTCAATACTTTGACATTTAGTAGGACCCCTTAGCCACACTTTCAATATTTAGTAGTTTGTAAGTTTTGATTGTAGAGCTATGTACAGAGTTTTATACTCCTTTGATATGAAATGAAGAGATCAATTTTCACAATAGTTCATCTATGAATGTGTGATTATTGAGCAGTTTAACATGGTATCAGAGCAACCACTATTTGAGATCTAGGTTTTTTTAGTAGCGTCAAGTTATGTAATCATGGAAAAGTAGATCGATAATGATCATCTTTTATATCTTTCTTCTTTCGATGTACGAGGAGTTGTGTAGAGTGGAATTCAGCTCGTTAGAATGGAGAACTATACCTTGTGGAGTCGTGCAATGAAATTTGATTTGTTAACGAAGTAGTTATTGGGGTTCATCGATGGTAGCATCTAGAGAGATGATTTCAAAGATGATATTTAAAAAAAGTAATGAGATAGGTGTAATGTTAGGGTCATTTCGTGGACCGCAAGCAATGTTAGCAAGGAGCTCGTAAGTGGAATCATGTTTCGTTCAAATACGGCCTTGGTATGGTCCGATCTGAAGGAACGATTTGATAAGGTGAACATGTCCAGAGTTTTTCATCTTCACAAAGCCATCGTCACACTAACTCAAGATACTTCCCTTGTTTATGTATATTACTCGAGATTAAAAGACCTAAGGGATGAGTTTGAATATATACTGCTTTCTTCTTCCTGTGAATGTACAAAATCAAAAGAATATGTGGATAGTATGGGTAGGCAACAATTGTTGCAATTTCTCATGGGATTAAATAACAGTTATGGTAAAGCTAGAAGCCAGATCCTTATGATGAATCCACCACCTCATGTGAATCAGTGCTACACTATGATTGTGCAATATGATAGTCAAAGATCATTGAGCGATGATTGTTCTGGATGAGGGGAGAGCATTGATCCCACAACCTTACTCACTAGTAGATCTGGTGATTACACCTTTGGAGGACCAGGTTCCAGAGGTAGGGGAGGAAGAGGTCATGGACAGGTTCAACGATGTGGTCCTTATTGCGATCATTGTGATATTAAAGGACACACTAGGAAATATTGTAACAAATTGAAACATTGCACTCACTGTAATTTGCAAGGTCACACCAAGGAAATTTGTGTTCAGTGGATTGGTTATCCTCCGAATTGGAAAGGGATGAAAAGGGTTAACATGGCTCAAACATCACATAGACCTCAAGGCGAAGCCACGAGAGATAATTTTTATCATACTCCACAGATGCAAGCATTGCAGAGGCTTGGAGGTGCAAGTAGTGGCGATGGACCTGTTCACCACTTCACACCAAATCACTACAATCAAATATTGTAAAGTCTAAATAAATCCAACACAAATGAGTCTAGTGCAATTATGGCAAGTATATTTGTAGGTACTTCCTCTTGTAATGATGTTGTTAGATGTTGTTTTAGTTGGATAGTAGATAATGAGGCAACCAATCATATGGTTAGTTCTAAAAACACTACTGAATTATAGTTCGACAGTGAATCCAGGAAAAGTTCAAATAACTACAGGTGACTCAACAACTATTATACACTCAGGAAGTTCTCAACTAAGAGGAGGTGAAGTTATTGAGGATGTACTTTGTGTGCCAGAATTTAAATTCAATCTTTCATTAGTGCTAAGTTGACTAGGGAGTTGAGTTGTTGTGTTGTATTTTTCCCTGATTTATTTATCCTTCCGGATCTCTTCACTGGAAAATCGAAGGAGATTGGTAAAGAGTAAGATGAACTGTATTTGTTGAGGCCACGAAATCCAGTTCAAACACAAGAAGGAGAAAGTTCGTTAGCAGCAGCAAAAGGATGTGAGAATGGTGTCACATGGCATAAGAGATTAGTGCATGTGCCTATGAATGGTGATTAGAAAAATTAGTATGCTTAAGATCAATAAGAGTTTAACTTTGAATCATTGTGATGTATGTCGGCTAGATAGACATACCAGATTGTCTTTTCGATCATGCAGTAGTAGAAGTACTAGATTTTTTGATTTGGTTTTTCTGGATGTACGGGGACCTTATGAAGCAACCACATATAATAACATGAAGTTTTTCCTTACATTGGTTTATGATCATTAGAGTTGGACTTGGGTATTTTTACTATCTTAAGTCAGATGTTTCCACAGTGCTGAAACAATTTATCCTGATAATTAGAACAACGTTTAATTTGCAAATTAAAATGATTAGATCAGACAATGGATGAGAGTTCTTTAAATCTCAATGTGATGTTCAAGAGTCATGGGATTAACATCAAAGTTCATGTCCACACACTCCTCAGCAGAATGGTGTGATTAGAAGGAAGTACAGGTACATTCTTGAAACATCTAGAGCAATCAGGTTCCAGGGACACTTACCTATCAAGTTCTGGGGAGAGTGCACATTAGCAGTTGTGCACATCATAAATAGAATTCTTTTATCTGTATTACTTATTGTCTCTCCTTTTGAAGTAATGTTTGGGAGACAAGCTAATTTATCTTATATTCCACATAAGGTAGACAACCTAATTTATCTTATAGTATCATAGGGTGTTTATGCCATGTCACTATTCCACATAAGGTAGACAAGTTTGGTCCAAGGACCACAAGATCTAATTTGATGGGATATATAGAATTACAAAGAAAGGATATAGACTATATGATCTTGAACATAGAACATTCTTTATCAGTAGTAAGAATATGATCTTTGTTGAAATGATATTTGATTTTTAAACTCAACCCACATATGTTTTGCAGAATAGTGTTACATTACATCAAGCTTTATGGATGATGAACCAGATATGATGCTTGATTCTCCAATTGTAGAGAATATGAGTGAAGTTGTTGCAGTTACACCAAATGTACTAGTAGTAACACATCACACACATCACACTAGGTGGTTCATCCTGGAGACACACCATATGTACTGTTCCCGGAGACACACCACAACAGGTACAAAGAAGATCAACCAGAACTATTAAGGCTCCAATTTGGTAAAAATGATTTTGTGACCTCAAGGAAATCAGGCCAGTCCAATTGTCTTTACTCTATTATAGAAAATGTTGATTATATTTGTCTTTCAAAGTCATATGAATGTCGCATTTCCAATTCTTCAATGAAAACTGAAAGCACATACCACCAAGCTTTGGTTCAAGCCATGGAGGAGATCAAGGCCTTGGAAGAGAACAAGAGTTGGAAACTAGTTGCATTGCCTCCTGGAAAAAGGGTCATTAGATGTAAATGAATGTACAAAATCAAGTACAAAGTTGATGGACAGATTGAAAGGTTTAAGGCTAGGCTAGTGGCCAAGGGTTACAACCAGAAAGAGGGACTGTTGTTAAAATGGTCACAGCGAGGACAATCCTATCTATTGTTGCATCAAAGGGTTGGAACATTCAACAAATTGATATTTACAATGCTTTTTTGCAAAGAGATCTGATGGAAGAGGTGTACATGCAACTACCTTAGGGATTTAAACACAATAAGGCTGAAGAGGGTCTGGTATGTAAATTATTTAAGTCAGTTTATAGACTCAAACTGTCACACCCCGAGTCTACACCGTGGATGTGGCCGGCACCCAATGACTATTTCTGGCCTTGAGCGTACCCTTGGCCTGACTTACTTAACTCAACGGAAGACATAACATAAAATATGATCTCAAGAAATAACTTTAAAGAAAGTAATTAGCCAAAGTGTCAACCCAAGTCTTAGTCAAATACAAGTGAAAGAAAAGACTAAGAAAACTAATGTCATCTATCTATGAAGCCTCTAATATAAAGATGGATGTTGGGACAGATCCCACAACATTCTAATGGACTAAACTAGAACGAAATAAAAGATGTCCTCCACAATGCAAGGAGGCTCACCACTGACTCTGGATCTCAAACTGGATCAACGAAGCACTGCGTGCTGATCCTGGTTACCTGCCTCTGCATCATAAGACGATGCAGGCCAACTGACATCAATACATTGAATATACGAGTATGCGAGTTGGAATGATAAACACAACTATAAATATTGAAAGGAGTAAGAATGAACTTACCTTGGCTCTGCTCAACTCATGAAATAACAACTCAATATAAAGTAGTAAAGACACGTGCATATAAAGAAAACTTGTAAAATAGTGTAAACACTTAGTTCATTAAAGATAAAACAATAATGAACTCAACTTTACTTATATATGAAAGTAATATAATTTGTGTGGGAGATTCTCTAACCGATAACCATCACTATGAGCCTAAGTGATGGTACAACGTATTACCTCATGTTGCAAAAGGACCGCTCTATACCTTGCCATCAGTATAGAACCTGAACTACTAAGTAGATCCACTAGTCTATGTTAAAAAGCACTAAGGAATCATCTAGAAAGTATGATCCTTTATCTCTCCATGTTGGCTACATAGTTTATAGAAACTTGAGTTAATATGAACTCGCATCACCATATCGGTGCTCAATACTACTCCCAAAATACTTAGATCATATGTTTTTAAAACAAATTCTTCTCTAGTTTGAGATAATTGCTCAAACTTAGGTTCAAAAGATCTCTTGGAAATCATAGTTTCCTTTTTCTTTTACTAAAACTAGTCATAGGCTCAATGGAAGTCTAGCTTCCTTTCTTTCTCAAAAGTTTGAAAATATTTTGTTTAAACTCTTAGGGACTACCTAGTTCCCTTATAACTCTTGAGAAGTGAACTCAACTTGATATTCTTTGCTTAGCTTGAAACTTAACTCTTAGGGAATACTTAGTTCCCTTATAACTTTTGAGAATTTAACTCAACTCTTTACTCTTTGCTCAACTCATTGCTTGAGCCTTAAAATAGATTAAAATGTTTGTTTAAGACTCTTGAATGCTTTGGGAACTTACTTTGACTTGCTTCTTAACTTTTATACTTGTCTCTTAACTTCTTTGACTTTGATCTTAACTTCCCTTGAATTGGATTATGGATTCAAGGATCATGATCTCATGTTTATGGATGATTTCATGATGTTTAGATGTACTTTAGAGTGTTGGAATCAACTAGGAATGATAGGTACATCACTTAGGAACTAGTATGAAAAGATGAGGGATAAATGGGATCTCCAGGTGACCCTGGTGCTCTGAGAGGCGCGGGCCGCCAGAGTCTGTCCTGAGAGGCTCTAGTAGGCGCTTGTCACGACCCAAAACGATCTCGTGAGTGGCACCCACCCTTATCCTACTAGGTGAGCGAACCAACAAATCTAAACTCCAATATTTACCAATAGTTCAACTGTAAATAACAAAATAATGCGGAAGACTCAAAATCTGATTTAAGGTAACTAAGTAAATAAGCTTCTAAGTTTACACTTATCATCCCCAAAATTTGGAAGTCATCACATCAAGAACATCTATCCTCAAATTACAAAGTCTAAGAATGTTTGAGAAACAAAATAAGTAAGAAAATGGTCCATGTCCGAAATTCAAAGACATCAAGACTTGAAGAAGAGAATCCAGCACGAGCTAAGAATAATAGCTCACCCGAACTCTGATATGCTGAAGACTGGCTAGAACTGAGGGCGAGTCGAAGACGATGGCACACTTGCTGCACTCCACAAAATAACAAAGAAGAAAATACAAGTAGGGGGTCAGTACAAGGAACACGTACTGAGTAGGTATCATCGGCCAACTCAAAATAGAAAACAATATATACCGAATAATAATATACAGTCAACCACAATACTTAACAGATAGCAAGTAACAATTACATAAACCATTGGCAACAACACCATAATAAGTACACCATCAATCACAACATCAAGCACACCCTTGAGGACTCATGCCTCCACACCATACTCATTTGGGAAAATAGTTTCTTTGAATTTGAGTAAAATAATATAATTCAAGATTCTTTTCATTTAAAAATACCGTGTCGGAACGTGATACTCCGATCCAAAATACCGTGTCGGAACGTGACACTCCGATCCAAAAATACCGTGTCGAACGTGACACTCCGATCCAAAAATACCGTGTCGGAACGTGACACTCCGATCCAAAAATACCGTGTCGGAACGTGACACTCCGATCCAAAAATACCGTGTCGGAACGTGACACTCCGATCCAAAAATACCGTGTCGGAACGTGACACTCCGATCCAAAAATGTATTTAATTTATTAAAACTGTTTTCAAATCATTTTATTTCCATCAAGCCTTCTTTATTCAAGGCATCACTTCAAAAGAGAGTTTTCAAGAATAAAATTCAATAGTCTCAATATTTTAGGCAAAACACAAACCACACAATCATAATATACAACCACAAAATCAAGTAATAGGAGACTTTACAATATCATCCAATACATATCAATCGCTATTTAGAGTTTATCTATCACATAGAAATAAACCATAACCTACCTCCACCGAAGAACCGAAATCAAGCAAGCTACCTCTCCAATGCCTTTGCCTTTCTTATTGCCTAAGAACCCTTTCAATCCGAAGTCCAAAATGCCTGTTCTCCTCTCCCTTTCACGTTTTTCTCTCACTGCTTCTCCGCTGATCAGTTCTTCCTTCTCTCAATTAAAGACTCCATCCTCTAATAATAATGCAAGACTATAATTATAAAATTGTAAAAGTAATCCCCCATTAGTCTAAAGTTACTTTCTTTAATACCCACTAACTCCATTATAAAAGCTAGTCCACTAAATACATAAATAATAGCCCAAAACATCCATTAAAATAATTAGTGGAAGCTGACATCGTGTGGGGTTACGCTGCATGTGACGGTCCGTCGCACCTGTGACGGTCCATCGCAACTGTGACGGTCCGTCCTGCAGGTCCGTCACGAAGTTCAGAGAATTGCTCCAGTGCCCAATTTTCAAGAGTTGAAGTGTTTTGAAACGGAGGATCACGACGGTCCGTCGTGTCTGTGACGGTCCGTCCTGCAGGTCCGTCACAGAGTTCAGAGAGTCGATTTCAGTACTCAATTTCAGAATTCTAAGTGTTTTGGAACGAGACCCCCTCGACGGTCCGTCGTGGGATCCGTCGTCTCAGACAGTTATTTCCAGAATGAACTCTACTGCTCAAAACAACTAAACAGGTCGTTACAATAGATACCAATTTACCCATCGTTCGCCCTCGAACGATCAAAAGAAGAAAAACAAAGACGAGAACGAGTACCTGAATCTGGGAACAGGTGTGGATATTTTTCTTGCATATCAGCCTCCTTCTCCCAGGTGGACTCTTCAACTGGTCGATTCTTCCATTGAACTTTGATGGATGCAATCTCCCTTGATCTCAACTTGCGAATTTCTCTATCTAGAATGGCAACAGGCTCCTCCTCATAAGACAATTTCTCATCAAGCAGAACCGAATCCCAACGAATGATGTAG
The DNA here is from genome assembly GCA_022817965.1 of Solanum lycopersicoides. Taxonomy (NCBI): domain Eukaryota; kingdom Viridiplantae; phylum Streptophyta; class Magnoliopsida; order Solanales; family Solanaceae; genus Solanum; species Solanum lycopersicoides. The sequence goes on from CM040625.1 coordinate 6,777,186, forward strand.
TTTCCATCCCCATGGTATCTTTTCAACATAGACACATGAAATACCGGATGCACTCCTGAAAGCCCTGGAGGCAAGGCTAATTCATAAGCCACCTCTCCTACTTGCTTAAGTACTTCAAATGGTCCAATATACCTTGGGCTTAGCTTACCTCTTTTACCAAACCGCATCACCCCTTTCATGGGTGAGACCTTCAGCAAGACCTGTTCACCCTTCATGAACTCCAAGTCTCTAACCTTTCGATCTGCATATTCCTTTTGCCTACTTTGAGCCGCTAAAAGCTTTTCTTGAATAGATTTCACCTTCTCTAATGAATCCCTCAAAAGATCAGTACCCCAAGGTCTAACCTCAAATGCATCAAACCAACCAATAGGAGACCTACATCTCCTCCCATACAATGCTTCGAATAGAGCCATATCAATACTGGAGTGATAGCTATTGGTGTAGGAGAACTCTGCCAAGGGTAAGAAGTTATCCCAATGACCACCAAATTCTATCACACATGTCCGAAGCATATCCTCCAATACCTGAATCGTTCGCTCAGATTGTCCATCTGTCTGAGGGTGAAATGCAGTACTAAGATCCAACTTAGTACCTAACTCAGCATGTAATGTTCTCCAAAACTTAGAAGTAAATTGCGTACCTCTATCTGATATGATCGAAAGTGGAACCCCATGCAATCGAACAACCTCTGAGATATAGATTTTGGCTAACTTCTCTGCATTGTAGGTCACCTTAACTGGAATGAAGTGAGCAGACTTAGTCAATCTGTCCACAATTACCCAAATAGAATCAAACTTACCCAATGTTTTTGGAAGACCAACCACAAAGTCCATTGTAATTCTCTCCCACTTCCATTCAGGAATGGGCATTCTCTGAAGTGTTCCTCCAGGTCTCTGGTGTTCATACTTTACTTGCTGGCAATTTGGACATTTGGCAACAAAATCAACAATGTCGCGCTTCATTCTACTCCACCAAAAGTGTTGCTTTAGGTCACGGTACATCTTGGTTGCACCAGGATGTATAGAATATCCGGAACTATGAGCCTCTGTAAGGATAGTGTGGATCAAATCATCAACACGAGGCACACATACCCTTCCCTTAATCCTCAAAACACCTTCCTCATCAATTATTGCCTCTTTAGACTCTCCTCGCAACACCGTATCCCGAATTCGGCTTAGCTTCTCATCATCAAACTGTTTTCCCTTGATCTTGTCAAGAAAAGAAGATCTTGCCTCCACACTGGCCAAAAATCCTCCTTTCTCTAGTATTTCCAGTCTCATAAGGTCGTTAGCCAAGTTTTGGACTTCTCTAGCCAATGGCGTCTAGAAACTTGTAAGTGGGCTAAACTACCCATGCTACCTGCTTTTCTACTTAAAGCGTCAGCCACCACATTTGCCTTTCCTGGGTGATACAGAATAGTAATATCATAGTCCTTCAACAGTTCCATCCACCTCCTCTGCCTCAAATTCAAGTCTTTCTGGGTAAAAACATACTGTAGACTACGATGATCTGTGTAGACCTCACACTTGACCCCATATAGATAGTGCCTCCATTGCTTTAATGCAAACACTACCGCAGCCAACTCCAAATCATGGGTCGGATAGTTACGTTCATGCACCTTTAATTGCCTCGAAGCATAAGCAATTACATTCTTCTCTTGCATTAGCACTGCACCCAAACCAGAATAGGATGCATCACAATAAACAATGAAGTTCTTACCCTCTACTGGCAAGGTAAGGATAGGTGCAGTAGTCAGCAAGGTCTTGAGTTTCTGAAAGCTTTCATCACATTCATCCGACCATACAAATGGAACATTCTGCTTAGTCAAGTTCGTCAATTGGGAAGCAATAGAAGAGAATCCCTTGACAAATCGACGGTAGTAGCTGGCTAAACCAACAAAGCTCCTTACTTCTGACACATTAGTAGGTCTTACCCAATTCTTCACTGTTTCAATCTTAGAAGGATCCACCATCACTCCATCCTTAGAAACCACGTGCCCCAAGAAGGACACTGAATCTAGCCAAAACTCACACTTGGAGAATTTGGCATAAAGCTTTTTCTCCCTCAATACTTCCAACACAATTCTCAAATGCTCCTCATGTTCCTTCTTGCTCTTTGAGTATATCAGTATATCATCAATAAATACAATAACAAAAAGATCCAGATATGGCTTAAAAATCCCGTTCATTAGGCTCATGAAAGCAGCAGGGGCATTCGTAAGCCCAAAAGACATTACTAAGAATTCATAATGCCCATACCTGGTTCGAAAAGCAGTCTTTGGCACATCTGCTGTCCGTATTTTCAATTGATGATAACCGGACCTCAAATCAATTTTAGAGAAGACACAAGCACCTTGTAACTGATCGAACAAATCATCAATGCGAGGAATAGGATACTTGTTCTTAATAGTTACCTTATTCAGCTGCCTGTAGTCTATGCACATCCGAAGACTTCCATCTTTCTTCTTCACAAATAAAACAGGAGCACCCCAAGGGGATGCACTTGGCCTAATAAAACCTTTACCTAACAGCTCCTGAAGTTGGGCCTTTAACTCCCTTAACTCAGCTGGAGCCATTCTATAAGGGGGTATAGAAATGGGTCGAGTACCCGGCTCCAGATCAATGCAAAAGTCGATATCCCTATCCGGTGGCATACCAGGAAGGTCTGCAGGAAACACATCCAGAAACTCACAGACTATTGAAACCGACTCAATTGTAGGTACTTGGGTAGTATCATCCCTGAGGTGTGCCAAGAAAGCTAAACATCCTTTACTAACCATTCTCTTAGCATGAAGAAAAGAGATAATACGAACTGGGGTAGAAATATAGTCACCCTCCCACACTAATGGGTCTATCCCAGGCTTGGCCAATGTCACAGTTTTAGCATTACAATCTAAGATTGCAAAATTTGGAGAAAGCCAAGTCATACCCAGAATTACATCAAAATCAACCATTTCTAGAATGATCAAATCCACGTAAGTGTTACTCCCCACAAAAGTCACAAGGCAAGACCTATACACCTTCTCAACTATCACAGACTCACCCACGGGAGTAGAGACACGAATAGGCATATCAAGTAAATCACAACTTAACTCAAGACCAGCACCAAATGAGGAAGATACATATGAAAAAGTGGATCCAGGATCAAATAATACTGAAGCCATGCAATCACAGACCAAAAGAGTACCTGTGATAACAGCATCAGATGTCTCTGCCTCAGACCTCCTGGGGAAAGCATAACAATGAGCCTTATCACCTGTCTGTCCATTGCCCCTACCAAGCTGCGCTGCAGTAGTTCCAACTTGCCCGCCACTCCTACTGGTTTGGTGACCACCATTACCTTGGCCACTACGTCCTCCAGAATGGCGGCCTCTACCATGACCACCTCTACCTCTAACTATTGGGAGTCTGTAACTCTGTTTTGGACAATATCTCTTAATATGTCCAGTCTCTCCACATCCATAACAATTTCTGGAGTCTAGCATAGGTCTCTGTGAAAATGACGAAGTCTGGGGATAACCTCCAAACTCAGAAAAATGTTGACTGGTCTGCGATGGACCCCCAGTTAAAGCCTGCAGTGAAGACTGAATAGGACGGGCTGGGTAACCTCCTGAACTCTGCCCTCTGGAGTAAGAACCTCTAAACTCACCTTCCTTACGGAACTTCTTAAATGTTGACATCATGGTGAAGTTGTCTGGTTTCACCCCCTCTACCTCTATCACAAAATCAACCACTTCCTGAAAGGATTTTGCTACAGCAGCTACTTGTAAGGCTGGGATCTGCAATTCTGACCTCAATCCTTTCACAAAGCGGCGAATCCGCTCTTGTGGACTGAAGCAAAGCTGAGTGGCATACCTGGATAGTGCACAAAATTTGGCCTCATAAGCAGCAACGGACATCCTTCCTTGCTCTAGGCTCAGGAACTCATCTCTCCTCCTATCCCTTACAGTCCGGGGTATATACTTCTCCATAAACAGGCTAGAAAATGATGCCCAAGTCATGGGTGGTGCCTGTGCTGATTGACACTCAACATACGACCGCCACCACATTTTGGCATCCCCCTGAAACTGATAGGTCACAAACTCAACACCGAATCGTTCTACTATGTCCATCTTATGTAGCAGCTCATGACAATCAACCAGAAATTCATAGGCGTCCTCAGATTCAGCACCCTTGAAGACTGGAGGTCTCAACTTTAAGAACTTAATGAAAAGTTCATGTTGATCACCTGTCATTATAGACCCTGTGGTCAATCGAGGGAATGTGCCTACTTCCAATGATGTCTCCATGCGGGGAGCCACAGCAGCTGCATGTTGTACTCCCGGAACCGGAGGTGCTGGTGCAGAAAACACTGGAGGTGTCTGGCCCTGATCAGATAACCCGCTAAGATAAGCAAGAACCTGATTAATCATCTCTGGGGTAGGCTGGGGTGGTAATTCCTCATCTTGAACCTGCTCATTTTCCCCTTCCTCACCCTCTCTTACTACCTCATCAGTTGGTGGAGGAGTCACTGCCCTATTCCTAGCTGGACCAGGTGCTCGTCTCTACCTCTAGTGGCATCCTCCTGCGACCTCTACCACGGCCTCTTGCTACTGCTCCTCTTCGAGCTACAGTCCCAGTGGCTGGCTCAGATGCATCTTGTCTTGCCGGGGTTGGTGTTGGCGCAGTCGTTGCTCTAGTTCTAACCATCCCGAAATAGAGTAAAGATGGTCAGATACCAATTTGTATCACCCAGATACCAATTGGATCCAAGTAATAGCACGAAAGGAAGAAAGAAAGAAAGGAATTTTCCTAAAGTCTTATAGCCTCTCAAAGAAAAGTAAAGGCGTCCCCCTACCGTTCCTTAAGACTCGATTAAACTCGTTCTTGTGTGATGAGACCGATGAACCTAACGCTCTGATACCAGCGCTTGTCACGACCCAAAACGATCTCGTGAGTGGCACCCACCCTTATCCTACTAGGTGAGCGAACCAACAAATCTAAACTCCAATATTTACCAATAGTTCAACTGTAAATAACAAAATAATGCGGAAGACTCAAAATCTGATTTAAGGTAACTAAGTAAATAAGCTTCTAAGTTTACACTTATCATCCCCAAAATTTGGAAGTCATCACATCAAGAACATCTATCCTCAAATTACAAAGTCTAAGAATGTTTGAGAAACAAAATAAGTAAGAAAATGGTCCATGTCCGAAATTCAAAGACATCAAGACTTGAAGAAGAGAATCCAGCACGAGCTAAGAATAATAGCTCACCCCGAACTCTGATATGCTGAAGACTGGCTAGAACTGAGGGCGAGTCGAAGACGATGGCACACTTGCTGCACTCCACAAAATAACAAAGAAGAAAATACAAGTAGGGGGTCAGTACAAGGAACACGTACTGAGTAGGTATCATCGGCCAACTCAAAATAGAAAACAATATATACCGAATAATAATATACAGTCAACCACAATACTTAACAGATAGCAAGTAACAATTACATAAACCATTGGCAACAACACCATAATAAGTACACCATCAATCACAACATCAAGCACACCCTTGAGGACTCATGCCTCCACACCATACTCATTTGGGAAAATAGTTTCTTTGAATTTGAGTAAAATAATATAATTCAAGATTCTTTTCATTTAAAAATACCGTGTCGGAACGTGATACTCCGATCCAAAATACCGTGTCGGAACGTGACACTCCGATCCAAAAATACCGTGTCGGAACGTGATACTCCGATCCAAAATACCGTGTCGGAACGTGACACTCCGATCCAAAAATACCGTGTCGGAACGTGACACTCCGATCCAAAAATGCCGTGTCGGAACGTGACACTCCGATCCAAAAATACCGTGTCGGAACGTGACACTCCGATCCAAAAATACCGTGTCGGAACGTGACACTCCGATCCAAAAATGTATTTAATTTATTAAAACTGTTTTCAAATCATTTTATTTCCATCAAGCCTTCTTTATTCAAGGCATCACTTCAAAAGAGAGTTTTCAAGAATAAAATTCAATAGTCTCAATATTTTAGGCAAAACACAAACCACACAATCATAATATACAACCACAAAATCAAGTAATAGGAGACTTTACAATATCATCCAATACATATCAATCGCTATTTAGAGTTTATCTATCACATAGAAATAAACCATAACCTACCTCCACCGAAGAACCGAAATCAAGCAAGCTACCTCTCCAATGCCTTTGGCTTTCTTATTGCCTAAGAACCCTTTCAATCCGAAGTCCAAAATGCCTGTTCTCCTCTCCCTTTCACGTTTTTCTCTCACTGCTTCTCCGCTGATCAGTTCTTCCTTCTCTCAATTAAAGACTCCATCCTCTAATAATAATGCAAGACTATAATTATAAAATTGTAAAAGTAATCCCCCATTAGTCTAAAGTTACTTTCTTTAATACCCACTAACTCCATTATAAAAGCTAGTCCACTAAATACATAAATAATAGCCCAAAACATCCATTAAAATAATTAGTGGAAGCTGACATCGTGTGGGGTTACGCTGCGTGTGACGGTCCGTCGCACCTGTGACGGTCCGTCGCACCTGTGACGGTCCGTCGCATCTGTGACGGTCCGTCCTGCAGGTCCGTCACGAAGTTCAGAGAATTGCTCCCAGTGCCCAATTTTCAAGAGTTGAAGTGTTTTGAAACGGAGGATCACGACGGTCCGTCGTGTCTGTGACGGTCCGTCCTGCAGGTCCGTCACAGAGTTCAGAGAGTCGATTTCAGCACTCAATTTCAGAATTCTAAGTGTTTTGGAACGAGACCCCCTCGACGGTCCTTCGTGGGATCCGTCGTCTCAGACAGTTATTTCCAGAATGAACTCTACTGCTCAAAACAACTAAACAGGTCGTTACAGCGCTGCACTCCAGGGCCTGTCAGACGGGTTTTCTGACTTTTCTTCTCTATTTTTCATCTCTAAACCTCCCAAACTTCCATGGATCTTATCCCTAACACTTAGGATCACTAATATACTCAATAACCAATAGTTTAGACTCGTAACCCGAAAACCCGAATCAAAACTACTAAAGGCATTCTACAACCCAAAGAATAGGGATTCAACAATTTGTTCATCAAGAACTTCAAGATTTGTTATTCAATCTATATGAAACTTGTTGAATTAAGCATATTGGTGTGTGGGTGAACGAACCCAACACAGAAATATCTCACATACCTTAAAGGGATCACCCCCGACGATATCCACGCAACGATCCTTGGCGTTCTTGAAGATTTCTTGGTCTTGTTCTTCTGTTCTCTTTTCTCCCGAGCCCTAAGCGTCTTAACTTTTCTAAAAACTGAATTGGGACTTGGTTTTAGCCCTAATAAACCCTTAGAACGAATTAGGAAATACTAGGGTGAAAAGACTACTTTACCCTGACTAAAATCCGGATTGGACTTTCCTCAGTTCAACAACCCAACTTCCTAAAGACATAACTCCCTCAGACGACATTGAAAATGTGCAAAATTGGCGCTGTTGGAAAGATCTTCCCAAGGGCTTTCCAACCATATAAATAACTCACCCTAACTCCTCCTGAGATGGAAGTTATATCAGTTTTAAAATTACCAAAAACTCACATTTAAAATTAGGAAATTTTTCAGATTCCCTATTTATTTCCAAAAATGATTATTCTTGTTTTCTTAGCTTATTCTTAGTTATTTCAAGTTACAAGATGTTACACAAACAGCCTCTAGACAGTGGAATGTTAAATTGATCAATGCTTTACTTGCAGTAGGGTTTCAATCGAGTCATCTTGACTATTCTCTTTTGACTAAGAAAGTTGGTGATGATATTGTAGTAATACTAATCTATGTAAATGATTTACTTGTGACAGAAAGCAAGAATCAGTTTATTGAAGAGGCAAAATAGGCTTTGAATGCTAATTTAAAATCAAAGACACATTGAATGTGCCAGAAGCTCAGAAGGTATATTGATGCACCAGAGGAAATATGCTTTAGAGTTGATTTAAAATTTAGGCCTAGAAGGTTACAAGCCCATGGCTACACTAGTGGAGTTGAATCAGAAACAGACCACACCTGAGCTTAATGAGTTGGTGGGAGATAATTTTAATTCACTTTTATTGGATGCTAGTGAGTATCAAAGATTGATTGGGAGGTTAAAACCAATTTATGCAGGCTCCTAAACTCTCACACATGAATGTTGCCATCAGGTTACGTTAAGCAGAAACTGGAGAACAAAGTAGTACTCTTGGCAACAGAGTCACTTGATTCTCTTTAGGGATATTGTGATGCAGACTGGGGGTCTTGCGTCAATACTAGAAATTCAATTACTGGTTATCTAATCAAGTATGGAGATTTTCCAATCTCATGGAAATCCAAGAAATAATTATTTCCAGAAGTTCAGTCGAGGCAGAGTATCGTATTCTTGCATCTATTGTAGCAGAGGTCACCTAGATCATAGGTTTATTCAAAACATTAGACATCCCTTTGACCTTGCCCGATTCTTTGCATTGTGACAGCAAGACGGCCATTCAAATTGCAGCTAATCCGGTATTTCATAAAAGAACGAAGCACATTGATATTGATTGTCATTTCATTCAAGAGAAAGTTCTACATGCTCATGTAAACATCCCGTACATATGTTCCTCCTCTGAGAAACCTGCTAATATTCTCACCTAAGGTCTTGGCAGGCTTCAACATTCTCATATTATATCCAAGCTAGGAATGAAGAACATCTTCATATCACCTAGCTTGAAGGGGGCTATTAGAGAATATAACAAGGAGATTGCAAACAGTTGAGTTGGAACACACTAATGGAACAAGTTAACTTGGCGTTAGATTTAACGTGAAAGTTAGTTAGAAGGTTGTTAGCAGTAGAAGATATTTTCCATTATAATTAGGCCAGTTAGTGTGTGTATATATATTACATGTATTCATTAGCTTAAAGGAGTTTGCAAGTTTTGATTGTAGAGATTTGTATAGAGTTTTATACTTTTTTGATATGAAATGAAGAGAACAGGTTTCCCAATAGTTCATCTTTGAATGTGTGATTATTGAGCTGTTTAACATAATATGCCTGCTCAATCCTTTAAATCATCATACAAACGCCTCCAAAGGCAGGAATCCCTGCTATGGACCCCAATACGCATATGTTGTTACAAATCTCCGCTCTCAAACCAGGTATGGTTCTCTTAGCATGGACCTATTTATTTAAGCATTACATCAATTATTTGTTGTCTCCCGTTGACACCCTCCATCTTAAATTCCATTCACCCGTTATACTTTAACTATTGTGTTTCTATTCACATCTTACTCCTTTTGGGTTCGGATCCCCGTTTGTTTACCTTCCGGTAAAAGAGCACCATTCCTTTATAACGCCTATACCAACACTACTTCCATGAATACAAGGGCACTAACTGTTGTCCTATTCTTCTTTGCCGCCTACCAGGAATGCTTATGTGGACACAAATGTATTGAATGCTTGTATGGATCTAAAGAAATTAAAGCAAACCCCCGCTCAATCCAGGTAAACATTCATATATTTTTCAATCACCTGTTACGCCCGCGTGAACGCTACTCTATACAGTGGTGCCTCTTCATGCGTTTCATATTTCCATCCCCGTTTTTGTGAAGCTATTTTTTACAAGAGCACTATTCCTCTTTGTCGCCAACCAGGATGCCCGCTGTGGATGCAAATCATCTATCTGCTGCTATGGAACCAAGGGGACTTAAACAACTCCCCGCGCGTGCTCAATACATGTAATATACAGCCTAATTTGCTGTAAACGCTACAGTCACAAAATTAAAGGTGTTTAGTTGAATGGTTAACACTTTTCTTTTACCGTGGTTGTTAACTTAATAGTCTAGGGTAAGGGTTCTTCCTTTTGATATTATGTATTATTCATTTAATTTATCGATTTTGATTTTGAAATACGTTAAATCGATAACTATACTAATAAGACATATTTATCGTGTTTTTGATTCTTCTTTTTACTTTTGATTCTTAACAATTTGGTTTTCGGATGTATTAAAAAAGAAAATACTCATAAAATAATGATATGACTTCTCCGATAATTAATATAATAATGTAACTTTAAGTAATAATAATACAATAGAAATAATGCTAACATTAAAAGGATTTTTTATGTACACCACAAATAATGTAAATTGAAGGCTAATAACTAATAATTATTAAGCTATCAAACCATATAATCAATTAAACAATTTGAAACCATTTAAAAAGAAATACCGTATATTCCAACAAATATTCATAATACACCATTTTTTTTGGTTCTGTGTAGTACATTACACATGAAAGAACATATCAACTTAGCAATATAATCTACTACAAAATTGTTTTAGGTAATTTTATCTAATCCGTTGGCATCTCAAAGCGGCAAAGTGGACAGTAATGGCTATTCTGTAACCACTTTGTAATACACTGAGCATGAAACATATGAGAGCAAGGCAACCGCAGTACATCAGTTTTCTCCCCTAGCTCATCTAGACATACCAAACACTCATCGTTGCTATTTCTTTCATCATCTTCCATCGGCTCTAGCAACTCTATTGATGATTCACTAGCCGGCACCATTCCATCCACAGATGATGATTCTTCCAATGCTAACATAATTCTACCATCACAATAGTGATCAATCTGTAATTCCACATCCACACATACCTCTGACATCTCACTAGTAGTCGTGATGCTTAGCAACTTACGAGTTGTTTGTTCAACTATAACGTGTTGTTGATCTTCAAACTCGTCTTTAAATTGCATAAACACTTGTGATAGAGCGTTATCAAGTTTCTCACAGAGCATGTATCGGAAAGATGATTAATAATTTGGGTCGACTTGGTTGAAGAGTCCTCCCATATTCTACCCCGGTATTCGGATGCTTGATCATTAGGTCTTATATACCAAAATCGTTTTAGTATACTAAAATTGAAGTTAATGGTTAAATCGGGCAAAGAAGAAGAAGAAACAATTGGTTCAACGCTAACAAAAGAGTTCTTGAAGCAGATATGGGATACAAACCCTGTTGGAAACATATTGCAATTTTTGAGAGAAGAAATCAATATTTTCTTTTTACTAATGGGAGACTAACCCTATTGTCAAGTTTATTTATATTATTAGTATCAAACCTAAACTGATTAGTGAGTTTCTATATTAGAAACTTAAAATATTATTTGTAGTTCTATTTATGGAAAAAAACACATTTTAGGAAGTTCTCCATTAATTGGAAACTTCAAATATTCTTTTGTATTTTTATTTATGGAAAACAACACGTTTTAGGAAATACTCCATAAATTGGAAACTTTGAATATATTTTTTTGTATTTTTATTTATGGAAAACAACACGTTTTAGGGAAGTAATTTATGGAAAAGAACACGTTCTGGAAATACTCTTCAAATCGGTTTCACACTAAAAATTTGCAGTAGCAAAAACATCTTAGCAACTCAAATTAAACAAAATTAGGACTGATTCTGGAGAACTGAGCATATGGATAAAAGAACTCACCACGAAAAAGGACTAAAATGAGGTTAATGGGAACAACTCTGGGGAAATGGAAAATCCAAAAGTAATTAAAAATGCCTCTCAAATGTGAAACATATTCCCAAGCTGGTTTCATTTTATTTTAGTTTATACTATATTTTCATAAATATTCCACATATGTTCACTACGGAAAGTCCAAGGAGAAACCTACTTATCTAGATGCAATTAATTCTTGCTTGTAAAGTACATATACTTGTCCGTTTCTTTTTCTTGGAGTCAGTCCTCATTCATGCGGGGGATTGTTGAGTTTTAAAAGGTGTGAATGGAAAATGAAGAGTTGCGGCTTTTATGAAGAGTTGTGACTTTGATGAAAAGTTGCAACTTTTATGAAAAATTGTCACTTTTATGAAAAGTTGTGACTTTTACGAAAGGTGGTGACCTATCCGAAAGATTGTATCTTTTCCAAAAGTTTGTGACCTTTCCGGTAAGGAACAATAAGAACCTTTTCACACTACCCTTTGTTTTCTATAAATTGAGGGATTTCCTCTCATTTTACAACAGAATTATCAGGACTTCTACTACTACTATTACTACTAAATCTAGTGTTTTAAGTGTACTTTACTGCCGTTGAGTGGTTCGCTGACACCGTGGTTTTAGGTACCAATAAACCGATGAGATATAAGATCTTTCTATTATGGGAGGATATATTCTATTAACCTCAGATACTTGAGGGGAATGATTTCCTTAAGTAGACACTGTGCATTCAGTGGGTTCGATTTTTTTCATTAAGAAGAATATTTTGTATTGTTTCTAATATGATTCTATTTTCTCTACTAGTTTTCATTTTCTAGTTGTGAAAATTCTCTTAACTTTGTTGTTTCTTACCGAATTCTTCAAAGTTGTGTTCTAAATATTTTAGGAATACAAGATGAACAATAATCTTAAGGAAATTATTATATTGTTGGTATTTCTTGTATTATACTGATTGAGAGAAACAAATCATGAAAGTAGAAGATTAATGCACGACTTCTTCAGAATTCAGTGGCTTGTTTAGCAAGATCGAATTGAGAATGTACCGGAAAAACTGGAAATACATAAAAAGGAAAATCTCACAAAATACTTGGTGAATATGAAAATAACTCACAAAAAAAATAATCAAACAATACTTGATTAAAAGATAGAAAATTCGAAATACAAATACTTGATGAATATGAAAACAAAATCACAAGAAACTTCAAAATATACTTGTTGATTTCGAATTTACTTTAGCAATGGGTGAATAAACTTTAATTAATTGTGAGATTTCTTAAATAAAGTGTAGGAAATTTGAAGAGTTGATTTTCTTGAACAAAGAAAGGAGATAATAATGAATAATGGTGAAAACGGAAAGAGAGAGATAAGAGTGATTTGAGGTAAAACCTAGAAAGAGGGGTAAGTGGATAATGAGTTTTCTTTTTTTATCAGATAGTGAAATAAATAATGGTCCAGTATGGGATTGATTTGAGAAATGAAAGGAAATTAAAGAAGATTAATTATATTAAGATTTAATTTATTTTTTAAAATTATTGACATATTGACATTTTTAATAGTTATTTTAAAATATAAATATTTTTAATAATTATGTTAAGTTTTATAACTAGTTTGCTAATTTTTTCCTTTTTTAATACATAAGCAGGCCTCATATCTTGAACCAAAAACCCTAACCCGCCCAAATAAACCAACTAAAGACCCCAATCCCTTCCCCATTTTCATTCAATCAATTTTGAACCACATAATCGCCGCCTCTAGGACGTCGGGAGAAGACCGGCAAGACCTCTACCACCACCGTAGTTGTCTCCTCTGTTGAACAAGCTTTTCAATGGTGAAGACTCGAGATTCACTGATTCGTTGTCTCGGAGAAGGTCAATAGCCTCCTTTTTACTTACTTTCCATTCTAGGTCTTTAAATGAATGTGTGAATGAATAAATAATATTTTTTTTGTTTTACGTTTATATTTTGTTCATTTTTATTTGATAAATTAAATCACTATCTAAATTTGCTAATATGAATTGAAAACCTTAAGAAAAAAAATCACTAATCAGTTAATTTATCGAAATATGATTAACATTGTTGCTAGTCTAGTTTGTGTGTTGACAACCACTTGGATGTGTTTTAAAATTAACTTGACCATTTAGGAGAAAGCCACTGATTCATATAAGAATTTAAAGTCGTCGAAATTTATGACTGTTGTAGAACCACGTGTTTATCTTGAATGATTGTGGTGGATTACTATTAAATGAATGATCTCCTATTAGTCTAGTTAGAATGTTTTTTACACGGAATAGTAAGAGGAGATCAATCAATTAATAGTAATCCACCTCAATCATTCAAGATAGTAAACACTTGGTCACTTGCGTCCAATCATTTCATTCAAAATTCTTCCTCTTTTAGAGTATATAAAAATAGGTATTATCAAATCTAGATGCGTTGATCAAGAGTTCATAACATTACCACATGACTAATTATAAATCAGGATACAATTAAAGGTCATCTATTATTACTTGACTCTATTTATATCATTGTAAATTTTCACACAATAATCTTTCCTTAATCACCGTAAGAAGGATTAAAGTAATTTTCTTATGAACCCTAACCTCCTTGCGGTATCTAGCTCCACCATTAAGTACATTGAAGGTTCTATAATCACGCACCAAACAAGCATTTTTAGAAGGAAAATAGAGAAAAAAATGCACATGAGAATTCGATGAGAAGAGTAGGTCGCTCGCTGCCGAAGATTCAAAAAGCGTTACTACTGATGGTGTTGGTGGTAGCAGGTTGATTTTTTAGATCAGATCTTATAACTTGTCGATCAACTCAAACCAATTTTTTTGGAATCTCCACCGAATCGATCGAGTCATTATTATTATTGTTCCACCGCAGTCTCTTTTTGTTCTCCCACTGTAATACGAAATCAGATGACGTCATACTGGCTAACTTTGTCTCCTTTTGATGATGATCTGACCTTACTTTCTTCTCCATATGTATGTTTTGCAAAACTCAATAACATGTATTATCCAATCAATACATACGAATTAAATAAGTATGATTAACCTTAACCACAATTAATTTACTACTAATATAGAACTAATAAAACAATGTTTTCTTAAAAAATGGTAAAAAGTAAATTCATGATCATATATAAATACCAAATAATCACATTTAAAATCGTGGCGAGTAAAAGTAACCAAGCATGCCATGGTGGTAAGATCACCACTAAAGAGCTGATTTCTTGTAGTGTAGGATCAGTAGGAAAGCGACTCCTGTCCAGTAGAGGTTCTGTCCATATCCTCCAGTGGAGCATTAGATTCTTTACACGTGTCTCATAAATATTTTAATGAATTGATTTGATTATCCTTTAACCAAGGTTAATTATTTTTACGATGAATTAATTAGATTCTTTTACGTGTCCCATGAATATTTTAATGAACCATTTGATTTATTATGCCTAGTAAAAGAAGTTTCAATTTTATCTGCTTCTAATTATAAGCTAAAAATGATTTTAGCTTCTTGACATCTAACATTTTGATTCATGCATGGTAGGAAACCTTCAAATAGGACCATAAAAAGGGGATAGAATGACAACTAATAATATGAACTTCAATTGTAATTTGTCACTCAAATCAATAGTCAAGACACATAAAAAGCTATTTACAAGAAAAGGTACAAATAATTTTTTTATTTTTTACTTGATGTCTGATATTCATATTGAGACTTGAACAGATGTGAGAAGTCCCAAAAAGCACGCACAATTTAAGATGCGCAAAGTAGAGATACATAAGAATAACTCACAATAACAATTTCAAACAACTTGAACAAGAAACATAGTCTCTAAAGCCTTGAGGAATATTGGTGGGCAGCTACATTGAGGACAAATCGAAACTTAACATCATTCTTGGAAAGCCTATCAAAGGCTTCATTAATTTTGTCAGTTGTAACAAGCTCTATCTCACACAAGATGTTGTGTTTGCCACAAAAATTCATCTCTTGTAACTCCTTCACACTTCCAATGATGCTACCCCGAACAACTTTCTTGCCTGAAACAGTTTTTCAAAAAATAATTAAACAACTTCAATAAAACATGAATTTTTACACCTCCAAAAATATTTCAACATCCGTGTCGGATCCTTCAAATATACACTATTGTAATTGCTCATTTATGTGGATTATCGTTGTGCTTAGCCAAAGATTGTGCCTCTCATCCCCAATTCTCTCTTAGTACCTCATATCCTTTTCTTTTATAGTTACTGTTATTGTTCGTGTTCTTCCTCTTGTAATTGCTCGTTTACGTATGAATCAAAACTTATTAACTTGTTCTCTCTGTTGTTTATTGTTGGAGTTGAGGAAAACACTATAACTAGATAAAAGTAAATGGCATCTCTTTCAGTCAATATATAAAACATCTCGTGGGCAGATACTATTTCAGCCAAACCTATTTTAGTCCAAGTAGCTTTAGGACGGGTCAATAAAGTGTCAACTTATCAACTCAATTCAATTTGACTTGCCTAATTCAGTTCAATCGACTCATTTGACACAACTACCAATAGTATAAGATTTTAGGGGAAGCAATTCATTAGGGTCAATTGTGGAGCCACCATAGCACTCGCCGACGAAGCCATCTCTACCGGAATTCCGAGTAGCTCCACACTTGCATAGAAGCCCTCTATTCATTCATTATTTAATTAAGCAAAGGTGTCTAGTTGAATGGTTAACACTTTTTACATGGTAATTGTTAACTTGTTATCAATGGTTTAATAGTATAGGGTAAGGGTTCTTCTTTTCGATTTTATGTATTATTCATTTAATTTATCAATTTTGATTTTGAAATACTTTAAATCGATAACTATACTAATAAGTCATTTTTATCGCGAAAAAAAAAAACTTAGGCCATGACCGACTCCTATGGAGTTTTAGGCCTCCATGGACGAAACAGTCTCTCCCCAGCCTCGAGATGTGGAAGAGACGCCAGAAAAACCTAGTTATGCGTCTATTTCTAATCCATCGACGTACACTCAAAAATATGATGGAAAACTTCCACTAAAATTAAAACATGTGATATATGTTCGGATTTGGAATCGTATATCCAAGAAGAAAACTTGCAGTATGCTCTTGTTTCTAAGTTTTCTTATGGGAGACCCAATATTATTGATCTTAGAAAGAGTTTTACATGACACTTTGCAATCAAAGGAGATTTCAATTTAGGTTTACTGGATCATCGTCATGTTTTGGTAAGATTATTAAATCGGGAAGACTTTGTGGAGGTGTACTCTAGGGCAGTATCATTCATCACAATAAAAGAAAAGGGCGTGAGTAATCAATACCAATGTCGGATTCAATGCTGTACCCCATGGTTTAATCCAAAAGAGGAGACATCAATTGCTTTAGCTTGAATTTCTTTTTCGAGTTTGTCAACAGAGATGTTTGCTTGTGAAGCCATGTTTTCACTTGCATCAGCCGTTGGGATACCCCTACAAATTGATAAGACAACAACGGGTAAGTCAAGGCCTATAGCTAGGGTAAAAGTGGAGGTTAATCTATGATCATCGCTTCCGGATAGAGTTAGAATGTTTTTTAAAGATGGAAAAAATGGTGTCGTTAAAGAGGTGTTGCAGAAAATTGTCTATGACAAACTGCCTTCGTACTGCACAACATGTAAACATCAGGGTCACAAGGAGGAAAAATGTAGACTGACTATGGATGTAGAAGGTGGACTAATTGATGAAACAAAAAATAATGGAGCAACGTTCGAAGGAGATATTCGATCGATTTTGGATGAGAAAAAGAAAGTTCTTTCTCTTCAACATACTGGAAAAGAGGTAACATTACCAACTTCTTCCAATTCAGAAAAAAATAGTGTGAAAAGAGTTGATGCGACCACAACGAGTTCTTCCACTCCTTTCCATATTGATGTTGAGGCACAAAATAATGTAGATAATAACTCAAGACAGTTGATCGTTACATCACAAGTCACTACAGAGCAGTTATCGTCTAGATTTGTGAAAGATAAAGATTTGGATTCGCCTAATGCAGTCGTGCCTACTAAATCAAGGCAAGATGAAGCCAAAAAAGGAAACACTACCGCAGAAAAATCCACTAATCAATGGACTTTGGTCTCACATAGAAAAACAGTTGGCTATAAATCCTCAAATAATCACATTTTGCTCCAAAAAATTCTAAGCATGTTGATTTTGATAGGAGTAATAGTGTCGTTGAATGTACTTAGTTTGATGTGTTGCGAGTTGAGAACTTTGGACAAAATGAAGGGCTATATGTTACATATGAATTATCTGCTGAATCTGGGAATACTTTAGACTTGGACAAGCAGATTGAGCAAACAGGAAAGTTGAAACAATGTTGTCACGATGAGCATACTAATCAACAAGCTCTTGTGACAAATGAAAAGGAGTTCATTGTTATATAGAAGATAGATGGAAAAGTAATCAATCCAAATACACCCATCATGTTTATTTTAGATCAAGAGATGGCTACAAACAATTTGAATGAATCTAAGGAAAAACGAGGGGGCGAAAGTGCTTCAACATAGGCCGATTCAGTTGAGGAAGAGAATCATATTCCTTGACCTATTAGGAGTAAGCTAAGCCCTCAAGCACTTGAATTTGTGCCTACAAGTAAAACAATTCCATCTATGGCAATCATAGGTACATCATCTGACATGAGTGCTACAAAAGTAAACGTGGATGATAGAGATATTCTTTATGACTTGGACAATGACATGTCTGATGGAGACGATGAAGATAATGAAGAAGAAATGTTGGATATATGCTTTGATAAGGTGGCTAAGGAGGGGATCTTTCACCTAGCCAACAAAGAAGTGAAAGCACCAAATGCAAAAAGAAAACACATAGAAGACAACATAGCTGAGATGGTAAGGTGATTGAGAATTTTGTTCCAAGGCACCTACCGATGCGACTAGCAAAGCAAAATCATATGACAATGTCAATAACTTTATCCAGATCCAAAAAATCCAAGAAGTGATGAACTATCAATTATTTTTGGACAGATTTGAAGAAGAAGTAGACAAGAGACAGATACTTCAGATTACTTTAGCCGGACAAACTAGTTGTTTTAGTTCATACATATATCAAATGAACTTTGAGGTGGCTAACTGATCTCTATTCTTAGATTTTATATTCTTGCATTACTTAAGCATCTTCATTTATAATATCACCATAAAGAGTATTATAAACTTTATGATGATCATAGAATACCTAGTTTTTCTAGTTCTTTTTTTTTCTTCATGCTTGTTAATTAGTAGAGATATATTGTCTCATTAGGATTAGTAAGGTAAGGCCTAACCCCCATTACTTGTACTTATATCTATTTATATCTTTTTTTTTTCTTCTAAAAAAGACATTTTTATCGATTTTCTATTTTTCTTTTTTTACTTTTGATTCTTAACAACTTGGTTTTCGAATGGATCAAAAAAGCAAATACTCATAAAATAATGATATGACTTCTCCGAAAATTTAGAGCGAACAAGATAATAATGTAACTTTGAGTAATGACCATAAAATAGAAACAATATTCACATTAAAAGGACTATACTAGAACAATAATGTAAATTTAAGGCTAATAACTATATCAAACCATATAATTAATTACACAATTTGAAACCATTAAAAAAAAGGAATACCATATTATTCCAACTAATATTCATAATAAATCATTTTTTTGGTTCTGTGTAGTACATTACACATGAAAGAACATCAACTTAGCAATATAATCTACTATACAAAATTGTTTTTGGGTAATCCGTTGGCATCTCAAAGCGGGAAAGCGGACAGTAATGGCTATTTTGTAACCACTTTGTAATACAGTGAGCATGAAACATATGAGAGCAATGCAACCGCAATACATCAGTTTCCTCCCCTAGCTCATCTAGACATACCAAACACTCATCGTTGCTATTTCTTTCATCAGCTTCCATCGGCTCTAGCAACTCTATTGATGATTCACTAGCCGGCACCATTCCATCCACAAATGATGATTCTTCCAACGCTAACATAATTCTATCATCGCAATAGTGATCAATCTGTAATTCCACATTCACACATACCTCTGACATCTCACTAGTAGTCGTGATGCTTAGCAACTTCCGAGTTGTTTGTTCAACTATAACGTGTTGTTGATCTTCAAACTCGTTTTTAAATTGCATAAACACTTGTGATAGAGCGTTATCAAGTTTCTCACAGAGCATGGTATCGGAAAGATGATTAATAATTTGGGTCGACTTGGTTGAAGAGTCTTCCCATATTCTACCCCGGTATTCAGATGCTTGATGATTAGGTCTTATATACCAAAATCGTTTTAGTATACTAAAATTGAAGTTAATGGTTAAATCGGGCAAAGAAGAAGAAGAAACAATGGGTTCAACGCTAACAAAAGAGTTCTTGAAGCAGATATGGGATACAAACCCTGTTGGAAACATATTGCAATTTTTGAGAGAAGAAATCAATATTTTTTTTTAACTAATGGGAGACTTACCCCATGTCAAGTTTATTTATATTATTACTATCAAACCTAAAATGATTAGTGAGTTTCTATATTAAAAAAAGAAGTACGTGGGGAAAAATTAAGATAAGTACACGCTTTTAGGGAACTATTAGAAACTTCAAATATTATTTGTAGTTCTATTTAAGGAAAAAAACACATTTTAAGAAATTTTCCATAAATTTGAAACTTCAAATATTCTTTTGTATTTTTATTTATGGAAAACAACACGTTGTAGAAAATACTTCATAAATTGGAAACTTTAAATATTTTTTGTATTTTTATTTATGGAAAACAGCATGTTTTAGGAAATACTTCATAAATTGGAAACTTTAAATATTTTTTGTATTTCTATTTATGGAAAAACACGTTTTAGGAAATACTCCATAAATTGGAAACTTTGAATGTTTTTGTATTTTGATTTATGGAAAACAACACGTTTTAGGGAAGTACTCCATAAATTGGAAACTTCAAATATTGTTATTTATGGAAAAGAAGACGTTTTGGAAATACTCTTCAAATCAGTTTTACACTGAAAAACGGCGGGGAATTTAAATAAAACGGGATTTTTTTTTTAAATCAAACGGGTCGAGCGCGGATTCGAGTCGGGTCGGGTTAATCAACTAAAAAGTTGAAAATGTTTCTGTTATCAACCAATTAACTGAAAACATTTAGGCCATTTTAAGTTAATTATTAATTAATTAATTAAAATAAACTTTATCCAAAAAATAATCTCTCAATCATTTTCCGAGCCGAGCGAGCGACTATGACGGCGCGAGGGGGGTCCCTGTTTCCAACCCGTTTAACAATTAATAGGAGTGTTTCTATATTTAAACTCTCATATTTTTCTTTCCACCACCGATGAGAGACAAATGTATTTTTATTAAAGCATAAGAGGACTTTTCAAGTTCCCAACTCTTCAAGTTCTCAACTTTTCAAGTTCCTCTCTTTCCCTCTATTTCCCATCAATTCTTGCTAAATACCCAACAATCCCCCACATTTATGGAAAATGTTTATAACATAGGAATGCACGGACAAGTGTGCACTTTATATGCAAGGATTAATTGCATCTGGATAAGTAGATTTCCCCTTTGACTTTTCGTAGTGAACATATGTCGGATAAACTCGGTAAATCGGTAGATGCGATATCTGTGTACCATCGAGCTTTGGTGTATACCTAGACAACTATATGTCACACAATTAACCCTTTACTGTTTATGATTCTTACGGTTGTGTCGTTTCAGACATGAACACCTCCTGGTTTCATGAGTGTATAGAGAATAGGCTTTTGAAATAAAATTCTCTTTGAAGCGGCTTACACTTCACACTCACATAGGTGATTTCTAACCGTGTCATCTCGTAGATACACTATTTGGTCAAATCTACCAAACTTAGCAAATCATTAAAGACTTTAAGCTTTAAAGCTTTATTAAAGACTTTAAAGCTTGTTAATGAGGTAATAAAGCTTAAAGTCTTAACCTTGTTCCTGAACATTGTATTCATCATTAGTATGAATTGAGTTAATTAACAATGTCGAACCGTTAGCCACAACTATGTTTTTCTCTTTGAATCTAGCTCTTAGGATCTCCAGTCTTCTAGATAGAGTTACTGTCATGCTGACTTGTCCTAAGCCGTAAATCATTCCCTTAGATGATCTTTCAACAGTCTCTCTCACTAGGCCTTTCGCTAGTGGATCTGACACATTATCACTTGACTTTACATAGTCAATTGTGATAATTCCACTAGAGAGCAGTTGTCTTACGGTGTTGTGTCTTTGTCATATATGACGAGACTTCCCGTTGTACATGACGCTCCCTGCCCTACCTATTGCTGCTTGACTATCGCAATGCATGCAAATAGCCAACAGGTTTGGGCCAGAATGGAATATCCTCTAGAAAATTCCGGAGTCATTCAACTTCTTCACCAGCCTTATCCAAAGCAATGAATTCAGATTCTATTGTGGAGCGAGCAATACATGTCTGTTTGGACGATTTTCAAGAGACTGCTCCTCCACCAAGTATGAACACATAACCACTCGTGGATTTTACTTCATTTGATCCGTGATCCAATTTGCATCACTATATCCTTCAATCACAGCAGAATATTTAATATAATGCAAAGCATAGTGTTGTGTATATTTCAGATACCCAACACACGTTTCATTGCCATCTAGTGAGTTTGATTCGGATTACTAGTGAACCAACTGAGTTTACTAATAGCACATGCCATATATAATCGCGTACAATTCATAATATACATCAAACTTCCCAATACTCTGGCATATTCCAATTGAGAGTTACTTTGACCTTGATTCTTTTGAAATCTACAACTTAAATCAATTGGATTTTTGACAACATTGAAATTCAAGTACTTGAACTTATCCAATACTCTTTCAATATAATGAGATTGAGATAATGCTAGTCCCTGGAGAGTTTTGATAATCCTGACCCCTAAGATCAAATCAACAACTCTAAGTCCTTCATATCGGACTTGCTGGACAACATGCGCTTAGTAGCATTTATATCGTCAATGTCTTTACTCATATTAACATGTCATCAACATACAAACAAACAATGACTTCATGATTCATAACGTTTTTAATGTAAACACACTTATCACATTCGTTAATCTTGAATCCATTTGCCAACATTGTTTGGTCAAATTTAGCATGTCATTGTTTGGGTGCTTGCTTGAGTCCATAAAGTGACTTCACAAGTTTGCACAATTTCTCTTCTATACGAGGAACTACAAACCCTTCAGGTTGTTCCATATAAATTTCTTCCTCAAACTCTCTATTTAAGAAGGTTGTCTTTACATCCATTTGGTGAATTTTAATATCATGCACTGCTGCTAGTGCTATTAACATCCTAATTGATGTTATCCTTGTTATTGGAGAGTATGTGTCAAAGTAGTCCAGACCTTCCTTTTGTCTGTACACTTTGACTATCAGTCTAGCCTTATATTTGTCAATAGCCCAATCAGGTTTGATTTTCCTTTTAAAGATCTACTTTAATCTTAAAGGTTTATTCCTGGAGGAAGATCAGCCAATTCCCAAGTGTGATTACTTAAAATTGATTTGATCTCACTATTGACTTCCTATAAGTTGACTCTCACGAAGGCATAACTCCTTTAAATGTTTGAGGCTCATTTTCAAGCAATAGTACCACAAAATCTGGTCTGAAAGAAGCATATTTCCGTTGGCGAGTACTACGCCTAGGATCCTCACTAGTTAGTGTATTTTTCTTTGATTTTTCTCGTGGTCGTTTAAGTCTTTCACTTGTCGACTCAGATTTAGTTTTATACGGATAAATGTTTTCAAAAAACTCTGTGTTATATGACTCAATTATCATATTGACATGAATCTCAGGATTATCGATTTGTGAACAAAAAACTGACTGGTCTTACTGTTCACAACATATCCAATAAATACACAGTCTACTAATTCGAGTCCAATTTTAAACCTCTTCGGTAAAGGAACCTCTACCTTGGCTAAATACCCCCACACTTTGAAATATTTCAAGTTGGATTTCCTTTTTTGTCACAACTCATATGGAATTGATTGTGCTTTCCGATGGGGTACCCTATTGAGTATCTTATTAGCCGTAAGGTTGACTTCCCCCCAAAGGTTTTGTGGTGAACCAGAATTGATCATCAAGAAATTCATTATTTCCTTTAATGTTCTGTTCTTCTGTTCCACCAAACCATTTGACTGTGGTGTATAAGGTGCAGTAGTTTGATGAATAATACCATATTCCAAATATATCTCTGCAAAAGGAGATTCATATTCTCCACCCCTATCACTCCGAATCATTTTTATCTTTAGATTCAATTGGTTCTCCACTTCATTTTTGTATTGCTTAAATGCATCAATTGCTTCATCCTTACTATTAAGCAAATATACATAACAAAATCGAGTGCAGTCGTCAATAAAAGTTATAATACCACGAGATGGTGTCGACTTCATATCACATATATCTGTGTGAATTAAGTCTAAAGTTTTGGAATTTCTTTCAACGGACTTATAAGGATATTTAACAAACTTACTTTCCACACAAATTTTGCATTTCGATTTATCGCATTTAAAATCATGCAATACTTCTAGAGTAACCAATTTTAACAAGGCTTTGTAATTTACATGTCCTAAACGGACATGCCATAAATCATTTGACTCCAATAAGTAAACAGAAGTATAATTCTTATTAATATTGTCAATAACCATTACATTCAGTTTGAAAAGACCCTCATTGAGGTAGCCCTTTCCTATGAACATATCATTTTTACTTATTACAATTTTATCACTAACTAGGACACACTTAAACCCGTTCTTAACGAGTAGTCCAACAGAAATTAAATTCTTCCTAATAGTAGAGACATGCAGAACACTGTTCAAAGTCAACACCTTGCCGGAGGTCATTTTCAACATTACTTTCCCAGTTCCTGCAATCCTTGTTGTTGCTGTGTTTTCCATGAACAGATCTTCATCGTACTCAGCAGGAGTGTATGTTGCAAAGACTTCTTTCGCAGAGCAAATATGTCGAGTGACATCTGAGTCGAGAAACCACTCCTTGGGATTTCCAATTAATTTACACTCCGAGATCATTGCGCACAAGTCATCTGCATCTTTCATCTGTTCCACAATGTTTGCTTGACTTTTGCCTTTGCCTTTGTCTTTGTCCTTTCTTGGAGCACAAAAATCAGAAGAACTATGACCAGCCTTACCACAGTTATAACAATTGCCTTTGAATTTCTTCTTGGCATGTTCTGACTTCTGCCCGTTGGACTTCTTTCTCTTTTTGTCTTTGGTAGGAGCTTCTTAAAAAATATTAACTCCAATGATTGTTGAACTCTTCCGAGACTTCTTTTCAGCGGTTTTGTTATCTTCCTCAATCTTGAGCCGAATCACAAGATCTTCAAGCTTCATTTCTTGCACTTGTGCTTTCGATAATTCTTGAAGTCCTTCCACGAAGGAGGCAACTTCTCGATCATTGCAGCCACTTGAAAAGATTCATTTACCACTATATATTCAGTAATCAGATCATGGAGAATAAGTTGAAGTTCCTGCACTTGTGATCCAACAGTTTTACTATCTACCATTTTATATTCTAAAAACTTTGCGACCACAAACTTTTTCAAGCATGCATCTTCTGTTTTATATTTCTTATTAAGTGCATCCCACATCTCCTTCGAAGTTGAAGTTGCACTATAGACAATATATAAGTCATCCTCTAAAGCACTCAATATGTAGCCCTTACATAGGAAGTCTGCCTGTTTCATTCTTTAATAATCATGAATTTTTCTCTGTCTGGCACATCCGCAGCAGGCACTGTAGTTCTTCGCTGGTAAATTTCTACAGACCAAGAGTGGTAAGCCAGAAAAATACCCGTTGCTGCCATCCTTTAAAATTCACACTAGTAAATTTACCCGGTTTCTCTGTTTGTGGTACAACAGTTTAGATTGGTGCAACAACAACCACTGTGTCACCGTTATTTGACAGTTCTGATAAACAAAAATTGATACAGTCTTAGTAAGCAATAACTTATAATTGCAGACTTCAAAGAGTATAAAATCACGAATTTTTTTGTCTCCACCAGAAACACATATTAATATATAATAAAAGTAATTCCCTTAAGATTGTTGCCAATCTGTGTTTGATTTTTTTTTTTACTGATTTTGACAAAACTTTGTAGAAACACGAAGTAAATAAAGTTTACTGAATCAGTACGAGAGATGAACAAAAATTAATTAAGAAAAAACTAAATCTGTAACGTACTAGAATCTAGAAAAATTTGAACAAAAAAGATCAAGTCCACTGAACTCACAGTGTTCCCTTGAGATAATTATTCCCCTCTAGTATCTGAGGTTTGATTTGGAATATGACCTCCTAGGATAAAATGATCTCAATCACCAGAGTATAGATACCAAAAACTCTGGTGTCAGCGAACCACTCAACAACAGTAAAATACATGAAGAAACTTTTGTGCAAAAGAAAAAGAAGAAGAAATCAGAAAAATTTGTAAGGAAAAATTTGAAGAGTGAATGGTATTTATAGGAAAGAGGAACAGGTTCCGAAAGGTTGCAACTCTTTCAGAATCCACACGACCATTAATGAAAGTTTGCAACATTTCAAATGGTACTGATTGTTCCTGAAAGTTGCAATCTTTCAGAACAACCATTTCCAAAATGGCGAGAAATTTAAATAAAATGAGAATGTTTTTAAATCAAACGGGTCGTACGCGGATTTAAAATTATCTATCGATCGATCATTTTTTGAAGCCGAAGCCAAAGCCGAGCCGAGCGATGACAACGACGACGCGAGGGGGGTCCCTCTTTCCAACTCTTTTAACAATTAATAGAAGTGTTTCTATATTTAAACTCTCCTATTTTTCTTTCCACCACCAATGAGGGACAAATGCCTTTTTATTAAAGCATAAAAGGATTTTTCCAACTCTTCAAGTTCTCAACTTTTCAAGTTCCTCTCTTTCCCTCTATTTCCTAATAATTCTTGCTACATATCCAACAAACTTACACGCAAATCTACTAATTCCACATGGTATCTTCTACAATAATAATGCTAAGACTTAAAACTAGGCAAGTTAGAAGGTCAAACTCTCAAAGAGATAGCTACATCAAAAACTGATTATTTTTTACATAAAAGGTACGAAGATTTCATTTCATATCACAGACTCAAAAGCTTGAGTAAATTTTGACACGGCAAGACATGTAAGAGCAATAAGAGATGAGGTGGGTAAGAAGCATAATCGATTAGGAAATAAGAAGCATAAGAAATTAAGTGGGTAGGAAGCATAAGCTATTAAGAGGTATGTGCATGCTATTCTAAGAAAAGATGACACTCATACTAATGTTATATCACACAAACAAAAAATATAAGTTGTCATCCGATTCAAGCTCAAATCTAACGATAACCAAATTTGGTTGTGCTACTTTTTCAAAACTGTGATTCTCTATTCTTTCTATTATCGTTGTTGGGATCACTGGATATATGAATTGTATTTGCACAAAGAAAAACTCCTGCATATCTTCAGGGGAGGGGGGGGGTATATTAAACCACTCAGCTCAACAAGTCAACTATCTCCTACATTCAGGGGGAACAAATGAACTCTCAAGCCAAACAAGTCAACTACAACAACGAAGTATCTCTACTATATGTTGTCATCATAAAAAAGGGGGAGATTGTTAGAGTAAGATTTTAATGATAACAAATCTAATCCTTTGCAGGTAAACATATCACCAAAAAAGAAAAGAATCAATCTTGGATCCCCACAAATCAAGAGAAGATTACCAATCAAAGGATCCTGATTGAGACACAATTGTGAGAAATATAGGAAAATAATATTATTAAATTATTGTTAGTGTCTATATTATTACATTGAGACACTAGAATACAATCCTTTATCAAGTAGGATACTATTTACTATTCTATTCCTATTTGTATTCCTATTCCTATTTTAAATAGGATTGTATAAACCTATTCCTATTTCAATAGGATTGTATAAACCTATTCAGATTCTAACACTCCCGCTCAAGCTAGTGCATACAATTCATGTACCTAGCTTGTTACATATGTGATTAATACGAGGACCAATGAGTGCCTTGGTGAGATATTTGCAAGTTTATCAGTCGATTTCACAAAATTGACAATCAATCACAATGTGCTTGTCTTCTCATTAAATATTGAATTTGATGCATAATGCCAGTAAGCACAGATATAAAATTCTAGTGTTGAACTTTCCAAACTAAACCTGCAAAGACTGCTTCAGACCATAGAGTGACTCACATAATCGACATACAAGACTACTAAACTCCCCCTGAGCAACAAGGTGCTCAAATCTAGTATAAAGTATATGAATCATGTTGGAATCAATAGATGAGTCGATATTAAACAAGTCACCGAAAAACTGGTCGAAACATGCTCATATGTCAGAGTATTAGATTTGATGACTAAAAATGGTCATAATCTAAGAAATAAAATTATATATGTAGGGTCGGAGTGATGTTACAACCCAACTAGAGAATAGAAATTATATAGGATAGTTCAATTTAATGGAACGACCCCATTGAAAGAGAGAAATAATATGGGTAGGGTTGGAATGATGGCACAACCCTAATGAAAAAGAGAAATTATATAGGTAGGATTGAATCATGGCACAACCCTATACAAATCAGATAGAAAGAGGAGTCACCGAAAGACGAATAGAACTACGCAAATCAAATTTGAGGAGTCACGAATATACACACTGTACTATGCAACTCCTATATGAGAAAGTAATTCGGAAAAAAAACCACGGTACTATGCAAATTAAATAAAAAAAATAGTTCGGAAAGATGCACGGTGCTACGCAAATAAGATATGCAAACAAAAGATAGTCACCAGAAGGATGACATGGTGCTACAAAAATTAAATATGAAAAAAATAGTCACCGGAATGATAGCACAGTGCACCACAAATTAAATATTATAAAAATATTACTGATTGTATTTCAATATAATCCGATCATTACATACGAATATGATTTATGAAATGATACAAGATTTGGAGGAAATAACATACATTGTGGAAATAATACAATATGTTCAGAAGCATACAATATTTTAAAAAAAAAATTACTAATTAACTATGAAAAAATATAGCATACATAATGAAAATAATACAATTTGTATATCTATGCTTAAGAAATACAAATTCATTTGACATACCTATTGGAATGACTACAAACTAAAAAATAAATATAATGTTCTTAATAAAAATACAAATGCTGAGTAAAAGAAAAATAATTGACAAACAAAATTAATATGAATACAATTTTGGTATGAATACAATTTTTGCAACCTTCATCTCTGACTCTCTCTTTCTTCTTCTTCTTCGTCTGTTATGTTCTTTTTTCTGATAATTTGTTCACCATAACCAAATTTAAAATTCGTATTCACTTGTGCATAAGTAACCTTATAAGCAAAATTTGAAATTATTAAATATAAATGTATAAAAAATCAATTAATATATGATGAATGAATGTCCATGTACATTTCTACAATCCACTAAATCTCAAATATGAAAACAAAATTACAAAAAAATTGAAAAATAGTGCTTAAAGACGAAAAAGTCGAAATACATAAAAGAGGAAAATCTCACAAAATGCATGGTGAACATGAAAACAAACTCACAAAAAAATCAAACAATACTTGATTAAAAGAAAGAAAATCGGAAATACAAATACTTGGTGAATATGAAAACAAAATCACAAGAAACTTCAAAAAAATACTTGTTGATTTCGAATTTACTTTACCAGTGGGAGAAGAAATTTTTGAATAAATTTTGAGATTTCTTAAATAAACTGAAAGGAGATAACAATGGTGAAAACGGAAAGAGAGAAATTGGATTGATTTGAGGTAAAACCTAGAAAGAGGGGTAAGTGGGTAATAAATTTTCTTTTTTTATCGCATAGTGAAATATATAATGGTCCAATATGGAATTGATTTGAGA
Source organism: Solanum lycopersicoides (assembly GCA_022817965.1). Lineage (NCBI taxonomy): Eukaryota > Viridiplantae > Streptophyta > Magnoliopsida > Solanales > Solanaceae > Solanum > Solanum lycopersicoides. Next base: position 6,806,702 of record CM040625.1, read on the forward strand.
AATAAAAGGAAAGAAGATTAATTATACTAACGGGTGTTTGGTATGGAGGAAAATGTTTTCCATGGAAAATATTTTCCTGGAAAACAAGTAGAGTTTGGACTTATTTTCTCATGTTTGATTGGTGAGTAGAAAATATTTTTCGGAAATGATTTTTAGTGTTTGATTTATGAATAAAAAATATTTTTGAGAGACATCTTTTATTTTTACTAGAGTAAAAATAATTTATGAAATTGAAAATAATTTTTAAAATTAAAATTATTATTTTTTTGAGGTGGGGGTGGGGTAGTGGGTAGGGGCGGGGGAGGAGTGAAAAAATAAAATTTTGAAGTTGATAGTATTTTTAAAAAACAAAATTATTTTTTGGGGGGGTTGGGGGATGGGGGTGGGGGGGGATGGTAGGGGAGCTTGCCGGGGGGGCTGCCGGGGGGGGGGCTGGGATCGGGTGAAAAAATAAAATTTTGAAATTGAAAAATATTTTTTAAAATTGATGTTTTTCGCAAAAAAATAAATGTAATTTGAAATTGGAGGAGAGTTTTGAAAAATATTTTCCTTAGTTTTTGAAGGGAAGTCATTTTTCTTAATTTTGAGGAAAATGAGTTGATTTGGAAAATATTTTCCAAAACTTTTGTCCCAACCAAACATGAGAAAATTGAAAAATATACCAAACACACTCTAAAATTCAATTTAATTAGTAAATTATTGACATATTGACATTTTTAATAATTATTTTAAAACATAAATATTTTTAATAATTTTGTTAAGGTTTATGACTAATTTGCTAATTTTCTCCTTTTTAATACATACGCAAGCCTCAATTCTTGAACCAAAAACCCTAACCCGGCCCAAACAACCCAACTAATAAAACACCAACCCCTTTCCCATTTTCATTCAATCAATTTTGAACCACATAATCGCCGCCTCCAGGACGTCGGGAGAAGACCGGCGAGACCTCTGCCATCTCCGTAGGATTCTCCTCTGTTGAACAAGCTTTTCAATGGTGAAGACTCGAGATGCACTGATTCGTTGTCTCGGAGAAGGTCAATTTTACTTACTTTCCATTCTAGGTCTTTAATTGAATGTGTGAATGAGTAAATGTTCTTGTCCTTAACTCGTTATGCGAAATCTAACTATTTGGTGTTGCTCATAGTGAACTTAACTCGTTATGAAAAAATCAAACAAGATGGAATTACCTGATGATGATGGACATGTCATTAGAAAAAATAATGATATGGAGTGACAAAACACATTTACCACAATTAACTATATTTTGATTTTTTTTGATAATTTAGTTTGAGTAATTGGTCATAGATTCAGTTTTAACGATATACTTGTGATGACTTTAGCTTCTTTTTAACTTGGCTAAACAATCATCTCTTCAACTCATATACTTGTCAACTCCAATTTTTGTGCTTGTTAATTTTATCATATTCATTCATTATTTTGTTTCTATGAAAATGTTTGCAATTTTAGAATTGACTATTGCAGTTGTAAAGATGGCAACAAAATTTGTCACAAATAAATTAGTACCGTGGCAATAATAAGTTGCCTGAAAATTTCAAGATTTAGTGGTGATTACAGTTGCCATTGAAAGTATTAAACATTTGTGGCGACAAAAGTCGCTATTGAAATCCTTTCTTTAGTGATGATGAGAGTTGCAACTAATAGTATAAGACCTTTTGTAGCGACTGTAATAGCCACTAAAAGTCTAACTTCAGTGGCGACTTACAAACCACAAAACATGTTTTGTGGCATACATGGTTACTTTTATTCGCCACGATTTTACCTGTTATTATTCTGTAGTTATAGATGATCATGAATTTACTTTCTACCAGTTTGTTTAAGAAAATGTTTCATTAGTTCTATAATAGTAAATTGACTGTGGTTAAATTAATTGTAGTTAATTAATTTGTATGTATTGATTGAATAATACATGTTATTGAGTTATGTAAAAGATACATATGGAGAAGAAATTGAGATCTGACCATCATAAAAAGAGACTAAGTCACCTAGTATGACGTCATCTGATTACGTGTTACTGCGGGGAACAAAAAGAGACTTTAATTTGGTGCAAGAAGGTACAAAAATATTAACAATAATTATAGTGACTCTATCGATTCGGTGGGGTTTCGAACAATCGATTCGAGTTGATCGACAAGTTGTAACATATGATCTAAAAAATTAACCCGCTACCACTGACACCATCAGTAGTAACACTTATTTGAATTTCCGGTAGTGAGCGACCTCCCCTTAATAGGCGCTACTACTAATGGTGTTGGTGGTAGCGGGTTGATTTTTTAGATCAGATCTAACAACTTGTTGATCAACTCGAACCAATTTTTTTAGAATAGCCACTAAATCGATCGAGTCATTATTATTATTGTTAATATTCTATACCTTCTTGCACCAAATTAAAGTCACTTTTTGTTCCCCCGCTGTAACACGAAATCAAATGACGTCATACTAATTGAATTTATCTCCTTTTGATGATGATCAAATCTCAATTTCTTCCCCATCTGTATCTTTTAGATAACTCCATAACCTGTATTATCCAGTCAATACATACAAATTAATTAACTACGATTAACTTTAACCACAGTTAATTTACTACTAATTATAGAACTAATGAAACAATTTTTTTTCAAAAAATGGTAGAAAATAAATTCATGATCGTATATAAATACAAAATAATCACATCTAAAATCGTGGAGACTAAAAGTAACCAAGTATGCCGCAGTGGCAAGGTCGCCAGGTGTTCTGTAACAACTTCGGTCGCCACAAAAAAGCTGATTTCTTATAGTGTAGGATAAGTAGGGAAACAACTCCTGTCCTGTAGAAGTTCTGTCCATTTTCTCTAGTGGAGCATTAGATTCTTTACACGTGTTCCATAAATATTTTAATGAATTGATTTGATTATCCTTTAACCAGGGTGTAGCACCCGCAAACCTAGTAGGTGAAACTAGAGCTTTACGTGAGAGTTTTAGAGTTTGATGTGTGGTGTCGAATTGTAAAATGGCTTCCCGAAATTAGGATGAGGGGTTTAGGGGTTAAACATCAAGGTACGACCATGAAGAACCAACCAAGGATCCTTGAGGAGGACCCTAAAGCCTTACCCCAAAACTTCCCAAAAAGAGCCACCTACGGATGACACCAACTGCCAGTAGGTGGACCCACGCCCCGTGGATGGGTGTCATGGGTCAAAAGACAAATTTGGGAGCTCAGACCATGGACCTAAGGATCTGCAGGACGCCCCGCAGGACCACCCATAGTTTGTGGGTCATGGGCGTAGGTCCTGCCTGCAATTCTGTCCATGTTCGACCAAACGTAAGGGTTAGTTAGGTAATTTCCTTTTCAATTAGTCTAATTTAGGGTCGTTATATATTGTTTTAATAGACCTATATAAGGATTTTTAAGCCATTAACTAACCCTTATACTTCATAAATCCCAAACCCAAAATCATAACTAACTTTAACCCCAAAAATCTTCTCTCTAGATTTCCAAGAAGAAGAAGAAGAAGAAGAAGATCAAGTTAGGACTTGAAGAAGGAGACTTTTTTCACACGAATTTGTTGGATTTCTTCACTTAAGGTATGATAGTCTTTGCTTTATGGATAACTTTCATCCATGAAGTCCTCGAACTCTCAATTTCAAAGTTAGAAAGTCTCTAAAACCTAGGGTTTTCACTCCAAGTCATGGATTCTTTCTAAAAATATTTTCAATGATTTAATTATCTTATAGTATAATTGATTGTTGTTTATGGTGGTTTTATGATAAACTCTCCCATCAATCCATGAATTACCCTAATTTCTCAAATTGAATCTTAAAGTGTGGGTACTGATTGATATTAGTAGAATGATTATAGAATTTTGAATATAATGAATTGATTACTCGAATTATGTATTAATTGAGGAATTTATATGATTTTGATGTTGAATTTTCTCTAAGAACCCATGAACCCCCATGTCCCCAATTTGTGGCTTTGTGATGTGTAGTGAGATTAATATTATGCGATTATGTTGTATTAGTTGAATTACTTGAATCATGTTGTCTCTCATGTTTAATGTGGTAACCCTAAATGTGATTGGTTGAATGTGATCCTTGATCCAAGAGGGGGTAAAACATGAGACTTCTGCCTAATTGTGGCTGCATGTGTGTACTTTATTCCATGATAATAATGATGATGTGTTGATTAAAATGTTATTCTTAATTATACACTTGTAAATGATGATGACATGTTGTGGGAAATTTTCTCACAATAAGGGGATTCTTAGAATGAAAGGCTATCCTCAATTATTGAATCCATGAGCTATCTTATAAATGAATGTTGGGATGAGATGGTTGTTCTCACGTGAGTTTAGTCGGGGTATCTAGTAACAATCTCTTAATCCCATAATAATGAACTAAAGTAATAAAATGTCAAGTACTCCGTGGGGAATAATGCTAAGCACCGAGTGGATATTGACTGAGATGGATACTTATAGTGAGTTGAGGTGGGGTATCTAGTAGCAATCTCTTGAGATGAATGCCCATACGTGAGTTGAGGTGGGTTATCTAGTAGCAATCTTCTTATCCCATAAACTATGTGCCCTCATAGGTTATAGATAGTGGATCCACCTAAGCTAAATGTTAATGGTTATACCTTAGGCAAGTAGGATAACCCTTTTCGGTGTGGGTAACACCGGATACCATGATTTTGTCACATGGTCTATGTCGATTAAGGCTTACCCCCACAATGAATGATAATGAACTATGACTTCTCAAGAATGCACTACTTAGTGTGGGTGTGGGTGTGAGACTTAATCCATGCATTGCACAAGTAGGCTTTGAGAGTAGTTATGATGTGTTCTTTAATGTATAATGACTAATAAAATGATGAAGCTTAACTTGGATTGTTGCTATGAGTTGCTTTCCTTAACTTGACCTATTAAAAGTGAATGTTCCTTATCTTTGAGTATTAACTAAAAGATGGGATCAAAGAATGGTAAATACGACTATGGTGGCTTAAAAGTGGTACTTAATATAGATGGGATTATGGGATATCTATCTATACATTGCACAAGTATAACTTAAAGTTACCTTTGAGATGATTCTATTGTGCTATAATGATTTATATGATAAACATGTTTGTGAAGACTCAAGATTCACTGATTCGTTGTCTCGGAGAAGGTCAATAACCTCCATTTTACATACTTTCCACTCTAGGTCTTTAAACGAATGTGTGAATGAATAAATATTCTTGCTCGCTCAATTAATTTTTTCATCTTTATTTGATAAATAAAATCAGCATCTAAAATTACTCATATGAACAGAAAACCTTAAGAAAAGAAAATCACTGATCAGTTAATTTATTGATATATGATTAACATTGTTGCTAATCTAGTTTGTGTGTTGAGAACCACTTGAATGTATTTTCTTGCAATTGCTTTAGCTAAAAGTCTCACACTAAATCTGCCCGCACACTAAATCCCCCCCCCCCCCCGTTTTCTCCAAATCCTAAAGCTGCGCAGCATAGTTTACTATACTTTCTCTGTCTCTCTCTTTTTTTTAAATAAATAAATAGCTTGATAGAAAATTGGAAATTTTGGTTAGCTTAAAGAATTTATTTAGCTTAGTTTAGAGAAATCTACTGCATTATTATGCTGAAACCTTCATTCAAAATGGATGAAATTTAACATGGGTAAAATTGTGGCTGAAAAATTGGTAAGAAAAAGAAAAAAATAATATAAAATTAACTAAAGAACTATTCACGCGTTGGTCAATGAGTGTATCACACTCTTAATGCCATGTAAGCAAAAAGTGTCAAAATGACACAACAGAATCTTACATAAAGTGTCTAAAATGAGCACCGTCCAGTTAAGGTGTCTAAGTGAAACATTGTGCCAACTTTAAGGGGCTACCGATGTGTTAGGCCTTGATTCTATGAATTACTTAGGAAGATGAGATGATAATTAAGATGGATTGTAAGTTTTCACAAGAACAAGGACAAATTTCGATATAAATAGATAGAACACTCCAAGAACAAATTAGATTAGAAGTATAGACAAAGAGATTAAAAGCGGTGGATTCTATAATGTCGAGAATTCAACAGGTAGTGCATTGGTTTCTATTTTGACCTTTTGTTATAACTGAAACTCTTGAGCACAAGCGGCCAATTGTTGGTTCTCTGTAATAATTCTTGATCTATCCAACATCAACCCCAAATGCACTTCTTCATTGTTTCTCTTCTTGCATGGAACTAGCTTGTTTTCATCAATTTTGTGAAGGAATTGGAAAACAACTTGTAAATAGAATGCATTTGGTGAACTCGGTGTTGAATTTATTGTACCACGAGCAAGGTATGATAATAGAAGTGATCTTGTGTATTTTCCTAATAGGGGCAAGGTTCTTACATCATCCCAAAAGCCATCGACAAAGGAGGGGAGCTTGAAGATACGTAATAGTTAATTTTCCTTTTCATTGTGTATATGAATAAATGACATTGAACAATGAAATATTGTGAATTATATATTTTGTTGAGTTTTTTTGTAGTCATAGAAGTACTTGTTATATCTAGTTTAAGGATAATTTTTTGTGTTTCTTGAATTACAATGAAAAGATAGGTTTGTGGCGACAAAATTTGTCACAAATAAATTAGTAATTGTGGCGTTAATAAGTTGCCACCAAATCTCAAAATATAGTGGCGATTAGAATTGCCATTAAAAGTATTAAACATTTGTGGTGACATAAGTCGCTATTGAAATCCATTCTTTAATGGCGATGAGAGTTGCAACTAATAGTATAAGACCTTCTGTAGCGACTATAATAGCCACTAAAAGTCTAACATCAGTGGCGACTTACAAAACATGTATTTTGTGGAAGCTTTTTTGTGACATACATGGTTACTTTTAGTTGCCTAGATTTTTGATGTGATTATTTTGTATTTATATATGATTATAAATTTACTTTCTACCAATTTTTTTTTTAAAATGGTTTCAGTAGTTCTATAATTAGTAGTAAATTAATTGTGGTTAATGTTAATCATAGTTAATTAATTCGTATGTATTGATAGGATAATACAAGTTGTTGAGTTATATAAAAGATACATATGAAGAAGAAATCAAAGTCAACTAGTATGACGTCGTCTGATTTTGTGTTACATTGGGGGAACAAAAAGAGATTTCGGTGCAAGAAGGTACAAAATATAAACAATATTTATAATGACCCGATCGACTCGGTGGAGATTCTGAAAAAATTGGTTCGAGTTGATCGACAAGTTGTATGATCTGATTAAAAAATCAACTCTCTCCCACCAACACTATAAGTAGTAACACTTATTTGAATCTTCGGCAGAGAGCGACCTCCCCTTCTCATTAAATTCTCAAGTGTATTTTTTTCTTTATTTTCCTTCTAAAAATGCAAGTTTGTTGTGTGATTATACAACCTTTGACGTACTTAATGGTGGAGCTAGATACCAAAAGCAGGTTAGGGTTTGTAAGAAAATTACTTTAATCCATCTTACGGTGATTAAGGAAAGATTATTGTGTGGAAAATTTACATTGATATAGCTAGAGTCAAGTGATAATAAATGACCTTTAATTGTATCTTGATTTGTAATTGGTCATGTGGTAATGTTATGAATTATTAATCAACACATCTGGATTTGATAATACCTATTTTCAATCATTTCATTCAAAATTCTTCCTCTTTTAGAGTATATAAATATATGTATTATCAAATCTTGATGTCTTGATTAAGAATTCATAACATTACTACATGACCAATTACAAATTAGGATACATTTAAATATCATCTATTATTACTTGACTCTAGTTATATCAATGTAAATTTTTCACACAATAATCTTCTCTTAATCACCGTAAGGAGGATTAAAGTAATTTTTTGTTATGAACCCTAACCTCATTATGGTATCTAGCTCCACCATTAAGTACGTCGAATGTTGCATAATCACGCACCAAACAAACATTTTTAGAAGGAAAATAGAGAAAAAATGCACTTGAGAATTTGATGAGAAGGGGAGGTCGCTCGTTGCCGGAGATTCAAAATAAGTGTTACTACTAATGGTGTTGGTGTTAGGGGGTTGATTTTTTTATATAAGATCTTACAACTTGTCGATCAACTAGAACCGATTTTTTCAGAGTCGTCACCGAATCGATCGATTCATTATATTATTGTTAGTATTCTGTACCTTCTTGCACCAAAGTCTCTTTTTGTTCTCCCGCTGTAACACGAAATTAGACCACGTCATACTAACTGACTTTGTCTCCTTTTGATGATATCAGGTCTCAATTTCTTCCCCATCTATATCTTTTACATAACTCAAAACTTGTATCATCCAATCAATACTTACAAATTAATTAACTACGATTAACTTTAACCACATCTAATTTACTACTAATTTTAGAACTAATGAAATAATTTTTTAAAAAAATTGGCAGAAAGTAAATTCATGATCATAATTCATATATAAATACAGAATAATCACATCTTAAATCGTGGCGACTAAAAGTAATCAAGTATACGGTGGTAAGGTCGCTACTAAAAAGAATTCGTGGCGACTTTCAGGTGTTCTGTAGTGACCTTTGTCGCCACAAAAGAGCTGATTTCTTGTAGTGTAGGATATGTAGGGAAGCGACTCCTGTCCAGTTGAGGTTCTGTACATTCTGTGTATAGCATTAGATTCTTTACACGTGTCTCAACATATTTGTATTATAATTTTTGATTATCCATTAACCAGGGTTAATTATTAATACATTGGTATCTATTTTGACCTTTTGTTACAATGCAATTGGTTTGTGGCAATTTTTGTCACAAATAAATTGGTACCTGTGGTGATAATAAGTTGCCACCAAATCTCAGGATTTAGTGGAGATTAGAGTGAAAGTATTAACCATATGTGGCGACATAAGTCGCTACTGAAATCCTTTCTTTAGTGGCGATGAGAGTTGCAACTAATAGTATAGGACCTTTTATTTTGTGGAAGCTTTTTGTTGCATACTTTGTTACTTTTAGTCTCCTAGATTTAAGATGTGATTATTTTGTATTTATATATATATGATCATGAATTTACTTTCTACCATTGTTTTTAAAAAAAAATTGTTTTATTAGTTCTATAATTAGTACTAAATTAATTGTGATTAAAGTTCATTGTAGTTAATTATTTTTTTTTGTATTGATAGGATAATACATGTTATTAAGTTATGAAAAGATACAGATGGAGAAGAAATTTAGATCTGATCATCATCAAAAGGAGACAAAGTCAGCTAGTACCACCAACACCAACAGTAGTAACACTTATTTGAATCTTCAACAGCGAGCGACCTCCCCTTCTCATGGAATTCTCAGGTTCATTTTTTTTTTGTCTACTTTCCTTCTAAAAATGCTTGTTTGGTGTTTAATTATACAAAACCTTCGACGTACTTAATGGTGGATCTAGATACTGAATAGAGGTTAGAGTTCATAAAAAAATTACTTTAATCCTCCTAAATTTCACACAATAATCTTTCCTTAATCATCGTAAGGAGGAAAATTAAAGCTATTTATTTTATGAACCCTAACCTCATTGTGGTATCTAGATCCACCATTAAGTACGTCGAATGTTGTATAATCACGCACAACACAAGCAATTTTAGAAGAAAAATAGAGAAAAAGTGCACCTCAGAATTCGATGAAAAGGGGAGGACGCTCACTGTCGGAGATTCAAATAAGCGTTACTACTGATGGTGTTGGTTGAAGCGGGTTGATTTATTTAAACTAATTTAATGCATCTAATGAGTATTTTAAATATAGTACTTAGGTATTAAATGATATTGTTATTGCAATAAGTAATGTGAGTAATTTCCTAATAAACTTATTTTAAGTAATTACTCAGTGATTGAAAGTTTTTGCACATTATAAAAATAACTAATTTTAGGCATATATATTAGTTCTAGTCATGGGAATGTGCATTGCATGTTTGTCCCCTAATTGGCATTGCCCTTTTGTACGTAAGTTTGACATAAGAATATAACTCTTCACAAATATAGCATGAAAATCTTGTATAAGATGTTGGAGGCTTGATATTTTCAATTCTTCATAAAAAATAAACTTTTTATTATATTAGAAGAATTAATATATCTTAATCACTAAACATAAGTTTTAATAATCCAAAAAGAAATTGGCTATAAAAAAGATATGTATAAAGAAAAATATTACAAAATGTCTAGGTGGTGTAACACCAAATTTATAGAAAAAATTACAAGTTCAAACAGAAAAGAAGAAAAGTAAATAAAGACATGACATCCATAAATGAACACATCAGTGGATGTTTTTCTTCCTACTTTGATCATCATATTTGCTTCAGTTTAAGGAACACGTCGAGATTATATTCGACCCTAGTTACAGATGTGTTATAGCTTCTTTCCCTAAAATAAAGTCTTGGAATGACAGAAGGGAATGTTGCACTTAGGATGGAGTCACTTGTCACGACATGTTAACCGGTCATGTTATAGCACTGGACCTTAGTTGTAGTCAGCTTCGTGGAACTGTTAATCACAATAACAGCCTCTTCCAACTTCATCATCTTCAGACACTAAACCTTGCTTACAATCACTTCGATTATTCTTATTCGATCCCACATAACATTGCCCAATTGAGGAATTTGAGGCTTCTCAACCTTTTTCATTCTTACTTTAGTGGGAAAATCCCAACAGAAATCTCATCCTTTTACAATTTTGTTTCAGTTGATCTTTCTTCTCCTTATAAGTATGGATTACAACTTTATCAGAGAACATTTGAGGCAACGCTTCACAAGGTGACTAATCTGGACGTACTATCTCACTTTTGTCAACATCACATCTCCGATACCTGTCAATATTTCTTCTTCCTTAAAGTACCTGAACTTGGATATACTAATCTGCAAGGTGTTCTCACATAGAGTTTTTTCCTTCTACCAAAATTGGAAAGGCTCAATTGAGTGAGTGTCACGACCGGAATCTAGACCCAAGATGATACCGGCGTCGTTGACCTCTCAGAGGTCGCAGACAAGCCTACATACGTCATTCTTTCTTCATCTAGGTTAATTTTAGCGGAAAATTTGAACTTTTTATTTTCTTACTTCATGCGAAACATGTTATACTTAACATAATAGGCGTTCACAAATCCATCTAACATAGAGATAATCAAATTAAAGAAGCAGTTCATAATTGCATTAAACGTATTCTTGCCAAAACGGCACCAATACAAAGTCTGAAATGAAATGGGAAAAGAAACACTAGTGGAACATGCTCCACTAGCTAAAGCCTACATCTAAGCTAGATAATAATGGTAGACATCCTCGAAAGCATGAGGGCCTACCAAGTACGGATGAAAGCTCCACGTCCGGATAGCTGCAACGTCGTACCGTAAGCTCTAACGTCCACCTGTGCCTGCACCTAAAAGTAGATATTGTATGGGATTAGTACACACTTGTACTAAGTATGGGTATATTCAAGCACACACCAAGGACATGCATGAGTGAGAATAGCTCTTTCCTAACAACATGATTTATTGAAAGTCAAGTCAGTGGACTTGCCAAATTTGGATTAGGAAAGTTAGTGGACCTGCCAAATTTGGATTAGGAAAGTCATGCCATGAGAGTAACATTCATCATCATAAGTTTCATATTGCACACAGCACATAACATCTTACACATAGCACATAACATATTGCATATAGCACATAACATATTGCATATAACACATAACATCTTTCATATCGTTCGTTCATATGCCATGAGACCTTGGAATCATGGACTTAACATTAAGACTTCCCAAAAATGAGGGCTCAACATATGGGACCTCAACTAGGGAGCCTTCTTTAGCAAACACAGAGTCTGCTTCATTCATTCATACGTACTTCATTTCGTTCATTCATAGGCTAGTGTAAACACCAGCTATACCTAGGATGTAGTTTAAGACTTTCATCGGGTTCGTTGTGCAATGACCAAGAATGACCTAGTGCCATTACTTAAGTCTAACTCACCTCTTGATTATCCTATCCTAACACCTTTGGTATCGTTCATTTCATTATGTGCATAATTTGAGGCTGACCTCATTCATTCATTGGGAACTTTAACTTTAACCGACATAGATCATGTGAGCATCATGAAATCCAGTGTCTCCCCCACACTGAAAAGAGGTGGAATCACCGGCCAAAGTGACCCAAAACATGCTAGCGTACATGGGAATTGAACCCCGCCAGATCCCTATATTGGCAGTATAGGTTCGAAGACTAGGAGATATAAGGAGACTGATACCCGGCATGCCGGACAATCTCATCTCATGAGAGTTACTTGAACCTCCGCCCTTCCCGAAAGAAGTCATCACCGCTCATAGCTAGCCTATCGGTGCTCAGTATAAAGTTCCATTTCATTTAACTCATACGTCATGGAAGCTGGCTTCTAGTATGAGGACATCATAGCTCAATAGATGATTTCTCATCTCATCATTAGTATTAAGTATACATTATTCTCAATACTTTAATTAGATGTTCATAGAGACTGGTCTCTTCATTAACTTTACACTCTCATAGGTGAGTACATTTTGGTAACATTTACTTAGGCTAATTTGAGATTGCTGTCATCTTTCACATTAGCCTCTTATCATGTTGTCACCACATTCATTAACTTTAGCACATTTGCTCTTCATAATTACTCACCCCTTTTTACGTGAATGTTCATTTCATCATATGCCAATGTACTTGGCCATTTAGTGTGTTTCACACTCTTACTTAACCCTTCTAGGGTTTCATCATTTCATTATTCATTTCATCATTTCATTACATACATCTTAGGTTCACTTACTTCTAAACGTATGCTAGACTTATGGCTCTATACATACAAGCCATGAGGCTTCATTCATAGTTCGTTTAAGTGATTCATATCTTCCTAAGATTATATGGTACAAGACTTATGCATCTTGTATGTATGCTAAGATCTCGATTTCGATCTAAGTAGGCAGCATTATTTTGAACATTTATTCACGTATGACTTATTTATCAATACGGAATTTGGGCAAGGGAACCCGATTTCGAATCCCTTGGGCAACACTTATATTTTTCATTTATTCTATTTTGCTCCACACGGCTTGGGGACCCGAGATCGAACCCCAACGCCTTCACTTCTCTTTTTTTCTTATTTTCTCTATTTTCTTCTATTTCGTTTAGGGACCGAGAGGTTGTAGGATCGATCCCCCACAGCCTCATTTATTTTATTTTATTTTTTCTTGACTTTTTTTCGTGTTGACCGAGAGGGTGTGGGATCGAATCCCCACAGCGTCACTTCATTTTCTCCTAAATTTCTTTTATTCTGCCTAGAGGTCGTGAGTTCGATTCCCACACGCCTCAATCTTTATTTTCTTTTTAATTCCTTAAGTCTGACCGAGAGGTTGTGGGTTCGAATCCCACTCCTCTCATTTCTTATTTTCATACTTTCATTTTCCAGTCAAGGTCACGGGTTCGAATCCCACTTGCACATTCTTTTTGACTTACATTATTTCCATGACTTTTAGCATGGTGAGGTCACGGAATCAATCCTCAGTGACCTCACTTATTTAATTCATTATTCATAGCATTTTAAACCACTTTAACTTGACCGAAACTCATCAACATGTAGCTGGAAATTTTGTAGTTTTTCAGCATCTTTTTCATCAACGTTACATGTTAGTTCTTAGGGTAATTCATGGTTCATTTAGAACGTCTTTAGGTGCATTTTCATGGATTCATTTAGCCAAGAGTTTCTCACTCAAATCAACCACATTACACTTCATATGAACATCACGATTTACATAAGTTTGTGCACGTAAGAATACAACCATAACATGTTATTTTTGAACCTCAAACCGAAGGTAATAGTCACGGCTAACATTGCACACACATACACATATTTTCAAAAAACATAGATTGTCATTCATACGATTCCAAACACACATTCATGAACATATTCATCACGAAATCACATTACACGCCTAATATCTACCAGCAAACATACCCAACCTCCGAATCAATGGGAGCTAGTGATAGGGACATGCAACGGGGAACAATCCTAGTTTTCGGATTAAAATTGACTGAATCTTAAGGGTCTCTTGGGAAAAGGACCAAGAGTAAGAAAACCCATACCTTTTATGTAGTTCAAACCTTGACTTGCTGCCCAAAACCTCTCCAAAATCACGTCCAAACCGAAAGCTTCAACACCAAACCTCGACGGAAAAATCCTCCCTTTTGCCTAACATTTTTGATTAGTTGTTTGTTTATAATTTTCATTGTGAGTTCTTCAAGTGTGAAGAACTTTGGTTGAATTCTATTCTTGTACGTTGTTTAGGCAGAACGTGAGAAAAAGAATGGCTTGATCGTGAGTGTTAAGGAGATAGACGTGAGAAGTGAGAGGTTTCCTAGGATTAGGAGTTTAGTTTAGGACTTAGTCAAATAAGGTTTTTGTTAAATGGTAAAAATCTGATTTAATTTAATCACACGTGAAAGGACCATTATGCCCTTACAAAATATCATATTTCAAATCACCAATTAATCCATTTAATCGATGCTCCCACCAAGGCTCGAACCCGGGTGGAGCCCTATCGCGAAAATGGGTCATTTCGGGTTGACCCACCCAAACCCTCCACTTAATTAAATTAATTAATAAATAAATTAATTCCTTAGGGTAATTACGATATTACCCTTGGCATAGAAAAGACCATTTTACCCCTAGACCCTCCAAACGTAAGGTTACCCATTTCAAGTCCGGTTTGGACACACTCGGGTGTAAACTCGTATTCGGGGTCCTAACTTTGCCCAACCTGGTCCCACCTAGCTCAACCAACTCACCAAGTTAGTTGGCTAGGGGAGTGCATAGGCCCGGAGACCCGGTTCCACACGCATTGAGCCGTGGGACCTTGGCCCCCACACCTTGCCGGGAAGCCTCACCCTCATGGGTTGAGTGCATCCGGTGGGGTGGGGTCCATGCGGGTACCCCTAGGGTGCTAGGGTGGCTGGTTCTAGGGTCCTTAGTACGTTACTTAGCATATTTGATTTCGGGTTGTTACAGTGAGAATGATCTTGTCAAAGGAATTTCGTCAAAGATCCACCCGAGCAACACTCTTTTGGACATAAATACAACCGGATTTAAGCCATAATAAACTCAGTGGTTCTTTTCCTCAATAGCTTGTGAATCTCACAAACCTTTATAGCCTTGACCTTTCATCAAATAACATCACCATTGATGCGGGAACAAGAATCACCTTTTCCTAGTCTAGAAATTTTGGACTTATCATCTTGTGAACTGAAGAATTTTCCATACTTCTTGACAAATGTAAAGAATCTTTCATGTTTTGGATATTTCTAACAAAAAGATTCGTGATCAAATCCCTAAGTGGTTTAGCAGTATCAGGTGGGATGCATTGCGGTTCCTAAATCTTTCACATAATTCACTTACAGGACACTTAGAACAGTTTAATTACTATAACCTACAATATCTTGATCTTAAATTTAACTTCCTTCTGGTTCCACTACTTTCATCCATTTGTTACATGAACAAGCTTAAATTTCTAGATTTATCATAGAACACTTTCAGTAATTCGATTCCAAGTTGCATGGGAAGTATGACTATTCTAATGGCGTTGGACATAAGAAGTAATAGTTTAACAAGGATTATTCCACCGTTATGTGCGCAAAGTACTTCATTGAGAACCATTGTCCTGAATGGTAACCAATTTGAACAACCTGTGCCGATGTCGTTGGTCAACTGTGATGGTCTAGAAATCTTTGATGTGGGTGACAACGCTATAGATGACACAGTTACAACTTGGCTAGGAACTTTTGATGAGATGCAGGTCCTTATATTAAAGTCGAACAAGTTCCATGGACCTATAAACTAAATTTTGCTTTTCAAAGTTGCAAATTTTTTATCTTTCTCGTTATGAATATTAAGTGGCGCACCCCCAGCAAAAGTTTTTGGAAACTACAAGGCAATGACCAAATTAGCCAAAGGAAAGATCGAATATATGAAACCACTGATTCATAGTGAACATAGCGACATAATGATTGAGGGTTCAATGAGGTTGTATATACAAATTGTCAGCAATGAAGTTTACAAGGATTCAGTGAGTTTGGTGACCAGAGGAAACGATATGGAGCTAGAAAGAATCAGCAGCACAATTATGATAGTCATAGATCTCTCAAGCAATCATTTTGAAGGTGTCATTCCGAAAGCACTAATGGAACTTGGCTCGCTTTGGTTACTCAATGTATCCCATAACAATCTCGAAGGTCATATTTCAATGGAAATGGAGAAATTTAATATGCTTAAAGAGTTAGATCTATCTTGAATCGGCTCACTGGAAAGATTCCCACCGAATTGACAAGACTAAAATATCTAAACCTCTCTATAGTTTAGAGAGGTGCAATAACTGGAATTACAGTCTTAAAAGAAGTTATTGCACCTAAGGGATTCAAGTCGTGATAATTTCTAAAAGCAGTTATTGCACCTATTAAACCAAAAAAGCAATATGAGTTTGCTTGGCTTTCGAACATGCAGAAACACACAGCAATGGTTTCCGCCAGCAGCAAACTGATAATGCCTTATCATATAACTACGACAGTACATGGAACCCAACTTGTCAAAAACAACAAATAGATGAAACGAAATAAGCTACATAAACACATACACAGTAAACAAGGAAAGCAGAGAAGCTTTTGATAGATAAGGAGGATAATTTTTTTTTACCCGGCAATGATCGATGTATTTGTTTTTGGCAAGATAAGAGAAACATAATAATGTGACAATCAGATGTTGTTAGAGACATTTATATAGATCAGTACAGTATCTGAAAAGGTTTTCGAATAGCTGATAATTAAAGCAATGGAGTTGGAAAAAAGGGAATGTTACAGTGATTGAGGACTGTTCAGTGATCGAGGATTGTTCAGCAACAATTATACGTTTTTGGATGATTTAATTAGGGCTGATATTTTCAGCAAATTAATTTTTTTATAAATTAATATTGTAGGGGAAAAATTGTAAATCAACTTTGGGATTAAGCTCTTCCCACTTATAGTAATATATGATTACTTTTATTGAAAAGTAAATAAGCCAAGTTATGATAATAAAAATATAAAGTATGCAATGAGTATTTTTTGTTTACTATTTTGAGTTCATAAGAAAGTTATTTTTAGTTTTTATTTATAAGAAAGGGATATTATAATATAAATCTTTGTTCTATGAGATATATTTTTTGTATTCAAAATCAAATACTTACGTCTCATATAATATGAAAATTCCACTCTTACATCTCCTATCAGATATATCTCGAATTAGAATAAGAAAAATAAAAAAAATTCAAAATGTCAATACTTTGACATTTAGTAGGACCCCTTAGCCACACTTTCAATATTTATTTAAAATGTCAATATTTAATTTGTTATGTATCTGATTGATGTATTTTATTATTTGTTTGATTTAAAAGAGTACAATCATATACATACATATATATATATATATATATATATATATATATATATATATATATGAGAGAGAGAGGTGATTCCTTTTAATTAATTTAATTCCAACAATACCCTTCCCCTCCAAACAGTCGTACCCCTACCTAAACAGCGCTCCTACTACCTAAACAACGTACCTCTCCCCAATCGTCACCACTGTTGACACCCAATTTTGACCCTCCTCGATAGTAATTAATTACCGAGCTTCTTGAAAATTCCAACGAGTGGAAATAGTTGACTTTATGAAATTCAAAAATATTTGTTAGTCGTTTTAAAATAGCTTTAGTCGATTTTTCGTTAGCTTGAGTAATTTTGCTTTATACATGTTTTACATAATTAGTTTGTTTTATGAAATATTCAAAAATCATCTAAAAAAGATTTTGGTTTTACTTAATACTTTATCAGATTGATTTTGTCTAAATTGTTAGCTTTCATTTTGAGCCATTAGTTTATGATCAAGTTAACTATTTTATCTTGTTAAATTAAGAAGCTTGTAGATTAATTAGATATTAATTCATCTTATTTAAATTTAGTTAGATTCTCTAAATCGTTTAATTTGGGCATGACCCATTTCTACCTTCAACGGAAGAGGAGGATTTGGGCTCTTTGTTGTTTCCTCAGTAGCCTAAATTTCCAATGGCCCAACATTTGTTTCCCCTCTTTTCAGCCTCATCAGGTTTGTCCAAAATTTGACCTCAATTCGCAGCCCAATCGGCTGACCCTTTTTTACCAGCCCAATTCCCTTTTTCTTCCCCTTTCTGCCAGCCCAAGTTCTTTTTTTTTTTTTTTTTCAATCCCTCTAAATTTTAAATCGGCCCAACTCCCTTATTCTAAATACCCGACCCACGTTGGGTTCTCTTCTTCCTTGCGTGACTAAACGCGGAGATAAGGGACTCCAGAAAAGCCAAGTGATGGCAGCAACAAATCCAGCGCGTGCAGTAGCCCTTCCTCGTTTTTTCTTCTTCGTCGTCTTTGACGCGTATCAAGCACGTGTGCTGCAAGGGAGGTGCAACGGAAGGGCAAGGTGAACAGTACACTGCGTCTCTGTTGCTTTTCTTCCTGGCAGTACGTTTCCAGCTGCACCAACTTCGTCCTCGACAGCTCGAGATGGATCCACGTCGAGGAAAAGACGTTTGGGATCAATCCCAGGCGTCCATCTCTTTCCTTTTGGCTTGAGGTCGAATTTTCAGAAAAGGGTTGTCGATCCAAATTTGGAAAAGGTTTTTTGAAATTCAAATCGAATGGGCCTTACCCATCAGGATTTGGTACGTTTTCCCTTGGTTTCCCCCTTTTTCGAACCCCTAATCTTCCACTATATATATTCTCTTCATCTCTCTGAAAAAAAGAAAAAAAAAAAAAACAGGGAAATTTTGGGAGAACCGTTTCAATAAACTCCGATTAAGAAACACCTATTATTCCAATATTCTATTTTACAGAGGTGCTAGGTGTTCATAGGAAAATAGCTAGAGAATAGATCATTGAGTAGTCCTTAAGAGAGCAAAGAGTAATCAGTTTAGCGCCCGTTCGAAGCTTTTTTGGTTATTGTTCGGTCTCGAGTTTTCGTGGTGAGAATTTGTCGTTTCCATTCTGCCTGTGCTGTCCTTCGTTCGCTGCCATCGAAAAGGTATAGTTCCGTCCAATACCAACTCGTTTTTTTTTGTATGTTTTTTTATGCTTGTGAAATGAGTGTTTCCGTCATTAACTTCCGTTTTCTCTCTTATGTGATTCCTCTTTTCCCTTATTTAATCCATTGCGAGCATCTGTTTTTTTTGTGTTATGTAAACTTCAATCTCCTTCGATCTTAGCTTTCTGTCGCTGTGTTCTTCTTCTTTCTCTTCCTAAGTTGGTCATCCGTCCTGCTCGATGTAGGCTAGGACGACTGAAGTAACATTTCCTCCCTTGGCTTCTCTCTTCGTTCCTTTCTATGTTATATCCGGTGGCGCCGGAGAATCATTTTGTATTGATTGTAGACTGATTAGCTATCGCTTGGTCGACATTTGCTTCGTTTTACAGTAGGTGTTTGTTCTCAGTTGCTTCCATGTGTTAGTCGTGGTATTGATTTCAAAATTTAGGCATGTAACGGGTTTGTTTATTTCTGTATGTGTTTGACTGCGTCTTATTGATCTTCCTTTCTAGTTTGTTTATTCAAATGTCATTAAGCTTGCAGCATTTCTGTTCATGATGCTTTTGAGTCTTCAAAATGTTTTCATTAAGAAGTCAAAATAAAAAAAAAATAAGTTTCCAAATACTTTTCATTAAGAAGTTGAAATAAGAAAGGCATAGTTTTGTCCTTCACAGATACTGCCTTTGTATTCTCTCTATGCCCGTGTTTATCTGTCTGTTGTTTAAAATATCACTTTCTCGTCTAAATGCTAAACAATTCTTCGCTAGCCTTTTCCCGTTATTTTGAGTACGTCTTCATTTTTGTGTCTTTTAATATCAACCAGATCGATAATTTGTCGAAACGAGTCTTTTTTTTTGTTTACTGTATGTTATCCCATTCTAAGGTTTTGGAAAGTGAGTTTTTTTATTTATAGTATTGAGCTAGTTTTGATTTTATTCATGACCAAGTCCATGCATATTTTGTCCTACCTTTGGCGTTAGGAAACATATCGTGCTCAAATGAGCACCCATTGATTTGTTTGCTCGGTTTCGAGTCCGTAGCCCCATACAGTGTATGTCCTAATTTTCCAGTATGTTCCCTTTCGTTGCAAATATTTTAATCGTACCCTAGTGTGGGTTTATTTATTATAATTAGTGTTGTTTGACTGCTCTCTGTACCTTTCTTGTTAATTGTTGAACGAGTTATTCTTCTCCTTTTTCTTTTCCGTAGTAACATGTGAGCTTCGTTAGTTTCATTTCGCCTTTAGTCTTGTTTTGATTACAGTAAGTACTGAAAGTATGCACATTATGTTGGGAATATATCATCTAAGTACTGAAAGTATGCACATTATGTTTGGAATATATCATCTACAAGTTCGGACTTCTGTTTCATTTGCGGGTGGATTTTATTTCCCTTGAAGTTTTGCTCACCCTTTAACTGATAAATGTTTTCATATGATAGTCTGTGTGCGATCCATGTATGATTAGGAAAGGTGTAGTCAATCGGTTTGAATGAATTAAGACATCAATGTTTGAGCATGTTCGGTGTCTTTATACTTGCTATCTTGGACATTCATTTGATTGCTTTAACACTGTTGATTACATTTGGAAGAGTTTTTTTTTTTTTTAATTGTTATTCCCCTTTTTATTTATTTTTAGCCTACTCGTTCTATTTTTTGGAATCTAAGATCCTCCACCCATGTGCTTACTATTATTTGTTGCCGCCAGTTTGTATATATACATATGAATATTCTTTCTAGAATGCTTTCTGCTGAATCAACGTGTATTCATGGTTATATAATGTTTACACAATTTATTGTTTTGCTCATTGCTGCTTATAATTTGGTACTTATATATATATATATATTTTTGTTGTTGTTGTTTGCACGGGAAATCCGTTTGAGTTCTCCATGAACTCCTCCCCCGCGTTTCAAGAGAGCCATGCAGGCTCATTTTTATCGCTCAAGCCAAGTAATCTAAATCGACGTACATATCTCAAGTTTGAAAGATTGAAGAAGTCGAAGAGATTGGATTAGAAGACCTTTTATTTTATTTTTGTATTTTCATTTGTAATGGGCCTAAGCCCTCGTCGCCCGTTTTTTATTTTATTTTCGTATTATTGTACTAGAACTTAGGACAGGTACAAAAGAGAAATGGGTCAAAAACCCAAAACAGGTGGGTCCAAAATTCCGTTCAAGGCGAACAGAACCCGGATTTGGACCCAAATCTCTCTCCCTATCTTTTTATATGCTTTTAATTATTTATCTACTTTATTTGTCGTTAATTTTAAAGTTAGAAAATCTGAATCCCCGCATAACGCCTTAAATGTTTTATCAACTTAAAACCAATAATTTTACAAAAATTCACTTAGATAAATTTTCACTTTCAAAAACAATCTTAAATGACTCTAAAGAGTATTTTTATCGCAATTGTAACCCTTAGCCAAATAGTTAGTTGTTGGATAACCGTAGGTTAGCGGAACGTCTTAGGTGCTTTCAAAACCTTCCTAAGACGTTAATAGGAATCCCTGAACACTTTTAAAATGTTTTCATTAGATTTTTTTTAAAGTCTTTTGAAAATAAAAAGTTTTCTTAATTTTCTCAAAATTAAGTGGCGACTCTAAAAAGTCGAAAACTTCTCATAAAAATATTTTTTGATTAAAACAGAAATGGCGACTCCGCTGGGGAATTGGAGGATTCTAACCTTAAAACTAACATTATTTGGCTATTTGTGATAAATTATTTAATTATTTAGTTTATTTTTTAAATTGTTGCACTTTCATGGCATATTTCGCCAAACGGCAAATAGTATGCATTAGGAAAATGGAAGTTACGTGGCTTTCCACGGCTTCTTTCAGAAATACACAAGAGTCTCATTTGGAAGTATCAAACGAATAGTTGGAATGCGGTCATCCGACGTCGTTTGATAGCTTCACCCCGTTGTTTGTCCGACTCGGGTAACCGTCAACTTGAAAACTATTCTAGTAAGCCTAAGTTAGAGCGAAACCAAAACCAAAAATTAAGCATTAGCCTGAGACGGCTTAATACCCAAGGCGTATTAAGTCCATTTAGTAGAAAACCGCCAAAAATCGTGTCTAAGGTCTTCGACCTCACGACACATCATTTTATGTGACATTTGAATGATGTACGTGTTGAAAACCAATTTGGGGTGGGTAAACCTAACTAGCTTCTGTTTTGTAGATATGGATCGTTTTCCAAAATTCGACATGATCATAGCGGCACCACTCCAACTCAAAATGTGGCATGACAATCTCGACGGTGATCATAAAAGGACCCTCAACAAATATGTGGGCGCTCTAACAGAATTGATCAACATGAATGGTTGCCTGAATTGGTTGAGGTCCTTACAGGCTATTGGGATAATCAACGAATGGTGTTTCGATTCGGAACCCCGAAATTACCCCAACTTTGGAGGAAAATAGATTGCATAGATACGGTAGGCACTGGGATAGAAAGGAGAGCAAGAAAACAAGAAGACATTTTTATCCCTAACAAGCCATCTGTAGAAAATATTGGGGACTGGCTCGGATTGGGGAAAGACTTCACTTACTGGTGTCAAGATTCCCATATAGCGTTTAGAGATCTGTACATCCGATTTGTACATGCAAGCTTCTACGCCACCTACAACCGAGAGTTCAAGATCTCCTACAGAGAATGGAACGACATTCGTCCCCTAGCATTTGCCGTAGCGTTGTTGGGAACGATGGTCTTTCCACATGGTCCAAGTCTGAGCATCAATACCCGAGTAATAACACTCGCGCACACTTTGTTCGAAGGGTATACGCACCAAGGAATAACGAAGTACTACCCTATAGCTCCGGTCATCTTGTCAGATATGTATCGAGCCTTAGGAAAATGCAAAGAAGGGCATCGATACTTCCAAGGATGCAACCTACTTCTTCAGTGGTGGATTCTCAGCCACTTGGCAAAGGGTGCTGGGACTCAGGAACTACACACGCTCGACAACAAAAACACCCTCAAAGACTTGAATGACATGCTTTATTGGTGGAATATGGGTAATCGGAGAACAAGGGGGAGATGGGCTCAGATTTTCTCCGAATTGAGAGAAGAAGATCTCCAATGGATGCTGGACCGCTTCATCTCCAAAGAAGTCATTGTAGAGAGCCGCAGACAAATTGTATTCCCTCTGCCAGGTATTCGAGGAATTCGCCCTTACGCACCCTTTCGAGTCTTACGACAGTTTGGGAGGAGGCAAACTGTGCCTAAAGATGCGTACTATGGCGTCTATGTGTACGATATCGGAGACGATAGGGTGCATGACGCAACTGAATTGTTCAGAGAATGGAAAGGCGCCAAGTGGCTTGACAAAACTACCATCGCTCCAGATCGATTCAATGCTGGGTATGATGAGGGTTACAAAGAATGACTGAAAAAAGATATACAAGGTATCTCCTTCTCAGCCCCGCGCAGCTTTCACAGCGTGACTAACAAGGAAGCCAAGGCAGTGGCTGAGCTACGAGAGATAAAGAAAGAGGCTCAAGAAGTATACGCTAAATTTGTCGAGAACTAGGATACTCTTGAGAGGACGACTCAAGAGGTAAAAAGATTGAGGCGTAGTTATGATGATTTCGACACTTGGATCGAGGAGAAGATTGAGAAGATTCGATATAAAAGCTTGGAAGACAAGGGACGCCTGGGTGAAGGATTCTTGCTGATGCTAAAATACATGTTTCAGCAATACAAGACTCAAGGAGACGGTGACGGAGCAGGACCATCAGGCACAGCATAGAGGATTTCGCCCCTGTGTGGGTTTTTTATATCTGTATGTATGTTGTTTTTTAGACCCTGCGTGGGCCTACCTTATCGCACTTTCAAATGGCCCCTGCGTGGGTTTGTTTTTAATGTTTTGTCCTTTTTTCCTTTTGTGAACATTATTATTCGTTTGTGAATTTTATCTTGGGGGGAATTGATTATTTGGTTCAACTTTACGCGTACATCATTCAAATGCGCTAGGCCTACCCTTGGCACAAAAGGGTCCCCCTGTATGTTTTAGGACGCGATATATGTCTTATTTAACTGCTTATGTGTTGTGTTGCTATGAATGAGGATATCGAAAACCCACTCTTTTTCAAAAATTTCCAAAAAATACAAACAAGTCACTATTACAAAATGTCCGATCAAAATTTCCCGAGTCTTAAGTTTCTCACTCAAAAGACACCTTTCACACCCCAAATCCTAAAACAAGTACTTTACTGTCTCAGGAAAGGCAAAATCGCTGCTATGGACAAAGGAAAGAGTATTCAAGCTGAACCAAGTGAAGAAGAGAGGATCGAGATGCAAAAGCAGCGCGGAAAGCGTCTGTACGAATCACTATTTCCTCCTGAGAGCCCTGAAGAGGAAATCAACGAAGGAAATTATGAGGAGGAAAGTTATGAAGAGATACTTGCTCGCCCACCTTCTTTCGAGGGGCGTCTGGCAAATGGAGACAACAAAATTTCTCTCGAGGCATATCCGCACGAAGGCCAGAAGAAGATAGAGGTCATCTCATGTGCTCTCGTTTTTGAACATTATCGGTCTAGGGGCCTGCTGAGACCCGTTAAGAAAGCGTCCCCCCCAAATAGGATTAGGAGATCTCCGCAAGACGTGTGAATGTCATCCAAGGGAGAAAGGACATACAATAGAAGAGTGTATTGGGTTTAAAAACGCAGTCCGTTGTTTATTCGGCATGGATAGTACTCCTAATACCTGGGGTGATGGCGTCATCCTTGCATGTGATGAAATACGTCTTGACATACCGGTCACAGAGAGAACTAGATTCTTTCGTTGTTCATTCACTCCTTTCAAGAAAACAATGAGGGAAATATACTCGGATTTAGTTCAGAATGGCATCTTCACCCATTACTACAAGAATGTGGACATGCAATATTCTCTTCAACACTAAATCCGAAAGCGTTGTCCCTATCATCATCACGCCACAGACCACAATATTGAAAAGTGTCTCGACTTTCGTCACGACCTCGAATCCCTCATTGGCGTGGGAAAGATTCAAGTTGAGACCGTTCCCCGTGGCTAAGATGATGAGGAGAAGGAAATGACCGATCTGGAGTCATTAATTTTATTTTTAAATTCTGATTGTCTTTAAGTTTCCTTGTAATCCCAAGCGGGTGAATGAATGAAAAATCAATGTCTTATTTTCTACTCGAACTACGTTGGGCCTGACTTCTCCTTGTGAGATACGTAGGCAGCCTTTCAAGGCCCGACCCCTATCTTTTAAAAAAATTTTCATTCGTTCTTTTCATATTACAAGAGGATACAAAGATCAGATCAACGGACGTCAGAAAGCAACTGCAAGAAGACCTTAGCTCAGCGCGATTTGGCCTTTCTGAGATAGTGTAAAACTAAAAGAGCAAGCAAATTCCTGCTTGTAAAAAATCTGTTTTCATCCTTACTCGTGGGTTGAAGATGTCCTCAAACATAGCAACCTGTGTGTTTACCTGCTCTATGTGTGATATTATGTGTTTTGTATTCTGAGTCCAAACTGACAAATCTGCCTTTGAGTTGTTTTCCTCCTCAGTTATTTTGAACTGATCTGTGTCGATTAAGCTGGCAGATCATCCTTACTTCACCAGATCAAAAGGTCCCGCAGATTCCTTCCCAGAGCAAAGTTCTGACAAAGGAAAGACAGTTATGGGAGATAATAGCGAGGAAGTTGGTCTTACTGATGTTGTGGTGGCTCAACCTACCATAGCAGACCAAAATGAGTTAATTCTGCAACTGATGCAGCAGATCGCAGAGATGAGGGTAGAATTGCAAAGAAGGTCGGATCTGCCTCCGCCAAATTTTGCTACAGAAGGAAGGCCTCCTATCTACTTTCCTTCCTCGAACGTGGATCCATCCCAGACCGTGCCGCTCGCTCAGAATCCCCCTACTATAGACCTAACTACCCAAAAACCCCAATATGCTTCCGCATCTTATCAAACTCCACCACCTCCTCAGAATAACCACCCCCAAATGGCTTCTCATCTTCAAAATACCCAACCTCAATCCGCTCCACCACCGCAAAATCAAAGTCAAAATCTGAATCAGAACACTTCTAATCCTCAGGCATCCTACCATCATTTAAATCAAAACACCAACCCTCAGACTTACCCCCAAAATTACCAAGCTGCTCAAAACGCCCAGAGTCCTTCCATAGCTCCACCCTTGCCTAAAAGAACCACTTTCCAAATCCCTGTCCACGCTGAGCACGACGTGCACGGTTCTGAGTTGGACCACTATGAGGAACAGGAAAGAGAGTGGAGGGCGAAAGAAGAAGCAAAAGTAGACATAAAAGAGGAGATCAAGAAGGCCATGAAAGAGCTTCAATGCGTCCCCGATGCTACTAGACTTAACTACGAAGATTTATGCATTCACCTGAGTCTGGACCTTCCAGAAGGTTTCAAGATCCGAAGTTTGATACCTTCGGAGGAGTGGGCAACCCTATGGCCCATCTAAGAGCCTACTGTGACCAGCTCGTGGGAGTTGGAAGGGACGAAGCTTTGCTGATGCGGCTTTTCAGCCGAAGTCTGTGTGGAGAAGCTCTTGAATGGTTCACCTCGCACGAAACTCGACAATGGCCCAGCTGGAATGCTCTGGCAAAAGACTTCATTGAGCGATTTGCTTATAATGTAGAAATCGTTCCTGATCGCTACTCTTTGGAGAAGATGAAGCAGAAGTCTACTGAGAGCTACAGAGAATTCGCCTATATATGGAGGAAGGAAGCGGCGAGAGTGAGACCGCCCATGTCTGAAAAGGAAATCGTTGAAGTGTTCGTGCGGGTGCAAGAACCCGAATATTATGACAGAATTATGTTGCTCGTTGGAGCGAAGTTTGCTGAAATAGTGAAGATCGGTGAGACTATTGAAGACGGTTTGAAAACAGGGAAAATATCCCGTGTAGCCGCATCACCTGGGTCTTGAGGGTTGTTGAAGAAGAAAAGAGAGGAAGTTGCCGCTGTCTCGTATGGGGGAAGAAAAAACCCCAGAAACTCGTCACATTCCCAAGATCGTTCCAGGCCTTCCCCAAAATCTCACCAAGCCTACTACCCGCAATCCAATCATCCCAATAACCATAATACTACCCCCACCTATCCAAACGCTCAAGTTCCGTTGTACCAGAGTCCACCCCTTAATCTCCAAAATCTTTCCCCCATATACCCAAATTACCCTCAACCTTACCAGATTCCATCCCCTTATCAGAATATTGCTCCCAACTGTGCCAATGTACAGTCGAGCTACCGAGCACCATCACCCGTTTATCAAGTCCAAGCTCCATTATATCAAAACCCTCTCCCGAATTACCAAGCTCCATCGCCA
The DNA here is from genome assembly GCA_022817965.1 of Solanum lycopersicoides. NCBI lineage: Eukaryota > Viridiplantae > Streptophyta > Magnoliopsida > Solanales > Solanaceae > Solanum > Solanum lycopersicoides. The sequence continues at coordinate 6,834,134 of CM040625.1, forward strand.
AATTATCAAACAAACCCTTATCCTAGAAGCCAAGCTCCTCGTCCGAATACCCGAAATTATCAGCAGGTGCCTCCCCTCAGCAAAGTGGTTATGACCCTTCCCGACCCAGATTTGAAAAAAGGCCCCAAGGAACTTCACTGCACTTGCTGAAAGCCGGACCAAACTATTTGAGAGACTAGCCGCGGCTGGATACATCCACCCTGTGGGTCCCAAGCCCGTGGATGTCAATTCAAAGTTCTACAAGCCAGATCAAAGATGTGCTTATCATTCCAACAGTGTTGGACATGACACGGAAGATTGTATCAACCTTAAGCATAAAATCCAGGATCTGATCGATCAGGAGGTAGTTTCTCTCCAACCGGCGGCACAAATGTCAATACAAAACCCGTTGCCGAATCATGGAGGTGGCAATGTTAATATGATTGAAACGGATGAAGACGGGTGTGGAACAAAGATGATTACCCCCATTGTGCATGAGGACTTGGAAAGGGTTGTCGCTTCTTTAAGCATCAAAAAGAAGAGAGTTCGTTATTTTGACACCTACAAAGGTTGTTGCCTTGGTGCCGTCAGAAACTCTCGTCAAACCTAAGTTGGTTATTGAAACCGCTACTACTTCAGGCATGGACCTCGGTCTGGAAGGTGTTTACACTTTCCACTGACGAGCTTGCTCTTCGGAGGAAAGAACTAGGACCAGGCTAAGAGGCGCGATAAGCGAGGGAGAAGCGAAGAATTTTGGGAGGATGGCCCAAAGGATTATTCCATTCGTCAAACATTTAGAGAAGACCCCGGCTCCAGAAAAAAAATCTCCGTGTGGGCCCTGTTGATGAGTTCTCAAATCACATAGGCGGGCCTTATGAAAGCTATCGAATGACATCATACGTACCCTCAGGTACAAGTAGTGATAACGTGGCTGCCCTGATTCATCAAGTTATTTCACCAGGGCACGAATCAAGCTTTGTGAGGATGAGGCTGCTATGCGAAGGAGGTCACATAACAAGGGCTACACATCAATGTGATATGTCGTGAGAAGGTCATAAATCGTGGTCTTGGTAGATGAACGGATCCGGCTTTAAATATTTGTCCCATTGTCGACCCCTGAAGCGTTACGTTTTGACTTGGGAAGTTGGCGGCAAAACCAAGTCAACGTAAGGGCTTTTGATGGGGTCCAAAGAGATACTTGCGGACGGTAAATCTGGTCATCCAAGTGGGTCCGGAGAGTTCGCACACAGTTCCAAGTCTTAGATATTGATACAGTTAAACCCTCTCTTCCTGGGAAGGCCTTTCATTCATAGGGCTGGAGCTGTGCGCCTTCTAATTTGCATCAGATGATGAAGATCGTTTGAGAATGAACGAGTTGGTTATTCATGGTGAGGAATCGTCCTGGTAGACAGGGCGCGGATTATTGATGAAGTGTCTCGGGGTACGATTTTATCAGTGGAAGCTGGTAAATGCCACTTGGTGAGGGATTTGGCCCCACAGTCTCATATGCCTCCGTGTCATAAGATGATAGCACAGTGATGCTGGCAGAATGGTTTTGAACAGGTATTGATGGGAAGAAATTCCCAAGGAATTATTGAGCCTGTTTCCGGCCCCCGCTCAAAGGAGCTAGATATTGTTTGGGGTACGTCCCCACCAGATGATGTGATTTGAAGCTGAAAAGAAGACATGATCAAGGCATTAGCTAAACCCAATCGCCTCTCTATATCAATTTTCATCCCAGTTGTGAGCATGCAGAGGAGGAGAACCTAGGGGAAGGAATCTGTGGCTTTTTGAAGAGTAGATCTATATTGAAGAAACGAGGTTCGAGCTGAACAGGATTGCCCCGTGATGCTGAACCTGGAAGAGATGCTGGCAGACTGGACGCTCCACGCCCTCCTGGTCTCCAAACTCTTGGTAGAAGGGCATCGTTTTTATACATGTTTTAATCGGTGGTAGTCCGGAAGAGGCCCGAGACCACCATTTTGCTTTTAACTATTTGAACTTTTAAATTTCCCAGTCGTGAAATGTTCAAAAAGGCAATATGGCTCTGCCTGGCCAAAGTTGCATTGTTTTTTATTTTATGAAAGCCTCTTTTATTTTTTAATTTGGTTTATTTAATCATCTGTCGGCTGCTTTGATTTTCTAACTTCGTTTTTTATGGTTTTTCAGTAAGGTAAATTTTAAACCTGCCAATGTCAATGTCTGTCACGAGCTGAATGAACAAATGCGACAGGTGATGACGAGGTTGATGTTACGGGGAGAAAAGTGGGAAGCAGAGTAATATTCAAGAATTTCGTCAGTTTGAATCCCAGTATAAACAAATTTAGAGAAACTGAACGGTAAACCTGGGCCACCAAGAGTGTGTCAAAGAGGTTAAAACAGCATCCACGCTAATGAGGTTCAGAAGGAGAGCCTGGTTCACTCTGCTTGCCGAATATAGTGATGTGTTTTTGTTTGGGAATGCTCGGTGATCATGCAAGGGTTGAGTACGATGTTGTATCTCATAAAGCTCGCGATTACCCAGGGTTCGAGCCGGTGAAGCAAAAACTCGAAAATTCAAGCCTGAAAATGAGTTTGAAGATTAAGGAAGAATCACAAGCAAATGAGTCCCGATTGGTGGAAGTCCACAAATCCAACCTGGTTGCCACGTCGATTCCGGTCGCTCAAAAAGGCGGGAAAATTCAGGATTCTGTGTTTGACTATAGCGATCTTCAACAAGGCTAGCCGAAGGCATCAATTTCCGTTGCCGAAATTTCATATTTTGATTGACAACTGTGCCAAACATGAGATGCAGTCATTTTTGACTGTTATGCAAGTTATCCACCAAATTTTGATGGATGAAGAAGACACGGAAAGACATCTTTTACTACACCGTGGGGTGTATATCACTACAGAGTGATGCCATTTGGCCTCAAGAATGTTGGTGCTACTTATATGAGGGCTATGACGACCATATTTATGACATGATTCATAAGGAGATTGAGGTGTATGTAGATGACGTCATAATCAAGTCCCGCGAGAGTTTAGACCACTTGATGCATTTGAAGAAGTTCTTTGATCGTTTGCGTCATTACAACTTGAAATTAAATCCCGCCAAATGCGCTTTTGGAGTTCCAGCCGGCAAGTTATTGGGATTTATAGTCAGTAGAAGGGGTATAGAGCTCGATCCCTCTAAAATTAAAGCAATTCAAGAGTTACCTCCGCCGAAGACGAGAAAAGAGGTGATGAGTTTCTTAGGGAGGTTGAACTACATTAGTCGATTCATAGCTCAATCAACCGTGGTGTGTGAGCCTATCTTCAAGTTGTTGAAGAAAGACGCTCCGACGAAGTGGACTGAAGAGTGTCAGACTGCTTTTGACGCTATCAAGAGCTATTTGTCAAACCCGCCAGTATTGGTCCCTCCGCGAGAAGGGAGTCCTTTGTTTCTATATTTGTCCATATCAGATAGTGCATTCGGATGCGTGCTCGGTCAACACGACGAGACAGGGAAGAAGGAAAGAGCTATCTATTACATAAGCAAAAAGTTTACCCCATATGAGTCTCGTTACACTCTGTTGGAGAGAACATGTTGTGCTTTGACTTGGCTTGCTCAGAAATTGAGGCATTACTTGTCTTCTTACACTACATATCTCATTTCCAGAATGGACCCGTTGAAGTATATTTTCCAGCAGGCGATGCCAGCCGGAAAATTAGCTAAATGGTAAATGTTATTGAGTGAATTTGATATTGTGTATGTGACTCAAAAGGCGATAACTGATCATCTTGCAGAGAATCTTGTTGACAAAGAATATGAACCGCTCAAGACTTATTTTCATGATGAAGAAGTGTCATTTGTAGGTGAAGATATTTCTGAAGCATATCCTGGTTGGAGATTATTCTTTGATGGAGCAGCAAATCACCAGGGAAAAGGTATTGGGGCGGTTCTAGTGTCAAAATCTGGTCAACACTATCCCATGGCAGCTAAGCTCCGATTTAATTGCACGAACAACATGGCCGAATATGAAGCTTATGTTCTTGGTTTGAAAATGGCCATCGACATGAATGTCTACGAGTTGCTCGTCATTGGAGATTCAAACTTTTGATTCATCAAGTTCAAGGAGAATGGGCTGTGAAAAACCCGAAGATCATACCTTACGTACAGTATGTACAGAAGTTATGCAAGAGATTTCATAAGATCGAGTTCAGACATACTCCCAGAATACAAAATGAGTTGGCCTATGCTCTTGCCACCATCGCTTCAATGATTAAACATCCGGATACTGACTATATTGATCCACTGGATATAGAGTTGAGAGAACATCCAGTTCATTGTTCACATGTTGAGGCAGAACCTGACGGTTTACCATGGTATTTCGATATAAAGAAATATTTGGAGTCTGGTATTTATCCAGAAGATGCTACATCCAACCAAAGGAAGTCGATACGCATGGCCCTCAATTTCTTTTTAAGTGGAGAAGTCCTTTATAAGAGAACTCGGATTTGAGTCTTCTAAGATGTGTCGACGCTGTTGAAGCTGCGAAGCTTATCGAACAGATACATGCTGGAGTTTGTGGAACGCATATGAACGGGCTCACTTTGGCAAGGAAGATCCTTAGAGCCGGTTATTTTTGGATGACTATGGAGAATGATTGTTGCAAGTTTGTGCAGAAGTGTCATAAATGTCAAGTGCACGGTGATTTGATCCGAGTACCGCCTCACGAACTTAATGCTATGAGTTCACCTTGGCCATTTGTAGCTTGGGGCATGGATGTCATTGGTCCGATAGAGCCAGCTGCTTCTAATGGACACAGATTTATTTTGGTTGCCATTGATTATTTCACCAAGTGGGTGGAAGCAGCTTCTTACAAGTCGGTAACCAAGAAAGTTGTAGCTGATTTTGTTCGCAACAACCTGATATGCAGGTTTGGAGTACCAGAATCCATTATTACAGACAACGGCGCAAATCTCAACAGTCACTTGATGAGAGAGATATGTGAGCAATTTAAGATTACTCACCGAAACTCAACCGCCTATCGCCCTCAAATGAATGGAGCTGTAGAGGCCGCCAATAAGAATATCAAGAAGATTCTGAGAAAAATGATCGATAATCACCGAGGTTGGCATGAGATGTTGCCATATGCTTTATTGGGTTATCGAATGACCGTCAGAACATCGATTGGAGCTACTCCCTACTTGTTAGTGTACGGAACAGAAGCAGTCATACCCGCCGAAGTTGAAATACCGTCCTTGAGAATTATCCAAGAAGCTGAGCTAAGTAATGCTGAATGGGTTAGCAAGAGAATTGATCAGTTAACTCTGATCGATGAAAAGAGAATGGTTGCCGTTTGTCATGGTCAACTATATCGACAGAGAATGATTCGTGCTTTCCACAAGAGAGTCAGAGCCAGAATTTTTGAAATCGGTCAATGGGTCCTTAAGCGCATTTTTCCTCATCAAGACGAGTACAAAGGAAAATTCGCACCAAATTGGCAAGGACCCTACGTGGTTCGTAAATTATTATCTGGAGGTGCATTGGTCCTGTCGGAGATGGACTGCACCGCGTGGCCAAAACCGATCAACTCAGATGCTGTCAAGAGATACTACGTGTAAAGCTTAGTTTGCATTTCTGTCATTTCCTTGTATGCATTCTATTTTGCTTGTATTTGTTTTGTCTAAAATCTTATCCCTCTTGTAATGAACTACGTCTGACCTGAATTCTCAAGAATGAGATACGTAGGTGGCCTATGTCAGCCTCGGTCACCCTTTTATCCCCTTTAAATATTTCTTTATATTTGAACTACGTCCGACCTGAATTCTCAAGAATGAGATACGTAGGCGGCCTATGTCGGCCTCGGTCGATTTCTTTGTAAATTTCTTCTATTGTTAGCCTTGAGGGGAACTACGTTTGACCTGATTCTTGCCTCAACGGGATACGTAGGCGCCACAAGGGTTTGGTCATATCTCCCGTAAGATTTCTATTCCTCTTTACAATAGAAACTGGGACAGAATTTTGAGAGGGACTCAAAAATTCTCAAGAAAAGATTTTTCCTCAGCAAGTCGAGACTGAAGCTACTTCAAGATTTGCAATTGGGACAGAATTTTCGAGAGGATCTCGAAAATTCCACGGATTTACTTACCGACATTTGAAGATAAACAAAACTTGAACAGAAATTTTGAGGATGGTCTCAAATTTCAACATGGGTTTATCGACAGTCCGGAGTGATTGTGAATACTCCCCAGCGAATAAACCTCTGAGCACCCAAACTCAAAGAAGTTCGCTAAGCTTGACGTGACATGACATTTGGCAGTGACCTTTTTCAAAATATTACTTCTCAAATATTTATTTTCCTAAAGATTTTCCTATTATGTTTCATTTGTTTGAGCATAAAATATTTTGTATTATCTGTCAAGAGTTGGGAAATCAGGAAATCAACAGGAGATAGCAGGACGAGGAGCATACAACTGAAGAATCGACACAGATCAGTCTATTTTAAAAAACTAACGATTTTTCTGTGGATGCAGGCTTATGATATTGCTTAGAAATCAGTAGATTCCTCCGATCAATAAATATGGAGAAGTCAAAGGAGGAGGAAACTCTCCCCAAAATCAATAGCTTTCCTGGATTGCAGGAATCATGTTATATCGCTTATGGCGGAGACTCGGGAATATGATTTGTTTATTTCAGTCAATTTCCAACAACATGATGTTTGTAAGGAACGTCCAGTTAGATTCAAAGGACGATACATTATTCGGAGAGGTCATTTATATTATTGCCGATCAAGACGATATACTATCTGGAAGTCAATTTACCATTATCGTCAATCAAGATGATATGATTATTCAGAAAAAGATCATGCATCGCGAGTCAATACTCATGCATCGCGGAAGAACATGCATCGCGAGTCAATTTTCATGCATCGCGAGTCAATGTTCATGCATCGCGGAAGATCATACATCGCGAGTCAATATTCATGCATCGCGGAAGATCATGCATCGCGAGTCAATACTCATGCATCGCAGAAGATCATGCATCGCGGAAGACCATGCATCGCGAGTTAATAATCATGCATCGCGGAAGATCATGCATTGCGAGTTAATATTTATACATCGCAAGAAGATTTCATACCTTGCGGAATTCATGCATCGCAAGAAGATTTCATGATGCATCGCAAGAAGATTTCTTACCTTGCGGAATTTATGCATCGCAGAAGATCATGCATCGCGAGTCAATACTCATGCGTCGCAGAAGATCATGCATCGCGGAAGACCATGCATCGCGAGTTAATAATCATGCATCGCGGAAGATCATGCATTGCGAGTTAATATTTATACATCGCAAGAAGATTTCATACCTTGCGGAATTCATGCATCGCGAGAAGATTTCATGCCTCGCAGAAATTTTATACATTGCAAGAAGATTTCATACCTTGCGGAATTTATGCATCGCAGAAGATCATGCATCGCGAGTCAATACTCATGCGTCGCGGAAGATCATGCATCGCGGAAGACCATGCATCGCGAGTTAATAATCATGCATCGCGGAAGATCATGCATTGCGAGTTAATATTTATACATCGCAACAAGATTTCATACCTTGCGGAATTTATGCATCGCGAGAAGATTTCATGCCTCGCAGAAATTTTATACATCGCAAGAAGATTTCATACCTTGCGGAATTTATGCATCGCAGAAGATCATGCATCGCGAGTCAATACTCATGCGTCGCAGAAGATCATGCATCGCGGAAGACCATGCATCGCGAGTTAATAATCATGCATCGCGGAAGATCATGCATTGCGAGTTAATATTTATACATCGCAAGAAGATTTCATACCTTGCGGAATTCATGCATCGCGAGAAGATTTCATGCCTCGCAGAAATTTTATACATTGCAAGAAGATTTCATACCTTGCGGAATTTATGCATCGCAGAAGATCATGCATCGCGAGTCAAAACTCATGCATCGCGGAAGATCATGCATCGCGGAAGACCATGCATCGCGAGTTAATAATCATGCATCGCGGAAGATCATGCATTGCGAGTTAATATTTATACATTGCAAGAAGATTTCATACCTTGCGGAATTTATGCATCGCGAGAAGATTTCATGCCTCGCAGAAATTTTATACATCGCAAGAAGATTTCATACCTTGCGGAATTTATGCATCGCGAGAAGATTTCATACCTCGCAGAAATTTATACATCGCAAGGGGATTGCATACCTTGCAAAATTTATTCATCGCGAGAAGATTCATGCCTCGCAGAAATTTACGCATCGCGGGAAGATATTCAAACCCCGCAAGAAATCATGCACTATCAGAGCAGAAATCGTGCATCTCAAGAAAATAGCAGCACTGCATCATCTTTCATTTATGTTGACATCAGCATGAAGAGTACATTGACATCGAAAGAAATATCAACACTACATCAGCATTTATTTATTTTTACATCAAACCAAGAGTACATTGAAGATTATATTGCAAGCGTAAGACATAAGCTTTATTTGCTTTACGTCAAACCGGTCGAGTTGACGTCAAATGTCGAGGAGAACAATTAAGTGTCGATACGGTAAAAGACACTGTCTCCCATTTAAATTGCATTTTATGCTGACGAGTTTTATCTCAGCCTTTGTCGAGAGCATCCGAAAGGATGAATTCTCCGAAACTTACCACAGGTGCGGACGACATCAAAAAAATGCAGCATAACGTGGAACTTTTTCTTAGCAGCGAACTGGGACATAGTCCAAAGAGGAACATCAAACTCTTAGGACGCGAGCAGAGGAGCGACTTCCACCACAATCAAACCACACCCCTATCTTAAGGCATGTGGGTTTTTCTTTGTTTTTGTCAGTTTTGGTTTTGCATCCGGAATTTCGGTAGTTGTCTGAAGCAAGTTTCCAATCTGAGTGAAAATGCGCCAAGAGCGTTGGAAATTATGTCCGCGTAAGTTCTTACCTATGGATGTGAAGAGCTCCACCTTCATGGTTAAGAGGTTACAAGCCTCCTTTTCATACTCGTCTAATTTTGTCGCTCATCCCAAACCAAAGGTAATTTAGCATAATAAATTTCCTTTTCAACCGATCGAGTCGAACTACAAGCAGTCTGATTCCTAAAGTTTAAGGATATGTAGGCGGGCTCAATGTCGAAAACTCGGCTGTATTCTAACATTCCCTCCTAAATTCTATTCCCGAGCATTTCGGTACCTTCATAATCCGGTATCGAGATGAGTTTTGATCTCTTTCAAAATCGTGTGTTAAATCAAGCGTATTCAACTACAAGTGGCCTGAATTCTCATATAGCCTGAGATATGTAGGAAACCCATTTTCAGGGCTCGGCCATAATTCCTAAAGTCCGTACCAAATCCCTTGCCTAAAAGATGGATATGTGGTCGGTCAAAATTGGCTTGGTCAATTTCATTTTCCTCGAATTTCTTGCATCAATCCAAGTAAAGTGAGGGACAGTTGTTGACACCCAATTTTGACCCTCCTCGATAGTAATTAATTATCGAGCTTTTTGAAAATTCCAACGAGTGGAAATAGTTGACTTTATGAAATTCAAAAATATTTGTTAGTCGTTTTAAAATAGCTTTAGTCGATTTTTCGTTAGCTTGAGTAATTTTGCTTTATACATGTTTTACATAATTAGTTTGTTTTATGAAATATTCAAAAATCGTCTAAAAAAGATTTTGGTTTTACTTAATACCTTATCAGATTGATTTTGTCTAAATTGTTAGCTTTCATTTTGAGCCATTAGTTTATGATCGAGTTAACTATTTTATCTTGTTAAATTAAGAAGCTTGTAGATTAATTAGATATTAATTCGTCTTATTTAAATTTAGTTAGATTCTCTAAATCGTTTAATTTGGGCATGACCCATTTCTACCTTCAACGGAAGAGGAGGATTTGGGCTCTTTTGTTGTTTCCTCAGTAGCCTAAATTTCCAATGGCCCAACATTTGTTTCCCCTCTTTTCAGCCTCATCAGGTTTGTCCAAAATTTGACCTCAATTCGCAGCCCAAACGGCTGACCCTTTTTTACCAGCCCAATTCCCTTTTTCTTCCCCTTTCTGCCAGCCCAAGTTCTTTTTTTTTTTTTTTTTCAATCCCTCTAAATTTTAAATCGGCCCAACTCCCTTATTCTAAATACCCGACCCACGTTGGATTCTCTTCTTCCTCGCGTGACTAAACGCGGAGATAAGGGACTCCAGAAAAGCCAAGCGATGGCAGCAACAAATCCAGCGCGTGCAGTAGCCCTTCCTCGTTTTTTCTTCTTGTTCGTCTTTGACGCGTATCAAGCCCGTGTGCTGCAAGGGAGGTGCAACGGAAAGGCAAGGTGAACAGTACACTGCGTCTCTGTTGCTTTTCTTCCTGGCAGTACGTTTCCAGCTGCACCAACTTCGTCCTCGATAGCTCGAGATGGATCCACGTCGAGGAAAAGACGTTTGGGATCAATCCCAGGCGTCCATCTCTTTCCTTTTGGCTTGAGGTCGAATTTTCAGAAAAGGGTTGTCGATCCAAATTTGGAAAAGGTTTTTTGAAATTCAAATCGAATGGTCCTTACCCATCAGGATTTGGTACGTTTTCCCTTGGTTTCCCCCTTTTTCGAAACCCTAATCTTCCACTATATATATTCTCTTCATCTCTCTGAAAAAAAGAAAAAAAAGAAAAAACAGGGAAATTTTGGGAGAACCGTTTCAATACACTCCGATTAAGAAACACCTATTATTCCAATATTCTATTTTACAGAGGTGCTAGGTGTTCATAGGAAAATAGCTAGAGAATAGATCATTGAGTAGTCCTTAAGAGAGCAAAGAGTAATCAGTTTAGTGCCCGTTCGAAGCTTTCTTGGTTATTGTTCGGTCTCGAGTTTTCGTGGTGAGAATTTGTCGTTTCCATTCTGCCTGTGCTGTCCTTCGTTCGCTGCCATCGAAAAGGTATAGTTCCGTCCAATACCAACTCATTTTTTTTTGTATGTTTTTTTATGCTTGTGAAATGAGTGTTTCCGTCATTAACTTCCGTTTTTTCTCTTATGTGATTCCTCTTTTCCCTTATTTAATCCATTGCGAGCATCTGTTTTTTTGTGTTCTGTAAACTTCAATCTCCTTCGATCTTAGCTTTCTGTCGCTGTGTTCTTCTTCTTTCTCTTCCTAAGTTGGTCATCCGTCCTGCTCGATGTAGGCTAGGACGACTGAAGTAACATTTCCTCCCTTGGCTTCTCTCTTCGTTCCTTTCTATGTTATATCCGGTGGCGCCGGAGAATCATTTTGTATTGATTGTAGACTGATTAGCTATCGCTTGGTTGACATTTGCTTCGTTTTACAGTAGGTGTTTGTTCTCAGTTGCTTCCATGTGTTAGTCGTGGTATTGATTTCAAAATTTAGGCATGTAACGGGTTTGTTTATTTCTGTATGTGTTTGATTGCGTCTTATTGATCTTCCTTTCTAGTTTGTTTATTCAAATGTCATTAAGCTTGCAGCATTTCTGTTCATGATGCTTTTGAGTCTTCAAAATGTTTTCATTAAGAAGTCAAAATAAAAAAAAATAAGTTTCCAAATACTTTTCATTAAGAAGTTGAAATAAGAAAGGCATAGTTTTGTCCTTCACAGATACTGCCTTTGTATTCTCTCTATGCCCGTGTTTATCTGTCTGTTGTTTAAACTATCACTTTCTCGTCTAAATGCTAAACAATTCTTCGCTAGCCTTTTCCCGTTATTTTGAGTACGTCTTCATTTTTATGTCGTTTAATATCAACCAGATCGATAATTTGTCGAAACGAGTCTTTTTTTTGTTTACTGTATGTTTTCCCATTCTAAGGTTTTGGAAAGTGAGTTTTTTTATTTATAGTATTGAGCTAGTTTTGATTTTATTCATGACCAAGTCCATGCATATTTTGTCCTACCTTTGGCGTTAGGAAACATATCGTGCTCAAATGAGCATCCATTGATTTGTTTGCTCGGTTTCGAGTCCGTAGCCCCATACAGTGTATGTCCTAATTTTCCAGTATGTTCCCTTTCGTTGCAAATATTTTAATCGTACCCTAGTGTGGGTTTATTTATTATAATTAGTGTTGTTTGACTGCTCTCTGTACCTTTCTTGTTAATTGTTGAACGAGTTATTCTTCTCCTTCTTCTTCTTTTCCGTAGTAACATGTGAGCTTCGTTAGTTTCATTTCGCCTTTAGTCTTGTTTTGATTACAGTAAGTACTGAAAGTATGCACATTATGTTGGGAATATATCATCTAAGTACTGAAAGTATGCACATTATGTTTGGAATATATCATCTACAAGTTCGGACTTCTGTTTCATTTGCGGGTGGATTTTATTTCCCTTGAAGTTTTGCTCACCCTTTAACTGATAAATGTTTTCATATGATAGTCTGTGTGCGATCCATGTATGATTAGGAAAGGTGTAGTCAATCGGTTTGAATGAATTAAGACATCAATGTTTGAGCATGTTCGGTGTCTTTATACTTGTTATCTTGGACATTCATTTGATTGCTTTAACACTGTTGATTACATTTGGAAGAGTTTTTTTTTTAATTGTTATTCCCCTTTTTATTTATTTTTAGCCTACTTGTTCTATTTTTTGGAATCTAAGATCCTCCACCCATCTGCTTACTATTATTTGTTGCCGCCAGTTTGTGTATATACATATGAATATTCTTTCTAGAATGCTTTCTGCTGAATCAACGTGTATTCATGGTTATATAATGTTTACACAATTTATTGTTTTGCTCATTGCTGCTTATAATTTGGTACTTATATATATATATATATATATATTTTTTTTTGTTGTTGTTTGCACGGGAAATCCGTTTGAGTTCTCCATGAACTCCTCCCCCGCGTTTCAAGAGAGCCATGAAGGCTCATTTTTATCGCTCAAGCCAAGTAATCTAAATCGACGTACAGATCTGAAGTTTGAAAGATTGAAGAATTCGAAGAGATTGGATTAGAAGACCTTTTATTTTATTTTTGTATTTTCATTTGTAATGGGCCTAAGCCCTCGTCGCCCGTTTTTTATTTTATTTTCGTATTATTGTACTAGAACTTAGGACAGGTACAAAAGAGAAATGGGTCAAAAACCCAAAACAGGTGGGTCCAAAATTCTGTTCAAGGCGAACAGAACCCGGATTTGGACCCAAATCTCTCTCCCTATCTTTTTATATGCTTTTAATTATTTATCTACTTTATTTGTCGTTAATTTTAAAGTTAGAAAATCTGAATCCCCGCATAACGCCTTAAATGTTTTATCAACTTAAAACCAATAATTTTGCAAAAATTCACTTAGATAAATTTTCACTTTCAAAAACAATCTTAAATGACTCTAAAGAGTATTTTTATCGTAATTGTAACCCTTAGCCAAATAGTTAGTTGTTGGATAACCGTAGGTTAGCGGAACGTCTTAGGTGCTTTCAAAACCTTCCTAAGACGTTAATAGGAATCCCTGAACCCTTTTAAAATGTTTTCATTAGATTTTTTTTTAAAGTCTTTTGAAAATAAAAAGTTTTCTTAATTTTCTCAAAATGAAGTGGCGACTCTAAAAAGTCGAAAACTTCTCATAAAAATATTTTTTAATTAAAACAACCACACTCTTACAAATTACGCCCCCACCAAATCATCCTCCGTCAATTAATACACCATCTCCCTTCCTGTGCCCAACCTCCCATTTACTCCTATGTTCTGCACTTTTGCTATATCTCTCCCCTACTTTCTCCAACACAATGTAATATATTAGAGAATATAACAAGGAGATTGCAAACAGTTGAGTTGGAACAGACTAATGGAACAAGTCAACTGTGTGGTCACTGTTAGTCAGTTAATTTGGCATTATATTTAACGTGAAAGTTAGTTAGAAGGTTGTTAGCAGTAGAAGATATTTTCCATTGTAATTAGGTCGGTTAGTGTGTGTATATATATTACATGTATTCATTAGTTTAAAGCAGTTTGTAAGTTTTGATTGTAGAGCTGTGTATAGAGTTTTATACTCCTTTGATATGAAATGAAGAGATCAATTTTCCCAATAGTTCATCTCTGAATGTGTGATTATTGAGAAGTTTAACATGGTATCAGAGAAACCACTATTTTCGATCTAGGTTTTTTTAATAGCGTCAAGTTGTATAATCATGGAAAAAAAGATCGATCATGATCATACTTTATATCTTTCTTCTTTCGATGTACGAGGAGTTGTGTAGAGTGTAATTCAGCTCGTTAGAATGGAGAACTATACCTTGTGGAGTCGTGCAATGAAATTGGATTTGTTAACGAAGTATAAATTGGGGTTCATCGATGGTAGCATCTAGAGAGATGATTTCAAAGATAATATTGAAAAAAAGTAATGAGATAGGTGTAATACTATGGTCATTTCATGGATCACAAGCAATGTTAGCAAGGAGCTCGTAAGTGGAATAATGTTTCGTTCAATACAGCCTTGGTATGGTCCGATCTGAAGGAATGATTTGATAAGATGAACATGTCCAGAGTTTTTCATCTTCGCAAAGCCATCTATTGGAGATTTAGCTAGTGATAGAAATGAGTTAGCTAGCTAGTGATAGAAACGAATTAGCTAGTTAGTTAGTTAATGAGTTAGTTGATTAATTCTAATTTTTCTGTTATAAGTTAGTTACTACAATAGAACTTAGCATAGTAGATAATTACACCATGTTGGTTAATTAAATGTGTATAAATATACTTCATCCCTGTATATTGTACCCAATTCAGTTGAATGATATTTTCAGATTCTCTCTAAGAAATTATTCATGGTATCAGAGCAATTGTATCAATAATTGTTTGATTCTACACTGATAAATCGATTCTGGAGATTGATTCACTGATAACAATGGAGATGAATGATGTACCAGTAGTTTCAACTGCAGTATCAGAAACAATTGAAGAAATTGAATCAAAGAGAAACCATCTCTTGTATCTTCATCCATCAGATACTCCTGGTAGTGTTTTAACCATTGGTCAGCTCACGGGAGTAGAAAACTATTCGCTATGGAGTAGATCCATGATGATCAATCTCAAGGAAAAGAGTAAGCTAGGTTTTGTGCTTGCCACATGAGGAAGAAACAGTTACGGACCAGATCTAGAAGAACAATGGGACAAGTGTAATGCCTTTGTTTTAGCATGGATCATGAAAACAATTTCAAATAAATTGTTGAGTGGGATTGTTTATGCTTCAGATGCTTCAATGGTATCTGCAGATCTGAAAGAGAGATTTGATAAGGTTGATGGATCGAGGATCTACCAGCTTCATCGAGATATTTGTACAATTCATCAAGGTAATTCATCAGTTTCAGCTTATTTTACCAAATTGAGATTGATGTGGTATGAATTTGATGCTACCGTACCACCACCATCATGTAATTGTGATAGATCTAAATCTTATGTGGATCATATCCAATACTTGCGTTTATTCTCTTTTTCTGATGGGGATGAACGACATGTATGGACATGCACGAAGCCAAATACTAATGATGAGTCATTTGCCAAGTGTTGGCAAAGCCTATGTTATGATCATCTCAGACGAGAGCCAGAAAGTTACTTCAGGTATGCGCACTGGTGGAGATATGATAGAAGCCACGTCATTATATGCAGGAAGGGGAAATTATTCTAGAAACACAAGAGATGAGTATAATCCTAGAAGTAATGATACAGGCAGAGCTGAGTATAATCCTAGAAGCAATGATACATGCAGTACTGGGAGAGGAAAGAAGAAAGTGAACTGGAATCTATTTTGGAATCTATTTTGTGATCACTGCAAAATATATGGTCACACAGAGAAAAATTGTTTTTGTTTAATTGGATATCCTAATGATTGGAAGTTCAAGAAGAAAGTATCATGACAGGGTGGAGAGCAAGGCTACAATAATCAATTTAGAGAAGTGAATTCGAGCAAAGGAAAAGATGTTGTTAATAATGTGCAATTGGATAAGATTTATGAAGAATCAAGAGATGATGCATTTGGGGCAGTCAATGCAAGACAAATAGGTGGACAAGGAAATGCTTATAATTTCAATTCTGTTCGTGCTAACTTGCAGGCCTTTGCTGCACGATCTTACTACAGTCCTAACCAATACCAAAAGATAATGAAGTTGATCAATAAAGAGGACAAAACTGAAGAAATGGTAAACATGGCAGGTAACTTCAATACTATGGAAGTATGCTCTTTATCTGCTAAGAATGAAGATTGTGTGACTGTCATGAATGCTAGGAATGATATTTTTAAAATAAGGCATAATCGGATGATTGATTCAGGGCAACATGTCATATGAGTTTGACACTTGACAATTTAAACAATGTGAATGATCTTAATAAAAATGAAGGCAGGAGAGTTCACTTACCTAATGGTTAAACTACTCTAGTAACACATTCAGGAAGCTATGGAGTACTAGACAATGTTTTGGTGGTGCCTAAATTCAAATATGATATACTATCATTGTCTCAATTGACTAGACAATTGCAATGTTCTGTGTGTTTCTATCCTAAATTCTGCATTTTTCGGGACCTTTCCATTTGAAAGGTGAAGGGGATTGGTAAGGAGATAGTATGTTTGTATTATCTTCCAAATGCATTTTCTTCTGGACAGTTAGCTAGTGGGGATAATAAGGTACTGATGACAAAGACAGGAGACACAGATTGCATGCTTTGGCACAACAGGATGGGTCATCCTTCTATCAAGGTGTTGAAGCAATTGGCATTAGTAAATAAAGATTTTGATGTAACATAATGTGGTAATTGTTCAGTATGTCATTTGGCAATACAGACTAGACTTTCTTTTCCTGTTAGTGTGTCCAAGTCAAGTGATGTGTTTGATCTTATTCATCTTGATGTCTGGGGAACATATAAAATTGTTACACATGATGGTTTTATATTATTTTTGACAATTGTAGATGATAAGTCAATGATGACTTGGCTATTTCTACTGAAATTCAAAAGTGATGTTTTTGTTG
This sequence comes from Solanum lycopersicoides, assembly GCA_022817965.1. Taxonomy (NCBI): domain Eukaryota; kingdom Viridiplantae; phylum Streptophyta; class Magnoliopsida; order Solanales; family Solanaceae; genus Solanum; species Solanum lycopersicoides. The sequence continues at coordinate 6,851,038 of CM040625.1, forward strand.
TAATGAAGTCTTTTCTGGCACTAGTTTGTACTCAATTTAAAAGACAAGTGAAGAGAGTAAGGTCTGACAACGGAGCTGAGTTTTTTAACAAAGACTGCAACACATTGTTTTCATCCTTAGGGATTATTCATGAAAGTAGTTGCCCACACACTCCACAACAAAATGGAGTAGTTGAAATAAAGCATAAACATATACTAGAGGTTGCAAGAGCACTCAGGTTTCAAGGGTCCATTCCTATAAGATTTTAGGGAAAATGTGTTATAGCTGTTGTGTACTTGATTAACAGAATGCCTACTGATGTTTTAAAAGGTCAGTCTCCTTATCAAGTTTTTCACAAGACCAGACCCAAGCTTGATCATTTGAGAACACTAGGTTATTTGTGTTATGCCGCTACACTGATCAAGGATGATAAGTTTGCCCCTAGAGCTGATGCTTGTGTGATGATGGGATATTCACCTACTTAGAAAGGGTATGTGTTGTACAATTAGAATCTCAAGAAGTTTGTGGTGAGCAGGGATGTGACTTTCAAGGAACATATATTTCCTTTTGGTAATATACAGGACATGCATGTCCCAATTTTTTGCAGACAAGACAAACTGGTTGATGATGAAGATACACCTGAGTGTAATAATTCTCCTATTTCTGACAATGATGCAGTATCTGCAGGGCAACAATAAAATGTTGAACCTGTTCCTTTAGTGGATACAGAGAACACAAGTGTTGATGTTTCAAATATGGACCATGATGCACAAAATATTCAGACTATTACCACACACAAAACTTCTACCAGAATGTCTCATCCACCAGTTTGGATGAAGGATTATGTTGCTCATATGACTGATTCTACACATCCTTATTCCCTACCCAACTACATGACTTATGATAAGTTGCCTCCCATATATCAAGCTTACTTAAGTGATTTATCTGCTGATACAGAACCTAGAAACTATGAAGAGGCTGTTAAAGATCCCAGATGGGTAAAGGCCATACAACAAGAAATTACTGCATTGGAGGATAATGGGACTTGGACTGTCATGCAGTTGCCAGAAGGTAAAAGGGATATATGTTGTAGGTGGGTATTCAAGATCAAGTACAAAGCAAATGGACAGGTTGGCATATTCAAGGTTAGGCTTGTGGCTAAAGGCTATAGCAAAACTGAAGGTATTGACTATCAAGAGACTTTCTCTTCTGTAGTTAAAATGGTAACTGTACGATCTATTATTGCTATTGCAGCAGCTGAAAATGTCAACCTGTCCATATATCAAGCCCAAATGTTTTACTAGACAGGGGGATCATCAAGTTTGCAAACTTATTAAGTCCCTATATAGACTTAAGCAGGCTTCGAGGCAATGGAATGCCAAGCTTACTGATGGACTAACCAACTCAGCTACTTACAGAGTCCACTGGATCATTCTTTATTCACTAAAAGAAGAGAATCAGCACTTGTTATTGTGTTTGTTTATGTGGATGATCTATTGATCACAGTGAATGACTATAATCTGATACAGGAGACTAAACAAGTTTTACACCACCATTTCAAGATTAAAGACTTGGGTGAGCTGAAGTATTTCCTTGGCATAGAGTTTTGCAGATCAGCCAAGGTAATTATTATGAATCAGAGGAAATATGCATTAGAGTTAATTAGTGATGCAGGTCTAGCTGGACCTAAACTTTCTTCAACACCATTAGAGTGTAATATGAAACTTACAGGTGCAGAGTTTGAGGCCACTGATGATGAATTTTTTGTAGACATTGGCAGATACCAAAGAATGATTGGGAAGCTGCTATATCTTACCAACACTAGACCTGATATCTCCTTCTCAATTCAATGCTTAAGTCAGTTTATAAAGAAACCCAAAGTGTCTCATTGGAATGCAGCCTTGAGGGTGGTTCGATACATCAAGGCTGAGCCAGGGTTAGGACTGCTTATGAGTTCTGAAAAATACTCACAACTTACTGGATTTTGTGATGCAGATTGGGCTGGTTGTCCTAGTACTAGAAGATTTGTTATTGGTTACTTGTTGAAGTATGGAAATTCATTAATTTCTTGGTAATCCAAGAAGCAAAACACTGTTTACAAAAGCTCTGCAGAGGCAGAGAAATTCATTAATTTCTTGGTAATCCAAGAAGCAAAACACTGTTTCCAGAAGCTCTGCAGAGGCAGAGTATAGGAGTTTGGCCACACTAACTGCTAAGGTCGTTTGGGTAACTAATTTGTTCAAGGAACTGGGGTTCAAAGTGCATAGTCCTGTCAACATTCATTGTGATAGCAAATATGCTATACAAATAGCTACAAATCTTGTATTTCATGAACGTACAAAACACATAGAGATCGACTGTCATTTTATCCGGGAAAGAATAAAACAAGGCTTAATTAGAAAATGTATGTCAATACTCAATATCAACAAGTTGATTTGCTGACAAAGGCTTTGGAAGGTCACAACATGATTTTTTGCTTGTCAAGCTAGGTGTATTGAATGTGTTCAATACATCTAGCTTGAGGGGGAGTATTGGAGAGTTAGCTAGTGATAGAAACGAGTTAGCTAGTTGGTTAGTTAATGAGTTAGTTGATTAATTCTAATTTTTCTGTTATAAGTTAGTTACTATAGTAGACCTTAGCACAATAGATAATTACACCATGTTGGTTAGTTAGCTGTGTATAAATATACTTCATCCCTGTATATTGGACCCAATTCAGTTGAATGATATTTTCAGATTCTCTCTAAGAAATTGTTCACCATCGTCACACTAACTCAAGGTACTTCCCTTGTTTATGTATATTACTCGAGATTAAAAGACCTAAGGGGTGAGTTTGAATATATAGTGATTTCTTCTTCATGTAAATGTACAAAATCAAAAGAATATGTGGATAGTATGGGTATGCAACAATTGTTGCAATTCCTCACGGGATTAAATAACAGTTATGGTAAGGCTAGAAGCCAGATCCTTATGATGAATCCACCACCTCGTGTGAATCAGTGCTACACTATGATTGTGCAAGATGATAGTCAAAGATCATTGAGCGGTGATTGTTCTGGATGAGAGGAGAGCATTGATCCCACAACCTTACTAACTAGTAGATCTGGTGATTACACCTTTGGAGGACCAGGTTCCAGAGGTAGGGGAGGAAGAGGTCATGGACAGGTTCAACGACGTGGACCTTATTGCGATCATTGTGATATGAAAGAACGCACTAGGGAAGATTGTAACAAATTGAAACATTGCACTCATTGTAATTTGCAAGGTCACACCAAGGAAATTTGTTTTTAGTTGATTGGTTATCCTCCGAATTAGAAAGGGAAGAAAAGGGCTAACATGGCAGAAACATCACATAGACATCAAGACGAAGCCACGAGATATAATGTTTATCATACTCCACAGATGCAAGCATTGCAAAGGCTTGGAGGTGCAAGTAGTGGCGATGGACCTGTTCACCACTTCACACCAAATCACTACAATCAAATATTGTTAATGCTAAATAAATCCAACACAAATGAGTCTAGTGCAAATATGACAGGTATATTTACAAGTACTTCTCTTGCAATGATGTTGTTAGATGTTGTTTCAGTTGGATAGTAGATAGTGGGGCAACCAATCATATGGTTAGTTCTAAAAACACTACTGAATTATAGTTCGACACTGAATTCAGGAAAAGTTCAAATAAATATAGGTGAATCAACAACTATTACACACTCATGAAGTTCACAACTAAGAGGAGGTGAAGTTATTGAGGATTTACTTTGTGTACCAGAATTTAAATTCAATCTTTCATTAGTGTCTAAGTTGACTAAGGAGTTTGAATTTTTGTTTTGTATTTTTCCTTGATTTATTTATCCTTTCGGATCTCTTCACTGGAAAAGTGAAAGAGATTGGTAAAGAGGAAGATGAACTGTATTTGTTGAGGCCTCGAAATCCAGTTCAAACACAACAAGTAAAGTTCGTTAGTAGCAGCAAAAGGATGTGAGAATGGTGTCACATGGCATAAGAGATTAGTGCATGTGCCTGTGAATGGTGATTAGAAAAATTAGTACACTTAAGCTCAATAAGAGTCCAATTATGACTCATTGTGATGTATGTCGACTAGATAGACATACCAGATTGTCTTTTCGATCATGCAGTAGTAGAAGTACTAGATGTTTTGATTTGGTTCATCTGGATGTAAGGGGACCTTATAAAGCAGCCACATATAATAACATGAAGTTTTTCCTTACATTGGTTGATGATCATTCGAGATGGACTTGGGTATTTTTACTATCTTAAGTCAGATGTTTCCACAGTGCTAAAACAATTTATCCTGATAATTAGAACACAATTTAATTTGCAAATTAAACTGATTAGATCAGACAATGGAGGAGAGTTCTTTAATCTCAATGTGATGAGTTATTCAAGAGTAATGGGATTATACATCAAAGTTCATGTCCACACACTCTTCAGCAGAATAGTGTGATTAGAAGGAAGCACAGGTACATTCTTGAAATAGCTATCAGGTTCTAGGGGCACTTACCTATCAAGTTCTAGGGAGAGTGCATATTAGCAGTTGTGCACATCATAAATAGAATTCTTTATATGTATTACTTAATGTCTCTCCTTTTGAAGTAATGTTTGGGAGACAACCTAATTTATCTTATATTAGTATCATAGGGTATTCATGCCACGTACTATTCCACATAAGGTAGTCAAGTTTGGTCCAAGAACCACAAGATCTATTTTGATGGGATATGGAACTACAAAGAAAGGATATAGGTTATATGATCTTGAACATAGAACATTCTTTATCAGTAGTAAGGATATGATCTTTGTTGAAATGATGTTTACTTTTTAAACTCACCCCACAGATGTTTTTCAGAATAGTGTTACATTCCATCAAGCATTATGGATGATGAACCAGATATGATACTTGATTCTCCAATTGTAGAGAATAGGAGTGAAGTTGTTGCAGTTACACCAAATGTACTAGTAGTAACACATCACACCAGGTGGTTCATCATGGAGACACATCATATGTACGGTTCCCGGAGACACACCATAACAGGTACAAAGAAGATAACTATTAAGGCTCAAATTTTGTAAAAAGGTTTTGTGACCTCAAGGAAATCCGAACAGTCCATTTGTCTTTACTCTATTATACACAATGTTGATTATATTTGTTTTTCAAAGTCATATGAATGTCGAATTTCCAATTCTTCAATGAAAGCTGAAAGTACATACCACCAAGCTTTGGTTCAAGCCATGAAGGAGGAGATCAAGGCCTTGGAAGAGAACAAGACTTGGAAACTAATTGCATTGCCTCCTGGAAAAAGGGTCATTGGATGTAAATGAGTGTAGAAAATCAAGTACAAAGTTGATGGACAGATTGAAAGGTTTAAGGCTAGGCTAGTGGCCAAGGGTTTCAACCAGAAAGAGGGACTGTTGTTAAAATGGTCACAGCGAGGACAATCCTATCTATTGTTGCATCAAAGGGTTGGAACATTCAACAAATTGATATTTACAATGCTTTTTTGCAAAGAGATCTGATGGAAGAGGTGTACATGCAACTACCTTAGGGATTTCAACATAATAAGTATGAAGAGGGTCTGGTATGTAAATTATTTAAGTCACATTATGGACTCAAACTATCACGCACAAAGTCTACACCCTGGACGTGGCCGACACCCAATGACCATTTCTGGCCTTGAGATTACCCTTGGCCTGGCTTACTTAACTCAATGAAAGACATAACACAACATATGATCTCAAGCAATAATTTTGAAGAAAGTAATTAGCCAAAGTGGCAACCCAAGTCTTAGTCAAATAAAAGTGAAAGGAAAGACTAAGAAAGCTAATGTCATCTGTCTATGAAGCCTCTAATATTAAGATGGATGTTGGGACAGTACCACAGAACATCCTAATGAACTAAACTAGAACGAAATAAAATATGTCCTCCACAATGCAAGGAGGCTCACCACTGACTCTGGAGCTCAAACTGAATCAACGAAGCACTGCGTGCTGATCCTGGTTACCTGCGTCTGTATCATAAGACGATGCAGGCCAACTGACATCAGTACATTGAATGTACGAGTTTGCGAGTTGGAATGCTAAACACAACTATAAAGCTTGAAAGGAGTAAGAATGAACTTACCTTAGCTCAGTTCAACTCATGAAATAAAAACTCAATATAAAGCAGTAAAGACACGTGCGATATAAAGAAAACTTGTAAAACAGTGTAAACACTTAGTTCATTAAAGATAAAACAATAATGAACTCAACTTTACTTATATATGAAAGTAATATAATTTGTGTGGGAGATTCTCTAACAGATAACCGTCACTATGAGACTATGTGATGGTATAACGTATTACCTCACGTTGCAAGATGACCGCTCTATACCTTATCGTCGGTATAGAACCTGAGCTACTAAGTGGATCCACTAGTCTATGCTAAAAAGCAATAAAGGAATCATCTAAAAAGTTTGATCCTTTATCTCTACATGTTGGCTACATAGTTTATGAAGACTTGAGCTAATATAAACTCGCGTCACCATATTGGTGTTCAATACTACTCCCAAAATACTTAGCTCATATGTTTTTAAAACAAGTTCTTCTCTAGTTTGAGATAATTGCTCAAACTTAGCTTCAGAAGCTCTCTTGGAAATCATAGTTTCCTTTTTCTTTTACTAAAACTAGTCATAGGATCAATGGAAGTCTAGCTTCCTTTCTTTCTCAAGAGTTTGAAAATATTATGTTTAAACTCTTAGGGACTACTTATTTCCCTTATAACTATTGAGAAGTGAACTCAACTTGATATTCTTTGCTTAGCTTGAAACTTAACTCTTAGGGAATACTTAGTTCCCTTATAGCTTTGGAGAATTTAACTCAACTCTTTACTCTTTGCTTAACTCATTGCTTCATCCTTAAAACAGGTTAAAATGTTTGTTTAAGACTCTTGAATGCTTTAGGAACTTACTTTGACTTGCTTCTGAACTTTTGGACTTGACTTTTAATTTTTTTGACTTTGATCTTAACTTCCCTTGAATTGGATTATGGATTCAAGGATCATGATCTCATTTTATGGATGATTTCATGATTTTTAGATGTACTTGAGAGTGTTGGAATCAACTAGGAATGATAGGTAGATCACTTAGGAACTAGTATGAAAAGATGAGAGAGAAATAGGATCTCCAGGTGACCTTGGCGCTATGAGAGGCGCGGGGATCCAGAGCCTGACGGACAGACACTGTCCTCAGGTACTTTGGCTGGCGCAGGACGCCAGAGCCTGACGGACAGAGTCTTTCCTGAGGGGCTCTGGTTGGCGCGGCGCTCCATGGCCTGTCAGACGGGTTTTCCAACTTTTCTTCTCCGTTTTTCATCTCTGAACCTCCCAAAATTCCATGGTTCTTCTCCCAAACACTTAGGATAACTAATATACTCAATACCCAATAGTTTAGACTCGTAAAACAACCCGGAAACACGAATTAAAACCACTAAAGGCATTCTACAACCCAACCAATAGATATTCAACAATTTGTTCATCAAGACCTTCAAGATTTGTCATTCAATCTATAGGAAACTTGCTGAATTAAACATATTGGTGTGTGGGTAAACGAACCCAACACAGAAAGATCTCACATAACTTAAAGGGATCACCCCGACGAAATTCACGCAACGATCCTTGGCGTTCTTGAAGATTTATTGGTCTTCTTCTTCTCTTCTCTTTTCTCCCAAGCCCTAAGCGTCTTAACTTTTCTAAAAACTGAATTGGGACTTGGTTTTACCCCTAATAAACCTTTAGAACGAATTAAGAAATACTAGGGTTAAAAGACTATTTTACCCTTACTAAAATCCGGATTGGACTTTCCTCAGTTCAAAAACCCAACTTCCGAAAGACATAACTCCCTCAAACGACATCGGAAATGAACAAAATTGGCGCCGTTGGAAAGATCTTCCCAGGGATTTTCTAACCATATAAATAACTCACCCTAACTCCTCCTGAGATGGAAGTTATGTCTGTTTTAAAATTACCAAAAACTCACATTTAAAATTAGGAAATTTCCCAAATTTCCCTATTTATTTCCAAAAATGATTATTCTTGTTTTCTTAGCTTATTCTTAGTTATTTCAAGTTACAAGATTTCATACAAACAGGCCTCTAGACAGTGGAATATTAAATTGATCAATGCTTTACTTGCAGTAGGGTTTCAACCGAGTCATCTTGACTATTGTCTTATGACTAAGAAAGTTGGTAATGATATTGTAGTCATACTTATCTATGTAAATGATTTACTTGTGACAGAAAGCAAGAATCAGTTTATGTAAACATCCCGTACTTATGTTCTTCCTCTGAGAAACCTGCTGATATTCTCACCTAAGTCTTGACAGGCTTTAACATTCTCATATTATATCCAAGCTAGGAATGAAGAACACTTCATATCACCTAGCTTGAAGGGGGATATTAGAGAATATAACAAGGAGATTGCAAACAGTTGAGTTGAAACAGACTAATGGAACAAGTTAACTTGGCATTAGATTTAACGTGAAAGTTAGTTAGAAGGTTGTTAGCAGTAGAAGATATTTTCTATTATAATTAGGTTAGTTAGTGTGTGCATATATATTACATGTATTCATTAGCTTAAAGGAGTTTGTAAGTTTTAATTGTAGAGATTTGTATAGAGTTTTATACTCTTTTGATATAAAATGAAGAGATCAGTTTTCCCAATAGTTCATCTTTTAATGTGTGATTATTGAGCTGTTTAACATAATATGCCTACTCAATCCTTGAAATCCTCATACAAACGCCTCCAAAGGCAGTAATCCCTGCTATGGATCCCAATACGCATATGTTGTTACAAATCTCCGCTCTCAAACCAGGTATGGTTCTCTTAGCATGGACCTATTTATTTGAGCATTACATAGATTATTTGTTGTCTCACGTTGACACCCTCCAACTTAAATTCCATTCACCCGTTATACTCTAACTATTGTGTTTCTATTCACCTCTGGATCCTTTTGGGTTTGGATCCCCTGTTTTTTTACCTTCCTGTAAGAAGAGTACCATTTCTTCATAACGCCTACCAACACTACTACTATGAATACAAGGGCACTGACTGTTGTCTTATTCTTCTTTGCCGCCTACCAAGAATGCTTATACGGACGCAAATGTACTGAATTCTTGTATGGATATAAAGAAATTAAAACAAACCCCCGCTCCATCCAGGTATACATTCATGTATTCTCTAATCACCTGTTATGCCCGCATGAGCGCTACTCTATACAATGGTGCCTATTCATGCATTTCATATTTCCATCCCCTATTTTTGTGAAGCTATTTTTTACAAGAGCACCATTCCTCTTTTTCGCTGACCAGGAAGCCTTGTGGATGCAAATCATCTATCTGCTGCTATGGAACCAAGGGACTCAAGCAACTCCTCGCTTAATACAAGTAAACATACATAAAATTATCATTCACCCGTTAAGCCTACACTAACTTTAAACTGGACAATAGTACCTCCTCTTATGGTTCATGTTTCATTCCCTATTTACCCATTTTTTTACATGAGTGCTATTCTGCTTTCTCTCCGACCAGGACTCCTTCTATGGACATAGCTAAACTGCCTGCTGCTATGGACCCAACAGAACATGATAAAAAAACCACTCAATCTAGGTATATATTCATAAATTTAAACCTTTCACCATTTATTTGTTGTCTCAACCTCACACACTTTCATTGAATTTTCATTCACCCCTTAAGTCATAAATTAATTACTCAAATATATAAACACACAGGAATATACCGAATGATGAAAGAACTGCATCCACTTTTTCAAAACTAACCCCTCCTACAGATTTTCTAGGTTATACTCACATTATAATTTCTGCTTCATTATTTTTTATCACAATTAATATTGCCTTCTTATCTTGCTTTATTAACAAACTACCTTCAAATCCCATCAATTGGGTATACGCTCACCTATGGAATTACAAATTAACTACATGCGGAGACAACACGCCCAATTGAGGGCCTTCATTCATTCATCAATCCTGGAAGAACCACCAGGAGTCAATTTACAATGGTTGTGGAACCAATGTCTTGTGTTTATATACATTATAATGTCCTGTTTACCTCATAAGTTAGACACCCTATTACTGTCAATTACCCCATAGCCCCCTAACTTGCAAAACATTTACAGTATTGTAACTGACAATTTATTTCGAACAACTCACCTCCTATTATATTTGTATTATGTTTCAACTCGAGTTATGATAATATGTATCCTTTAGTAGATCTCGTGTTCCATCCGTAACATCATTTTACCAGAACATGCTGACTCAAAGGTCATTACTGTAGAAATCTAACGAAAGTATGGAGAAGAAGGTCTTGTACTTAGGACCTAGACCTTTAGAAAAAGTAATGACTTTGCTATCTTCATCTACATGCTTGTGAATGGTTGCAACCTTTGAATTCCTTAATGTATTCGTCAATTATTTTGGTTCCTAGCTTCACACTTTGCAGCTGTTGCTTGAGCTGGAACTCCTTATCTTTAGTTGCTCCAAGCATTCTCACATCTCCTTGGCAGTTGAGTAGCCTACGATCAGGTACATGATTTCTTCTGTCAAGGTGCCTGAAATCCAACTACTTAGTAACTCATCCTTCTCCTCTCAATCATGAACAATGTTGTTGTCTTCTCCACCCTTCTGGCCTGCAACAATTTTCTGAGTAGTTTGTCCAGTGGAACAGGTCGTTTTACGTGGTTATGTGATGAGTTAGGTCAATCTCATCATTTGAATCAACTGAGTCATTTTTATCCTCCATAAAAGATAGTTTATTGACTTAAGTTCAATGGAGCAGGATGATATAAGATGATGAAGGGAAAACGTCGAATGAGTGTTGGTAGAAGGGGCTATTATTTTTTTATAATTTGGTTGTTTTTGGTTTTGATCTAATACGTTAAAGAGCGGAAAAACTTTATTGCTCTGATAGTATGTAGAAATCTCACGTAAGTATAGAGAAATCAAGGATGTATTGATAATTATAATGTTGAGTTACAAGTTGCTTATATAAGAGAAGAGTCTTATTCTAGTTATACTAGGAATCCTACTACAACACAAGTAATTACATGAGTAGTATTGTATTACAAGTCAAATACCTTATCCTAGTCGACTCCTATATTATTCAGCAGCTTAGTCGTACATAACTTAAGATTTAGTAGTCTAGTCCTAGTATGACTCTAACTCTAACTCTGACTCGTCAGCCTGCTTCGATCGATGGACTTGTTCCTTCGACGTGTTCCATCAGTCGTCAATCATCCTTCAACAATTACCCACACTGTATGAACTCTAACCTTATACAGGCGAAAGAGAACAATTATGATTCATTTCATCATCCTTTGCGGAACTCCCATGGCTGTATAATATGCTTATTTTAATTATGGAACAAATGTGTGTTCCTTCATTAACACATAAGTTTTCTGATGAATAGTACTCCAACATGACACACTTAACAACACAAAATGATAAACTAATCAGATTAACAAATTGGAATATAACAGCTTTTTACGACATTGAAACAGTTTCTACAACTCCAACTACTAAATTGTAAGCCTAAGATAGGTTCTATGGGCGACTTCGACTTTAAATATGTTCTTTCACATTTACCTCATCATGTTGCTACTCTTTAACTTCCAATTCCTAGACCGAACCCCCTAGATAGCTTAACATTGACAGTGTTGTAAAAATGACAGATTATTTTGAACACCTCTCATATTACATTTATTTACCAAAACAGGTATTCACACATGGACAATTGTATGTAGCCATATCACGAATCTAATGTTTTCCAGTTCATCATTTTATTTTAGCTTACACTACCTATGTTGAAAGTCTACAGGGATGTTAGTAAAGTCAAGCCATTTGGGTGTTGAATAACTTTGACTTTGAAGAGACTCAAACACATGTCATGTGTCTCTTTATCACAAAAATTACATGTCTTTAAATTAACCATCAGCAAATTAATGATAATATACAGCCTAATTTGCTGCAAACGCTACAGTCACAAAATTAAAGGTGTTTAGTTGAATGGTTAACACTTTTCTTTTACCGTGGTTGTTAACTTGTTATCAATGGTTTAATAGTCTAGGTTAGGGTTCCTCCTTTCGATATTATGTATTATTCATTTAATTTATCGATTTTGATTTTGTAATACTTTATTCGATAAGTATACCAATAAGAATTTTTATCGGTTTTCGTGTTTTCTTTTCACTTTTGATTCTTAACAATTTGGTTTTCGAATGTATTAAAAAAGAAAATACTCATAAAATAATGATATGACTTCTCCGATAATTTAGAGCAACAAGATAATAATGTAACTTTAAGTAATGATCATACAGTAGAAATAATGCTAACATTAAAAGGACTTTTTATGTACATCACAAATAATGTAATTGAAGGTTAATAACTAATAATTATTAAGCTATCAAACCATATAATCAATTAAACAATTTGAAACCATTTAAAATGAAATACCATATATTCCAAGAAATATTCATAATACACCAATTTTTTTGGTTCTGTGTAGTACATTACACATGAAAGAACATATCAACTTCGCAATATAATCTACTACAAAATTGTTTTTGGCTTTAGATTGTTGATACTGTAGGTAGTTTTGTCTAATCCGTTGGCATCTCTAATCGGCAAAGCGGACAGTAATGGCTATTCTGTAACCACTTCGTAATACAGTGAGCATGAAACATATGAGAGCAAGGCAACCGCAATACATAAGTTTCCTCCCCTAGCTCATCTAGACATACCAAACACTCATCGTTGCTATTTCTTTCATCATCTTCCATCGGCTCTAGCAACTCTATTGACGATTCACTAGCCGGCACCATTACATCCACGGATGATGATTCTTCCAATGCTAACATAATTCTACCATCGCAATAGTGATCAATCTGTAATTCCACATCCACACATACCTCTGACATCTCACTAGTAGTGGTGATGCTAAGCAACTTACGAGTTGTTTGTTCAACTATAACGTGTTGTTGATCTTCAAACTCGTCTTTAAATTGCATAAACACTTGTGATAGAGCGTGATCAAGTTTCTAATAGAGAATGGTTTCTGAAAGATGATTAATAATTTGGGTCGAGTTGGTTGAAGAGTCCTCCCATATTCTACCCCGGTATTCGGATGCTTGATCATTAGGTCTAATATACCAAAATCATTTTAGTACACTAAAATTGAAGCTAATGGTTAAATTGGGCAAAGAAGAAGAAGAAACAATTGGTTCAACGCTAACAAAAGAGTTCTTGAAGTAAACATGGGATTCAAACCTAAATTGATTAGGAATAGGATTTGTAGTGAGTTTCTACATTAAGACAAGTACACGCTTTTAGGGAACTATTACAAACTTAAAATATTATTTGTATTTCTATTTATGGAAAAAAACACATTTTAGGAAATATCCCATAAATTGGAAACTTCAAATATTTTTTTGTATTTTTATTTATGGAAAACAACACGTTTTAGGGAATACTCCATAAATTGGAAACTTTAATATTTTTGTGTATTTTTATTTGTGGAAAACAACACGTTTTAGGGAAGTAATTTATGGAAAAGAACACGTTTTGGTAATACTCTTCAAATCAGTTTCACACTGAAAATTTGCAGTAGCAAAAACAACATCTTAGCAACTCAAATTACAAAATGAGAAAAGATTTCATATGATTCTGGAGGACTGAGTATATGGCTAAAAGAACTCACCACGAAAAAGGACTAAAATGAGGTTAATGGGAACAACTCTGGGGAAATGGAAAATCCAAAAGTAATTAAAAGTGCCTCTCAAATGTGAAACATATTCCCAAGATGGTTTCATTTTATTTTATTGTATAATATATTTTTATAAATATTTCACATATGTTCACTACGGAAAGTCCAAGGGGAAACCTACTTATCCAGATGCAATTAATTCTTGCTTGTAAAGTACATATACTTGTCCGTTTCTTTTTCTTGGAGTCAGTCCTCATTCATGCGGGGGATTGTTGAGTTTTAAAAGGTGTGAATGGAAAATGAAGAGTTGCGGCTTTTATGAAGAGTTGTGATTTTGATGAAAAGTTGCAACTTTTATGAAAAATTGTCACTTTTATGCAAAGTTGTGACTTTTATGAAGAGTTGTGACTTTTAATTGTCACTTTTATGAAAAGTTGTGACTTTTATGAAAGGTGGTGACTTACCGAAAAATTGTGTCTTTTTCGAAGGTGTGTGACCTTTCCGGTAAGGAATAATAAGAACCTTTTAACACTACCGTTGTTTTCTATAAATTGAGGTATTTCCTCTCATTTTACAACAGAATTATCAGGAATTCTACAAATACTATTACTACTAAATCTAGTATTCTAAGTATACTTTGCTGCCGTTGAGTGGTTCGCTGACACCGTGATTTTAGGTACCAATAAACCGGTGAGTAAGATCTTTCTATCATGGGAGGATATATTCCATTAGCCTCGGGTACTTGAGGGGAATGATTTCCTTAAGGGGACACTGTGCATTCAATGGGTTCGATTTTTTTCATTAAGAAGAATATTTCGTATATCGTTTCTAATTTGTTTCTGATTTTATTTTCTCTACTAGTTTTCATTTTCTAGTTGTGAAAATTCTCTTAACTTTGTTGTTTCTTACAAATTCTTCAAAGTTTTGTTCTAAGTATCTTAGGAATACAAGATGAACAACAATCTTAAGTAAAATATTATACTGTTGGTATTTCTTGTATTATACTGATTGAGAGAAACAGATCATGGAAGTAGAAAATTAAAGCACGATTTCTTCAGAATTCGTTGGCTTGTTTAGCAAGATCGAATTGAGAATGTACCAAAAAATTGAAAATACATAAAAAAGGAAAATCTCACAAAATACTTGGTGAATATGAAAATAAACTCACAAAAAAAATCAAACAATACTTGATTAAAAGACAGAAAATCCAAAATACAAATACTTGGTGAATATGAAAACAAAATTACAAGACTTCAAAATATACTTGTTGATTTCGAATTTACTTTAGCAATGGGTGAAGAAACTTTAATTAATTGTGAGATTTCTTAAATAAAGTGTATGAAATTTGAAGTTGATTTTCTTGAACAAAGAGAAGAGAAATAATGAATAATGGTGAAAACGGAAAGAGAGAGATAAGAGTGATTTGAGGAAAAATCTAGAAAGAGGGCAAGTAGGTAATGAGTTTTCTTTTTTTAATCGGATAGTGAAATAAATAATGGTTCAATATGAGACTAATTTGAGAAATAAAAGGAAAGAAGATTAATTATATTAATATTCAATTTATTTTCTAAATTATTGACACATAGACTTTTCTTAATAATTATTTTAAAGTATAACTATTTTTAATAATTATGTTATAGTTTATGACTAGTTTGCTAATTGTTCCCTTTATAATACATAAAAAGGCCTCAATTCTTAAACCAAAAACCCTAACCCGGCCCAAATAACCCAACTAAAGACCCCAATTCCTTCCCCTTTTTCATTCAATCAAATTTGGACCACATAATCGCCGCTTCTAAGACGTCGGGAGAGGACCGGCAAGAACTCTGCCACCGCCGTAGTTGTCTCCTCTGTTGAACAAGCTTTTCGATGGTGAAGACTCGAGATTCACTGATTCGTTGTCTCGAAGAAGGTCAATAACCTCCCTTTTACTTACTTTTCATTCTAGGTCTTTAAATGAATGTGTGAATGAATAAATGTTCTTCCCCCCTCAATCAAAATTTTTCATTTTTATTTGATAAATAAAATCAACATCTAAAATTTGCTAATATGAACCAGTTAATTTATCGATATGTGATTAACCTTGTTGCTAGTCGAAATTTGTGACTATCTAGAAAATGTTATGGCTCATCTTAAATCTATTTCCAAGGATTTGATGTAATAAGATTTCTTTTATCAAAACTTATATCTAATGCAAGTACAATGCAAAGACTAGATGCTTGCAAAATTAACAGCAAAAGTAATGTCATGTTAAGAAGTATCTTGGAAAGAAAATGTAGTTTTCCTTTGTTCCTTTATGGAATTTAGTTTGAGTAATTGGTCATAGATTCAGTTTTAACTATATGGTTGTGATGACTACTAAACAATCAGCTCTTCAAGTTAGATACTTCTCAACTCCAATTTTTGTGCTTCTGCAATTTTATCATATTTATTCATTATATTGTTTCTATGAAGTTGTTTGCCACTAATGTTGATTCTGTGAATTACTTAGGAAGCTTAGATGAAAATTACGGTGGACTGAAAGTTGTCGGAAGAACAAGGACAAATTTCGATAGAACCCTCCAAGAACAAATTACATTAGAAGTGGACAAAGAGATTAAAAGCGGTGGATTCTATAATGTCGAAAATTCAACAGGTAACACTTTGGTATCTATATTGACCTTTTGTTATAACTGCAACTCTTGAGCACAAGTGGCCAATTGTTAGTTCTATGTAATACATCTTGAGCTATCAAACATCATCACCCAGATGCACTTCTTCATTGTTTCTCTTCTTGCATGGAACTAGATTGTTTTCATCAATTTTGTGAAGGAATTAGAAAACAACTTATAAATAGAATGCATTTGGTGAACTTGAATTTATTTTACCACCATCAACTTATGATAACAGAAGTGATCTTGTGTATATTCCTAATAAAGGCAAGGTTCTAACGGTATCCCAAAAGCTATCGACAAAGGAGAGGAGCTTGAAGACACTTAATAGTTAAATTTTTTTTCATTTGGGTATATGCATAAATGACATTGAACAATGAAACATTGTGAATTATATATTTTGTTGAGTTTTTTAGTAATAGAAGTACTTGTTATATCTAGTTTAAGGATATTTTTTGTGTTTCTTGAATTACAATGAAAAGATAGGTTTGTGGCGACAAAATTTGTCACAAAATAAATTAGTACCTGTGGCGATAATAACTTGCCACCAAATCTCAAGATTTAGTGGCGATTAGAGTGGCAATTGAAAGTATTAAACATCTACGTGACATAAGTCGCAACTGAAATCCTTTCTTTAGTAGCGATGAGAGTTGCAACTAATAGTATAAGACCTTTTGTAGCAACTGTAATAGCTACTAAAAGTCTAACTTCAGTGGCGACTTACAAAACATGTATTTTGTGGAAGCTTTTTTGTAGTTTTAGTCGCCACATCATGAATTTATTTTCTACCAATTTTTTCAAAAAATTGTTTCATTAGTTCTATAATTAGTAGTAAATTAGTTGCAGTTAAAGTTAATCGTACGTACTTAATTAATTTGTATGTATTGATTGAATAATACATGCTATTGAGTTATGAAAAGATACAGATGGAGAAGAAATTGAGATCTTATCATGATCAAAAGGAGACAAAGTCAACTAGTATGACGTCGTATAATTTTGTGTTACATCGGGGGAACAAAAAGAGACTTCGATGCAAGAAGGTACAAAGTAATAATAATAATAATGAATCGATTGATTCGGTGGAGATTCTCAAAAATTCGATTCGAGTTGATCGATAAGTTGTAAGAGCTGATCTAAAAGATTAACCTGCTTCAACCAACACCATCAGTAGTAAACTTTCTTGAATCTTCGACAGCGAGCGACCTACTCTTCTCATCAAATTCTCAGGTTCATTTTTTTTCTCTATTTTTCTTCTAAAATGCTTATTTGGTGCGTGATTATACAACTTTTGATGATTTAATGGTGGAGCTAAATACCCCAAGGAAGTTAGGGTTCCTAAAAGAAATCACTTTAATCCTTCTTACAGTGATTAAGAAAAGATTATTATGTGAAAAATTTACATTAATATAACTAGAGTTAATTAATAGATGACCTTTAATTGTATACTCATTTGTAATTGGTCATGTGGTAATGTTATGAACACTCAATCAAAACATCTAAGTTTGATAATATCTGTTTTTGTAAATTCTAAAAGAGGAAGAATTTTAAATAAAATGATTGAACGCAAGTGACCAAGTGTTTATCATCTTTAATGATTGAGGTGGATTACTATTAAATGATTGGTCTCCTCTTACTCTAGTTTGAAATATTTTTTACACGAAATGGTAAGAGGAGATCAATCATTTAATCTTAATCCATCTCAATCATTCAAGATGGTAAACACTTGGTCAATTGCGTACAATCATTTCACTCAAAATTCTTTCTCTTTAGAGTATATAAAAATAGGTATTATCAAATCTAGATGCGTCGGTTAATAGTTCATACCATTACCACATGACAAAGTATAAATCAGGATACAATTAAAGGTCATATACTATTACTTGACTCTAATTATATCGGTGTAAGTTTTTCACACAATAATCTTTTCTTAATCACAGTAAGGTGGATTAAAGTAATATTTTTTATGAACCTAACCTCCTTGCGGTATCTAGCTCCACCATTAAGTACATCGAATATTGTATAATCACGCACCAAACAAGACTTTTTAGAAGGAAAATAGAGAAACAAATGCACCTGGGAATTCGATGAGAAGGGTAGGTCGCTCGCTGCCAGAGATTCAAATAAGCGTTACTACTGATGGTGTTGGTGGCAGCGGGTTGATTTTTAGATCAGATCTTACAACTTGTCGATCAAATCGAACCGATTTTTTTGGAATCGCCACTGAATCAATCGAGTCATTATTATTATTGTTAATATTTTGTACCTTCTTCCACCGAAGTCTCTTTGTTCCCCCACTGTAATACGAAATCAGACGATGTCATACTAGCTGATGATGATCAAACCTCACTTTCTTCCCCATCTGTATCTTTTACATAACTCAATAACCTGTATCATCCAATCAGTACATACAAATTAATTAACTATGATTAACTAACCACACTTAATTTACTACCAATTATAGAACTAATGAAACAATTTTTTTTTAAAAATGATAGAAAGTAAATTCATGATCATATATAAATATAGAATAAGCACGTCTAAAATCCTGGCGACTAAAAGTAACCAAGTATGCCACTGTGGTAAGGTTGCCACTAAAAATAAGAGTCGCCACAAAAGAGTTGATTTCTTGTAGTGTAGGATAAGTAGGGAAGCGGCTCCTGTCCAGTAGAGGTTTTGTCCATTTCCTCCAGTGGAGTATTATATTCTTTACACGTGTCTCATAAATATTTTAATGAATTAATTTGATTATACTTTAACTAGGTTTAATTATTTTTACAAGGAATTAATTAGATTCTTTACATGTGTCCCATAAATATTTTAATAAATTATTTGATTTATTATGCCTAGTAAAAGAAGTTCCGATTTTGCCTGCTTCTAATTATAATAAGCTAAAATGATTTTAGCTTCTTGACATCCAATATTTCGATTCACGCATGGTAGGAATCCTTCAAATGTGATAGAATGACCGAGAAAATGATCAAAATAGTCCTCTATATATGAGGGTTGAAGTATCTTGGTCCTTTATATATTTCATCTTATCCAAATAGTCCTTAATGTATGCTAAAAGAGTATTACTTTGATCCTAACCCTAAAATCTAACAGAAAAAATAAGAAACTTGTTAAACTTAATGGTGGGTCCCACACTTGGTGAACCCTTCTTCCTCCATCGTCTTTTTTCCGCCATTTTTCTCCTTCTTCTTCTTTTTGTTGCCATTTGTTTTACAATTTCCACTACCAAAAATCTTCTCACACTTACAAAAGTTTCTTTAAATTTTAATTGAATATTTGTAAGATTTTTATTTTCTATCTGTGTGTTCAATTTTTACACTTTTATTTTAAAAATATAATGATAAAATAATGTTTGAAAAACTTACTGATTTTGAAAAAATTAAAACGAAAAAGATAGATATCCCCCATAGATCACTTTAATAAGAGAGAATAACTAGTTACAACTTAAAAAGAGTTTATTTATGGCGATCTTCTCAAAGGGAATATAGAGACTTTTATCAATTTACTTAGTTTCCATTTGTTTTGGTAATCTTGATTTTCTTCTTATTATTATGTATATGTAAATAGAATTTTTAGAGGGAGATGAGAAATTGGTGTAGTGTATATGGAGCTAACCTCAAATGGTGAAAGAAAAAAGTTAAAGGAAAAGGGTGTGCTTGTTGTAATTGTGAAAGTGAGGAGGAAGGGTCTCAATTCCAAGGTACCCACTTTTAAAGTTAACAAATTTTTTTTATCTTTTGGTTAGTTTTAGGGCTAATGACTAAAATGGCTAGGATTTTGTATACATTAACGACTATTTAGATAAGATGATAAATATAGAGGATCAAAATAACTTAACCCTTATACATTAAGGACCATTTTGATCATTTTCTCTAGAATGACCACTTATAATTTGAACTTGAAGTCTAATTTGTCACTCAAATCAATAGTCAAGAAACATAATAAGCTACCTACAAGAAAAGGTACAAACAATTTTTATTTTTTTTGCTTGATGTCTGATATTCATATTGAGACTCAAAGAAATGTGAGAAGTCTCAAAAAGTACACACAATTTAAGATTCACAAAGTAGAGATACATAAGAATAACTCACAATAACAATTTCAAACAACTTGAACAAGAAACATAGTCTCTAAAGCCTTGAAGAATATTGGTGGGCAGCTACATTGAGGACAAATCGAAACTTAACATCATTCTTGGAAAGCCTATCAACGGCTTCATTAATTTTGTCAATTGTAACAAGCTCTATCTCACACAAGATGTTGTGTTTGCCACAAAAATTCATCATCTCTTGTAATTCCTTCACACTTCCAATAATGCTGCCCCTAACAACTTTCTTGCCTGAAACATTTTTTCAAAAAATAATTAAACAACTTCAATAAAACATGAATGTTTTATACTTCCAAGGATATTTCTATATCCGTGTAGGATCCTTCAAAAATACACTATTTTTGGAGGATTTGAACACACCTGTCGATATTTTTTATGAGACTAAACAACATATGTGGGAAGTTTTTTAACTTTAAATTTTGAATCTGTCTCTAATAATTGAATTGAAAATATTTACCATAGATCAAAGGTGTAGCTGGGACTTCAATTGGCTGAGCTGGTTCTCCCACAATTGATATAGTTCCATTCACTTTTAGGAGCTCAAGATAAGGCCCTAAAGAATGCTTTGCTGATACTGTGTCAATAATAAAATCTAAACTTCTTCTGTTCCTCTACCAACCACCAAAAAGGGCAAGAAGGGAAAAAATAAGTAAGTACTAAACTTTCAATTTGTTGTACTAAAGAATAAAACTAATCATTGTATATTGTCACACGGAAAAATTATTTGTTATGAGGGACATAAATTAAAAGTCAACAAAAAATAGGGGCAAAAGTACAAATGAGACGCTCTTTTAAATGGAGGATAGAGGTAAGGTAGGCTAGGCCGTTGCAATCTCCAGCCTTGGGTTGGTCAACCCGTTTTAACAGCTCTAATCACATTTATAAATAATTATGTTGAGTGTTGTAAAAATATGACACCCGAGTATAATGAATCCAAATGCATATTAGCTCATAAGAGAAGGATTGCCTAAGTTCATTTAAGAAGACAACTGATCTGTTCCACATTGATTGATTGGGATTTTAACCCATTCAAACATTTCCTTCACGCCTAGGTCCAACTATAGTGTGGATCAAGAGTTCAAATGAAGATGAATCTGACTTTGATATCATGCAAAATTAGATCTTGTGCCTAAGCCACATCCCAAAAGTCGACTCAAACGGAAGAGGATTGTCAAAACTTATAAGGGGACCACTTATCTTATTAACTATCGACATGAGATAGACTTTTTCATTTTTTAACATCTTACTCACGCCCAGGATTGGACATCTAGTGAGTGGAAAGATTTAATTTGGGCCCTAACATTTGGTGAAATGAGTTTTCTCCAATGCCATATAAAGATATGACACGCATGCGTATAATTTAACCCAAAAGTTAATTAGTTCATGAGAGAAAAATTGTCCAAATCCATATAAGAAAATCATAAGTCTATTTTCCAATCAGCATGAGATTTTAACCCACTGATCTAATAATCTTAAACATTTATATTGTCAGCAACTCATCTTATACCCTCTATTTCAAATTATTTATCCAATTTTTATTAGACTGTTTAAAAAATGACTTTTTAAAAAAATAATTTTTCAATTTTAACTTTCTATATGACATGTGCTCGGAATTTACAAACCTGCATTTGTTTGAGGTCAGTGCTCAAGATAAAGCCATCAGCATCCAATTTCTCTTTGGCATCTTTTTCTTTAGAAGGAGAGGTGCTAATAACAGTAACATGATGACCAAAAGCCTTCCCAAATTTGATAGCCATATGCCCAACACCTCCTAAACCTATTACAGCCATATGTTTGCCTGGTGACTCAAATAAGTTGCTATTTTTCATAGCAGTGTACACTGTCAAGCCAGCACCCATTAGTGGTGCTGCTCTATCCATAGGCAAGCTCTCTGGTATGTGCACTACATATCTACATTTAAAAAAAGAGAAAACATTAGGGTTGTGTTCGATACGAAGGAAAATAAGTGAACTCATTTTTTATTTTTTTGTGTTTAGTATGTAAATAAAAGATATTATAGTAAAAGTATTTGTATATAATCTAGACAGATACGATGTGGAGTGATAAGTGTGGGGTAAGGGTGTGAGGTGGTGAGGATGGAGCTACGGGGTGAAGAAATTATAGCATCATGATTTAATAAAAGTTACTACTTATATTTTAATTTGTTTGATTGATTTTGATTTAACAAGGAGCTTAAAAAAGTATTTCGTCTGTAAATATGAAAAAAGAATGACACATTTTTATATTTAGTTGAGTAACAATCAACTTTAGAATATTTATTTTATCCATAATATAATGATTTATAGTTAAACAAACATCTATGACTTACCACAAGTTTCAAAATCTTTCTTTCTTCCTCAAACTACGTATCAATTCAAAGTATATCATACAAATTGAGACAGAAAAAGTAATTGCGGTGACTTTTAAATTTTGTGGTCTTAAACAAAAAAATACGTAAAATGTACTAAAATGTTCTTTAATATTTTTACCTGTGATCAGAAACCATGATTGTGGAGTAACCACCATAGGTGGGAGTGTCATCCCAATGAATGCTATTATAGACAGGTCTCATTTGGTCACAATAGTTCTCTTGGAAGCTATTGCAAAGCTCACAATCCAAACATGTAGCAGCCACATATCCAACTCCCACTCTTTCACCTACCTTGAACTTTGACA
>CM040625.1:6874248-6941370 GCA_022817965.1 Solanum lycopersicoides
GACGGGGGCGAGCTTAGTGGTGGAGTCGAATCCCATGCCTCCCCGTGATTTTTCCTCTCTTTTTTTTCCATCGCCAAGGCATGGGCGGTCGCGGAGTTCGAAACCCCCAGCCCCGTTTATTTCTTTTCTTTTGTTTCTCTCGGAGGCGGTCGCCTGGGTCAGCGATTTCGATACCCCCAGCAACCCCTCCCTGTTTTCTTCTTTTATCTTTCGCTAGGGGACTGCATGGGTCGCGATTTTGCATCCCCCAGGCCACCCCTCAATATTTTTTCCTTTTTTTCAGCCGAAGGTCATCGGCCAAGAGATCGAAATCCCCCAGTCACCGTTTTCCCCTTTCTTCTTCTTTTCCCCTTTCTTGCGCGAGCGCGATACCAATAAGCTAAGGGTTCAATTCCCCTTAGCACTTTTCACGTTTTCCTTATTTTTTAGCCTCATTGTACATTGAGTCTTGGGTTCGATTCCCATTAACCTCACTATTTATGTCCCTTTTTAAAACAAACCCAGAAAATGTAACTTAAGGAAAAGTAGTAAATCTGGAAATTTTACTTATCATCTTCACTTATTTCTAGTCACCTCTTATTCCTCAATGAGTTACTTACGCCTAAAGAGTAATTATTCCATCCAAACATTCTTCATTATAATTACCACAACCCACATTACAACCACAAATACATACATAAAAATACACCAAATAAACTCATGTAAAATCGACCCAAAAACAGTGGCTAACCACCCACGATGCACACACACACATTTTTTTTTCACACTTCGAATAATCGTTTCGTAATTTCCCTCACATAGAAAGCATGTTTCGCATTGAATATAAACACGTAAAATCATTTGCCTAAATCTAGCAGCACAAACATACCCAATCCTAATGAAAATCATTAGGGAACTCAAGGACAAGGACATACGAAAGGGGAACAACCTTTAGTTTCAAGAGTTTAAGAAACCTTAGAAGAAAGTACTCTGGGAGAAAAGGGAATTCATGAAGAGAAACCTATACCTTATACGTTGTTCAGCTTGAAGCTGCACTGCCCGAAACATCCTAAAACCAAAATTCACGATCCAATCACTTCAAATTACCCCCACTCGATTGAACTCACTGGGCCTTGACGTTTTAAATTACTCTTGTCTTTTACTTTAAAAATTCTTGTGAGTTCTTCCATGCTGTGAAACCCTTGATAAGTCTTCCTGAATTTTTTGTCTTAGCAGAATTCACGTAGAGAGAGAGAGAGATTATGAACGTGAGAGAGAAGATTCTGAGAGGGAGAAGTGAAACGTGGATGTAGTGTTTACGATAAGAGAGACTAAGCAATTTACGACTCTCTTTAATATTTAAAAAATCTGATTTCCTTTTTATTAAATCAGCTAATAATTATTAATTAATTAAATTAATTATCAACCTTAAAAATCGACACCCTAAGTCTTGATCCAATTCATTTTTAGGGTTGTTACAAGTTGGATTTCCTTCCTTTCCATTTCTCATATGGAATAGATTGTGTCCTGAACAAATAAAATTGCTTTCTTTATCAAAAGACAAAACTTGTTTTTTTCCATTTTACAGTAAGGATAGTTCCTCCACAAAAGTTTTGTGGTAAACCCAAACTTATAAATAATGCATCCATAATTTCTTTCAACGTTCGGTTTTTTATTAGATTGAGGTGAATAGGGCAGTAGTTTGATGGATAATTCCATTTTCCAAACATATTTCTGCACAAGGAGATTTATACTCTCCATTCTTATCACTTCTTATCTTTTTCCAAACTAATTTTCAACTTCGATATTACATTGTCTAGACATTTCTATTGCTTCATCCTTACCATTTAACAAATAGACATGATATCACAAATGTCAGTGTAAATCAATTCAAAAGGATTAGAATTCCTTTCAACAGATTTATAAGAATGCTCAACAAACTTAGATTCCACAAAAACTTGACATTTTTTTTTTGTTTATTGCACTCAAAGTTAGACTTCTAAGTTGATCAGTTTTCCTTACAAGGTTTTGTAATTGACATGCCCCAAGTGTTCATGTCACAAAAATTGACTCAAGCAAGTAAGAACAAATAAAAATATTGAGTTTGAAAAGTTCTTCGCGAGGTAGCTTTTTCCTCACTAATATTTTGTTCCTATTTCTTATAATTTTGTGTGATACAAACATTGTTTAGAGTCATCACCTTGTCAAATGTCCTTTTCATAAGGACCTTTCCATAACTTTCAATTTTGATTGTTATAGAACTACCCATGAACAAAGTTTTATCGGATTAAATAAAGGCAATATAGTCCAAATGTTACTTTTACAAAAATATAATAAATGACTATTACCAATATTCATGTCTATGCAAATACTTTTATTATAATATACATATTTTTTCATGAAAAATCACAACATTTTAAGTGATATTTGTTTCATAAAAGAACACGATCATTTTGAACTACTATATATATAATTTCGATGTTTCATACTAGTCACACTATATACTAGTAATAGAGAAACTCAACAACCACAATACCAAATATACTCCAAGAATTTTGTGGGTCTAACATAATACAAAAGTATCTGTGAATTTCATATCTTTTGCTCCAAAGTTAAATTAGACACCAAGTATAATCATAAGCAAAGAACTCCCACATTTTAAATGTGATCTCAAAAATATTTTTCAAGTATTTAAAAATAATTTTTTTCACATAATATTCCAGACTCTCAAAATGTCATTGGTAGTATGAAACCTCTTTTGAAATATTATTCCACGAAAAAAATTATAGAGTTTCAATTCTCTTTGACAATCTTTACATAGTGTCCATAGAGGCACAAACACACCAACTCTAAGTCGCTGGTCTTTCTCGTCTATCACAAATAGACATACCACTTAGTATTTAGAATACTAACAATAAAGACAAATTTTTGTACATTTTTTGTTTCTATTTAACAATTAAGTTTATAAAACATAAAAAGTACAACAATGACTTATAATGTGAAGTATTCATATTCTTCAAAGCAATTGCAAAGTCCAATTTATTCAGAGTAGAAAACTACAAAAGTTTTTTAGTCTACAACAATCAGACACAATCAAATTGACAGGGAGTACAAAACTACAAAAGTTTTTTTTTTTAATGCCAAATAGAATAAAACATATTCTTAGATTATCACATAGAAATGTTCTTTTTTTATTTCAAATAGTCCAAACTATAGCATTTTGACATACTATTTTATCAAACAAAAATATGCATGTCTCACTCTGCAAACTAGTGAATTTTAAAGGCAACACTATTTTCCAAGGAAAATCCATTCGAAAACCATACGATTTGCAGAACTTTTTCCAAAGGCATCCATGATAAATATCAAAATTGTTAACCTTTAGAAACTGTTTTCATCCTTAAATGAATAAGAAGAAGGTTACATCTTTAATTGGAATACCAAAAAAAAACTTTTTTCTGTTACATTCTCACTTCGACCTTTCTAAAAAAAAGCAATGAATTATGGAGAAATAATCCATTTATCTTCTACTTCCTTGATCAGATTCTCTCAATCAGTAGAATACAAAAAAACTACTAACAGTATAGTAATTTCCTTAAGATTGTTGTTCATTTTGTATTCCTATGATACTTAGAACAAAATTTTGAAGAACTCGGTAAGACACAACAAAGTTTAAGAATATTTTTATAACTAAAAAATTAAAACTAGTAGAGAAACTAGATTCAGAAACAGATTAGAAAAAATATATGAAATATTTTTCTTAAAGAAGAATTGTTGTCAATCTATGTTTAAAGAATCTTACTGGTTCCAACAAACTTTGCAGAAACACAAAGTAACCAAAGTTTAATGAACCAGTGAAGAATAGAAGAACAGAAATTAATTCACAAATTTTAGATTTGTAACACATACCAGAATTTGGAAAAACAGGAAGAAAATCAAGCCCACTGAATGCACAGTGTCCCCTTAAGGAAATTATTCCCCTCTAGTATCCGAGGTTGATTTGGAATATATCCTCCCAGGGTAGAATGATCTCAATCACCAGTGTATTGATACCCAAAACGCTGGTGTCAGCGAGCCACTCAACGGCAGTAAAGTACACTTAGAATACTAGATTTAGTAATAGAAGAAGAAATTCATAAATTCTATATTTAAAATGAAAGGAAATCCCTCAATTTATAGAAAACAAAGGGTAGTGCGAAAAAGTTCTTATTGTGCCTTACCGGAAAGGTCACAAACCTTTGAAAAGTCACAATCTTTCGGAAAGGTCGTCACCTTTCATAAAAGTCACAACTTTCCATAAAAGTCGCAACTTTTTATAAAAATCGCAACTTTTCATAAAAGTCGCAACTTTTCATAAAAGTCGCAACTTTTTATAAAAGTCGCAACTTTTCTTAAAAGTCGCAACCTTTCTTAAAAGTCACAACTCTTTATAAAAGTCGCAAATCTTCATTTTCCATTCACACCTTTTAAAACCCAACAAAACCAGGTATGGTTCTCTTAGCATGGACCTATTTATTTGAGCATTACATAGATTATTTGTTGTCTCACGTTGACACCCTCCAACTTAAATTCCGTTCACCCGTTATACTCTAACTATCGTGTTTCTATTCACCTCTGGATCCTTTTGGGTTTGGATCCCCTGTATTTTTACCTTCCTGTAACAAGAGTACCATTTCTTCATAACGCCTACCAACACTACTACTATGAATACAAGGGCACTGACTGTTGTCTTATTCTTCTTTGCCGCCTACCAGGAATGCTTATACGGATGCAAATGTACTGAATTCTTGTATGGATCTAATGAAATTAAAACAAACCTCCGCTCCATCCAGGTATACATTCATGTATTTTCTAATCACCTGTTACGCCCGCGTGAGCGCTACTCTACACAATGGTGCCTATTCGTGCGTTTCATATTTCCATTCCCTATTTTTGTGAAGCTATTTTTTACAAGAGCACCATTCCTCTTAGTCGCTGACCAGGACGCCCTTGTGGATGCAAATCATCTATCTGCTGTTATGGAACCAAGGGGACTCAAGCAACTCCTCGCTTAATACAAGTAAACATACATAAAATTATCATTCAAGCCTACACTAACTTTAAACTGGACAATAGTACCTCCTCCTATGGTTCATGTTTTCATTCCCTATTTTTTACCCTTTTTTTTTACATGAGTGCTATTCTGCTTTCTCTCCGACCAGGACTTCTTCTATGGACATAGCTAAACTGCCTGCTGCTATGGACCCAACAGAACATGATAAAAAAACCACTCAATCTAGGTATATATTCATAAATTTAAACCTTTCACCATTTATTTGTTGTCTCAACCTCACACCCTTTCGCTGAATTTTCATTCACCCCTTAATTCATAAATTAATTACTCAAATATATAAACACACAGGAATATACCGAATGATGAAAGAACTGCATCCACTTTTTCAAACCTAACCCCTCCTACAGATTTTCTAGGTTATACTCACATTATAATTTCTGCTTCATTATTTTTGCTCACAATTAATATTGCCTTCTTATCTTGCTTTATTAACAGAACTACCTTCAAATCCCGTCGATTGGGTATACGCTCACCTATATAAATTACAAATTAACTACATGCGGAGACAACACGCCCAATTGAGGGCCTTCATTCATTCATCAATCCTGGAAGAACCACCAGGAGTCA
Organism: Solanum lycopersicoides; assembly: GCA_022817965.1. Classification (NCBI taxonomy): domain Eukaryota; kingdom Viridiplantae; phylum Streptophyta; class Magnoliopsida; order Solanales; family Solanaceae; genus Solanum; species Solanum lycopersicoides. The sequence continues at coordinate 6,879,908 of CM040625.1, forward strand.
ATTAACAATGGTTGTGGAACCAATGTCTTATGTTTAAATACATTATAATGTCCTGTTTACCTCATAAGTTAGACACCCTATTACTTTCAATTACCCCCTAGCCCCCTAACTTGCTTAACATTTACAGTATTGTAACTGACAATTTATTTCGAACAACTCACCTCCTATTATATTTGTATTATGTTTCAACTCGAGTTATAATAATATATATCCTTTGGTAGATCTTGTGTTCCATCATTAACATCATTTTACCAGAACATGCTGACTCAAAGGTCATTACTGTAGAAATCTAACGAAAGTATGGAGAAGAAGGTCTTGTACTTATGACCTAGACCTCTAGCAAAAGTAATGACTTTGCTATCTTCATCTACATGCTTGTGAATGGTTGGAACCTTTGAATTCCTTAATGTATTCGTCAATTGTTTTGGTTCCTAGCTTCAAACTTTGCAGCTGTTGCTTGAGCTGGAACTCCTTATCTTTAGTTGCTTGAAGATATGCTTCTTCCAAGCATTCCCACATCTCCTTGGCAGTTGAGTAGCCTATGATCTGGTACATGCTTTCTTTTGTCAAGGTGCCTGAAATCCAACTCCTTAGTAACTCATCCTTCTCCTCTCAATCATGAACAATGTTGTTGTCTTCTGCACCCTTCTGGCCTGCAACAATTTTCTGAGTAGTCTGTCCAGTGGAACAGGTCATTTTACGTGGTTCTGTGATGAGGTAGGTCAATCTCATCATTTGAATCAACGGAGTCATTTTTATCCTCCATAAAAGATAGTTTGTTGGCTTAAGTTTAATGGAGCAGGATGATATAAGATAATGAAGGGAAAACGTCGAATGAGTGTTGGTAGAAGTTATATTATTTTGATAATTTGGTTGTTTTTTATTTTGATCTAATACGTTAAAGAGCGGAAAAACTTTATTGCTCTGATAGTATGTAGAAATCCCACGTAAGTATAGAGAAATCAAGGATGTATTAATAATTATAATGTTGAGTTACAAGTTGCTTATATAAGAGAAGAGTCTTATTCTAGTTATACTAGGAATCCTACTACAACACAAGTAATTACATGAGTAGTATTGTATTACAAGTCAAATACCTTATCCTAGTCGACTCCTATATTATTCAGTAGCTTAGTCGTACATAACTTAAGATTTAGTAGTCTAGTCCTAGTATAACTCTAACTCTAACTCTAACTCGTCAGCCTGCTTCGATCGATGGACCTGTTCCTTCGACGTGTTCCATCAGTCGTCAAGCATCCTTCAACAATGACCCACACTGTATGAACTCTAACCTTATACAGGCGAAAGAGAACAATTATGATTCATTTCATCATCCTTTGCGGAACTCCCATGGCTGTGTAATATGCTTATTTTAATTATGGAACAAATGTGTGTTCCTTCATTAACACAAAAGTTTTCTGATGAATAGAACTCCAACAGACACACTTAACAACACAAAATGATAAACTAATCAGATTAACAAATTGGAATATAACAGTTTTTTACGGCATTGAAACAGTTTCTACAACTCCAACTACTAAATTGTAAGCCTAAGATAGGTTCTATGGGCGACTTCAACTTTAAATAAGTTCTTTCACATTTACCTCATCATTTTGCTACTCTTTAACTTCCAATTCCTAGCCTGAACCCCCTAGATTACTTAACATTGACAGTGTTGTGAAAATGACAGATTATTTCGAACACCTCACCTCATATTACATTTATTTACCAAAACAGGTATTCACACATGGACAATTGTATGTAGCCATATCACGAATATAATGTTTTCCAGTTCATCATTTTATTTTAGCTTACACTACCTATATTGAAAGTCTACAGGGATGTTAGTAAAGTCAAGCCATTTGGGTGTTGAATAACTTTGACTTTGAAGAGACTCAAACACATGTCATGTGTCTCTTTATCACAAAAATTACCTGTCTTTAAATTAACCAACAGACCAAATTAATGATAATATACAGCCTAATTTGCTGCAAACGCTACAGTCACAAAATTAAAGGTGTTTAGTTGAATGGTTAACACTTTTCTTTTACCGTGGTTGTTAACTTAATAGTCTAGGGTAAGGGTTCTTCCTTTCGATATTATGTATTATTCATTTAATTTATCGATTTTGATTTTAAAATACGTTAAATCGATAACTATACTAATAAGACATATTTATCGTGTTTTTGATTCTTCTTTTTACTTTTGATTCTTAACAATTTGGTTTTCGGATGTATTAAAAAATAAAATACTCATAAAATAATGATATGACTTCTCCGATAATTTAGAGCGACAAGATAATAATGTAACTTTAAGTAATGATCATACAATAGAAATAATGCTAACATTAAAAGGACTTTTTATGTACACCACAAATAATGTAAATTGAAGGCTAATAACTAATAATTATTAAGCTATCAAACCATATAATCAATTAAACAATTTGAAACTATTTAAAAAGAAATACCATAAATTCCAACATATATTCATAATAAACCATTTTTTTTGGTTCTGTGTAGTACATTACACATGAAAGAACATATCAACTTAGCAATATAATCTACTACAAAATTGTTTTAGGTAATTTTATCTAATCCGTTGGCATCTCAAAGCGGCAAAGCGGACAGTAATGGCTATTCTGTAACCACCTTGTAATACACTGAGCATGAAACATATGAGAGCAAGGCAACCGCAATACATCAGTATCCTCCCTTAGCTCATCTAGACATACCAACACTCATCGTTGCTATTTCTTTCATCATCTTCCATCAGCTCTAGCAACTCTATTGATGATTCACTAGCCGGCACCAATCCATCCACAGATGATGATTCTTCCAATGCTAACAAAATTCTACATAGGTAATGGAAAATCTAAAAGCTAAGTAATGGAAAGGTTAAAAATGCCTCAAATGTGAAACATATTCCCAAGCTGGTTTCATTTTATTTTAGTTTATGATATATTTTTATAAATAACATATGTTCACTATGGAAAGTCCAAGAGGAAACCTACTTATCCATATGCAATTAATTCTTGCTTGTAAAGTACATATACTTGTCCATTTCTTTTTCTTGGAGTCACTCCCCATTCATGCGGGTGATTGTTGGGTTTTAAAATGTATGAATGAAAAATGAAGAGTTGCGACTTTGATGAAAAGTTGCGGCTTTGATGAAAAGTTGCGACTTTTATCAAGAGTTGTGACTTTGATGAAAAGTTGCGACTTTTATGAAGAGTTGTGATTTTTATGAAAAATTGTCACTTTTATGAAAGGTGGTGACTTATCCAAAAAATTGTGTCTTTTCCAAAGGTCTGTGACCTTTCCGGTAAGGAACAATAAAAAAAAATCACACTACCCTTGTTTTCTATAAATTGAGGCATTTCCTCTCGTTTTACAACAGAATTATCAGGACTTCTACTACTACTATTACTACTAAATCTAGTATTCTAAGTATACTTTACTGCCGTTGAGTGGTTCGCTGACACCGTGATTTTAGGTACCAATAAACCGGTGAGTAAGATTTTTCTATCATGGGAGGATATATTCCATTAACCTCGGGCACTTGAGGGGAATTATTTCCTTAAGGGGACACTGTGCATTCAATAGGTTCAATTTTTTTCATTAAGAAAAATATTTCGTATATCGTTTCTAATTTGTTACTGATTTTATTTTCTCTACTAGTTTTCATTTTCTAGTTGTGAAAATTCTCTTTAACTTTGTTGTTTCTTACCAAATTCTTCAAAGTTTTGTTCTAACTATCTTAGGAATACAAGATGAACAACAATCTTAAGTAAATTATACTGTTGGTATTTCTTGCATTATACTGATTGAGAGAAACAGATCATGGAAGTAGAAGATTAATGCACGACTTCTTCAGAATTCGTTTGCTTGTCTAGTAAGATCGAATTGAGAATATACCAGAAAAATTGAAAATACATAAAGAGAAAAATCTCACAAAATACTTGGTGAATATGAAAATAAACTCACAAAAAAACCAAACAATACTTGATTAAAAGACACAAAATCCAAAATACAAATACTTGGTGAATATGAAAACAAAATTACAAGAAACTTCTAAATATACTTGTTGATTTCGAATTTAATTTAGCAATGGGTGAAGAAACTTTAATTAATTGTGAAACTTCTTAAATAAAGTGTAGGAAATTTGAAGAGTTGATTTTCTTGAACAAAGAAAGGAGATAATAATAAATAATGGTGAAAACGGAAAGAGAGAGATAAGAGTGATTTGAGGAAAAATCTAGAAAGATGGGAAAGTAGGTAATGAGTTTTCTTTTTTTAATCGGATAGTGAAATAAATAATGGTTCAATATGAGACTAATTAGAGAAATAAAAGGAAAGAAGATTAATTATATTAAAATTTAATTTATTTTCTAGATTATTGACACATAGACTTTTTTAATAATTATTTTAAAGTATAACTATTTTTAATAATTATGTTAAAATTTATGACTAGTTTGCTAATTTTTCCCTTTATAATACATAAACAGGCCTCAATTCTTAAACCAAAAACCCTAACCCGGCCCAAATAACCAAACTAAAGACCCCAATCCCTTCCTCATTTTCATTCAATCAATTTTGAACCACATAATCGCCGCTTCTAGGACGTTGGGAAAGACCGGCGAAACCTCCGACATCGCAGTAGTTGTCTCCTCTCTGTTGAACAAGCTTTTCAATGGCGAAGACTTGAGATTCACTAATTCGTTGTCTTGAAGAAGGTAAATAACCTCCCTTTTTCTTACTTACCATTCTAGGTCTTTAAATGAATGTGTGAATGAATAAATGTTCTTGCCCGCTCAATTAAATTTTTCATTTTCATTTGATAAATAAAATCAGCATCTAAAATTTTCTAATATGAACTGAAAACCTTAAGAAAAAAACCACTTAACTAAGTTTGTATGTTGAGAATGCGTTTTACTGAGTTTTAAAATTAACTTGAACATTTAGGAGAAAGCCACTGATTCATATAAGAGTTTGAATTTGTCGAAATTTGTACTATCTAGAAAAATGTCATGGCTCATCTTAAATCTAATTCCAAGGATTTGATGTAATAAGATTTCTTTTATCAAAACTTATATCTAATGCAAGTATAAGTTTCTTCAAAATACTTGTTGATTTCAATTTACTTTACAAATGGGAGAATAAACTTTTGAATAAATTGTGAGATTTCTTCTATAAAGTGTAGAAAATTTGAAAAGTTGATTTTCTTGAACAAAGAAAGGAGTTAACAATAGTGAAAACGGAAAGAGAGAGATCAAAGTGATTTGAGGTAAAACCTAGAAATAGGGGTAAGTGGGTAATGAATTTTCTTTTTTTATCGCATAGTGAAATATATTATGGTCCTATATGGGACTGATTTGAGAAATAATTAAAAGGAAAGAAGATTAATTATATTAAAATTCAATTTATTTACTAAATTATCGACATATTGATATTTTTAATCATTATTTTAAAACATAAGTATTTTTAATAATTTTATTAAGATTTAGACAAGTTTGCTGTTTTTTCCCTTTTTAATACATAAGCGGGCCTGAATTCTTAAACCAAAAATCCTAACCCGGCCCAAATAACCCAACTAAAAACCCCACTCCCTTTCCCATTTTCATTCAATCAATTTGGAACCACATAATCGCCGCCTCTAGGACGTCGGGAAAAGACCGGCGAGACCTCTGCCATCGCCCTAGTTGTGTCCTCTGTTGAACAAGCTTTTCAATGGTGAAGACTCGAGATTCACTGATTCGTTGTCTCGGAGAAGGTTAATAACCTCCCTTTTACTTTAGTTTTCATTCTAGGTCTTTAAATGAATGTGTGAATGAATAAATGTTCTTGCCCCCTCATTCAAAATTTTCATTTTTATTTGATAAATAAAATCAACATCTAAAATTTGCTAATATGAATTAGTTAATTTATTGATATGTGATTAACATTGTTGCTAGTCTAGTTTGTGTGTTGAGAACCACTTGAATTGTGTTTTACTGAGTTTTAAAATTAACTTGAACATTTAGGAGAAAGCATCTGATTCATATAAGAATTTAAAGTTGTCGAAAATTTGTAACTATCTAGAAAATCTATTTCCAAGGATTTAATGTAATAAGATTTCTTTTATCAAAACTTAAATCTAATGCAAGTACAATGCAAAGACTAGATGCTTGCAAAACTAACAACAAAAGTAATGTAATGTTAAGAAGTATCTTGGAAAGAAAATGTAGTTTTCCTTTGTTCCTTTATGGAATATAACAAGTATAATTGACTATATTTTTTATTTTTTTTTATAATTTATTTTGAGTAATTGGTCATAGATTCACTTTTAACTATATGCTTGTGATGACTACTAAACAATCAGCTCTTCAAGTTAGATACTTCTTGTGCTTCTGCAATTTTATCATATTTATTCATTATATTGTTTCTATGAAGTTGTTTGCCACTAATGTTGATTCTGTGAATTACTTAGGAAGCTTAGATGAAAATTACGATGGACTGAAAGTTGTCGGAAGAACAAGGACAAATTTGATAGAACGCTCGAAGAACAAATTACATTAGAAGTGGACAAAGAGATTAAAAGCGGTGGATTCTATAATGTCGAAAATTCAACAGGTAACACTTTGGTATCTATTTTGACCTTTTGTTATAACTGCAACTCTTGAGCACAAGTGGCCAATTGTTAGTTCTATGTAATACATCTTGAGCTGTCCAACATCATCCCCCAGATGCACTTCTTCATTGTTTCTCTTCTTGCATGGAACTAGATTGTTTTCATCAATTTTGTGAAGGAATTAGAAAACAACTTATAAATAGAATGCATTTGGTGAACTTTAATTTATTGTACCACCATCAAGTTATGATAACAGAAGTGATCTTGTGTATATTCCTAATAAAGGCAAGGTTCTAACGGTATCCCAAAAGCTATCGACAAAGGAGAGGAGCTTGAAGACACTTAATAGTTAATTTTCTTTTTCATTTGGGTATATGCATAAATGACATTGAACAATGAAACATTGTGAATTATATATTTTGTTGAGTTTTTTAGTCATAGAAGTACTTGTTATATCTAGTTTAAGGATAACTTTTTGTGTTTCTTGAATTATAATGAAAAGATAGGTTTGTGGCGACAAAATTTGTCACAAAATAAATTAGTACCTGTGGCGATAATAACTTGCCACCATATCTCAAGATTTAGTGGGGATTACAGTTGCAGTTGAAAGTATTAAACATCTGCGTGACATAAGTCGCTACTGAAATCCTTTCTTTAGTGGCGACGAGAGTTGCAACTAATAGTATAAGACTTTTTGTAGCGACCGTAATAGCCACTAAAAGTCTAACATCAGTGGCGACTTACAAAACATGTATTTTCTGGAAGCTTTTTTGTAGCATACTTGGTTATTTTTAGTCGCCACATCATGAATTTATTTTCTACCATTTTTTTGAAAAAATTGTTTCATTAGTTCTATAATTAGTAGTAAATTAGCTGCAGTTAAAGTTAATCATACTAATTTAATTTGTATGTATTGATTGAATAATACATGTTATTGAGTTATGAAAAGATACAGATGGAGAAGAAACTGAGATCCTATCATCATCAAAAGGAGACAAAGTCAGCTGGTATGATTTCATCTAATTTCATATTAAAGTGGGGGAACAAAGAGACTTCGGTGGAATAAGGTACAAAATAATAATAATAATGACTGGATTGATTCGGTGGAGATTCCCAAAAAATCGGTTCGAGTTGATCGACAAGTATTAAGATCTGATCTAAAAGATCAACCCGCTACAACCAACACCATCAGTAGTAACACTTTCTTGAATCTGCGACAGCGAGCGACCTACTCTTCTAATCAAATTCTCAGGTTCATTTTTTTTCTCTATTTTCCTTCTAAAATGCTTATTTGGTGCGTGATTATACAACCTTTGATGATTTAATGGTGGAGCTAAATACCCCAAGTAGGTTAGGGTTCATAAAAAAATCACTTTAATCCTTCTTACGGTGATTAAGAAAAGATTATTATGTGAAAAATTTACATTAATATAACTAGAGTTAATTAATAATAGACGACCTTTAATTGTATACTCATTTGTAATTGATTACGTGGTAATGTTATGAACACTCGATCAAAACATCTAAATTTGATAATATCTGTTTTTGTATATTCTAAAAGAGGAAGAATTTTGAATGAAATGATTGAACGCAATTGACCAAGTGTTTATAATCTTTAATGATTGAGGTGGATTACTATTAAATGATTGGTCTCCTCTTACTCTAGTTAGAAAGTGTTTTTACACAGAATAGTAAGAGGAGATCAATCATTTAATCTTAATCCATCTCGATCATTCAAGATGGTAAACACTTGGTCACTTGCGTCCAATCATTTCACTCAAAATTCTTCCTCATTTAGAGTATATAAAAATAGGTATTATCAAATCTAGATGCGTTGGTTAAGAGTTCATAACATTACCACATGACAAAGTATAAATCAGTACATCGAATGTTGTATAATAAGAGTTCATAACATTAAGTACATCGAATGTTGTATAATCACGCATCAAACAAGAATTTTTAGAAGAAAAATAAAGAAAAAAATGCACCTGAGAATTCGATGAGAAGGGTAGGTCGGTCGCTGTCAGAGATTCAAATAAGCGTTACTATTGATGGTGTTGGTGGCAACGGGGTGATTGTCAGATCAGATCTTACAACTTGTCGATCAAATCAAACCAATTTTTTTGGAATCGCCACCGAATCGATCGAGTCATTATTATTATTGTTAATATTTTGTACCTTCTTCCACCGAAGTCTCTTTGTTCCCCCACCGAAATACGAAATCAGACGATGTCATACTAGGTGATGATGATCAGACCTCACTTTCTTCCCCATCTAATTCTTTTACATAACTCAATAACCTGTATTATCCAATCAGTACATACAAATTAATTAACTACGATTAACCTTAACCACACTTAATTTACTACCAATTATAGAACTAATGAAACAATTTTTTTTTAAAAATGGTAGAAAGTAAATTCATGATAATATATAAATATAGAATAAGCACATCTAAAATCCTGGCGACTAATAGTAACCAAGTATGCCACTGTGGTAAGGTCGCCACTAAAAATAATTCGTGGCGACTTTGAGGTGTTCTGTAGCGACTTTTGTTGCCACAAAATAGATTATTTCTTGTAGTGTAGGATAAGTAGGGAAGCGACTCCTGTCCAGTAGAGGTTCTGTCCATTTCCTCCAGTGGAGCATTAGATTCTTTACACGTGTCTCATAAATATTTTAATGAATTGATTTGATTATCCTTTAACTAGGGTTAATTATTTTTACACGGAATTAATTAGATTATTTACATGTGTCCCATAAATATTTTAATAAATTATTTAATTTATTATTTCTAGTAAAAGAAGTTCCGATTTTGCCTGCTTCTAATTATAATAAGCTAAAATGATTTAAGCTTCTTGAGATCAAATATTTCGATTCACACATGGTAGAAAACTGAAAGAGGGTCGATTTATTTTTACCGAACATCACCCTAGGCAGTCTTGCAAACGTCTGCATCACTCAGTCTATATCACTCACAAATTTGACTAAGTATAAAAATACTTAAGGCAGCAAAGTTAAACAATGAACACGCTTTACACGAACTCTTCCCAAACTTTATTAATCTTGGAATTAATACAAAGTAAGGCTTTACGAATTTAGTCTAAGGCAAGAATCTAATCTCCATGCCTTAGACGAAATTTCCACCCATTTAAAATTTCTGCACATGGCAGTTACATGCGGCGGTTACAAATGGCAGTTACAAGCGACACCTATCCGACACTTGTCATCACAGGATTTAAACTAATGTTTCCTACAACTATATTTCTAACAGATAGAATATAATTTAAATTACATCCTTATCCACACAAAATAGTAATATTCTAACACTTAGAATATTTCAGGCTACATTCCAACACTTAGAATATTTCAGCCAGCTTCCAACACTTAGAATATTTCAGTTGTCTACCAACAGTTAGTTTCATTTCAGAAATCCATGTGAATGCCTTTGTCTTTACCATCGTCAAGTCTTCACAGTCTTGTCTTGTCAAGCCAACATGTTGCCTTGCCTATGATTCCTGCCCGCACGTAAGCCTTGCACGTTCAAGTAGCTTTGCCAACACCCAAGCACCTTGAACCTGTGTTGCTTGGTGCTTTTGTTTTAAAAAGCCCTGGGAATGCTCTGCCTGAGTCCTTTTGACTTCCGCATAGAATGGGCACTGTTTTGCCCCAATGCATGCGAAGACCAATGCCCAAGTCCTTGACATGCCTGCACGTAGTTAGATCAAGTAGTTTATGGGTCTAACAGACCACCCGCATCACTTGAACTCGATGTCCTCATCGAGACTGTTTTAAGATAGTCATCGATTTGAGCATCAAACTGCCATAAGTCTTTTGCTTTCTCCCAAACTGCATCAGCTGCACTTTTGCCTTTCCAATGAATCAAGAACTTTGTCTTTGTATTCTTCTTACTTGTGCCCAAAACCTGGTGATCAAGGATCTTCTCAATTTCAACATTAAACTGTGTAGGTACTGATGGAGGAGCCCTCTTTGACCAGTTTCTGTCTGGATCATCTGCATCTACAAAGTAAGATTTCAAGAAACTCACATGGAAAGTGGGATGAATCTTTAAACTTTCTGGAAGCTTCAATCTATAAGCAACTTCGCCCACTCGTTTCACCACTTCGAATGGACCATCGTACTTAGGAATCAAACCCTGATGTCTGGTCTTACTTACAATTTGTTTCCAAATTTGTGGAGTAAGTTTCAGCAATACTTTGTCACCCACATTAAACAACTGAGCGACGATATTGATCAGCATACTTCTTTATGCGCCATTGTGCCTTGCACAAGCTATCTTGTGCTTCAGATAACATTTCAAGTTTGTCCCTTGCAACCCTGTACACTGATGGACACTTTCCCTGATTTTTAGACTTGGCAACATCTAGTGGCGTCATAGGCTGTTTGCCTAAAACAATTTCGAAAGGGCTCATTTATGTTGCAGACGACTTGTGCAGATTGTAGCAAAACTGCGCAGTGTCTAACAATGCCACCCAGTTCTGTTGACTTGCTGTCACGTAATGCCTCAAGTATTCTTCCAAAACGTGATTAATTTTTTCTGTATGTCCATCTGTTTGTGGGTGATTTGCAGTAGAAAATTTCAACTCGGTTCCCATCATATTGAATAAAGCTGTCCAAAATCTGCCAATGAATCTTGTATCCCTATCACTCACAATGTCAGTCGGAACACCAAAGTATTTAACCACGTATTTATAGAATAAATCAGCAGCAACCTCAGATGAACATAATTCAGGTGCAACAACAAAAATGGAACATTTCGAAAACCTGTCAACCACTACCATAATAAATGCTTTATCATCTACCTTAGGAAACCAAAAATGAAATCCATGCTTACCGACAGCTAAGGCCTTTCAGGAATAGGCAAAGGTTGCATCAAACCTGCTTTCTTCTTACATTCAGTCTTGTCTACTTGACAGACATAACAAGTCTTGATGTATGCCTCTATATCATCTTCCATCTTTGGCCAAATATAAACTCGAGACAGTAAAGCTAACATTCTTTCAATACCTGGATGTCCAGCCCAAGAAGAATCATGCGCCTCTTTTATTAAGTCTTTGCGCAGTCCCCCTGATTTGGTACAACGATTCTCCCCCTTTAAAATAGAGCAGATCGTCCTTGATCCAATACCGTCTCATTGTGCCATCTTGCACTTGACCCATCCACTTAACATATAATGAATCATTTGCAGCACACATTCTAATTTTATCACAGAAATCAGTTTCAAGTTTCGAAATTGAATAGACTGCAGCAAATACCTCTTTTCGACTCAATGCATCAGCAACCTGGTTGTGTTTTCCTGGCTTATGTTCCCACATGAAATCATATTCTGCCAGAAATTCTTGCCACCGTGCCTATTTAGGACTCAACTTTTTCTGTGTTTTGAAAAATATATTGGTTACATTATCAGTTCTCACCACAAATCGAGTACCTAGGAGATAGAATCTCCAAACCTGCAGACAGTGTACAACATCAACCATTTCTTTCTCATGTGTTGAGTATCTCTGCTCAGCATCATTCAATTTTCGACTTTCAAAGGCCACAGGATGACCTTCCTACACTAACACTCCACCAATTGCTTTATCAGACGCATCAGTGCGCACTTCAAATGGTAACTCAAAATCAGGCAATTTGAGTATTGGTTCAGATGCAATAGCTTTTTTCAAATTCTGAAATACTTCACCACATCGTTCAGACCAAACCCATTTCGTATCTTTCTTCAACAAATTTGTCAAAGTCGCTGCCCTTTTCGAGTAACCCGCAATGAATTTCCTGTAATAATTAGCCAACCCAAGAAACGACCTCAAATCCTTAACATGACGAAGTGCCTGGCAATCAACAATGGCCTGCACTTTCTTAGGGTCCATTCGAAGTTGGTTTTTACTAACAAGATGCCCCAAAAATTTTATCTCTTGTTGAGCAAACTCACACTTTTTCATCTTGACATAAAGTGTGTATTTTCTCAATTGAGTCAGAACCAAACTTAGGTGATTAGCATGTTCCTCCAACGTTCGACTATAAATGACAATATCATCTAGATAGACAACCACAAAATCATCAAGGTAGTCAAACAGTACATTATTCATCAAGTTACAAAATGTTGCTGGTGCATTAGTTAGCCCAAACGGCTTGACAAGAAATTCATACGAACCATATCTAGTTACACACGTAGTTTTTGGTTCATCACCTTCTGCTATTCAAACCTGCCAATAGCCTGCCCTGAGATCAAGTTTCGTGAACCATCATGCCTTACTCAACATGTCCATCAAATCCTGCACCAACAGAACCGGATACTTATTCTTCACAGTTGCTTTGTTCAGCGCCCTGTAATCTAGACACATTCTCATCATCCCATCCTGTTTCTTTTGGAACAAAACAGGAGCACCATAGGGAGCCTTGGATGGTTGAATTAAATCGGCATCCAACAACTCATTCAATTGTTTACGCCATTCAGCCAACTCTTTAGGATCCATACGATAAGGAGCATGTGCAGGAGCAACCGTAACTGGCAGCAACTCAATCTTATGATCAATATCCCTCCTTGGTGGTAACTTCTTTGGCAACTCAGGCGGCATAACATCATCATACTATTTTAACAATTCACCAACACGGTCAGGCACTTCTACTGTAACATCCGGCTTCAATTCGACCAAGGCAACAAGTATAGTTCCATCACCCCTCTTCAACCCTTTGTCGATTGACATTGCAGACAGCAACATTCCTTTGTCTTTCTTCTTTGCAACTTTACCAACTTTCACAAATGGATGAACTCCCTTATGAAATCCAGCATTGCTTTCATTCATAACCATCATTCCATCCAAATGAGGAAACGGAACAAACTGGAATTTTCTTAGAAAATCAATCTCAAGTATGATCGCAAATTCACCAAGCGGCATCACCATCAAATTGTGTTTTCCCACCCAACTTCCAGTCGACATAGACACTCCATAAGCCATGCCCACAATGCTCTGTGCCTTAGCATTGACTGTTTTGACGTAGGAAGGGCTTTTAGTCAACTTCAGCCCCAATTTAGTAGCAATTTTCACATCCACAAATGTATGAGTGGCCCCTGTATCAATAATTGCCATCACACATTGTTCTTTAACCTTCATTTCTATATGATAGTAGAGCATGAGGATTAGAAGTACTGAACGTTCCTCCAACGTTATTAACCAACGTAATCTAATTGAAGGACAATCCCAATGGATTTTCCATAGCAGCCACAACTTCTTCTTCCCCCTCCCCTTGATTCACATTTCCAGCAAGCAAAGCATTAACTTTTTTCCGGTTTGGACAAGACTTAGCCAAATGAGGGCCACCACAAGTCAAACATCCCTTCGAATTACCATCTTTATTCTTTGGTCTGTCTTTACCATCTTTCATTGGTGCCTTCCCTTTGTCATTCGTATTATCCTTACGATTATCCCTTTTCCATTCCCCCTTCTTGTCACCATTTTTCTTAGTTTTCGAAGTAGAAGGAACATCAGTCATAGGACGAGTCGTTTGAAAATCAACCAACAAATCTGCAGCAGCAATTACCCCAGGCAGATCTTTAACATTCTGCCTTCGAAGTTCATTTTGAGCCCAGCCTTGCATACCCGAAATGAAGTTATGTAATTTATCCTCATCAGACATATTTTGAATGTCTAACATCACAGAGGTAAATTTTTTAATGTATTCCCTCACCGAACCCGTCTTCCTTAGTCTCTTCAACTTGTCCCTTGCAAGCCAAGAGGCATTGCTAGGAAGAAATTAATGGTGCATCTCTTTAATCGACTTATCCCACGTATCAATTCTGGGTCGTCCAACACTTACATCGTCTGTATTTCGAGTCCTCCACCAAAGTTTAGCATCACACGTCAAGTACATTGTAGTAATGTTCAACTTATAAGCGTCAGACACCCTTGCAGTAGTAAAATACTGTTCCAGGTACCAAATGAAATTTTCCAGTTCTTTAGCACTTCTTGCGCCACCAAAGGCTTTAGATCTGGAATTTTTACCTTAGACGAATCACAACGATTTGAACTCAACGTTGCCACAGTCCGAAACAGTATAACAATCTCTGCGCGAAGTTTTTCATTTTTCTTCCGCAGTCCCTCAAGTTGTTGTGTATTTGCGTCACGAAAGTTCAAAATTTCAGCGATGTGTCCATTAACATTCTTTCGATACACACCAATTTTGACCTGAACTTTCTCAGCGTTCAGTCTCAAATCAATGATTTGTGTCAAAAGATCCACAAACGAAGGGTCTTCCAAAGTCTCCTCTGTAATCCCAACAAAAGCTTCAATTTTGCGTGTCAATTCCCAAAGTTCTGCATTTTTCACCATCATCAACCGTGCTCTGATACCAGTTGAAAGAGGGTCAATTTATTTTTACCGAACATCACCCTAGGCAGTCTTGCAAACTTCTGCAACACTCAGCCTATATCACTCACAAATTTGACGAAGTATAAAAATACTTAAGGCAGCAAAGTTAACAATGAACACGCTTTACATGAACTCTTCCCAAACTTTATTAATCTTGGAATTAATGCAAAGGAAGGCTTCACGAATTTAGTCTAAGGCTAGAATCTAATCTCCATGCCTTAGACGAAATTTCCACCCATTTAAAATTTCTGCACATGGCAGTTACATGCGGCGGTTAAAAATGGCAGTTACAAACGACACATATACGACACTTGTTATCACAGGATTTAAACTAATGTTTCCAACAGTTATATTTCTAACAGATAGAATAAAATTTAAATTATATCCTTATCCACACGAAATAGTAATATTCTAATACTTAGAATATTTCAGGCTACATTCCAACACTTAGAATATTTCAGCCAGCTTCCAACACTTAGAATATTTCAACTATCTACCAACACTTAGTTTCATTTCAGCAATCCATGTGAATGCCTTTGTCTTTACCATCGTCAAGTCTTCACAGCCTTGCCTTGTCAAGCCAACATGCTGCCTTGCCGATGATTCCTGCCCGCACGTAATCCTTGCACGTTCAAGTAGCTTTGCCAACACCCAAGCACCTTGAACCTGTGTTGCACTGTTTTGCCCCAATGCATGCCAAGACCAATGCCCAAGTCCTTGACATACCTGCACGTAGTTAGATCAAGTAGTTTACGGGACTAACAGAAACCTTCAATGGGAACATAAAAATGTGATAGAATGACCAAGAAAATGATCAAAATAGTCCTCTATATATGAGGGTTGAAGTATCTTGGTCCTTTATATATTTCATCTTATCCAAATAGTCCTTAATGTGTACTAAAAGAGTATTATTTTGATCCTAACCCTAAAATCTAATAGAAAGAATAAGAAACTTGTTAAACTTAACTGTGGGTCCCACACTTGGTGAACCCTTCTTCCTCCATTGTCTTTTTTCCGCCATTTTTCTCCTTCTTTTTCTTTTTGTTGCCATTTCTTTTACAATTTCCACTGCCAAAAATCTTCTCACAATTACAAAAGTTTCTTTAAATTTTAATTGAACATTTGTAAGATTTTTATTTTCCATCCCTGTGTTCAATTTTTACCCTTTTATTTTAAAAGACAGAAAATCTAAAATACAAATACTTGGTGAATATGAAAATAAAATCACAAGAAAATTCAACAAAATACTTGTTGATTTCAATTTACTTTACAAATAGGAGAAGAAACTTTTGAATAAATTGTGAGATTTCTTCAATAAAGTGTAGAAAATTTGAAAAGTTGATTTTCTTGAATAAAGAAAGGAGATAACAATGGTTAAAACGGAAAGAGAGAGATGAGAGTGATTTGAGGTAAAACCTAGAAACAAGGGTAAGTGGGTAATGAATTTTCTTTTTTAATCGCATAGTGAAATATATTATGGTCCAATATGGGACTGATTTGAGAAATAATTAAAAGGAAAGAAGATTAATTATATTAAAATTCAATTTATTTACTAAATTATCGACATATTGACATTTTTAATCATTATTTTAAAACATAAGTATTTTTAATAATTTTATTAAGATTTATGACTAGTTTGTTGTTTTTTCCCTTTTTAATACATAAGCAGGCCTGAATTCTTACACCAAAAATCCTAACCCGCCCAAATAACCCAACTAAAAACCCCACTCCCTTTCCCATTTTCATTCAATCAATTTTGAACCACATAATCGCGGCCTCTAGGACGTTGGGAAAAGACCGGCGAGACCTCTGCCATCGCTCTAGTTGTATCCTCTGTTGAACAAGCTTTTCAATGGTGAAGACTCGAGATTCACTGATTCGTTGTCTCGGAGAAGGTTAATAACCTCCCTTTTACTTTAGTTTTCATTCTAGGTCTTTAAATGAATGTGTGAATGAATAAATGTTCTTGCCCCCTCATTCAAATTTTTCATTTTTATTTGATAAATAAAATCAACATCTAAAATTTGCTAATATGAATCAGTTAATTTATTGATATGTGATTAACATTGTTGCTAGTCTAGTTTGTGTGTTGAGAACCACTTGAATTGTGTTTTACTGAGTTTTAAAATTAACTTGAACATTTAGGAGAAAGCATCTGATTCATATAAGAATTTAAAGTTGTCGAAAATTTGTAACTATCTAGAAAATCTATTTCCAAGGATTTGATGTAATAAGATTTCTTTTATCAAAACTTAAATCTAATGCAAGTACAATGCAAAGACTAGATGCTTGCAAAACTAACAGCAAAAGTAATGTAATGTTAAGAAGTATCTTGGAAAGAAAATGTAGTTTTCCTTTGTTCCTTTATGGAATATAACAAGTATAATTGACTATATTTTTGATTTTTTTTGATAATTTATTTTGAGTAATTGGTCATAGATTCACTTTTAACTATATGCTTGTGATGACTACTAAACAATCAGCTCTTCAAGTTAGATACTTCTTATGCTTCTGCAATTTTATCATATTTATTCATTATATTGTTTCAATGAAGTTGTTTGCCACTAATGTTGATTCTGTGAATTACTTAGGAAGCTTAGATGAAAATTACGATGGACTGAAAGTTGTCGGAAGAACAAGGACAAATTTGATAGAACGCTCCAAGAACAAATTACATTAGAAGTGGACAAAGAGATTAAAAGCGGTGGATTCTATAATGTCGAAAATTCAACAGGTAACACTTTGGTATCTATTTTGACCTTTTGTTATAACTGCAACTCTTGAACACAAGTGGCCAATTGTTAGTTCTATGTAATACATCTTGAGCTGTCCAACATCATCCCCCAGATGCACTTCTTCATTGTTTCTCTTCTTGCATGGAACTAGATTGTTTTCATCAATTTTGTGAAGGAATTAGAAAACAACTTATAAATAGAATGCATTTGGTGAACTTTAATTTATTGTACCACCATCAAGTTATGATAACAGAAGTGATCTTGTGTTTATTCCTAATAAAGGCAATGTTCTAACGGTATCCCAAAAGCTATCGACAAAGGAGAGGAGCTTGAAGACACTTAATAGTTAATTTTCTTTTTCATTTGGGTATATGCACAAATGACATTGAACAATGAAACATTGTGAATTATATATTTTGTTGAGTTTTTTAGTAATAGAAGTACTTGTTATATCTAGTTTAAGGGTATTTTTTGTGTTTCTTGAATTACAATGAAAAGATAGGTTTGTGGCGACAAAAGTTGTCACAAAATAAATTAGAACATGTGGCGATAATGACTTGCCACCAAATCTCAAGATTTAGTGGCGATTAGAGTTGAAATTGAAAGTATTAAACATCTACGTGACATAAGTCGCAACTGAAATCCTTTCTTAGTAGCGATGAGAGTTGCAACTAATAGTATAAGACCTTTTGTAGCGACTGTAATAGCCACTAAAAGTCTAACTTCAGTGGCGACTTACAAAACATGTATTTTGTGGAAGCTTTTTTGTAGCATACTTGGTTATTTTTAGTCGCCACATCATGAATTTATTTTCTACTAATTTTTTCAAAAAATTGTTTCATTAGTTCTATAATTAGTAGTAAATTAGTTGCAGTTAAAGTTAATCGTACGTACTTAAATTAATTTGTATGTATTGATTGAATAATACATGTTATTGAGTTATGAAAAGATACAGATGGAGAAGAAATTGAGATCTTATCATCATCAAAAGGAGACAAAGTCAACTAGTATGACGTCGTATAATTTTGTGATACATCGGGGGAACAAAAAGAGACTTCGATGTAAGAAGGTACAAAATAATAATAATAATAATGACTCGAATGATTCGGTGGAGATTCTCAAAAATTCGGTTCGAGTTGATCGACAAGTTGTAAGAGCTGATCTAAAAGATCAACCCGCTACAACCAACACCATCAGTAGTAACACTTTCTTGAATCTTCGACAGCGAGCGACCTACTCTTCTCATCAAATTCTCAGGTTCATTTTTTTTTCTCTATTTTTCTTCTAAAATGCTTATTTGGTGCGTGATTATACAACCTTTGATGATTTAATGGTGGAGATAAATACCCCTAGGAGGTTAGGGTTCCTAAAAGAAATCACTTTAATCCTTCTTACAGTGATTAAGAAAAGATTATTATGTAAAAAATTTACATTAATATAACTAGAGTTAATTAATAATAGACGACCTTTAATTGTATACTCATTTGTAATTGGTCATGTGGTAATGTTATGAACACTCAATCAAAACATCTAAGTTTGATAATATTTGTTTTTGTATATTCTAAAAGAGGAAGAATTTTGAATGAAATGATTGAACGCAAGTGACCAAGTGTTTATCATCTTTAATGATTGAGGTGGATTACTATTAAATGATTGGTCTCCTCTTACTCTAGTTTGAAAGATTTTTTACACGAAATGGTAAGAGGAGATCAATCATTTAATCTTAATCCATCTCAATCATTCAAGATGGTAAACACTTGGTCAATTGCGTACAATCATTTCACTCAAAATTCTTTCTCTTTTAGAATATATAAAAATAGTTATTATCAAATCTAGATGCGTTGGTTAAGAGTTCATAACATTACCACATGACAAAATATAAATCAGGATACAATTAAAGGTCATATACTATTACTTGACTCTAATTATATCGGTGTAAGTTTTTCACACAATAATCTTTTCTTAATCACAGTAAGGTGGATTAAAGTAATTTTTTTTATGAACCTAACCTCCTTGCGGTATCTAGCTCTACCATTAAGTACATCGAATGTTGTATAATCACGCACCAAACAAGAATTTTTAGAAGGAAAATAGAGAAAAAAATGCACCTGGGAATTCGATGAGAAGGGTAGGTCGCTCGCTGCCACAGATTCAAATAAGCTTTACTACTGATGGTGTTGGTGGCAGCGGGTTGATTTTTAGATCAGATCTTACAACTTGTCGATCAAATCGAACCAATTTTTTTGGAATTTCCACTGAATCAATCGAGTCATTATTATTATTGTTAATATTTTGTACCTTTTTCCACCGAAGTCTCTTTGTTCCCCCACTGTAATACGAAATCAGACGATGTCATACTAGCTGATGATGATTAAAACTCACTTTCTTCCCCATCTGTATCTTTTACATAACTCAATAACCTGTATCATCCAATCAGTACATACAAATTAATTAACTACGATTAACTAACCACACTTAATTTACTACCAATTATAGAACTAATGAAACAATTTTTTTTTTAAAATGGTAGAAAGTAAATTCATGATCATATATAAATATAGAATAAGCACGTCTAAAATCCTGGCGACTAAAAGTAACCAAGTATGCCATTGTGGTAAGGTCGCCACTAAAAATAAGAGTCGCCACAAAAGAGCTGATTTCTTGTAGTGTAGTATAAATAGGGAAGCGGCTCCTGTCCAGTAGAGGTTTTGTCCATTTCCTCCAGTGGAGCATTATATTCTTTACACGTGTCTCAGAAATATTTTAATGAATTAATTTGATTATCCTTTAACTAGGTTTAATTATTTTTACAAGGAATTAATTAGATTCTTTACATGTGTCCCATAAATATTTTAATAAATTATTTGATTTATTATGCCTAGTAAAAGAAGTTCCGATTTTGCTTGCTTCTAATTATAATAAGCTAAAATGATTTTAGCTTCTTGACATCCAATATTTCGATTCACGCATAGTAGGAAACCTTCAAATAGGAACATGAAAATGTGATAGAATGACCGAGAAAATGATCAAAATAGTCCTTTATATATGAGGGTTGAAGTATCTTGGTCCTTTATATATTTCATCTTATCCAAATAGTCCTTAATGTATGCTAAAAGAGTATTATTTTGATCCTAACCCTAAAATCTAACAGAAAAAAATAAGAAACTTGTTAAACTTAACTGTGGGTCCCACACTTGGTGAACCCTTCTTCCTCCATTGTCTTTTTTCCGCCATTTTTCTCCTTCTTCTTCTTTTAGTTGCCATTTCTTTTACAATTTCCACTACCAAAAATTTTCTCACACTTACAAAAGTTTCTTTAAATTTTAATTGAACATTTGTAAGATTTTTATTTTCTATCTCTGTGTTCAATTTTTACACTTTCACTTTTAAAATATAATGATAAAATAATGTTTGAAAAACTTACTGATTTTGAAAAAATTAAAACGGAAAAGATAGATATTCCCCATAGATCACTTTAATAAGAGAGAATAACTAGTTACAACTTAAAAAGAGTTTATTTATGGCGATACGAAATCAGACGATGTCATACTAGCTGATGATGATCAAACCTCACCTTTTTCCACCGAAGTCTCTTTGTTCCCCCACTGTAATACGAAATCAGACGATGTCATACTAGCTGATGATGATCAAACCTCACTTTCTTCCCCATCTGTATCTTTTACATAACTCAATAACCTGTATCATCCAATCAGTACATACAAATTAATTAACTATGATTAACTAACCACACTTAATTTACTACCAATTATAGAACTAATGAAACAATTTTTTTTTAAAATGATAGAAAGTAAATTCATGATCATATATAAATATAGAATAAGCACGTCTAAAATCCTGGCGACTAAAAGTAACCAAGTATGCCACTGTGGTAAGGTTGCCACTAAAAATAAGAGTCGCCACAAAAGAGTTGATTTCTTGTAGTGTAGATAAGTAGGGAAGCGGCTCCTGTCCAGTAGAGGTTTTGTCCATTTCCTCCAGTGGAGTATTATATTCTTTACACGTGTCTCATAAATATTTTAATGAATTAATTTGATTATACTTTAACTAGGTTTAATTATTTTTACAAGGAATTAATTAGATTCTTTACATGTGTCCCATAAATATTTTAATAAATTATTTGATTTATTATGCCTAGTAAAAGAAGTTCCGATTTGCCTGCTTCTAATTATAATAAGCTAAAATGATTTTAGCTTCTTGACATCCAATATTTCGATTCACGCATGGTAGGAATCCTTCAAATGTGATAGAATGACCGAGAAAATGATCAAAAGAGTCCTCTATATATGAGGGTTGAAGTATCTTGGTCCTTTATATATTTCATCTTATCCAAATAGTCCTTAATGTATGCTAAAAGAGTATTACTTTGATCCTAACCCTAAAATCTAACAGAAAAATAAGAAACTTGTTAAACTTAATGGTGGGTCCCACACTTGGTGAACCCTTCTTCCTCCATCGTCTTTTTTCCGCCATTTTTCTCCTTCTTCGTCTTTTTGTTGCCATTTGTTTTACAATTTCCACTACCAAAAATCTTCTCACACTTACAAAAGTTTCTTTATATTTTAATTGAATATTTGTAAGATTTTTATTTTCTATCTGTGTGTTCAATTTTTACACTTTTATTTTAAAAATATAATGATAAAATAATGTTTGAAAAACTTACTGATTTTGAAAAAATTAAAACGAAAAAGATAGATATCCCCCATAGATCACTTTAATAAGAGAGAATAACTAGTTACAACTTAAAAAGAGTTTATTTATGGCGATCTTCTCAAAGGGAATATAGAGACTTTTATCAATTTACTTAGTTTCCATTTGTTTTGGTAATCTTGATTTTCTTCTTATTATTATGTATATGTAAATAGAATTTTTAGAGGGAGATGAGAAATTGGTGTAGTGTATATGGAGCTAACCTCAAATGGTGAAAGAAAAAAGTTAAAGGAAAAGGGTGTGCTTGTTGTAATTGTGAAAGTGAGGAGGAAGGGTCTCAATTCCAAGGTACCCACTTTTAAAGTTAACAAAAATTTTTTATCTTTTGGTTAGTTTTAGGGCTAATGACTAAAATGGCTAGGATTTTGTATACATTAACGACTATTTAGATAAGATGATAAATATAGAGGATCAAAATAACTTAACCCTTATACATTAAGGACCATTTTGATCATTTTCTCTAGAATGACCACTTATAATTTGAACTTGAAGTCTAATTTGTCACTCAAATCAATAGTCAAGAAACATAATAAGCTACCTACAAGAAAAGGTACAAACAATTTTTATTTTTTTTGCTTGATGTCTGATATTCATATTGAGACTCAAAGAAATGTGAGAAGTCTCAAAAAGTACACACAATTTAAGATTCACAAAGTAGAGATACATAAGAATAACTCACAATAACAATTTCAAACAACTTGAACAAGAAACATAGTCTCTAAAGCCTTGAAGAATATTGGTGGGCAGCTACATTGAGGACAAATCGAAACTTAACATCATTCTTGGAAAGCCTATCAACGGCTTCATTAATTTTGTCAATTGTAACAAGCTCTATCTCACACAAGATGTTGTGTTTGCCACAAAAATTCATCATCTCTTGTAATTCCTTCACACTTCCAATAATGCTGCCCCTAACAACTTTCTTGCCTGAAACATTTTTTCAAAAAATAATTAAACAACTTCAATAAAACATGAATTTTATACTTCCAAGGATATTTCTATATCCGTGTAGGATCCTTCAAAAATACACTATTTTTGGAGGAATTGAACACACCTGTCGATATTTTTTATGAGACTAAACAACATATGTGGGAAGTTTTTTAACTTTAAATTTTGAATCTGTCTCTAATAATTGAAGTAACATGATGACCAAAAGCCTTCCCAAATTTGATAGCCATATGCCCAACACCTCCTAAACCTATTACAGCCATATGTTTGCCTGGTGACTCAAATAAGTTGCTATTTTTCATAGCAGTGTACACTGTCAAGCCAGCTCCCATTAGTGGTGCTGCTCTATCCATAGGCAAGCTCTCTGGTATGTGCACTACATATCTACATTTTAAAAAAAGAGAAAACATTAGGGTTGTGTTCGATACGAAGGAAAATAAGTGAACTCATTTTTTATTTTTTTGTGTTTAGTATGTAAATAAAAGATATTATAGTAAAAGTATTTGTATATAATCTAGACAGATACTATGTGGAGTGATAAGTGTGGGGTAAGGGTGTGAGGTGGTGAGGATGGAGCTACGGGGTGAAGAAATTATAGCATCATGATTTAATAAAAGTTACTACTTATATTTTAATGTGTTTGATTGATTTTGATTTAACAAGGAGCTTAAAAAAGTATTTCGTCTGTAAATATAAAAATAATGACACATTTTTATATTTAGTTGAGTAACAATCAACTTTAAAATGTTTATTTTATCCATAATATAATGATTTGTAGTTAAACAGACATCTATGACTTATCACAAGTTTCAAAATCTTTTTTTCTTTCTCAAACTACGTATCAATTCAAAGTATATCATACAAATTGAGACAGAAAAAGTAATTGCGATGACTTTTAAATTTTGTGATTTTAAACAAAAAAATACTTAAAATGTACTAAAATGTTCTTTAATATTTTTACCTGTGATCAGAAACCATGATTGTGGAGTAACCACCATAGGTGGGAGTGTCATCACAATAAATGCTATTATAGACAGGTCTCATTTGGTCACAATAGTTCTCTTGGAAGCTATTGCAAAGCTCACAATCCAAACATGTAGCAGCCACATATCCAACTCCCACTCTTTCACCTACCTTGAACTTTGACACATTGCTTCCCACCTTAATTACAATTCCACTAATTTCATACCTAATATTACATATATAAAAAAAAGTTTAAGCTATATATTCTGATGATGTTATAACATTTACATAAATATGTCAGTTGCAAGCTTTAATTGATAGCCTATAAAAAAATTATGATCTAAAAAAAGTGTTACATAAACTGAGTCAACAAAAATATTTGATATTGTGGGCTTTGACAAGGAGAAAAGACCAACTTTAATTCTTATTATGGTTTTATGACAAACGAATTTGTCATCTTCTTTTTAGATGTCATTATATAATATATACTTATTAAAGAGCTTCAAAAAAGTGTGTTAGCTAGGTTATATTTGTCCTATCAAAATAGTAGTGTAAGAAATGATGTAATGATCCTAAGTTGACTAGTTCAACTTTACCTTAATTTGTACATAGCTTAATGGTTTTGCTTTATTTTAAGAATATTTATATGTTATTTATACATAGCTTAATGGTTTTGCTTTATTTTAAGAATATTTATATGTTATTTAGGAAAATTTTAAAGAGATGCATGGGAATGGGAGTGGGGTTCGGAGGTGGCGAAGGGTGGGATGGTCAAGGGATGAGGATTGAGTAGATGGAGAGGAAATAATAATTTTGAAACGTCATTTATATAACTTATTTTTCATACATTAGGAAATTCAGTTTATTTTTTATTTTTAGGGAGCTCATTTTCCTAGAGTTGATCAATCAAACATAGAAAAATTACAAAACATATTCTAAGAAACGTTTTGCTCCAGCCAAACACACCGTTGTCTCAAATCCTTCTACATGCATGCATGAGGTTGAGATTTAAATACCGTTCAAGATTGGCTCGATTATATATAAGCAGGGGCGGATCTACGTGGACACGTGGGGGCGCCACGGCACCCAGTGATCTCGGAGAAAACGTTGTATATATATGTATATATGTATATTAATTGTATATATATTAGTTTTGCAACCTAATAACTTTGTTGCGCAATAGCTCAGCTGGCAAAGGAGCGTATCTGTCACCCCGCATACGCGGGTTCGAACCTTGCCATCAACATGTCTTTTTTGCTTTCTCCTTTTTTTTCTTTTTTTTCTTTTTTTCCTTTTCTTTTTCTCTATTCATTCTTATTTATTTATGACTATTCTTTATTAATTCAAATTGACTCCGATTTTTTTTTCTTTTCTTTTCTTTTTCTACATTTGTTCTTATTTATTAATTACTATTTTTTATTAATTCAAATTGACCCCTTTTCATAATTAATTTTGAGTTTTTATTTTACTTCTCTTGCACTAATTTAATTTCTTGATATGAATGTAACGTGTTTATTTTTTTTATCAATTAGTGAGTACTGAATTATGAGCATCAAATAAATATTATAAAGAATATATTTAAATAGTAGTTTTTAAAATAGCATAAGTTTCAAAAATGATTTTTTTAAAATTTAAAGGTTCTTTCGATCTTTATCGATATTTTTGCTATGTAAGATGACTAGGCTGAAACTATAATTTTTATTCTTTCTCAACTATATATTTCCAATAACACATAAGGTCAATGGAAGATG
Source organism: Solanum lycopersicoides (assembly GCA_022817965.1). Lineage (NCBI taxonomy): Eukaryota > Viridiplantae > Streptophyta > Magnoliopsida > Solanales > Solanaceae > Solanum > Solanum lycopersicoides. The sequence goes on from CM040625.1 coordinate 6,906,023, forward strand.
AATATATTATGTTAATACTATTAGATGATTTATACAAGCTCAAATTTTAATGTGAAAAAACTTTTTTTTCTTAAAATTTTTCAGCGAAGAAGACATCAAATTCCAAAAATAAAATAAAATTGAATTGTTTAGTTATATCTAATCACATGATATCTAAAAGAAAATATTACTAATGCATATTTGATCGATTTATTTATTAAAATAAGTAAAATTAATAACCTGAGTTGTAACCCAAAATTAAAGCAACCGATCCTTTCATCTTACTTGAACGTCGTGACACCCCCGCCCTCCAAATCCTAGATCCGCTTCTGTATATAAGGCAACTAAAGCAATGACTTGACACTTTAATTTTCTTGGTGTTTCCGTTATTTCCCAAAGATGTGATTTCATGTATTGTTAAATTTATTTTAATCACGTATAGGTAAATTTGAAAAGAGAAATGAATTGGATTTTAGGTAATTTTAGTATCCATTCTTACGTGACTATCAATTTTGATGTCTTATTAATTATATCCTAACGATAAACATGAACCCATATTATTATTTCTATATATACCTATTTCAATCCCTATTTCACTATTCTTATTCTCTTATTATTAAATATTATAACGTCCCTCAAACAGTTAGCCCTTTTGCATTATACAAAATCTATTGTTGTCAATTTACAAAAAAAATATCAAATTTGTATTTTGGTGTCCTCTTCAAATTTCAAGCACTGCAACAAGTTAACACTATTCCAATACCATTATCTTAACTTATCAAATTCAGCACAACACTATATCAATATCATTAAATTAACATCTCAAATTCTTGTGTCAGGTTTTATTATTCTAACTTTATATTATATTTTTTCATTGAGAACTTGCATTTCTTACCTTCTATCTTCATAAGACATGTGTACATCGTCCTAACCTTTTCAAAGCTCACGGAGTATATTATTGTTATTAAACTTATATTTATGCAAGAAAAGTTAAGATCTCCGTAATATTAGGCCCTCAATCTCGTTGAGACGATATTGATATCATTTGCTTAGATAATTGTAATATGAACTAAAAGTAATTACCCAGGGACAATAGGATAAGTTGTGTTGCCCCAATCATTCTTGGCAAAGTGCACATCTGTACGACACATCCCACAATACAAGATCTTGATGGTCACATCTCAACACCATTTTCTCTACAATAATTTTAAATTGTTAGAATATATTTCCAAAAACTAGCTAGAAAAAAAAAATACTAGATAGATATATACTATTGTTGAAGTAATAATGTATGTACTAATTAAGATAGTATATTATTAGAGACCTTCTCTTGAACATAAATGGTGTCAACTTGCCAGAGGATTCATGAGCAGCCCAACCAAGAGCAGTTTGTGTGAACTTTGGAGTTGATTTGGCTATAGGAGAAATTGTTGGAGATGTTAGAGATTTGAGTATTGAGGGAGAGAGTGGCATTTTGAGTATTAGTCCTTCTATTTTTATAGTGTTACAAGTTTTTTTTATCCAATAGAAGAGGAAGCCTTTTTTTTATAGAGTTCTACGTCGTTTCAGAGGCATAATCAAGATTTAAATTTTCTGAACTCTAGATTTTAGAAGAATGATTTCAAGTGGTAATAACTAAGTTCAAGATTTCAAGTGGTAATATTTATATATGATTGGCCGAGGGCCCTTTTTTCTTTTATAAGGGAAAAGATTGTAGTTGAGTACAGACAGGCCAGTGAAACACGAGTAAGCAAGCACGCGGGTTGTGGTCAGCTTCGAGCTTTCGAGTGACGATTGGCCGAGGGGATTTCCATCATGTAGCTAGATACAAATAAGCCAGTTAAAGATGAGTAGGCAGGGCGTTAGGCTAGTGCTAGTGGGGTACGTAAACGGAGACAAATCACATAATTTTATACTGGTCAGTTTTGAGCTTTCGAGTGACGATTGTTCCATCTCTTTCTATTTACATGAATCAATCAACGAAATTTTCACCATATGTAGCCCCGACCCACCCCTCTTGGTTCTCATCTCTACCACCCCACCTCTCTATCCTCTGCTTTCACTTTCTATAGTATTTAACTAGATTATATATAAATAGTTCTTACTAAAATATTTTTTATTTTATCTTAAATTGTTTGATCTACTTTTCTTTTTAGTCCGCTTATTAAAAATGACTCTTTTTCTTTATAGCAATTTTTTTAATTTCAATTTTTTACGTGACATGTTTAAAACCACAAAAATAAATGATATTTTATTAGAACATTTGACACATTTTGAATTTTTCGATCACAAGATTCGAAAATCTTCTTTACTTACTACAATTTTGTAACAAATCAAAATCATTCAAATAAATTAAAACCAATTTTTTTTAATAAACCTCGCAGAAAAGTAGATTGAAAAAAGTAACCTATTATCTCAATTGACTAGCTCAGTAAAAACATACTTGCATAACAAATACAAAAAAATTAAATACAAAATTATCTAATTTCTTAAAAAGTATTTTCCTCTATACCAAACACACCCTTAATGATTACTATATTGCCGTACCCAATTAAAGTTAACTATATATCCATAAGGAATGGTCCAAATTTGTGACGCCTACAAGTCTTTGCTGAATAATTGGAGTTAGAAAAAGATATACTTAGTAATGATTTAATTTTAAACTATTTCTTTAATTTTTAATATAATAATCTATAATTATATAAATATCTTTAATTTATTTTAAATCACAATTTTTTTATAAAAAATATTCATACTCCCTCTGTATCTACTTACTTGTCCATTTTTAAAATGACACACCTATTAAGAAAATAATAATTGATATAGTAAGTTACTATTTAACCCCTATTATTTATGAAGTGGATGAATGAAAAAACTAAAGATTTTCAAAAAGTTTTACTTTTTTAAAGTAATTAATTGAGGATATAATAGATAAAAAAAATTCTCATTTCTTTATATATCAAAATGGACAAGTAATTAGTGAAAACTAAAAAGAAAATTATGAATAAATAATTAGAGACAAACGAAATATCAAATTAAATAAAATTACATGAATGATTTGAACAGCCATAGATTCTTTTGTCTGACTAGTTTTCTGCAACCATGTATGTGTATTATTCCCTCGAGGCTCGAACTAAAGCACCGTAAAAGGAAGATTAGGTACAGGAATTTAATAATTGACTATGATCACATTAGGTATGTGTGTTCGTGTTAATCCGTGTTTAATATATGTTATTTTTTGGTTTTAATTTATGTTATTTATGTCAGTACGGATTCAACATATATTATTTTTTGTCTTAATTTATGTGATAAAAATAAAATTTAGAGAATTAATCAAATTTTAATATAATTTGTAGATACATTAAATATCACTCTCTGAACCTACATTCTGGACGTGATGGTATTTGATAACCATTGTTGGCCCCAAGCGCACTCTTGACCTAACTCAACTCTCAGCGAAAGACTTGCTCAACAATAAATGAACTCAAAACAAAACTTTACTCCACATCTTCAAAAGAAATACTCAGAATATTTTAGTTAAAACATTCACTGGCCAAATGAAGCTACTCAAGTCTTAAACATTGAACACTGGAAATGAAAAGACTCCCCAAGTACTACTATTTATTTATGAAGCCTTTAAATGACAAAGATGGAAGTCTAGACAAGACTCACGACATCCTAACAAAGCTGAAAAGTAAATGGAATCCTCCAGAATCAAGGAGACTCACCAAAGCTAACTCGAACTGTTGTGGTATCAACGAATCGCCTATATATTGATGACCCTGATCTCTTGTATCTGCATCATGATGATGCAAGCCAAATTGCATAAGTACATTGAATGTATGAGCGTGAAAGTGGAACACTGAACATAACACAAAAGTTTGAACTTGGAAAGAATGAAACATACTCACGTCATCTCAACTCAATACAGTATAAAAACAATAACAAAGATGCAGTTCATATAAAGGGTTTAAAACAACAAATGGAAACTCAATGTATTTAAATATATAGTGATAATTCTTATTTAAGAGATTTTCTAACCGACAACCATCACTATAATCTATGGATGATACAACGTCTCACCCACACTATCAGAACTGTTCTATACCTTGCCGGAGTATAAGCAAGCCTCAACTAAGTAGATAAACTAGCATATGCTTAAAAATCAATAAGAAATCGTCTAAAAAGTATGACCCTTTCTACCCATGTTGGCTATATGATTTATGAGGACTTTAAGTTGTTTGAACTCGTCCCGATATTGGTGCTCAATACTACTCCCAATACTATAACTCAGCTCATATGTTTAAAAACAGTTCATCATCCTTAAACTTACAGACTATTACTCAAAAGGTTTTCTTAAATAGATTATACTAAAAAATTCCTCATGAACTCATTTGAAAATCGATGTTTCCTCTCATTTTAAATGTAAAAACATTTACTTTTGAAAATTCTTTGTTCTCATATATTCATTTAAAAAAATGAAACTCAACTCTCATCATCCTCATACTCAAGTATTCAAGTCTAAAAACAAGTTTTAAAAGTTTGCAAAAGACTTCTCAAATGAATCGAAAGAAATTCCTCGAACTCTACTCTTAACTCGATTTTGAATTTAAATTATGACTTCAAGAGTTATGATTTGGATACGCGGGTTTCTCAATGATTAGATGTAGTTTGGTTAGTTATAATCGGTAAAGAATTAGATTCTATTTGAATTCTTTATTCTTAAGAAAATCCCCCATCCGAACCATTTTTAAGACCACCAAGCTCTCTCGAATGAATTCTACTATTTCTGCTTTCGATCTACATCGGGGGTAAAATATTTTTCCCACTAAGACGTGCATCTTTATGGCTATATCGTCTTGAAGATGGATGCGATGGGAAGAAGTGGAATTTGAAAGTGTTGGTGACTTAACATTTAGGTTTCGACATAACAAAGCTTGCACAGTCTTTTGGTACTAAGGCGGACAACGTGCCATTGGTAATTATTCTACTACAGTGCCACAAATTCACAAGCTGAAGTAATAGTTGTTGTTCATTGAATTTTGGAGGAACTACGTACTTCGTTAGGATTGGACAATTGTTGCGATTCTTCCTTAATAGCTTGGATTCTTCCGTTGAGAGTCACTTTGAAAGTATTACCTAAACTTTTCCGACTGAATATACTCAAGCCTATAAAACATAGACCTACTATCATTTCATATAAATTGAGATCTTCTAAGAACTTGATGCACAAATAGATAGAATAACAACAAATGACATCTTTTTAGCCTGCATATTCATGGAACTCAATCTCATTAAGAAAGGTTGATCTCTATCTTTCTAGCAACTGAATGAGAAGTGGTTTAAGAATAAGAAAGGACTTTAGAATTGAATGCGCTCACCCTTTTTTACTAGCTTTAATAAAACTCATCAGGACACACTACACTCAATGTAATAAAGTTTTTCTAGGAGAACAAAATGAAGCTAATTTACAGCTCTTATCATACATGTATAATTGCTTCCAATAATTATGAAAATATAGCGAATTTTTCGTGCAAGTCGTACATATTGCGTTAACAATAATGAGGGGAAGTGGTTTTGGTTAGTTAAATATAAGTATTAGTTTGAGTCTTCAAGGATGAAAAATTATATTTTGAGTGAGGTGCAATCAACAAAACTTGTATAAGGGTCCATTAACTTTTTGACATGTCGATTATGGGGCCCAAGCTATCAGTTAAGGCTGAAAAGTGAAACCAAAAGGAGAGAGAATGTAAAGTTTGAGTGGGAATTGGAAGAGAAATTGTGGATCCACGTTAAATTCAATTAAATAAACTAAATATTGTATTGGAAGTGAAGCAGTGCAGAAAAAAAACTCAATGAAGTAAATAAGAAGTCATTCGATACGTATAAAATTTATATTAATAAATAAAAATGTCAAATAAGCCGTGCCCAAATTGAAGTATCATTAATTTACTATTTTGAGAAATAAAATATAGTAAAAAAACGTATCCAATAAATTTAATATAAATTTTGTAATATTTAATAGAAATATAATAGGTAGAAATTTGACTATTTTGCTCAAATTAAAATGAAATTTGTACTATATAATGTTATTATTCATTTAACATCATTGAGATAAAAACAATACTCTAATAATATGCTCATTAGATCATGAGATACTTTTAAATTTTCACTTTGTTACACTTTTCAAATCTTTTTTTCAATTCATATACTAAATATTTATTTTTTTAAATAACGTTAGTTTGAAGACAATAAAAAATACACAAATCTTATTAGAAGTATTGATAAAAGTAACGCGAATTTTAAAAAAAAATAAAGTGTAAATAAATTTATCTTATCTTATATCTTATGAAAATATCTAATGATATAATTTCTTACTTCCTTCGTTACTTTTTTTCTGCATTGTTTCACTTTCAATACAATATTTTAATTTATTTAATTGAATTTAACGTGGACCCCACAATCTCTCTTCAATTCCCACCCAAACTTTACATTCTCTCTCCTTTTGGTTTCATTTTTCAGCCTTAACTGACAGCTTGGGCCCCATAATTCACATGTCAAAAAGTTAATGGGCCCTCATACAAGTTTTGTTGGTTGTACCTCGCTCAAAATAAAAAATTTTCTTCAAGGATACATTTTAAAAGGACATACACAGAGCAAACGACAGAAAAAGAGTGGGGACAAGCGACCCTGGCACACTTCTAACGTGGAGCGCCAACCTCTAAACTTCAGAGGGCTCATTGTGGAGCACTGTAGGCTCGACGCTAGCCTCCCCCCGGAGCATCAATGGAACGTCTCACCACCCCTCACAGTACGATCCAACAATTTTTTCTTCTCATTTTCTGACCCTAACTCGCCTAGAATCGATTGTTTTCCTCAAATTTTCCTTCGATTGAATTACTGAATATAAGTACACGAGAATCTAGTCACTTTTCCTGAAAAACAACTCTCAAAAATTGAAATCCTTGCCTCAGAATTCACCAACTCCATCAACAAAGCATGAAGAACAAAACCTCAAGAACACCCATCAAAAATTCTAAGCATTCAACCTCAAGGACAAAACTGCATATGAAATTCACATGATTAGCGTGTGGGTAAATGAATCCAACACTATGAAAACTTACATACCTTAATTCGGCGAAACAAATCCCCAATTCGTAAGAAATCTTGGCGAACACTTGGACTCCTCCGTGTTTCCTCCTGTTGAACTCCTCTCAAAACCCTGAATATGTTTTGAATTATAAAAACTGATCTAAGTTAGTTTACAACACTAAAATATTTCCAAAAAATGTTTAAAGCTAAAGGGTAAGGAAAATATCGAAATACCCCTCATTAATTTGGGTAAAAAATTTCTTAACTGGACAGGCTGATTTCAAACGAGCATATCTCCATCATCCGAACTCGAAATTTAGCAAATTCAGTGGCGTTCGAAAGAAGATTCAAAGATCTTTTATATGATATGCTATTAGCCACTAAATTAACTGAAAGTTATGGTTGTTTGAAGTTGACCCAAAAATCACAACTTAAGTTTAACTTTGCTTTAAGACTTGAGTTTTGAGTTTAGTAAAGAATAAAGTTGAAGCTCATTTCTTCAAAAGTATATGCGGACTCTGTATTCTCAAAGATTTTTAAATGTTTTCATATTTAAATAAGTACAGAAATTGAGATTTTCAAAAAGCCTTTGAGCTAGTTTCCAGAAAAGAGTAAATGCTTTCACAATTAAGACAGAGATAAAACTTTGATTTCCAAGATAAACTTTGAGCTAAGTTTTTGAGCTAATATCTCAAATCACAGAAAGAAGTACATTTGTAAATGTAAGAGCTAGTATCATATTTTGGGAGTAGTATGAGTACCGATATGGGGGAGAGTTCAGGCAGCTCACCGCCCCCATAAACTATGTAGCCACCATGGGTAGAAAAGGGTCATACTTTATAAATGATTCATTTAGTGCTTTTTTGCATAATCTAGTGGATCCACTTAGTAGTTCAGTATCTATACACTCAGCAACGTATAAGACGACACTAACAGCGTGAGGCAAAATATTGTATCAACACAATAGCTCTTAAGTGTTGATTGTCGGTTAAAGAAACTCTCACAGAACTGATTGTATTCTTATATACACAATTTATTTGTATTTTTACATACATTTTAGAATTGTTCCCCCTGAGAGATAGACAGGTTATACCCTTGGATGAAATATTAATTTGGAGTTTGTGAACCTGGTTCAGATGTGGGTGGTAAAGCAAGGTTCCCCCCAATTTAAAGCATGAGTGGCTTCAAGACTAAGGTTTTCATCATTAGAGCAGTTTGAGATTGAACGATGCTTATTGTCAAAGAGGGTTCTTGGTGATTTTTTGTGAAAGTTGAATTTTTGATGATCGACCAGGTTCACTAGTGCATATGTTTGACCCAAACTCAGAAAATTCATGCATTGAAAAAGGTTGGTACATACCTGAGTATTACAGAGAAACCAGGTTCCCCCTTTTTGTGTTCCTCCATGATTTACTTAATGGTGTTAGTAAAGAGTAGAGATAATATCCGCAGATTTTCTAAACATTGTTTGAGATGTGACTAGAGTGTGTACCTGTTACAGTACGGGGTGTATAATTACTCAAGTATAAGATTATTCGTTTACTAGCCAATTATTAAAGGAATCATGATAATACATCAACTTGTTTCAATAAGACCATGCTTTGACTGATTTTTCTCAACTTCTTCATATTCAAGGCCTTCATGAGTATGTTGCATCATCATATTCTCTCAGATCAAATAAATCTCAAGTTGAGTCACAGAGAACCAATCCTTGTTAATTTTCAATACCTTCCAATGAATAACAAGGACTAGGTTCACACAACGAAGTTCCCTCTGAAGGTGTACCATACTCTAATTGTCCCGATTGCTCTATTATTCCCCCAATTTATAGAACCATAGGTTAGTACAGTAATTCATGTTGCAGGTGCATCAATGATTGTTAGATGTGAACCAGGTTCATCTGCATTGCTTCCTCAATTTGCATCATCAAAGATGTTTGATATCATGTCACTTTCTTTTTTTCTCATCCTTTCCAAGGACTAAACTGCCGCTTTGAAAATCAAAGAGCGAGAGGAAATTTTCTACTATTTTTAGCACCTGTTTGGAGCATGCACTATTCATGTACCAAGTTAACCTTTTCCCTCTCACCTTCACCTGAAACACTAGTCAAAGATTAGTCTTGGGAACCCAGATTAGCTTGGGCCCCTTTATGTGAGAAAAAGGATGAATAAGATTTCTTCTAGCCCATAAAGGAAAATAAGAAAACCTTTTATTTGGAACATTTTTATTTGGAACCAGGTTCTTAGCCATATCAGTGTTTTCCTTTTTGATGAACTTAACATTTTTTTGAAAAGCCTCAAATAGATCCTTACATTGATTCTTTAAATGACCCGAGTTTCCACACTGAGTGCATAAACTTTTTGACATGTGAATAGTGTGTGTTACAAGATTATTATGTTTTCTAAAACCTATCCCACTTCGACTGGTGGTTTGTATTTCTTGAATCTGAGTTAAAATTTCAGAGGACCTGGTCCATCTAAGATTTCATTTCGGATCAAGTTTGGTATGATCAAGATTTTCTTGTAGCAACCTATTTCTTTCAGTCAAGGTCTGACAATTAATGTTTAACAATTTTATTTTTTCTTCCAAAGCTAATTGAAGTTCACTAGCAGAGTTTTTGCCCTTGTGATTTAAATTTGAGGTCTGAATCTGTTCTTTTAATTTATTTTGAAGACATTGATTGTTTTTCTCAAGATTGTTGTTTTCTTCTCTTAAAGATGCATAGTTTTCCATCATTTGTTCTCTTTCAGAATTGATTGACTGATATGCATCTATAAAAGTACTCAATAGGGACTCTAGTTCTTTTTTAGAATATGACTCAATATTTTCTTTAATGTGATGAAAACTTACCTTGCTTTGTTTGTCATCTTCTTCATCATCTTCAGAATATGTTTCAGCAATGAGTACAAGAAAATCATATTTATTTGATTATTCTATTGCAAGTAGTGATTGATTTTCGAACCCTCCATCCTCATATTCTTCTTCTGATAAGTCCCCCATAGCGGCAAAGGCCCTTTTCATTGAAAGATCAGCTTCTTGATTGGTCATTCGTCTGTTTGTGGGAATGTACTTATCATTCTTGATTTCCTTTTCTTTCTCCAAACTATTCCGCTTTTTCTCTAGAGCTTTTAAAGGATAATACTTGACAAAGTGATCCGGACTTCCACACTTGTGACATACTTGATCTATTGGATTTTCAGTGATTTTTTGAGAGTTCCTTCCGTGGAATACTTGTCCCCTTTTTAACATTCTTAAGAACCTTTTGGTCATTAATGCAATGTTTTCGTCCTCAAAATTTTCTGGTGTTGTGCCTGTAAGAACCAGGTTCTTCTGTTTTCTTTTGCCTCCGATTTCCTTTTCTTGTTTTTTCTTGAGTTCATAAGTCATGAGATTTCCAATGAGTTCATCCATAGCTAACTTATCTAGATCACGTGCTTCAGTAATGACTTCTACTTTGCTTTCCCAAGATTCTGGAAGAACACTCAAAAGTTTTCTGACTGCCTTTTCATTGGGAATTATTTCACCTAGTGAGTAGATTTCTTTAATGATAGCAGTGAACCTGGTGTGCATCTCTTGGATTGTTTCACCTTCTTCCATTCGAAACAGTTCGTATTGTCTATTCAAGTTATCTATTTTAGACTTCTTTACCTGAGTTGTTCCTTCATGCGCAGTTTGCAAAGTTTCCCATATTGTTTTTGCATCTTGACATGATGATATTCGATTGTATTCATCTGGACCTATTCCGCATATCAAGATCTTTTTTGCTTTAGCATTGTACTGAATTGCAAGTTTATCTGCAACATTCCATTCTTTCCTATCATTTGGTACTTGAGTGGTTCCATCAGTTCCATTCTTCATGGGTATGGTTGGACCATCCAACACGACTCCCCATAGGTCTGAATTTTCTCCTAGTAAGTGATCCATCATGCGATTCTTCTACCATCCATAATACTTTCCATTAAACAGTGGTGGTTTGAGAAACTCCTTCTTGTGGTGTAGGTGGTGCAACCATTGATACTTTTCAAGATGTTAGTCTTTTAATGAAAAGATCTGCTTTGATACCAATTGAAGAAACCTTACCCTGATACAAAAACCAGGTTCTTGTAATTCTATCGCAACACAATAAAACAAAGATTTATCGTGGAAACCTTCCTAACTCAAGGAAGGGAAATACCACACCGAAGTTTTCTATTAATTCAAGATTTACAACTCAGTTAATCAATGAATCTAACTCTAAACTTCTACCCTTTTCGATTAACTATAATCGAAAACTCTCCACTCACCAAGAAGTCAAACTCGTTTCTTGTTTATAAAAGCTCATAACTCTTCTTAACTCTAACCACCCAAGAAGTCAAACTCACTTCTTGTTTACAATTCTCACAATCTCTCTCCCAAGATGTCAAACCCACTTCTTGTTACAATTCTCTCAAGATTCTACTCTCAAGAAGTCAAACCCACTTCTTGTTACACAATCTAGGAATTATTACAACTCAATAATAAACCTAGAACAAATCAACAAAGACTAATAACCCTAGACTTTGATTGATCAGACTTTAACATTCAATAGTTCAGTGTGGAACAGATGTCGTGAACCTGGTCCTTACGTTGCTATGACGAAGGTGAATCTGGTCCTTACGTTGCTGTGACGAAGACCTGCATTTTTTCTCCAGTAACTACTGATCTCAAGATGATGTATTTCGTGAATATGCAATAACTATTGTTCTGGCTTTGCTGGAAAAATTCTCTCGATTTTTGTGATTGCAAAGACGTTTTTTTCCTTCAACTTCTTGATCCTTTTATAGAGTTTGATTTGCCTTCAACTTCTACAAGGAAAGGAATTACAAATCCTTTTCCTTCTTGAATTTGTCTCCTTATCGTATAAGGAGAAGTATAAAAAGGAATACAATGCTTTGCCTTTTACTGTACAAACCTTTTTATACACAACTTCCTCTTTTAATTAAACTTGACATATACGCTTTAAAGTATCCTTATTCGTTTCAACTTGAACTTTCAACACGGTTTGTCCAACTTTGGCTTTCAACACTTTTTGCTTGATTTCACACGTTTTGCTTGATTTCCTTTTTCTCATCTGTATGTATATGCATTTTCTTTAAGTCTATCATCATATTCCTTGTTGCTGCAATACGTTTTTTCCTTTGCCGCAATCTCTCATAATTGTACAGGTCATCTGCAGATAGAGTACACATACGACAACAAGTAGTGAACTTTATCAATCATCAAAACTACTTTATATGTTCTCCTATTTTCCATCATTTTCTCCCTTTTTGATGATGATAAACAATGATTTGTTACACATCAAGACTCTTTGTTAGTCATCAAAACTACAACTCTTTGTCATACATCAAAACTACAAACTTCACGTTTTCTCATTCCCCAACATTTTGCCTTTTGCCCATTTATTGTCTATATCTTCAGGGGCCAGGGCTTCGGTCTTTCTACGAAAAAGTAAATCTAGAATTTTACCCCACTCTCCTCCAGAATGGTGTCTCTGAATAACTCTTCCATCATATCTTCATCAGTTTGTGATGGCATAGAACCCCAAGAACAAGTAAACCTAGTATCAAGTGAAACAAAGAGATTCTTTAACAAATATGTTCTTTTCATATACTATTCATGGCATGCTCCTCAATATTATAGGCAAATATATTACCAGGTTATTACTATGATAGACACTATGGCAAACTTGTTATCTCGGTATTTCATTCTAATGCACGTTGTACTTGACTTTAGTTGTATCAAATTTAACTGAATGGACTTCAGCTGCAGTTTTCAATATCGTTACTAATTCAACTACTTCAGATTTGGCAAGTCCTACAAATCTTATGGACCACCACTGGGTAAGTGAACTTCAATTAACTCATGTAAAATTGATTTTTCTTGGTTGTATGCTTAAATGAGTTTGTTAAATTTTGATTTGTTGTGCAGTAAATTTTTCAAGTGATTCTTATTGTTGTGGTATGTCTCAAAGTCATTCTTATCTTTATTGTATGTGTGAACAACTAGTCTTATTTCGCTCTATTGTAAATTATAGCATAAGCTTACTGAGAGCACACAATTATGTTAGTTTCTAGAGACATCACTTACTGAGAGCATCACAATTATATTAAGTGATGTGATAGTTGTAGTCTTTTGTAAGTAGACTATAATTACCTCTTTTTCTTTTTATATGAATACATGTGTCCTTAATTATTCGGATTAGAACTCACTTATATTTTCTTTATTGGTATTGTATATAAAAACATATATTTAGGAGTATTTAATTTTTTTGTAGTTATAAATATCTAGTACATTTTAGTTATATATAGATCAGTTGTAAATTTTTTAAGGAAAGATATGTATTGTGTATGCAATAACTATTCATAAATTGTAGCTAATGGTGTAAACAAATATACTTATGATTTATTGTTGTTGCTAAAAGCGTTCAAAAGGGATCATCAATCATCCTTCATCCAAGTTTTTACAGCAACTATTGTTGTTGGTGAAATATAACTTCTTGCAAAAATAATTTTTGTTGCAAAAAAAATAATAAGCCACAATTATATGAACTTTTACCAACAAATTATAGTTCAAGGCAACAAATATTTTTGTTGCGTTAAGTTAGTTATTCCCAACAAATTTTCTTGTTGTGGCGTAAACTTTTTCCATTGGCGTTTATTGCAACTACATGCAACAATTTGTTTATCGTTGGCAAAATAGCAACAACTTATTTTGTTGGGAAATGCTATTTTTCTTGTAGTGGATGTTATGAATGGGCCTAGACCAGTATTGGCAAAGCAGCCCAACATCGAAATAAGTGGCTATGTGTGAGATCCCGATCGATAAATAGAGATTTGAGAGAGAAAAATAGGTTTATATGAATTGTCATTGTGCTTAGGCAAAGATTGTGCCTCTCATCCCCAATTCTCTCTTAGTCCCTCATATCCTTTTCTTTTATATTTACTGTTATTGTTCGTGTTCTTCATATTGTAATTGCTCATTTATTTATGACTCAAAACTTATTGATTTTATGTGTTATTCATTCAATTTATCAATTTTGATTTTGAAATACGTTAAATCGATAACTATATAAGACATTTTTATCGGTTTTCTATTTTCCCTTTTTACTTTTGATTCTTAACAATTTGATTTTCGAATGTATCAAAAAAGCAAATACTCATAAAATAATGATATGACTTCTCCGATAATTTAGAGCGAACAAGATAATAATGTAACTTTAAGTAATGACCATCAAATAGAAATAATACTAACATTAAAAGGACTACAACAATAATGTAAATTGAAGGCTGATAACTACTAATTATTAAGATATCAAACCATATAATCAATTAGAGAGTTTGAAACCATTCAAAAAAAAAAAACATATTATTCCAACATATATTCATAATACACCAATTTGTTTTGGTTCTGTGTAGTACTGCATATACATTACACATGAAAGAACATACTTAGCAATATAATCTACTACAAATTTGTTTTTGATCGTTTAGGTAGTTTTATCTAATCCGTTGGCATCTCAAAGCGGCAAAGCGGACAGTAATGACTATTCTGTAACCACTTTGTAATACAGTGAGCATGAAACATATGAGAGCAAGGCAACCACAATACATCAGTTTCCTCCCCTAGCTCATCTAGACATACCAAACATTCATCGTTGCTATTTCTTTCATCAGCTTCCATCGGCTCTAGCAACTCTATTGATGATTCACTAGCTGGCACCATCCCATCCACAGATGATGATTCTTCCAATGCTAACAAAATTCTACCATCGCAATAGTGATCAATCTGTAATTCCACATCCACACATACCTCTGACATCTCACTAGTAGTCGTGATGCTTAGCAACTTACGAGTTGTTTGTTCAACTATAACGTGTTGTTGATCTTCAAACTCATCTTTAAATTGCATAAACACTTGTGATAGAGCGTTATCAAGTTTCTCATAGAGCATGGTATCGGAAAGATGATTAATAATTTGGGTCGACTTGGTTGAAGAGTCCTCCCATATTCTACCCCGGTATTCAGATGCTTGATCATTAGGTCTTATATACCAAAATCTTTTTAGTATACTAAAATTGAAGTTAATGGTTAAATCGGGCAAAGAAGAAGAAGAAACAATGGGTTCAACGCTAACAAAAGAGTTCTTGAAGCAGACATGGGATACAAACCCTGTTGGAAACATATTGCAATTTTTGAGAGAAGAAATCAATATTATTATTTTTACTAATGGGAGACTAATTACCCCATTTCAAGTTTATTTATATTGTTAGTATCAAACCTAAAGTGATTAGTGAGTTTCTACATTAGAAACTTAAAATATTATTTGTAGTTCTATTTATGGAAAAAAACACATTTTAGGAAATTTTCCATTAATTGGAAACTTCAAATATTCTTTTGTATTTTTATTTATGGAAAACAACACGTTTTAGGAAATACTCCATAAATTGGAAACTTTGAATATATATTTTTTGTATTTTTATTTATGGAAAACAATACTTTTTAGGGAAGTAATTTATGGAAAAGAACACGTTTTGGAAATACTTTTCAAATCGGTTTTACACTGAAAATTTGCAGTAGCAAAAACATCGTAGCAACTCACCACGAAAAAGGACTAAAATGAGGTTAATGGGAACAACTCTGGGGAAATGGAAAATCCAAAAGTAATTAAAAGTGCCTCTCAAATGTGAAACATATTCCCAAGCTGGTTTCATTTTATTTTAGTTTATAATATATTTTTATAAATATTCCACATATGTTCACTACGGAAAGTTCAAGGGGAAACTACGTACTTATCCAGATGCAATTAATTCTTGCTTGTAAAATACATATATTTGTCCGTTTCTTTTTCTTGGAGTCAGTCCCCATTCATGCGGGGGATTGTTGGGTTTTAAAAGGTGTGAATGGAAAATGAAGAGTTGCGACTTTTATGAAGAGTTGTGATTTTGATGAAAAGTTGCAATTTTTATGAAGAGTTGTGACTATTATGAAAAATTGCGACTTTTATGAAAAGTTGTGACTTTTATTAATGGTGGTGACCTATCCTAAAGATTGTGACTTTTCCAAAGGTTTGTGACCTTTCCGGTAAGGAACAATAAGAACCTTTTTACACTACCCTTTGTTTTTTATAAATTGAGGGATTTCCTCTCATTTTACAACAGAATTATCAGGACTTCTACTACTATTACTACTAAATCTATTATTCTTAGTGTACTTTATTGCTGTTGAGTGATTCGCTGACACCGTAATTTTAGGTACCAATACATCGATGAGTAAGATCTTTCTATCCTGGGAGGATATATTCCATTAACCTCGGGTACTTGAGGGGAAAGATTTCCTTAAAGGGACACTGTGCATTCAGTGGGCACGATTTTCTTCATTAAGAAAAATATTTCGTATATTGTTTCTAATATGTTTCTGATTCTATTTCTCTACTAGTTTTCATTTTCTAGTTGTGAAAATTCTCTTAACTTTATTGTTTCTTACAAAATTCTTCAAAGTTTTGTTCTAAGTATCTTAGGAATACAAGATGAACAACAATCTTAAGGAAATTATTATACTATTGGTATTTCTTGTATTATACTGATTGAGAGAAACAAATCATGGAAGTAGAAGATTAATACACGACTTCTTCAGAATTTGGTGGCTTGTTTAGCAAGATCGAATTGAGAATGTACCAAAAAATTGGAAATACATAAAAGAGGAAAATCTCACAAAATACTTGGTGAATATGAAAATAAACTCACAAAAAAAAATACTTGATTAAAAGACAGAAAATCCAAAATACAAATACTTGGTGAATATGAAAACAAAATTACAAGAAACTTCAAAATATACTTGTTGATTTATAACTTTAGCAATGGGTGAAGAAACTTTAATTAATTGTGAGATTTCTTAAATAAAGTGTATGAAACTTGAAGAGTTGATTTTCTTGAACAAAGAAAGGAGATAATAATGAATAATGGTGAAAACGGAAAGAGTGAGATAAGAGTGATTGGAGGAAAAATCTAGAAAGAGGGCAAGTAGGTAATGAGTTTTCTTTTTTTAATCTGATAGTGAAATAAATAATGGTTCAATATGAGACTAATTTGAGAAATGAAAGGAAATTAAAGAAGATTAATTATATTAAGATTCAATTTATTTTCTAAATCATTGACATATTGACATTTTCAATAATTATTTTAAAATATAAATATTTTTAATAATTATGTTAAGGTTTATGACTAGTTTGCAATTTTTCCCTTTTTAATATATAAGCAGGCCTCAATTCTTGAACCAAAAACCCTAACCCGCCCCAAATAACCCAACTAAAGACCCCAATCCCTTCCCCATTTTCATTCAATCAAATTTGAACCACATAATCGCCGCCTCTAGGACGTCGGGAGAAGACCGGCAAGACCTCTGCCACCGCCGTAGTTGTCTCCTATGTTGAACAAGCTTTTCAATGGTGAAGACTCGAGATTCACTGATTCGTTGTCTCGGAGAAGGTCAATAGCCTCCCTTTTACTTACTTTCCATTCTAGGTCTTTAAATGAATGTGTGAATGAATAAATAATATTTTTTTTGTTGTACGTTTATATTTTTTCTTTTTTATTTGATAAACTAAATCAGTATCTAAAATTTTCTAATATGAATTGAAAATCTTAAGAAAAAAAAATCACTGAATAGTTAATTTATCGAAATGTGATTAACTTTGTTGCTAGTCTAGTTTGTGTGTTGAGAACCACTTGGATGTGTTTTAAAATTAACTTGAACATTTAGGAGAAAGCCACTGATTCATATAAGAATTTAAAGTCGTCGAAATTTATGACTGTTGTAGAACAACGTGTTTATCTTGAATGATTGAGGTGGATTACTATTAAATGATTGATCTCCTATTAGTCTAGTTAGAATTTTTTTACACGGAATAGTAAGAGGAGATCAATCAATTAATAGTAATCCACCCTCAATCATTCAAGATAGTAAACACTTGGTCACTTGCGTCCAATCATTTCATTCAAAATTCTCTCTTTTAGAGTATATAAAAATAGGTATTATCAAATCTAGATGCGTTGATTAAGAGTTCATAACATTACCACATGACTAATTACCCCGCGAAAGGCGCATGGGTTGACTCTATTTCTTTCTATGAGTTAGCAGGTAAATCAGGATACAATTAAAGGTCATCTATTATTACTTGACTCTATTTATATCATTGTAAATTTTTCACACAATAATCTTTCCTTAATCACCGTAAGAAGGATTAAAGTAATTTTCTTATAAACCCTAACCTCCTTGCGGTATTTAGCTCCACCATTAAGTACGTTGAAGGTTGTATAATCACGCACCAAACAAGAATTTTTAGAAGGAAAATAGAGGAAAAAATGCACATGAGAATTCGATGAGAAGAGTAGGTCGCTCGCTGCCGAAGATTCAAAAAGCATTACTACTGATGGTGTTGGTGGAAGCAGGTTGATTTTTTAGATCAGATCTTATAACTTGTCGATCAACTCAAACCAATTTTTTTGGAATCTCCACCGAATCGATCGAGTAATTATTATTATTGTTCCACCGAAGTCTCTTTTTGTTCTCCCACTGTAATACGAAATCAGATGACGCCATATTGGCTAACTTTGTCTCCTTTTGTTGATGATTGACCTTACTTTCTTCTCCATATGTATTGTTTTGCATAACTCAATAACCTGTATTATCCAATCAATACATACGAATTAAATAAGTATGATTAACCTTAACCACAATTAATTTACTACTAATATAGAACTAATAAAACAATGTTTTTTAAAAAATGGTAAAAAGTAAATTCATGATCATATATAAATACAGAATAATCACATTTGAAATCGTGGCGAGTAAAAGTAACCAAGCATGCCATGGTGGTAAGGTCACCACTAAAGAGCTGATTTCTTGTAGTGTAGGATCAGTAGGGAAGCGACTCCTGTCCAGTAGAGGTTCTGTTCATATCCTCCAGTGGAGCATTAGATTCTTTACACGTGTCTCATAAATATTTTAATGAATTGATTTGATTATCCTTTAACCAAGGTTAATTATTTTACGATGAATTAATTAGATTCTTTATACGTGTTTGATTTATTATGCCTAGTAAAAGAAGTTTCGATTTTATCTGCTTCTAATTATAAACTAAAATGATTTTAGCTTCTTGACATCTAATATTTTGATTCATGCATGGTAGGAAACCTTCAAATAGGAACATAAAAATGGGATAGAATGACAACTAATAATATGAACTTCAATTGTAATTTGTCACTCAACACATAAAAAGCAATCTACAAGAAAAGGTACAAATAATTTTTTTATTTTTTACTTGATGTCTGATATTCATATTGAGACTTCAACAGATGTGAGAAGTCCCAAAAAGCACGCACAATTTAAGATGCGCAAAGTAGAGATACATAAGAATAACTCACAATAACAATTTCAAACAACTTGAACAAGAAACATAGTCTGTAAAGCCTTGAGGAATATTGGTGGGCAGCTACATTGAGGACAAATCGAAACTTAACATCATTCTTGGAAAGCCTATCAAAGGCTTCATTAATTTTGTCAGTTGTAACAAGCTCTATCTCACACAAGATGTTGTGTTTGCCACAAAAATTCATCATCTCTTGTAACTCCTTCACACTTCCAATGATGCTACCCCTAACAACTTTCTTGCCTTAAACAGTTTTTCAAAAAATAATTAAACAAATTCAATAAAACATGAATTTTTTACACCTCCAAAAATATTTCAACATCCGTGTCGGATCCTTCAAATATACACTATTGTAATTGCTCATTTATGTGGATTGTCATTGTGCTTAGCCAAAGATTGTGCCTCTCATCCCCAATTCTCTCTTAGTACCTCATATCCTTTTCCCTTATAGTTACAGTTATTGTTCGTGTTCTTCGTCTTGTAATTGCTCGTTTATGTATGAATCAAAACTTATTAACTTGTTCTCTCTATTGTTTATTATTGGAGTTGAGGAAAACACTATAACTAGATAAAAGTAAATGGCATCTCTTACAGGCAATATATAAAACATCTCGTGGGCAGACACTATTTCAGCCAAACCTATTTTAGTCCAAGTAGCTTTAGGATGGGTCAATAAAGTGTCAACTTATCAACTCCTATAGAGTTTTAGGCCTCCATGGCCGAAACAGTCTCTCCCCAGCCTCGAGCTGTGGAAGAGACGCCAGAAAAACCTAGTTATGCGTCTATTTCTAATCCATCGACTTACACTAAAAAATATGATGGAAAACTTCCACTAAAATTAAAACCTGTGACATATGTTCGAATTTGGAATCGTATATCCAAGAAGAAAACTTGCAGTATGCTCTTGTTTCTAAGTTTTCTTATGGGAGACCCAATATTATTGATCTTAGAAAGAGTTTTACACGACACTTTGCAATCAAAGGAAATTTCAATTTAGGTTTACTGGATCATCGTCATGTTCTGGTAAGATTATTGGATCGGGAAGACTTTGTGGAGGTGTACTCTAGGGTAGTATCATTCATCACAATAAAAGAAAAGGGCGTGAGTAATCAATACCAATGTCGGATTCAATGCTGGACCCCATGGTTTAATCCAAAAGAGGTGACATCAATTGCTTTAGCTTGAATTTCTTTTCCGAGTTTGTCAACAGATGTTTGCTCGTGAAGCCCTGTTTTCACTTGCATCAGCCATTGGGACACCCCTACAAATTGATAAGGAAACAACGGGTAAGTCAAGGCCTATAGCTAGGGTAAAAGTGGAGGTTAATCTATGATCATCGCTTCCGGATAGAGTTAGAATGTTTTTTAAAGATGGAAAAAATGGTGTCGTTAAAGAGGTGTTGCAGAAAATTGTCTATGACAAACTGCCTTCGTATTGCACAACATGTAAACATCAGGGTCACAAGGAGGAAGAATGTAGACTGACTATGGATGTAGAAGGTGGACTAATTGATGAAACAAAAAATAATGGGGCGACGTTCGAAGATGAAGCCAAAAAAGGAAAAACTACCGCAGAAAAATCCACTAATCAATGGACTTTGGTCTCACATAGAAAAACAGTTGGCTATAAGTCCTCAAATAATCACATTTTGCTCCAAAAAAATTCTAAGCATGTTGAGTTTGATAGGAGTAATAGTGTCGTTGTATGTACTTCGTTTGATCTGTTGCGAGTTGAGAACTTTAGACAAAATGAAGGGCTATATGTTACGGATGAATTATCTGCTGAATCTGGGAATACTTTAGACTTGGACAAGCAGATTGAGCAAACAGGAAAGTTGAAACAATGTTGTCACGATGAGCATACTAATCAACAAGCTCTTGTGACAAATGAAAATGAGTTCATTGTTATACAGAAGATAGATGGCAAAGTAATCAATCCAAATACACCCATCATGTTTATTTTAGATCAAGAGGTGGCTAAAAACAATTTGAATGAATCTAAGGAAAAACGAGCGGGCGAAAGTGCTTCAAGATGGGCTGATTCAGTTGAGGAAGAGAATCATATTCCTTGACCTATTAGGAGTAAGTTAAGCCCTCAAGTACTTGAATTTGTGCCTACAAGTAAAACAATTCCATCTATGGCAATCATAGGTACATCATCTGACTTGAGTGCTACAAAAGTGAACGTGGATTATAGAGATATTCTTTATGGCTTGGACAATGACATGTCTGATGGAGACGATGAAGATGATGAAGAAGAAATGTTGGATATATGCCTTGATAAGGTGGCTAAGGAGGGGATCTTTCACCTAGACAACAAAGAAGTGGAAGCACCAAATGCAAAAATAAAACAGATAGAAGACAACATAGCTGAGATGGTAAGATGATTGAGAATTTTGTTCCAAGCCACCTACCAATGCGACTAGCAAAGCAAAATCATATGACAGTGTCAATAACTTTATCCAGATCCAAAAAATCCAAGAAGTGATGAACTATCAATTATTTTTGGACACATTTGAAGAAGATGTAGACAAGAGGCAGATACTTCAGATTACATTAGCCGGGCAAACTAGTTGTTTTAGTTCATACATATATCAAATGAACTTTGAGGTGGCTAACTCATCTTTGTTCTTAGATTTTATATTCTTTCATTACTTAAGCATCTTCATTTATAATATCACCATAAAGAGTATTATAAAGTTCATGATGATCATAGAATACCTAGTTTTCTCTAGTTCTTTTTTTCTTCTTCATGCTTGTTAATTAGTAGAGATTTATTGTCTCATTAGGATTAGTAAGGTGAGGCTTAACCCCCATTATTTGTACTTACCTCTATTTATATCTTTTAATTTATTTTTTATTTTTTTAAAAAAAGACATTTTTATCGGTTTTCTTTTTTTCTTTTTTTACTTTTGATTCTTAACAACTTGGATTTCAAATGGATCAAAAAAAAGCAAATACTCATAAAATAATGATATGACTTCTCCGAAAATTTAGAGTGAACAAGATAATAATGTAACTTTGAGTGATGACCATAAAATAGAAACACTATTCACATTAAAAGGACTATACTAGAACAATAATGTAAATTGAAGGCTAATAACTATATCAAACCATATAATTAATTACACAATTTGAAACCATTAAAAAAAAGGAATACCATATTATTCCAACAAATATTCATAATAAACCGTTTCTTTTGGTTCTGTGTTGTACATTACACATGAAAGAACATCAACTTAGCAATATTATCTACTATACAAAAAAGTTTTTGGCTAATCCGTTGGCATCTCAAAGCGGCAAAGCGGACAGTAATGGCTATTCTGTAACCACTTTGTAATACAGTGAGCATGAAACATATGAGAGCAAGGCAATCACAATACATCAGTTTCCTCCCCTAGCTCATCTAGACATACCAAACACTCATCGTTGCTATTTCTTCATCAGCTTCCATCTGCTCTAGCAACTCTATTGATGATTCACTAGCCGGCACCATCCCATCCACAGATGATGATTCTTCTAATGCTAACATAATTCTACCATCGCAATAGTGATCAATCTGTAATTCCACATCCACACATACCTCTGACATCTCACTAGTAGTCCTGATGCTTAGCAACTTATGAGTTGTTTGTTCAACTATAACGTGTTGTTGATCTTCAAACTCGTCTTTAAATTGCATAAACACTTGTGATAGAGCGTTATCAAGTTTCTCATAGAGCATGGTATCGGAAAGATGATTAATAATTTGGGTCGACTTGGTTGAATAGTCCTCCCATATTCTACCCTGGTATTCAGATGCTTGATCATTAGGTCTTATATACCAAAATCATTTTAGTATACTAAAATTAAAGTTAATGGTTAAATCGGGCAAAGAAGAAGAAGAAGAAACAATTGGTTCAACGCTAACAAAAGAGTTCTTGAAGCAGACATGGGATACAAACCCTGTTGGAAATATATTGCAATTTTTGAGAGAAGAAATCAATATTTTCTTTTTACTAATGGGAGACTTACTATCAAACCTAAAGTGATTAGTGAGTTCCCATATTAAAAAAGGAAGTACGTGGGGAAAAATTAAGATAAGTACACGCTTTTAGGGAACTATTAGAAACTTCAAATATTATTTGTAGTTCTATTTAAGTAAAAAAACACATTTTAGGAAGTTTTCCATAAATTGGAAACTTCAAATATTCTTTTGTATTTTTATTTATGGAAAACAACACGTTTTAGGAAATACTACATAAATTGGAAATTTTAAATATTTTTTGTATTTTTATTTATGGAAAACAACACGTTTTAGGAAATACTTCATAAATTGGAAACTTTAAATATTTTTTGTATTTTTATTTATGGAAAAAACACGTTTTAGGAAATACTCCATAAATTGGAAACTTTGAATATTTTTTGTATTTTGATTTATGGAAAACAAGACGTTTTAGGGAAGTACTCCATAAATTGGAAACTTCAATTATTATTATTTATGGAAAAGAAGACGTTTTGGAAATACTCTTCAAATGAGTTTCACACTGAAAAATGGCGGGAAATTTAAATAAAATGGGAAAGTTATTAAATCAAACGGGTCGAGCGCGGATTCGAGTCGATCAATCATTTTTCGAGTCGAGCGAGCGACCAGTGCCGCTCTATGCCTTTGAGAATAAGGCTTTCGCCTTAGGCCCCCAAATTTTGGGCCCCAAAATTTTTTATCAAGAATGAATAAATTATGTGCTAAATTTTTTATATAAAAAATGATTATTTATGATTAAAAAATATATTTTTTTAAAATATATATTATTTATTTACTTTAACATCTTTTGTACTTTGTTAAAAATAAGAATTAATAGTGAAAAGTGTTGAACAAAGTGAGTTACAACTTTTTTTTAATTTCTTTTTAAATTTTTGTTTCAAACATTACTACAAGCATATTAAAATGAGGTATATGAAGTCATCAACTTCTTGCGTCAATTTATATGGTTCTAACTCTTATCTTTATTTAATATTTGTCAATTTATTACTTATAAAATTATGTTAACAATTCAGATAATAATTGCCTCACTGGAAGGATGTTTTTCAATGTTGAGTTGATAAAATCTTATCTAAAATTAATAACTGAAAAAATATATTAAAATACTAATAATTTTTATCTAAATAATGTAAGAAAAATAATTTTTGAATAAATACGTATATGAAGTTTGTTTATATTTTAAGCCTCAAATTGAAATTTTGCTTTAGGCCTCCAATCACGTCGACCCGCCCCAGCGAGCGACGACGACGGCGCGAGGGGGTCCCTCTTTCCAACCCTTTTAACAATTAATAGGAGTGTTTCTATATTTTTCTTTCTACCACCAATGAGGGACAAATACCTATTTATAAGCATAAGAGGACTTTTCAAGTTCTCAACTCTTCAAGTTCTCAACTTTTCAAGTTCCTCTCTTTCCCTCTATTTCCCATCAATTCTTGCTACATACCCAACAATCCCCCACATTGATGGAAAATGGTTATAACATAGGAATGCACGGACAAGTGTGTACTTTACGGGCAATGATTAATTGCATCAAGATAAGTAGGTTCTCCCTTGGAATTTTCGTAGTGAACATATGTCGGATATACTCAGTCAATCGGTAGATGCGATATCTGTGAACCGTCGAGCTTTGGTGTATACCTAGACAACCATATATCACACAATAACCCTTTACTGTTTATGGTTCTTACGGTTGTGTTCGTTTCAGACGTGAACAACTCCTGGTTTCATGAGTGTATAGAGAATAGACTTTTGACATAAAATTCTCTTTGAAGCGGCTTACAGTTCACACCCACATAGGTGATTTCTAACCGTGTCATCTCGTAAATACACTATTTGGTCAAATCTACCAAACTTAGCATATCATTAAAGACTTAAAGCTTTATTACCTCATTAACAAGCCTTAAAGTCTTAACCTTGTTCTTGAACATTGTCTTCATCATGAGAATGGATTGAGTTAATTGACAATGTCGAACCGTCAACCACAACTTTGTTTTTCTCCTTGAATCTAGCTCTTAGGATCTCCAGTCCGCTAGATAGAGTTACCGTCATGCTGACTTGTCCTAAGCCGTAAGCCATTCCCTTAGATGATCTTTCAACTGTCTCTCTCACTAGGCCTTTCGTTAGTGGATCTGACACATTATCGCTTGACTTTACATAGTCAATTGTGATAACTCCACTAGAGAGCAGTTGTCTTACGGTGTTGTGTCTTCGTCGTATATGACGAGACTTCCCGTTGTACATGACGCTCCCTACCCTACCTATTGCTGCTTGACTATTGCAATGTATGAAAATAGGTTCAACAGGTTTGGGCCAGAATGGAATATCCTCTAGAAAATTTCGGAGCCATTCAGCTTTTTCACCAGCCTTATCCAAAGCAATGAATTCAAATTCTATTGTGGAGCGAGCAATACATGTCTGTTTGGACGAATTCCAAGATACTGAACACATAACCACTCATGGATTTTACTTCATTTGACCCAGTGATCCAATTTGCATCACTATATCTTTCAATCACAGCAGGATATTTAATATAATGCAAAGTATAGTGTTGTGTATATTTCAGATACCCCAACACACGTTTCATTGCCATCCAGTGAATTTGATTCGGATTACTAGTGAACCAACTCAGTTTGCCAATAGCACATGTCATATCAGATCGCGTACAATTCATAATATACATCAAACTTCCCAATACACTGTCATATTCCAATTGAGATTCACTTTGACCTTGATTCTTTTGAAATGTACAACTTAAATCAATTGAAGTTTTGACAACATTGAAATTCAAGTATTCGAACTTATCCAATACTCTTTCAATATAATGAGATTGATATAATTCTAGTCCCTGGGGAGTATTGATAATCTTGACCCCTAAGATCAAATCAACAACTCCTAAGTCCTTCATATCGGACTTGCTGGACAACATGCGCTTAGTAGCATTTATATCGTCAATGTCTTTACTCATATTAACATGTCATCAACATACAAACAAACAATGATTTCATGATTCATAACGTTTTTAATGTAAACACATTTATCACATTCGTTAATCTTGAATCCATTTGCGAATATTGTTTGGTCAAATTTAGCATGCCATTGTTTGGATGCTTGCTTGAGTCCATAAAGTGACTTCACAAGTTCCGAAAAATTCGTAAGGAAAATTTTTGAAGTGTGAATGGTATTTATAGGAAAGTGGAACAAGTTCCGAAAGGTTGCAATCCTTTCAGAATCCACACAACCATTAATGAAAGTTTGCAACCTTTCAAATGGTACTGATTATTCCTGAAAGTTGCAACCTTTCAGAACAGTCATTTCCAAAAGGGCGAGAAATTTAAATAAAACGGGAAAGTTTTTAAATCAAGTCGTACGCGGATTCAAAATTATCTATCGATTGATCATTTTTTGAAGCCGAAGCCGAGACGAGCGACGACGACGACGACGCGAGGGGGGTCCCTCTTTCCAACCCTTTTAACAATTAATAGGTATTTCTATATTTAAACTCTCCTATTTTTCTTTCCACCACCAATGAGGGACAAATGCCTTTTTATTAAAGCATAAGAGGACTTTTCCAACTCTTCAAGTTCTCAACTTTTCAAGTTCCTCTCTTTCCCTCTATTTCCCAATAATTCTTGCTACATACCCAACAAACTTATATGCAAATCTACTAATTCCACAAGGTATCTTCTACAATAATAATGTTATACTTAAAAATAGGCTAAAGTTAGAAGGTCAAACTCTCAAAGAGATAGCTACATCAAAATATGATTATTTTTTACATAAAAGGTACGAAGATTTCATTTTATATCACAGATTCAACAGCTTGAGTAAATTTTGACACGGCAAGACATGTAAGAGCAATAAGAGATTAGGTGGGTAAGAAACATAATCGATTAGGAGGGTAAGAAGCATAAGAAATTAAGTGGGTAAGAAGCATAAGCTATTAAGCGGTATGTGCATTCTATTCTAAGAAGAGATGACACTCATACTAATGATATATCACACAAACATAAAAAATAAATTGTCATCAGATTCAAGCTCAAATCTAACGATAACCAAATTTGGTTTTGCTACTTTTTCAAAACTATTCTTTCTATTATCGTTGTTGGGATCACTGGATATATGAATCGTATTTGCACAAAGAAAAACTCCTGCATATCTTCAGGGGGGAGTATATTAAATCACTCAGCTCAACAAGTCAACTATCTCCTATATTGAGGGGGATCAAATCAACTCTCAAGCCAAACAAGTCAACTACATCAGCGAAGTATCTCTACTATATGTTGTCATCATAAAAAAGGGGGAGATTGTTAGAGTAAGATTTTAATGATAACAAATCTAATCCTTTGCAAGGTAAACATATCACCAAAAAAGAAAAGAATCAATCTTGGATCCCCACAAATCAAGAGAAGATTACCAATCAAAGGATCCTGATTGAGACACAATTGTGAGAAATATAGGAAAATAATATTATTAAATTATTGTTAGTGTCTACATTATTGCATTGAGATCCTATTTACAGACACTAGAATAATTCTTTACCAAGTAGGATACTATTTACTATTCCTATTCCTTTTCCTTTTTTAAATAGGATTGTATAAAACTATTCCTATTTTAATAGGATTGTATAAGCCTATTCAGATTCTAACACTCCCGCTCAAGCTAGTGCATACAATTCATGTACCTAGCTTGTTACATATGTGATTAATACGAGGACCAATGAGTGCCTTGGTGAGATATCTGCAAGTTTATCAGCTGACTTCACAAAATTGACAATCAATCACAATGTGTTTGTCTTCTCATTAATATTGGATTTGATGCATAATGTCAGTAAGCACAGAGATAAAATTTTAGTGTTGAACTTCCCAAACCAAACCTGTAAAGATTGCTTCAGACCATAGAGTGACTCACATAATCGACATACAAGACTACTAAACTCCCCCTGAGCAACAAGGTTCTCAAAATCTAGTATAAAGTATATGAATCATGTTGGAATCAATTGATGAGTCGATATTAAGCAAGTCACCGAAAAACCGATCGAAACATGCTCATATGTCAGAGTATTAGATTTGATGGCTAAAGTGGTCATAATTAAGAAATAAAATTATACATGTAGGGTGGGAGTGATGTCACGACCCCACTAGAGAAAAGAAATTATATAGGATAGTTCAAATTAATGGAACGACCCCATTGAAAAAGAGAAATAATGTGGGTGGGGTTGGAATGATGGCACGACCCTAATGAAAAAGAGAAATTATATAGGTAGGATTGGAATGATGGCACAACCCTATACAAATCAGATTTGAGGAGTCATCGAAAGACGAATAGAACTACGTAAATCAAATTTGAGAAGTCACCGAAAATACACACGATACTATGCAACTCAGATATGAGAAAGTAGTTCGAAAAAAACTCACGATAGTATGCAATTTAAATAAGAAAAAGTAGTTCAGAGAGATGCACGGTGCTACGCAAATAAGATATGCAAACAAAAGATAGTCACCAGAAGGATGACATGATGCTACAAAAATTAAATATGAAAAAAATAGTCATCGGAATAATAGCACAGTGCTACACAAATTAAATACTACAAAAATATTACTGAATGTATTCAATATAATCCGATTACTACATACGAATATGATTTATGAATGATACAAGATTTTGGAGAAAATAACATACATTGTGGAAATAATACAATATGTTCAGAAGGATACAATATTTCAAAAAAAAATAATACTAATTAACTATGAAAAAATATAGCATACATAATGAAAATAATACATTTTTGTATATCTATGCTTAAGAAATACAAATTCATTTGACATATCTATTGGAGTGACTACAAACTAAAAAATAAATATAATGTTCTTAATAAAAATATAAATTCTGAGTAAAAGAAAAATAATTGACAAACAAAATTAATATGAATACAATTTTGGTATGAATACAATTTTTGCAACCTTCATCTTTGACTCTCTCTTTCTTCTGCTTCTTCGTCTGCTATGTTCTTTTTTCTGATATTTGTTCACCATAACCAAATTTAAAAACTCGTATTCTTAAATAAACTGTAGAAAGGAGATTTTTGAATAAATTGTGAGATTTCTTAAATAAACTGTAGAAAATTTGAAGTGATTTTCTTGAACAAAGAAAGGAGATAACAATGGTGAAAACGGAAAGAGAGAGATCAAAGTGATTTGAGGTAAAACCTAGAAAGAGGGGTAAGTGGGTAATAATTTTTCTTTTTTTATCGCATAGTGAAATATATAATGGTAAAATATGGGATTGATTTGAGAAATAAAAGGAAAGAAGATTAATTATACTAAAATTCAATTTAATTAGTAAATTATTGACATATTGACATTTTTAATAATTATTTTAAAACATAAATATTTTTAATAATTTTGTTAAGGTTTATGACTAATTTGCTAATTTTCTCCTTCTTAATACATACGCAGACCTCAATTCTTGAACCAAAAACCCTAACCCGACCCAAATAACCCAACTAATAAAGACCCCAACCCCTTTCTCATTTTCATTCAATCAATTTTGAACCACATAATGGCCGCCTCCAGGACGTCGGGAGAAGACCGCCGAGACCTCTGCCATCTCCATAGTTGTCTCCTCTGTTGAACAAGCTTTTCAATAGTGAAGACTCGAGGTTCACTGATTCGTTGTCTCAGAGAAGGTCAATTTTACTTACTTTCCATTCTAGGTCTTTAATTGAATGTCTGAATGAATAAACATTCTTGTCCTTAACTCGTTAATACGAAATCTAACTATATGGTGTTGCTCAGTACACTATTTTCCTGCAGTTGCTTTAACATGCTGCTGCATTCGATGTTGGATATGATTAATATCTATGAAGATTAAGTTATGGATGTATCCAAAGTTGAAAAAATCAAACAAGATAGAATTACCTAATGATGATGGAGATGTCACTAGAAAAAATTAATGATATGGAGTGACAAAACACATTTACCACAATTCACTATATTTTGATTTTTTTTGATAATTTAGTTTGAGTAATAGCCACTAAAAGTCTAACTTCAGTGCCGACTTACAAACCACAAAACATGTTTTGTGGCATACATGGTTACTTTTTTTCGCCACGATTTTATATGTTATTATTCTGTATTTATATATGATCATGAATTTACTTTCTACCAGTTTGTTTAAAAAAATATTTCATTACTTCTATAATAGTAAATTGACTGTGGTTAAATTAATCGTAGTTAATTAATTTATATGTATTGATTGAATAATACATGTTATTGAGTTATGTAAAATATACATATGGAGAAGAAATTGAAATTTGACCATCATAAAAAAGAGACAAAGTCACCTAGTATGACGTCATCTGATTACGTGTTACTGCGGGGAACAAAAAGAGACTTTAATTTAGCGCAAGAAGGTACAAAAATATTAACAATAA
Source organism: Solanum lycopersicoides (assembly GCA_022817965.1). NCBI lineage: Eukaryota > Viridiplantae > Streptophyta > Magnoliopsida > Solanales > Solanaceae > Solanum > Solanum lycopersicoides. Next base: position 6,936,990 of record CM040625.1, read on the forward strand.
TTATAGTGACTCTATCGATTCGGTGGCGAATTCGAAAAATCGATTCGAGTTGATCGACAAGTTGTAACATATGATCTAAAAAATTAACCCGCTACCACTGACACCATCAGTAGTAACACTTATTTGAATTTCCGGTAGTGAGCGACCTCCCCTTAATAAGCGTTACTACTAATGGTGTTGGTGGTAGCGGGTTGATTTTTAAGATCAGATATAACAACTTGTCGATCAACTCGAACCAATTTTTTTAGAATAGCCACTGAATCGATCGAGTCATTATTATTATTGTTAATATTCTATACCTTCTTGCACCAAATTAAAGTCTCTTTTTGTCCCCCCCGCTATAACACGAAATCAAATGACGTCATACTAATTGACTTTGTCTCCTTTTGATGATGATCAAATCTCAATTTCTTCCCCATCTGTATCTTTTACATAACTCAACCTGTATTATCCAATCAATACATACAAATTAATTAACTATGATTAACTTTAACCACAGTTAATTTACTACTAATTATAGAACTAATGAAACAATTTTTTTTCAAAAAATGGTAGAAAGTAAATTCATGATCGTATATAAATACAAAATAATCACATCTAAAATCGTGGAGACTAAAAGTAACCAAGTATGCCGCAGTGGCAAGGTCGCCAGGTGTTCTGTAACGACTTCCTTCGCCACAAAAAAACTGATTTCTTATAGTGTAGGTTAAGTAGGGAAACAACTCCTGCCAGTAGAGGTTCTGTCCATTTTCTCTAGTGGAGCATTTGATTCTTTACACGTGTCCCATAAATATTTTAATGAATTGATTTGATTATCCTTTAACCAGGGCGTAATACCCGCAAACCTAGTAGGTGAAACTAGAGCTTTACGTGAGAGTTTTAGAGTTTGATGTGTGGTGTCGAATTGTAAAATGTCTTCCCGAACTTAGGATGAGGGGTTTAGGGGTTAAACATCAAGGTACGACCATGAAGGACCAACCAAGGATCCTTGAGGAGGACCCTAAAGCCTTAACCCAAAACTGCCCAAAAAGGGCCACCTACGGATGGCACCAATTGCCAGTAGGTGGACCCACACCCCGTGGACGGGTGTCATGGGTCAAAAGAAAATTTTGGGAGCTCAGACCATGGACCTAAGGATCTGTGCGCAGGACGCCCCGCAGGCCCACCCACAGTCTGTGGGTCATGGGCGTAGGTACTGCCTGCAATTCTGTCCATGTTCGACCAAACGTAAGGGTTAGTTAGGTAATTTCCTTTTTAATTAGTCTAATTTGGGGTCGTTTTATATTGTTTTAATATACCTATATAAGGATTTTTAAGCCATTAACTAACCCTTATACTTCATAAATCCCAAACCCAAAATCATAACCAACTTTAACCCCAAAAATCTTCTCTCTAGATTTCCAAGGAAGAAGAAGAAGAAGAAGATCAAGTTAGGACTTGAAGAAGGAGACTATTTTCACACGAATTTGTTGGATTTCTTCACTTAAGGTATGATAGTCTTTGATTTATGGATAACTTTCATCCATGAAGTCCTCGAACTCTCAATTCCAAAGTTAGAAAGTCTCTAAAACCTAGGGTTTTCACTCCAAGTCATGGATTCTTTCTAAAAATATTTTCAATAATTTAATTATCTTATAGTATAATTGAATTGTTGTTTTATGGTGGTTTTATGATAAACTCTCCCATAAATCCATGAATTACCCTAATTTCTCTAATTGAATCTTAAAGTGTGGGTACTGATTGATAATAGTAGAATGATTATAGAATTTTGAATATAATGAATTGATTACTCGAATTATGTATTAATTGAGGAATTTATATGATTTTGATGTTGAATTTCCTCTAAGAACCCATGAACCCCCATGTCCCCAATTGTGGCTTTGTGATGTGGGTGAATTATAGTGAGATTAATATTATGCGATTATGTTGTATTAGTTGAGTTACTTGAATCATGTTGTCTCCCATGTTTAATGTGGTAACCCTAAATGTGATTGGTTGAATGTGATCCTTGATCCAAGCGGGGGTAAAACATGAGACTTCTTCAAAATTGTGGTTGCATGTGTGTACTTTATTCCATGATTATAATGATGATGTGTTGATTAAAAGGTTATTCTTAATTATACACTTGTAAATGATGATGACATGTTGTGGGAAATTTTCTCATAATAAGGGGATTCTTAGGATGAAAGGCTATCCTCAATTATTGAATCCATGAGCTATCTTATAAATGAATGTTGGGATGAGATGGTTGTTCTCACGTGAGTTTAGTCGGGGTATCTAGTAACAATCTCTTAATCCCATAATAATAAACTAAAGTAATGAAATGTCAAGTACTTCGTGGGGAATAATGCTAAGCACCGAGTGGGTATTGACTGAGATGGATACTTATAGTGAGTTGAGGTGGGGTATCTAGTAGCAATCTCTTGAGATGAATGCCCATACGTGAGTTGAGGCGGGTTATCTAGTAGCAATCTTCTTATCCCATAAACTATGTGCTCTCATAGGTTATAGATAGTGGATCCACCCACGCTAAATGTTAATGGTTATACCTTAGGCAAGTAGGATAACCCTTTTCGGTGTGGGTAACACCGAATTCCATGATTTTGTCACATGGTCCATGTCGATTAAGGCTTACCCCCACAATGAATGATAATGAACTATGACTTCTCAAGAATGCACTACTTAGTGTGGGTGAGGGTGTGAGACTTAATCCATGCATTTCACAAGTAGGCTTTGAGAGTAGTTAGGATGTGTTCCTCAATGTATAATGACTAATAAAATGATGAATGCTTAACTTGGATTGTTGCTATGAGTTGCTTTCCTTGACTTGACCTATTAAAAGTGAATGTTCCTTATCTTTGAGTGAGTTGATATCTTAAAAGATCACTCAACTTTAGGTATTAATCTAACAAAGTCATTAAAGTTTGTTTTGTATCAAAAAAATTCACTCAATTTAGATTTTTATATCAATAAAATCACTCAACTTTAGGAATTGATCTAGCAAAGTCATTAAAGTTTGTTTTGTATCAAAAAAATCACTCAACTTAGATTTTTATATCAATAAAATCATCAACTTAGACATTTGTGTTAGTTAAATTACTAAACAAAATTTATCACTAATTCTTTTTGTTTCATATAAAATAGACCCTACAAATAAATCAAATTAAGAAAACTAGTTTAATTTTTTTTATGGGAGACTTCTTTAGTGAAACAAATACTCTTTATCTTTTTATACTAATTACTAAATAAAAAGAAATAATTAGGAGTTCTATTTATTCGTCCACTAGTGTATTTATTTTTGAAGATTAGCACAAATACATTATCAATGAAATTTGTATTTACAAATATAATTAGGACTCATTAGAGAATAAGAGTACTAAAATAATATTTAAAATTGTGACCTTAATTAACTTGTTAAATATATCATAACTGGCCGCTTTTCTTTAACAATGCAAAAATTAAACAACAGTGCTCTAATAAAATTTGTCTTTTTTGTTTTGTAACTTTTTTTCAAAAATAATAATAATAATAATAATGTTATATATTATTGTACTTCTTCATTGAAGCTTAAAATTATTTTGGCTCTATTAATCTTGATCTTTTCTTATAACTTAATTAACTTAATTTTTTGCTTTAACTAGTCAATTTTGTGTAAATATTTAAAAAATAAAAATAATAATAAAATAATAATAATAATAACAATAATAATAATAATAATAATGATGTCATAATGCTTACATACTTTAATATTATAAAAGTATGTATTTCATTAATTAAGTTTGTTCGTAAAAGTTTATTAACAATTTAATTTTTACTCATTTATAGGGTTCATATTTATATGACATAAAAAATAATTTTTTTTATTATATCAAATGTTTTTTTAGTGATAAATTTAGTTAAATGATTTTATTGATTTAAAAGTCTAAGTTGAGTGATTTTATTGATACAAAATAAAGTTTAATGACTTTGCTAGATAAATTTCCAAAGTTGAGTGACCTTTTGAGATATTAACTCATCTTTGAGTATTAACTAAAATATGGGATCAAAGAATGGTAAATACGACCATGGTGGCTTAAAAGTGGTACTTAATATAGATGTGATTATGGGATCTCTATCTATACATTGCACAAGTATAACTTAAGGTTACCTTTGAGATGATTCTATTTTGCTATAGTGATTTATATGATGAACATGTTTGTGAAGACTCGAGATTCACTGATTCGTCGTCTCGGAGAAGGTCAATAACCTCCATTTAACATACTTTCCACTCTAGGTCTTTAAACGAATGTGTGAATGAATAAATGTTCTTGCTCGCTCAATTAATTTTTCATTTTTATTTGATAAATAAAATCAGCATCTAAAATTGCTCATATGAACAGAA
>CM040625.1:6942370-7034536 GCA_022817965.1 Solanum lycopersicoides
AAAACATAGTCTCTAAAGCCTTGAGGAATATTGGTGGGCAGCTACATTGAGGACAAATCGAAACTTAACATCATTCTTGGAAAGCCTATCAAAGGCTTCATTAATTTTGTCAGTTGTAACAAGCTCTATCTCACACAAGATGTTGTGTTTGCCACAAAAATCATCATCTCTTGTAACTCCTTCACACTTCCAATGATGCTACCCCTAACAACTTTCTTGCCTGAAACATTTTTCAAAAAATAATTAAACAAATTCAATAAAACATGAATTTTTTACACCTCCAAAAATATTTCAACATCCGTGTCGGATCCTTCAAATATACACTATTGTAATTGCTCATTTATGTGGATTGTCATTGTGCTTAGCCAAAGATTGTGCCTCTCATCCCCAATTCTCTCTTAGTACCTCATATCCTTTTCCGTTATAGTTACTGTTATTGTTCGTGTTCTTCGTCTTGTAATTGCTCGTTTATGTATGAATCAAAACTTATTAACTTGTTCTCTCTATTGTTTATTGTTGGAGTTGAGGAAAACACTATAACTAGATAAAAGTAAATGGCATCTCTTTCAGGCAATATATAAAACATCTCGTGGGCAGACACTATTTCAGCCAAACCTATTTTAGTCCAAGTAGCTTTAGGACGGGTCAATAAAGTGTCAACTTATCAACTCAATTCAATTTGACTTGCCTAAATTCAGTTCAATCGACTCATTTGACACATCTACCAATAATTATAAGATTTTAGGGGAAGCAATTCATTAGGGTCAATTGTGGAGCCACCATAGCACTCGCCGACGAAGCCATCTCTACCGGAATTCCTAGTAGCTCCACACTTGCATAGAAGCCCTCTATTCAGTTCATTATTTAATTAAGCAAAGGTGTTTAGTTGAATGGTTAACACTTCTTTTTACATGGTAATTGTTAACTTGTTATCAATGGTTTAATAGTATAGGTAAGGGTTCTTCTTTTCGATTTTATGTATTATTCATTTAATTTATCAATTTTGATTTTGAAATACTTTAAATCGATAACTATACTAATAAGTCATTTTTATCGCGAAAAAAAAAACTTAGGCCCTGGCCGACTCCTATGGAGTTTTAGGCCTCCATGGCCGAAACAGTCTCTCCCCAGCCTCGAGTTGTGGAAGAGACGCCAGAAAAACCTAGTTATGCGTCTATTTCTAATCCATCGACTTACACTCAAAAATATGATGGAAAACTTCCACTAAAATTAAAACCTGTGACATATGTTCAAATTTGGAATCGTATATCCAAGAAGAAAACTTGCAGTATGCTCTTGTTTCTAAGTTTTCATATGGGAGACCCAATATTATTGATCTTAGAAAGAGTTTTACACGACACTTTGCAATCAAAGGAGATTTCAATTTAGGTTTACTGGATCATCGTCATGTTCTGGTAAGATTATTGGATCGGGAAGACTTTGTGGAGGTGTACTCTAGGGCAGTATCATTCATCACAATAAAAGAAAAGGGCGTGAGTAATCAATACCAATGTCGGATTCAATGCTGGACCCCACGGTTTAATCCAAAAGAGGTGACATCAATTGCTTTAGCTTGAATTTCTTTTCCGAGTTTGTCAACAGATGTTTGCTCGTGAAGCCCTGTTTTCACTTGCATCAGCCGTTGGGATACCCCTACAAATTGATAAGGCAACAACGGGTAAGTCAAGGCCTATAGCTAGGGTAAAAGTGGAGGTTAATCTATGATCATCGCTTCCGGATAGAGTTAGAATATTTTTTAAAGATGGAAAAAATGGTGTCGTTAAAGAGGTGTTGCAGAAAATTGTCTATGACAAACTGCCTTCGTATTGCACAACATGTAAACATCAGGGTCACAAGGAGGAAGAATGTAGACTGACTATGGATGTAGAAGGTGGACTAATTGATGAAACAAAAAATAATGGGGCAACGTTCGAAGGAGATATGCGATCAATTTTGGATGAGAAAAAGAAAGTTCTTTCTCTTCAGCATACTGGAAAAGAGGTAACATTACCAACTTCCTCCAATTCAGAAAAAAATAGTGTGAAAAGAGTTGATGCGACCACAACGAGTTCTTCCACTCCTTTCCATATTGATGTCGAGGCACAAAATAATGTAGATAATAACTCAAGGCAGTTGATCGTTACATCACAAGTCACTACAGAGAATTTGTCGTCTAGATTTGTGAAAGATAAAGAGTTGGATTCGCCTAATGCAGTCGTGGGTACTAAATCAAGGCAAGATGAAGCCAAAAAAGGCAACACTACCGCAGAAAAATCCACTAATCAATGGACTTTGGTCTCACATAGAAAAACAGTTGGCTATAAGTCCTCAAATAATCACATTTTGCTCCAAAAAATTCTAAGCATGTTGAGTTTGATAGGAGTAATAGTGTCGTTGAATGTACTTAGTTTGATGTGTTGCGAGTTGAGAACTTTAGACAAAATGAAAGGCTATATGTTACGGATGAATTATCTGCTGAATCTGGGAATACTTTAGACTTGGACAAGCAGATTGAGCAAACGAGAAAGTTGAAACAATGTTGTCACGATGAGCATACAAATCAACAAGCTCTTGTGACAAATGAAAATGAGTTCATTGTTATACAGAAGATAGATGTCAAAGTAATCAATCCAAATACACCCATCATGTTTATTTTAGATCAAGAGGTGGCTACAAACAATTTGAATGAATCTAAGGAAAAACGAGGGGGCGAAAGTGCTTCAAGATGGGCTGATTCAGTTGAGGAAGAGAATCATATTCCTTGACCTATTAGGAGTAAGTTAAGCCCTCAAGCACTTGAATTTGTGCCTACAAGTAAAACAATTCCATCTATGGCAATCATAGGTACATCATCTGACTTGAGTGCTACAAAAGTGAACGTGGATGATAGAGATATTCTTTATGACTTGGACAATGACATGTCTGATGGAGACGATGAAGATGATGAAGAAGAAATGTTGGATATATGCTTTGATAAGGTGGCTAAGGAGGGGATCTTTCACCTAGACAACAAAGAAGTGGAAGCACCAAATGCAAAAAGAAAACAGATAGAAGACAACATAGCTGAGATGGTAAGATCCTTGAGAATTTTGTTCCAAGGCACCTACCAATGCGACTAGCAAAGCAAAATCATATGACAGTGTCAATAACTTTATCCAGATCCAAAAAATCCAAGAAGTGATGAACTATCAATTATTTTTGGACAGATTTGAAGAAGAAGTAGACAAGAGGCAGATACTTCAGATTACTTTAGCCGGGCAAACTAGTTGTTTTAGTTCATACATATATCAAATGAACTTTGAGGTGGCTAACTCATCTTTGTTCTTAGATTTTATATTCTTGCATTACTTAAGCATCTTCATTTATAATATCACCATAAAGAGTATTATAAACTTCATGATGATCATAGAATACCTAGTTTTCTCTAGTTCTTTTTTTCTTCTTCATGCTTGTTAATTAGTAGAGATTTATTGTCTCATTAGGATTAGTAATGTGAGGCTTAACCCCCATTATTTGTACTTACCTCTATTTATATCTTTTAATTTATTTTTTATTTTTTAAAAAAAAAGACATTTTTATCTGTTTTCTATTTTTCTTTTTTTACTTTTGATTCTTAACAACTTGGATTTCAAATGGATCAAAAAAAAGCAAATACTCATAAAATAATGATATGACTTCTCCGAAAATTTAGAGTGAACAAGATAATAATGTAACTTTGAGTGATGACCATAAAATAGAAACAATATTCACATTAAAAGGACTATACTAGAACAATAATGTAAATTGAAGGCTAATAACTATATCAAACCATATAATTAATTACACAATTTGAAACCATTAAAAAAAAGGAATACCATATTATTCCAACAAATATTCATAATAAAACATTTCTTTTGGTTCTGTGTAGTACATTACACATGAAAGAACATCAACTTAGCAATATAATCTACTATACAAAAATGTTTTTGGCTAATCCGTTGGCATCTCAAAGCGGCAAAGCGGACAGTAATGGCTATTCTGTAACCACTTTGTAATACAGTGAGCATGAAACATATGAGAGCAAGGCAACCGCAATACATCAGTTTCCTCCCCTAGCTCATCTAGACATACCAAACACTCATCGTTGCTATTTCTTTCATCAGCTTCCATCGGCTCTAGCAACTCTATTGATGATTCACTAGCCGGCACCATCCCATCCACAGATGATGATTCTTCCAATGCTAACATAATTCTACCATCGCAATAGTGATCAATCTGTAATTCCACATCCACACATACCTCTGACATCTCACTAGTAGTCGTGATGCTTAGCAACTTACGAGTTGTTTGTTCAACTATAACGTGTTTTTGATCTTCAAACTCGTCTTTAAATTGCATAAACACTTGTGATAGAGCGTTATCAAGTTTCTCATAGAGCATGGTATCGGAAAGATGATTAATAATTTGGGTCGACTTGGTTGAATAGTCCTCCCATATTCTACCCCGGTATTCAGATGCTTGATCATTAGGTCTTATATACCAAAATCGTTTTAGTATACTAAAATTAAAGTTAATGGTTAAATCGGGCAAAGAAGAAGAAGAAGAAACAATTGGTTCAACGCTAACAAAAGAGTTCTTGAAGCAGACATGGGATACAAACCCTGTTGGAAACATATTGCAATTTTTGAGAGAAGAAATCAATATTTTCTTTTTACTAATGGGAGACTTACTATCAAACCTAAAGTGATTAGTGAGTTCCTATATTAAAAAAGGAAGTACGTGGGGAAAAATTAAGATAAGTACACGCTTTTAGGGAACTATTAGAAACTTCAAATATTATTTGTAGTTCTATTTAAGTAAAAAAACACATTTTAGGAAGTTTTCCATAAATTGGAAACTTCAAATATTCTTTTGTATTTTTATTTATGGAAAACAACACGTTTTAGGAAATACTACATAAATTGGAAATTTTAAATATTTTTTGTATTTTTATTTATGGAAAACAACACGTTTTAGGAAATACTTCATAAATTGGAAACTTTAAATATTTTTTGTATTTTTATTTATGGAAAAAACACGTTTTAGGAAATACTCCATAAATTGGAAACTTTGAATATTTTTTGTATTTTGATTTATGGAAAACAAGACATTTTAGGGAAGTACTCCATAAATTGGAAACTTCAAGTATTATTATTTATGGAAAAGAAGACGTTTTGGAAATACTCTTCAAATGAGTTTCACACTGAAAAATGGCGGGAAATTTAAATAAAATGGGAAAGTTATTAAATCAAACAGGTCGAGCGCGGATTCGAGTCGATCAATCATTTTTCGAGTCGAGCGAGCGACCAGTGCCGCTCTATGCCTTTGAGAATAAGGCTTTCGCCTTAGGCCCCCAAATTTTGGGCCCCCAAAATTTTTATCAAGAATGAATAAATTATGTGCTAAATTTTTTATATAAAAAATGATTATTTATGATTAAAAAATATAATTTTTTAAAATATATATTATTTATTTACTTTAACATCTTTTGTACTTTGTTAAAAATAAGAATTAATAGTGAAAAGTGTTGAACAAAGTGAGTTACAACTTTTTTTTAATTTCTTTTTAAATTTTTGTTTCAAACATTACTACAAGCATATTAAAATGAGGTATATGAAGTCATCAACTTCTTGCGTCAAATTATATGGTTCTAACTCTTATCTTTATTTAATATTTGTCAATTTATTACTTATAAAATTATGTTAACAATTCAGATAATAATTGCCTCACTGGAAGGATGTTTTTCAATGTTCAGTTGATAAAATCTTATCTAAAATTAATAACTGAAAAAATATGTTAAAATACTAATAATTTTTATCTAAATAATGTAAGAAAAATAATTTTTGAATTAATACGTATATGAAGTTTGTTTATATTTTAAGCCTCAAATTGAAATTTCGCTTTAGGCCTCCAATCACGTCGACCCGCCCCAGCGAGCGACGACGACGGTGCGAGGGGTCCCTCTTTTCAACCCTTTTAACAATTAATAGGAGTGTTTCTATATTTTTCTTTCTACCACCGATGAGGGACAAATACCTATTTATAAGCATAAGAGGACTTTTCAAGTTCCCAACTCTTCAAGTTCTCAACTTTTCAAGTTTCCTCTCTTTCCCTCTATTTCCCATCAATTCTTGCTACATACCCAACAATCCCCCACATTGATGGAAAATGGTTATAACATAGGAATGCACGGACAAGTGTGTACTTTACGGGCAATGATTAATTGCATCTAGATAAGTAGGTTTTCCCTTGGACTTTTCATAGTGAACATATGTCGGATATACTCAGTCAATCGATAGATGCGATATCTGTGAACCGTCGAGCTTTGGTGTATACCTAGACAACCATATATCACACAATAACCCTTTACTGTTTATGGTTCTTACGGTTGTGTTCGTTTCAGACATGAACACCTCCTGGTTTCATGAGTGTATAGAGAATAGACTTTTGACATAAAATTCTCTTTGAAGCGGCTTACAGTTCACACCCACATAGGTGATTTCTAACCGTGTCATCTCGTAAATACACTATTTGGTCAAATCTACCAAACTTAGCATATCATTAAAGACTTAAAGATTTATTACCTCATTAACAAGCCTTAAAGTCTTAACCTTGTTCCTGAACATTGTCTTCATCATGAGAATTGATTGAGTTAATTGACAATGTCGAACCGTCAACCACAACTTTGTTTTTCTCCTTGAATCTAGCTCTTAGGATCTCCAGTCCACTAGATAGAGTTACCGTCATGCTGACTTGTCCTAAGCCGTAAGCCATTCCCTTAGATGATCTTTCAACTGTCTCTCTCACTAGGCCTTTCATTAGTGGATCTGACACATTATCGCTTGACTTTACATAGTCAATTGTGATAACTCCACTAGAGAGCAGTTGTCTTACGGTGTTGTGTCTTCGTCGTATATGACGAGACTTTTCGTTGTACATGACGCTCCCTACCCTACCTATTGTTGCTTGACACTATTGCAATGTATGCAAATAGGTTCAACAGGTTTGGGCCAGAACGGAATATCCTCTAGAAAATTTCGGAGCCATTCAGCTTTTTCACCAGCCTTATCCAAACAATGAATTCAGATTCTATTGTGGAACGAGCAATACATGTCTGTTTGGACGAATTCCAAGATACTGCTCCTCCACCAAGTATGAACACATAACCACTCATGGATTTTACTTCATTTGACCCAGTAATCCAATTTGCATCACGATATCCTTCAATCACAGCAGGATATTTAATATAATGCAAAGCATAGTGTTGTGTATATTTCAGATACCCCAACACACGTTTCATTGCCATCCAGTGAGTTTGATTCGGATTACGAGTGGACCGACTCAGTTTGCCAATAGCACATACCATATCAGATCGCGTACAATTCATAATATACATCAAACTTCCCAATACACTGTCATATTCCAATTGAGAGTCACTTTGACCTTGATTCTTTTGAAATGTACAACTTAAATCAATTGGAGTTTTGACAACATTGAAATTCAAGTATTCGAACTTATCCAATACTCTTTCAATATAATGAGATTGATATAATTCTAGTCCCTGGGGAGTTTTGATAATCTTGACCCCTAAGATCAAATCAACAACTCCTAAGTCCTTCATATCGGACTTGCTGGACAACATGCGCTTAGTAGCATTTATATCGTCAATGTATTTACTCATATTAACATGTCATCAACATACAAACAAACAATGATTTCATGATTCATAACGTTTTTAATGTAAACACATTTATCACATTCGTTAATCTTGAATCCATTTGCGAATATTGTTTGGTCAAATTTAGCATGCCATTGTTTGGATGCTTGCTTGAGTCCATAAAGTGACTTCACAAGTTCCGAAAAATTCGTAAGGAAAATTTTTGAAGTGTGAATGGTATTTATAGGAAAGTGGAACAAGTTCCGAAAGGTTGCAATCCTTTCAGAATCCACACAACCATTAATGAAAGTTTGCAACCTTTCAAATGGTACTGATTATTCCTGAAAGTTGCAACCTTTCAAATGGTACTGATTATTCCTGAAAGTTGCAACCTTTCAGAACAGTCATTTCCAAAAGGGCGAGAAATTTAAATAAAATGGGAAAGTTTTTAAATCAAGTCGTACGCGGATTCAAAATTATCTATCGATTGATCATTTTTTGAAGCCGAAGCCGAGCCGAGCGACGACGACGACGATGCGAGGGGGGTCCCTCTTTCCAACCCTTTTAACAATTAATAGGTATTTCTATATTTAAACTCTCCTATTTTTTTTTCCACCACCAATGAGGGACAAATGCCTTTTTATTAAAGCATAAGAGGACTTTTCCAACTCTTCAAGTTCTCAACTTTTCAAGTTCCTCTCTTTCCCTCTATTTCCCAATAATTCTTGCTACATACCCAACAAACTTATATGCAAATCTACTAATTCCACAAGGTATCTTCTACAATAATAATGTTATACTTAAAAATAGGCTAAAGTTAGAAGGTCAAACTCTCAAAGAGATAGCTACATCAAAATATGATTATTTTTTACATAAAAGGTACGAAGATTTCATTTTATATCACAGATTCAACAGCTTGAGTAAATTTTGACACGGCAAGACATGTAAGAGCAATAAGAGATTAGGTGGGTAAGAAACATAATCGATTAGGAGGGTAAGAAGCATAAGAAATTAAGTGGGTAAGAAGCATAAGCTATTAAGCGGTATGTGCATTCTATTCTAAGAAGAGATGACACTCATACTAATGATATATCACACAAACATAAAAAATAAATTGTCATCAGATTAAAGCTCAAATCTAACGATAACCAAATTTGGTTGTGCTACTTTTTCAAAACTACTCTTTCTATTATCGTTGTTGGGATCACTGGATATATGAATCTTATTTGCACAAAGAAAAACTCTTGGATATCTTCAGGGGGGAGTATATTAAACCACTCAGCTCAACAAGTCAACTATCTCCTATATTGAGGGGGAGCAAATCAACTCTCAAGCCAAACAAGTCAACTACAGCAGCGAAGTATCTCTACTATATGTTGTCATCATAAAAAAGGGGGAGTTTGTTAGAGTAAGATTTTAATGATAACAAATCTAATCCTTTGCAGGGTAAACATATCACCAAAAAAAAAAAAGAATCAATCTTGGATTCCCACAAATAAAGAGAAGATTACCAATCAAAGGATCCTGATTGAGACACAATTGTGAGAAATATAGGAAAATAATATTATTAAATTATTGTTAGTGTCTACATTATTACATTGAATCCTATTTACAGACACTAGAATACAATTCTTTACCAAGTAGGATACTATTTACTATTCCTATTCCTATTTATATTTCTTTTCCTTTTTTAAATAAGATTGTATAAACCTATTCCTATTTTAATAGGATTGTATAAGCCTATTCAGATTCTAACACTCCCGCTCAAGCTAGTGCATACAATTCATGTACCTAGCTTGTTACATATGTGATTAATACGAGGACCAATGAGTGCCTTGGTGAGATATCTGCAAGTTTATCAGCTGACTTCACAAAATTGACAATCAATCACAATGTGTTTGTCTTCTCATTAATATTGGATTTGATGCATAATGTCAGTAAGCACAGAGATAAAATTTTAGTGTTGAACTTCCCAAACCAAACCTGCAAAGACTGCTTCAGACTATAGAGTGACTCACATAATCGACATACAAGACTACTAAACTCCCCCTGAGCAACAAGGTCCTCAAAATCTAGTATAAAGTATATGAATCATGTTGGAATCAGTAGATGAGTCGATATTAAGCAAGTCACCGAAAAACTGATCGAAACATGCTCATATGTCAGAGTATTAGATTTGATGGCTAAAAGTGGTCATAATTAAGAAATAAAATTATATATGTAGGGTGGGAGTGATGTCACGACCCCACTAGAGAAAAGAAATTATATAGGATAGTTCAAATTAATGGAACGACCCCATTGAAAAAGAGAAATAATATGGGTGGGGTTGGAATGATGGCACGACCCTAATGAAAAAGAGAAATTATATAGGTATGATTGGAATGATGGCACAACCCTATACAAATCAGATTTGAGGAGTCATCGAAAGACGAATAGAACTACGCAAATCAAATTTGAGAAGTCACCGAAAATACACACGGTACTATGCAACTCAGATATGAGAAAGTAGTTCGAAAAAAACTCACGATAGTATGAAATTTAAATAAGAAAAAGTAGTTCAGAGAGATGCACGGTGCTACGCAAATAAGATATGCAAACAAAAGATAGTCACCAGAAGGATGACATGGTGCTACAAAAATTAAATATGAAAAAAATAGTCATCGGAATAATAGCACAGTGCTACACAAATTAAATACTACAAAAATATTACTGATTGTATTTCAATATAATCCGATCACTACATACGAATATGATTTATGAAATGATACAAGATTTTGGAGAAAATAACATACATTGTGGAAATAATACAATATGTTCAGAAGGATACAATATTTCAAAAAAACAATTACTAATTCACTATGAAAAAATATAGCATACATAATGAAAATAATACATTTTTGTATATCTATGCTTAAGAAATACAAATTCATTTGACATATCTATTGGAATGACTACAAACTAAAAAATAAATATAATGTTCTTAATAAAAATACAAATTCTGAGTAAAAGAAAAATAATTGACAAACAAAATTAATATGAATACAAATTTTGCAACCTTCATCTTTGACTCTCTCTTTCTTCTGCTTCTTCGTCTGCTATGTTCTTTTTTCTGATATTTTGTTCACCATAACCAAATTTAAAAATTCGTATTCTTAAATAAACTGTAGAAAGGAGATTTTTGAATAAATTGTGAGATTTTGTTAAATAAACTGTAGAAAATTTGAAGAGTTGATTTTCTTGAACAAAGA
This sequence comes from Solanum lycopersicoides, assembly GCA_022817965.1. Classification (NCBI taxonomy): domain Eukaryota; kingdom Viridiplantae; phylum Streptophyta; class Magnoliopsida; order Solanales; family Solanaceae; genus Solanum; species Solanum lycopersicoides. The sequence goes on from CM040625.1 coordinate 6,953,294, forward strand.
AAGGAGATAACAATGGTGAAAACGGAAAGAGAGAGATCAGAGTGATTTGAGGTAAAACCTAGAAAGAGGGGTAAGTGGGTAATAAATTTTCTTTTTTTATCGCATAGTGAAATATATAATGGTACAATATGGGATTGATTTGAGAAATGAAAGGAAAGAAGATTAATTATACTAAAGTTCAATTTAATTAGTAAATTATTGACATATTGACATTTTTAATAATTATTTTAAAACATAAATATTTTTAATAATTTTGTTAAGGTTTATGACTAATTTGCTAATTTTCTCCTTCTTAATACATACGCAGTCCTCAATTCTTGAACCAAAAACCCTAACCCGGCCCAAATAGCCCAACTAATAAAGACCCCAACCCCTTTCCCATTTTCATTCAATCAATTTTGAACCACATAATGGCCGCCTCCAGGACGTCGGGAGAAGACCGGCGAGACCTCTGCCATCTCCATAGTTGTCTCCTCTGTTGAACAAGCTTTTCAATGGTGAAGACTCGAGGTTCACTGATTCGTTGTCTCAGAGAAGGTCAATTTTACTTACTTTCCGTTCTAGGTCTTTAATTGAATGTCTGAATGAATAAACATTCTTGTCCTTAACTCGTTAATACGAAATCTAACTATATGGTGTTGCTCAGTACACTATTTTCCTGCAGTTGCTTTAACATGCTGCTGCATTCGATGTTGGATATGATTAATATCTATGAAGATTAAGTTATGGATGTATCCAAAGTTGAAAAAATCAAACAAGATAGAATTACCTAATGATGATGGAGATGTCACTAGAAAAAATTAATGATATGGAGTGACAAAACACATTTACCACAATTCACTATATTTTGATTTTTTTTGATAATTTAGTTTGAGTAATAGCCACTAAAAGTCTAACTTCAGTGGCGACTTACAAACCACAAAACATGTTTTGTGGCATACATGGTTACTTTTTTTCGCCACGATTTTATATGTATTATTCTGTATTTATATATGATCATGAATTTACTTTCTACCAGATTGTTTAAAAAAATGTTTCATTAGTTCTATAATAGTAAATTGACTGTGGTTAAATTAATCGTAGTTAATTAATTTATATGTGTTGATTGAATAATACAAGTTATTGAGTTATGTAAAAGATACATATGGAGAAGAAATTGAAATCTGACCATCATAAAAAAGAGACAAAGTCACCTAGTATGACGTCATCTAATTACGTGTTACTGCGGGAACAAAAAGAAACTTTAATTTAGTGCAAGAAGGTACAAAAATATTAACAATAATTATAGTGACTCTATCGATTCGGTGGCGAATTCGAAAAATCGATTCGAGTTGATCGACAAGTTGTAACATATGATCTAAAAAATTAACCCGCTACCACTGACACCATCAGTAGTAACACTTATTTGAATTTCCGGTAGTGAGCGACCTCCCCTTAATAAGCGTTACTACTAATGGTGTTGGTGGTAGCGGGTTGATTTTTAAGATCATATCTAACAACTTGTCGATCAACTCGAACCAATTTTTTTAGAATAGCCACTGTATCGATCGAGTCATTATTATTATTATTAATATTCTATACCTTCTTGCACCAAATTAAAGTCTCTTTTTGTTCCCCCCCCCCCGCTATAACACGAAATCAAATGACGTCATACTAATTGACTTTGTCTCCTTTTGATGATGATCAAATCTCAATTTCTTCCCCATCTGCCGAATTGTGGTTGCATGTGTGTACTTTATTCCATGATTATAATGATGATGTGTTGATTAAAAGGTTATTCTTAATTATACACTTGTAAATGATGATGACATGTTGTTGGAAATTTTCTCACAATAAGGGGATTCTTAGGATGAAAGGCTATCCTCAATTATTGAATCCATGAGCTATCTTATGAATGAATGTTGGGATGAGATGGTTGTTCTCACGTGAGTTTAGTCGGGGTATCTAGTAACAATCTCTTAATCCCATAATAATAAACTAAAGTAATGAAATGTCAAGTACTTCGTGGGGAATAATGCTAAGCACCGAGTGGGTATTGACTGAGATGGATACTTATAGTGAGTTGAGGTGGGGTATCTAGTAGCAATCTCTTGAGATGAATGCCCATACGTGAGTTGAGGCGGGTTATCTAGTAGCAATCTTCTTATCCCATAAACTATGTGCTCTCATAGGTTATAGATAGTGGATCCACCCACGCTAAATGTTAATGGTTATACCTTAGGCAAGTAGGATAACCCTTTTCGGTGTGGGTAACACCGGATTCCATGATTTTGTCACATGGTCCATGTCGATTAAGGCTTACCCCCACAATGAATGATAATGAACTATGACTTCTCAAGAATGCACTACTTAGTGTGGGTGAGGGTGTGAGACTTAATCCATGCATTGCACAAGTAGGCATTGAGAGTAGTTATGATGTGTTCCTCAATGTATAATGACTAATAAAATGATGAATGCTTAACTTGGATTGTTGCTATGAGTTGCTTTCCTTGACTTGACCTATTAAAAGTGAATGTTCCTTATCTTTGAGTGAGTTGATATCTTAAAAGATCACTCAACTTTAGGTATTAATCTACCAAGTCATTAAAGTTTGTTTTGTATCAAAACAATTCACTCAATTTAGATTTTTATATCAATAAAATCACTCAACTTTAGGAATTGATCTAGCAAAGTCATTAAAGTTTGTTTTGTATCAAAAAAATCACTCAACTTAGATTTTTATATCAATAAAATCATCAACTTAGACATTTGTGTTAGTTAAATTACTAAATAAAATTTATCACTAATTCTTTTTGTTTCATATAAAATAGACCCTACAAATAAATCAAATTAAGAAAACTAGTTTAATTTTTTTATGGGAGACTTCTTTAGTGAAACAAATACTCTTTATCTTTTTATACTAATTACTAAATAAAAAGAAATAATTAGAAGTTCTATTTATTCGTCCACTAGTGTATTTGTTTTTGAAGATTAGCACAAATACATTATCAATGAAATTTGTATTTACAAATATAATTAGGACTCATTAGAGAATAAGAGTACTAAAATAATATTTAAAATTGTGACCTTAATTGACTTGTTAAATATATTATAACTGGCCGCTTTTCTTTAACAATGCAAAAATTAAACAACAGTGCTCTAATAAAATTTGTCTTTTTTGTTTTGTAACTTTTTTTCAAAAAAATAAAATAAAAAAATAATGTTATATATTATTGTACTTCTTCATTGAAGCTTAAAATTATTTTGGCTCTATTAATCTTGATCTTTTCTTATAACTTAATTAACTTAAGTTTTTGCTTTAACTAGTCAATTTTGTGTAAATATTTAAAAAATAAAAATAATAATAAAATAATAATAATAATAATAATAATAATAATAATAATAATAATAATAATAAATTAATAATGTCATAATGCTTACATACTTTATTATTATAAAAGTATGTATTTCATTAATTAAGTTTGTTCGTAAAAGTTTATTAACAATTTAATTTTTACTCATTTATAGGGTTCATATTTATATGACATAAAAAGTAATTTTTTTTTACTATATCAAATGTTTTTTAGTGATAAATTTAGTTAAATGATTTTATTGATTTAAAAGTCGAAGTTGAGTGATTTTATTGATACAAAATAAAGTTTAATGACTTTGCTAGATAAATTTCCAAAGTTGAGTGACCTTTTGAGATATTAACTCATCTTTGAGTATTAACTAAAAGATGGGATCAAAGAATGGTAAATACGACCATGGTGGCTTAAAAGTGGTACTTAATATAGATGTGATTATGGGATCTCTATCTATACATTGCACAAGTATAACTTAAGGTTACCTTTGAGATGATTCTATTTTGCTATAGTGATTTATATGATGAACATGTTTGTGAAGACTCGAGATTCACTGATTCGTAGTCTCGGAGAAGGTCAATAACCTCCATTTAACATACTTTCCACTCTAGGTCTTTAAACGAATGTGTGAATGAATACATGTTCTTGCTCGCTCAATTAATTTTTTCATTTTTATTTGATAAATAAAATCAGCATCTAAAATTGCTCATATGAACAGAAAACCTTAAGAAAAGAAAATCACTGATCAGTTAATTTATTGATATATGATTAACATTGTTGCTAATCTAGTTTGTGTGTTGAGAACCACTTCAATGTATTTTCTTGCAGTTGCTTTAGCTAAAAGTCTCACACTAAATCTGCCCGCACACTAAATCCACTCCCCCTCCCCCGTCTTCTCCAAATCCTAAAGCTGCGCAACATAGTTTACTATACTTTCTCTGTCTCCAGGGGCGGCTCAAACCCGTTGGTGGCCTAAGGCCAAAATCAAATTAGAGGCCTTAAAAAAATTATAAATGATTTATTTTAAATCTATTTTTCTAGCTTTTTGAGATGCAAAGTTATTAATAATTTTTGTGTAGTCAATCTCTTCTAATAATTCTTTTTCAACAGATAATATAGCTAAACCACTTAATCTTTCTTGAGACATTGTCGATCTTAAATAAGATTTTATTATTTTTAATTTTGAAAAACTTCTTTCTGCTGCGGCGACTGTTACGGGAATTGTTAACATTATTCTATAACAAATGTAAGCATTTGGAAAAGAATCAAGTCTTTTTATTTGATTGAGTATCTCAATTAGAGTATTATCTTCTACTTTTATTATTTCCTTAACACTTTTAATTCAGAAAATAAGTCTAAACCATCAATATCGGAGTGAGTATTATGTTTTAAGGAACATTCAAGATTAAGACAATATTTTTTTAAATTCTCATCATCTAATGATCTCAATTTTTTCCCACTAAATAGAAAACCAAAAATATTTTCATATACCTCAAATTGTTCAAATCTATTTTGAAGTGAAAATATAATAAGCACAAGACACAAAACAAAAATAATATTAGAAATTAGAATGATATTACCGGATTCAAAAGCTATGAAACTTGATTTCCAAAAATTAATTGAGCTGCTGCAATTATTTTTCTTCAAAATTAAAATATAAACTCTCAATAGTGTAAGTAAGTTGAGTTCTTAAGTTTTGCAATTTGATTTGAAGAAGAGAGATATCAAATTAGAAAAGAGAAAATGAGAAGAAATAGAAGAGAGGATGATAAAATATATAAAACAAAATTAAAAAAAAATAAAAAATTGGAATAAAGAAGAGTAGAAAACTTTTTGAAAAGTAGAAAACTTTTTGAAAAGTTGAAAAATCAAATCATTTATGTTTCCATTAATTTTTTTACCGTTTGAGTTTTTGTGATTTTTTAAATTTACCTAATTATTTTTTTAAAATAGGGCCCCCTAAAATTGGGGGCCTAAGGCAAGGGACTTTTTTTTATACCTTGCCAGCCGCCCCTCTCTGGCTCTCTCTTCTTTTTTAAAAAATAAATAGCTTGATAGAGAATTGGAAATTTTGGTTAGCTTAAAGAATTTATTTAGCTTTGTTTAGAGAAATCTACTGCATTATTATGCTGAAACCTTCATTCAAAATGGATGAAATTTAACATGTGTAAAATTGTGGCTGAAAAATTGGTAAGAAAAAGAAAAAAATAATATAAAATTAACTAAAGAACGATTCACGCGTTGGTCAATGAGTGTATCACACTCTTAATGCCATGTAAGCAAAAAGTGTCAAAATAACACAACAGAATCTTACATAAAGTGTCTAAAATGAACACCGTCCAGTTAAGGTGTCTAAGTGAAACATTGTGCCAACTTTAAGGGGCTACCGATGGGTTAGGCCTTGATTATATGAATTACTTAAGAAGATGAGATGATAAGTAAGATGGATTGTAAGTTTTCACAAGAACAAGGACAAATTTCGATAGAAATAGATAGAACACTCCAAGAACAAATTAGATTAGAAGTAGACAAAGAGATTAAAAGCGGTGGATTCTATAATGTCGAGAATTCAACAGGTAGTGCATTGGTTTCTATTTTGACCTTTTGTTATAACTGAAACTCTTGAGCACAAGTGGCCAATTGTTGGTTCTCTGTAATAATTCTTGATCTATCCAACATCAATCCCAAATGCACTTCTTCATTGTTTCTCTTCTTGCATGGAACTAGCTTGTTTTCATCAATTTTGTGAAGGAATTGGAAAACAACTTATAAATAGAATGCATTTGTTGAACTCGGTGTTGAATTTATTGTACCACGAGCAAGGTATGATAATAGAAGTGATCTTGTGTATTTTCCTAATAGGGGCAAGGTTCTTACATCATCCCAAAAGCCATCGACAAAGGAGGGGAGCTTGAAGATACGTAATAGTTAATTTTCCTTTTCATTGTGTATATGCATAAATGACATTGAACAAAGAAATATTGTGAATTATATATTTTGTTGAGTCTTTTTGTAGTCATAGAAGTACTTGTTATATCTAGTTTAAGGATAATTTTTTGTGTTTCTTGAATTACAATGAAAAGATAGGTTTGTGGCGACAAAATTTGTCACAAATAAATTAGTAATTGTGGCGTTAATAAATTGCCACCAAATCTCAAAATATAGTGGCGATTAGAATTGCCATTAAAAGTATTAAACATTTGTGGTGACATAAGTCGCTATTGAAATCCATTCTTTAATGGCGATGAGAGTTGCAACTAATAGTATAAGACCTTCTGTAGCGACTATAATAGCCACTATAAGTCTAACATCAGTGGCGACTTACAAAACATGTATTTTGTGGAAGCTTTTTTGTGACATACATGGTTACTTTTAGTTGCCTAGATTTTTGATGTGATTATTTTGTATTTATATCTGATTATAAATTTACTTTCTACCAAATATTTTTAAAAATGGTTTCAGTAGTTCTATAATTAGTAGTAAATTAATTGTGGTTAATGTTAATCGTAGTTAATTAATTCGTATGTATTGATAGGATAATACAAGTTGTTGAGTTATATAAAAGATACATATGAAGAAGAAATCAAAGTTAACTAGTATGACGTCGTCTGATTTTGTGTTACATTGGGGGAACAAAAAGAGATTTCGGTGCAAGAAGGTACAAAATATTAACAATAGTTATAATGACTCGATCGACTCGGTGGAGATTCTGAAAAAATTGGTTCGAGTTGATCGACAAGTTGTATGATCTGATTAAAAAATCAACTCTCTCCCACCAACACTATAAGTAGTAACACTTATTTGAATCTTCAGCAGAGAGCGACCGCCCCTTCTCATTAAATTCTCAAGTGTATTTTTTTCTTTACTTTCCTTCTAAAAATGCAAGTTTGTTGTGTGATTATACAACCTTTGACGTACTTAATGGTGGAGCTAGATACCAAAAGGAGGTTAGGGTTTGTAAGAAAATTACTTTAATCCATCTTACGGTGATTAAGGAAAGATTATTGTGTGGAAAATTTACATTGATATAGCTAGAGTCAAGTGATAATAAATGACCTTTAATTGTATCTTGATTTGTAATTGGTCATGTGGTAATGTTATGAATTCTTAATCAACACATCTAGATTTGATAATACCTATTTTCAATCATTTCATTCAAAATTCTTCCTCTTTTAGAGTATATAAATATATGTATTATCAAATCATGATGTCTTGATTAAGAATTCATAACATTACTACATGACCAATTACAAATTAGGATACATTTAAATATCATCTATTATTACTTGACTCTAGTTATATCAGTGTAAATTTTTCACACAATAATCTTCTCTTAATCACCGTAAGGAGTATTAAAGTAATTTTTTGTTATGAACCCTAACCTCATTATGGTATCTAGCTCCACCATTAAGTACGTCGAATGTTGCATAATCACGCACCAAACAAACATTTTTAGAAGGAAAATAGAGAAAAAATGCACTTGAGAATTTGATGAGAAGGGGAGGTCGCTCGTTGCCGGAGATTCAAATAAGCGTTACTACTAATGGTGTTGGTGTTAGCGGATTGATTTTTTTATATAAGATCTTACAACTTGTCGATCAACTAGAACCGATTTTTTGAGAATCGTCACCGAATCGATCGGTTCATTATATTATTGTTAGTATTCTGTACCTTCTTGCACCAAAGTCTCTTTTTGTTCTCCCGCTGTAACACGAAATTAGACGACGTCATACTAACTGACTTTGTCTCCTTTTGATGATATCAGGTCTCAATTTCTTCCCCATCTATATCTTTTACATAACTCAATAACTTGTATCATCCAATCAATACTTACAAATTAATTAACTACGATTAACTTTAACCACATTTAATTTACTACTAATTTTAGAACTAATGAAATAATTTTTAAAAAAAATTGGCAGAAAGTAAATTCATGATCATAATTCATATATAAATACAGAATAATCACATCTTAAATCGTGGCGACTAAAAGTAATCAAGTATACGGTGGTAAGGTCGCTACTAAAAAGAATTCGTGGCGACTTTCAGGTGTTCTGTAGTGACCTTTGTCGCCACAAAAGAGCTGATTTCTTGTAGTGTAGGATATGTAGGGAAGCGACTCCTGTCCAGTTGAGGTTCTGTACATTCTCTCTAGTGGAGCATTAGATTCTTTACACGTGTCTCATACACATTTTAATGAATTGATTTGATTATCCATTAACCAGGGTTAATTATTAATACATTGGTATTTATTTTGACCTTTTGTTATAACTGCAACTCTTGAGCACAAGTGGCCAATTGGTAGTTCTCTGTAATAATTCTTGAGCTATCCAACATCAACCCCAAATACACTTCTTCATTGTTTCTCTTCTTGCATGGAACTATCTTGTTTTCATCAATTTTGTGAAGGAATTGGAAAACAACTTATAAATAGAATGCATTTGGTGAACTCGGTGTTGAATTTACTGTACCACCAGCAAGTAATGATAATAGAAGTGATCTTGTGTATTTACCAAATAGGGGAAAGGTTCTTACATTATCACAAAAGCCATCGACAAAGGAGGGGAGCTTAAAGACACTTAATAGATAATTTTCTTTTTCATTTGTGTATATGCATAAATGACATTGAAAAATGAAATATTGTGTATTATATATTTTGTTGAGTGTTTTTAGTAATAGAAGTACGTGTTATATCTAGTTCAAGGATAATTTTTGTGTTTCTTGAATTACAATGAAAATATAGGTTTGTGGCGAAAAAATTTGTCACAAATAAATTGGTACCTGTGGCGATAATAAGTTGCCACCAAATCTCAGGATTTAGTGGAGATTAGAGTTGCCGTTGAAAGTATTAACTTTATGTGACGACATAAGTCGCTACTGAAATCCTTTCTTTAGTGGCGATGAGAGTTGCAACTAATAGTATAGGACCATTTATTTTGTGGAAGCTTTTTGTTGCATACTTTGTTACTTTTAGTCTCCTAGATTTTAGATGTGATTATTTTGTATTTATATATATATGATCATGAATTTACTTTCTACCATTTTTTAAAAAAATATTGTTTTATTAGTTCTATAATTAGTAGTAAATTAATTGTGGTTAAAGTTCATTGTAGTTAATTATTTTTTTTGTATTGATAGGATAATACATCTTATTAAGTTATGAAAAGATACAGATGGAGAAGAAATTTAGATCTGATCATCATCAAAAGGAGACAAAGTCAGCTAGTTCCACCAACACCAACAGTAGTAACACTTATTTGAATCTTCGACAGCGAGCGACCTCCCCTTCTCATGGAATTCTCAGGTTCATTTTTTTGTCTGCTTTCCTTCTAAAAATGCTTGTTTGGTGTTTGATTATACAAAACCTTCGACGTACTTAATGGTGGAGCTAGTTACCGAATAGAGGTTAGAGTTCATAAAAAAAAATTACTTTAATCCTCCTAAATTTCACACAATAATCTTTCCTTAATCATCGTAAGGAGGAAAATTAAAGCTATTTATTTTATGAACCCTAACCTCATTGTGGTATCTAGCTCCACCATTAAGTATGACGAATGTTGTATAATCACGCACAACACAAGCAATTTTAGAAGAAAAATAGAGAAAAGTGCACCTCAGAATTCGATGAAAAGGGGAGGACGCTCACTGTCGGAGATTCAAATAAGCGTTACTACTGATGGTGTTGGTTGAAGCGGGTTGATTTATTTAAACTAATTTAATGCATCTAATGAGTATTTTAAATATAGTACTTAGGTATTAAATGATATTGTTATTGAAATAAGTAATGTGAGTAATTTCCTAATAACTTATTTTAAGTAATTACTCAGTGATTGAAAGATTTTGCACATTACAAAAATAACTAATTTTAGGCATATATATTAGTACTAGTCACGGGAACGTGCATTGCACGTTTGTCCCCTAATTGGCATTGCCCTTTTGTATGTAAGTTTGACATAAGAATATAACTCTTCACAAATACAGCATGAAAATCTTGTGTAAGATGTTGGAGGCTTGATATTTTCAATACTTCATAAAAAACAAACTTTTTATTATATCAGTAGAATTAATATATCTTAATCACTAAACATAAGTTTTAGTAATCCAAAAAGAAATTGGCTATAAAAAAGATATGTATAAAGAAAAATATTACAAAATGTCTAGGTGGTGTAACATCAAATTTATAGAAAAAATTACAAGTTCAAACAGAAAAGAAGAAAAGTAAATAAAGACATGACATCCATAAATGAACACATCAGTGGATGTTTTTCGTCCTACTTTGATCATCATATTTGCTTCAATTTAAGCAACACTTCGAGATTATATCCGACCCTAGTTACAGATGTGTTATAGCTTCTTTCCCTAAAATAAAGTCTTGGAATGACAGAAGGCAATGTTGCACTTAGGATGGAGTCACTTGTCACGACATGTTAACCGGTCATGTTATAGCACTGGACCTTAGTTGTAGTCAGCTTCGTGGAACTTTTAATCACAATAACAGCCTCTTCCAACTTCATCATCTTCAGACACTAAACCTTGCTTACAATCACTTCGATTATTCTTATTCGATCCCACATAACATTGCCCAATTGAGGAATTTGAGGCTTCTCAACCTTTTTCATTCTTACTTTAGTGGGAAAATCCCAACAGAAATCTCATACTTTTCCAATTTTGTTTCAGTTGATCTTTCTTCTCCTTATAAGTATGGATTACAACTTGATCAGAGAACATTTGAGGCAATGCTTCACAACGTGACTAGTCTGGAGGTACTATCTCACTTTTGTCAACATCACATCTCCGATACCTGTCAATATTTCTTCTTCCTTAAAGTACCTGGATATTGGATATACTAATCTGCAAGGTGTTTTCACAAGAGCTTTTTTCTTCTACCAAAATTGGAAAGGCTCAATTGAGTGAGAATGATCTTGTCAAAGGAGTTTTGTCAAAGATCCACCCGAGCAACACTCTTTTGGACATAAATACAACCGGATTTAATCCATAATAAACTCAGTGGTTCTTTTCCTCAATCGTTTGTGAATCTCACAAACCTTTATAGCCTTGACCTTTCATCAAATAACATCACCGTTGATGCGGGAACAAGTATCACCTTTCCTAGTCTAGCAATTTTGGACTTATCATCTTGTGAACTGAAGAATTTTCCATACTTCTTGACAAATGTAAAGAATCTTTCAGGTTTTGGATATTTCTAACAATAAGATTCGTGGTCAAATCCCTAAGTGGTTTAGCAGTATGAGGTGGGATGCATTGCGGTTCCTAAATCTTTCACATAATTCACTTACAAGACACTTATAACAATCTAATTACTATAACCTACATTATCTTGATCTTAAATTTAACTTCCTTCGGGTTCCACTACTTTCATCCATTTGTTACATGAACAAGCTTAAATTTCTAGATTTATCATAAAAAAACTTCAGTAATTCGATTCCAAGTTGCATGGGAAGTATGACTAATCTAATGGCGTTGGACATAAGATGTAATAATTTCATAGGGAGTATTCCACCGTTATGTGCGCAAAGTACTTCATTGAGAACCATTGTCCTGAATGCTAACCAATTTGAACGACCTGTGCCGATGTCGTTGGTCAACTGTGATAGTCTAGAAATCTTTGATATGGGTGACAACGCTATAGATGACACATTTACAACTTGGCTAGGAAATTTTGATGAGCTGCAGGTCCTTATATTAAAGTCGAACAAGTTCCATGGACCTATAAACTAAATTTTGCTTTGCAAAGTTGCAAATTTTTTATCTTTCTCATTATGAATTAAGTGGCGCACTCCCAGCAAATGTTTTTGGAAACTACAAGGCAATGACCAAATTAGCCAAAGGCAAGATCGAATATATGAAACCACTGATTCAGAGTGAACATAGCGACATAATGATTGAGGGTTCAATGAGGTTGTATATACAAATAGTCAGCAATGAAGTGTATAAGGATTCAGTGAGTTTGGTGACCAAAGGAAACGATATGGAGCTAGAAAGAATCAGCAGCACAATTATGACAGTCATAGATCTGTCAAGCAATCATTTTGAAGGTGTCATTCCGAAAGCACTAATGGAACTTGGCTCGCTTTGGTTACTCAATGTATCCCATAACAATCTCGAAGGTCATATTTCAATGGAAATGGGGAAATTGAATATGCTTAAAGCGTTAGATCTATCTTGGAATCGGCTCACTGGAAAGATTCCCACCGAATTGACAAGACTAAAATATCTAAACCTCTCTATAGCTTAGAGAGGTGCAATAACTGGAATTCCAGTCTTAAAAGCAGTTATTGCACCTAAGGGATTCAAGTCGTGATAATTTCTAAAAGCAGTTATTGCACCTATTGAACCCAGAAAAGCAATATGAGTTTGCTTGGCTTTCGAACATGCAGAAACACACAGCAATGGTTTCCGCCAGCAGCAAACTGATAATGCCTTATCATATAACCACAACAGTACATGGAACCCAACTTGTCAAAAACAACAAATAGATGAAACGAAATAAGCTACATAAACACATACACAGTAAACAAGGAAAGCAGAGAAGCTTTTGATAGATAAAGAGGATAATTTTTTTTTACCCGGCAATGATCGATGTATTTGGTTTTGGCAAGATAAGAGAAACAGAATAATGTAACAATCGGATGTTGTTGGAGACATTTATATAGATCAGTACAGTATCTGAAAAGGTTTTGGAATAGCTGATAATTAAAGCAATGGAGTTGGAAAAAAGGGACTGTTACAGTGATTTAGGACTGTTCAGTGATCGAGGATTGTTCAGCAGCAATTATACGTTTTTGGATGATTTTATTAGGGCTGAGAGTTTCAGCAAATTAAATTTTTTATAAATTAATATTGTAGGGGCAAAATAGTAAATCAACTTTGGGATTAAGCTCTTCCCACTTATAGTAATAATATATATGATTACTTTTATTGAAAAGTAAATAAGCCAAATTATGATAATAAAGATATAAAGTATGCAATGAGTATTTTTTGTTTACTATTTTGAGTTCATAAGAAAGTTATTTTTAGTTTTTATTTATAAGAAAGGGATATTATAATATAAATCTTTGTTCTATGAGATATATTTTTTGTATTCAAAATCAAATACTTACGTCTCATATAATATGAAAATTCTACTCTTACATCTCCTATGAGTTATATCTCGAATTAGAATAAGAAAAATAAAAAAATTTCAAAATGTCAATACTTTGACATTTAGTAGGACCCCTTAGCCACACTTTCAATATTTATTTAAAATGTCAATATTTTAATTTGTTATGTATCTGATTGATGTATTTTATTATTTGTTTGATTTAAAAGAGTACAATCATATATATATATATATATATAGAATTATCCTTTTAATTAATTTAATTCCAACAATACCCTTCCCCTCCAAACAGTCGTACCCCTACCTAAACAACGCTCCTACTACCTAAACAACGTACCTATCCCCAATCGTCACCACACTCTTACAAATTACGCCCCCACCAAATCATCCTCCATCAATTAATACACCCTCTCCCTTCCTGTGCCCAACCTCCCATTCACTCCAATGTTCTGTACTTTTGCTATATCTCTCCCCCACTTCCTCTGACACAATGTAATATATTAGAGAATATAACAAGGAGATTGCAAACAGTTGAGTTGGAACATACTAATGGAACAAGTCAACTGTGTGGTCACTGTTAGTCGGTTAATTTGGCATTATATTTAACGTGAAAGTTAGTTAGAAGGTTGTTAGCAGTAGAAGATATTTTCCATTGTAATTAGGTCGGTTAGTGTGTGTATATATATTACATGTATTCATTAGTTTAAAGCAGTTTGTAAGTTTTGATTGTAGAGCTGTGTATAGAGTTTTATACTCCTTTGATATGAAATGAAGAGATCAATTTTCCCAATAGTTCATCTCTGAATGTGTGATTATTGAGGAGTTTAACATGGTATCAGAGCAACCACTATTTTAGATCTAGGTTTTTTTAGTAGCGACAAGTTGTATAATCATGGAAAAGAAGATCGATCATGATCATCCTTTATATCTTTCTTCTTTCGATGTACGAGGAGTTGTGTAGAGTGTAATTCAGCTCGTTAGAATGGAGAACTATACCTTGTGGAGTCGTGCAATGAAATTGGATTTGTTAACGAAGTACAGATTGGGGTTCATCGATGGTAGCATCTAGAGAGATGATTTCAAAGATAATATTGAAAAAAAGTAATGAGATAGGTGTAATACTATGGTCATTTCATGGATCGCAAGCAATGATAGCAAGGAGCTCGTAAGTGGAATTTTCTTAAATACGGCCTTGGTATGGTCCGATCTGAAGGAACGATTTGATAAGATGAACATGTCCAGAGTTTTTCATCTTCACAAAGCCATCTATTGGAGAGTTAGCTAGTGATAGAAACGAGTTAGCTAGCTAGTGATAGAAATGAGTTAGTTGATTAATTCTAATTTTTCTGTTATAAGTTAGTTACTACAGTAGAACTTAGCACAGTAGATTATTACACCATGTTGGTTAGTTAGCTGTGTATAAATATACTTCATCCCTGTATATTGTACCCAATTCAGTTGAATGATATTTTCAGATTCTCTCTAAGAAATTGTTCATGGTATCAGAGCAATTGAATCAATAATTGTTTGATTCTACAGTGATAAATCGATTCTGGAGATTGATTCACTGATAACAATGGAGACGAATGATGTACCAGTAGCTTCAACTGCAGTATCAGAAACAATTGAAGCAATTGAATCAAAGAGAAACCATCCCTTGTATTTTCATCCATCAGATACTCCTGGTAGTGTTTTAACCATTGTTCAGCTCACCGGAGTAGAAAACTATTCGCTATGGAGTAGATCCATGATGATCAATCTCAGGGAAAAGAGTAAGCTAGGTTTTGTGCTTGTCACATGAGGAAGAAACAGTTATGGACCAGATTTAGAAGAACAATGGGAGAAGTGTAATGCCTTTGTTTTAGCATGGATCATGAAAACAATTTCAAAGGAATTGTTGAGTGGGATTGTTTATGCTTCAGATGCTTCAATGGTATGGGCAGATCTGAAAGAGAGATTTGATAAGGTTGATGGATTGAGGATCTACCAGCTTCATTGAAATATTTGTACAATTCATCAAGGTAATTCATCAGTTTCAGCTTATTTTACCAAATTGAGATTGATGTGGTATGAATTTGATGCTATCGTACCACCACCATCATGTAATTGTAATAGATCTAAATCTTATGTGGATCATATCTAATACTTGCGTTTATTCTCTTTTTCTGATGGGGATGAACGACATGTATGGACATGCACGAAGCCAAATACTAATGATGAGTCCTTTGCCAAGTGTTGGCAAAGCCTATGTTATGATCATCTGAGATGAGAGCCAGACAGTTACTTCAGGGATGCGCACTGGTGGAGATATGATAGAAGCCACGTCATTATATGCAGGAAGGGGAAATTATTCTAGAAACACAAGAGCTGAGTATAATCCTAGAAGTAATGATACAAGCAGATCTGAGTATAATCCTAGAAGCAATGATACATGCAGTACTGGGAGAGGAAAGAAGAAAGTGAACTGGAATCTATTTTGTGATCACTGCAAAATGTATAGTCACACAAAGAAAAATTGTTTTTGTTTAATTGGATATCGTGATGATTGGAAGTTCAAGAAGAAAGTATCAGGACAGGGTGGAGAGCAAGGGTACAATATTCAATTTAGAGGAGTGAATTCGAGCAAAGGAAAAGATGTTGTTAATAATGTGCAATTGGATAAAATTTCTGAAGAATCAAGAGATGATGCATTTGGGGCAGTCAATGCAAGACAAACAGGTGCACAAGGAAATGCTTATGATTTTGATTCTGTTCGTGCTAACTTGCAAGATTTGCTGCACGATCTGACTACAGTCCTAACCAATACCAAAAGATAATGAAGTTGCTCAAAGAGGACAAAACTGAATAAATGGTGAACATGGCAAGTAACTTCAATACTATGGAAGTATGCTCTTTATCTACTAAGAAGATTGTGTGACTGTCATGAATGCTAGGAATGATGTTTTTAAAAGAAGGCATAACTGGATAATTGATTGAGGGGCAACATGTCATATGAGTTCGACACTTGACAATTTAAACAATGTGAATGATCTTAATAAAAATGACGGCAGGAGAGTTCACTTACCTAATGGTTAAACTACTCAAGTAACACATTCAGGAAGCTATGGAGTACTAGACAATGTTTTGGTGGTGCATGAATTCAAATATGATCTACTATCAGTGTCTCAATTGACTAGACAGTTGCAATGTTTTGTGTGTTTCTATCCAAAATTCTGCATTTTTCAGGACCTCTCCAATAGAGAGGTGAAGGGGATTGGTAAGGATATAGGATGTTTGTATTATCTTCCAAATGCATTTTCTTCTGGACAGTCAGCTAGTGGGGATAATAGGGTATTGATGACAAAGACAGGAGACACATATTGCATGCTTTGGCACAACAGGATGGGTCATCCTTCTATCAAGGTGTTGAAGCAATTGGCATTAGTAAATAAAGATTTTGATGTAACAAAATGTGGTAATTGTTCAGTATGTCCTTTGGCAATACAGACTAGACTTTCTTTTCCAGTTAGTATGTCCAAGTCAAGTGATGTGTTTGATCTTTTTCATCTTGATGTCTGGGGACCATATAGAATTGTTACACATGATGGTTTTATATTCTTTTTGACAATTGTAGATGATAAGTCAAGGATGACTTGGCTATTTTTACTGAAATTCAAAAGTGATGTTTTTGTTGTAATGAAGTCGTTTCTGGCACTAGTCTCTACTCAATTTAAAAGACAAGTGAAAAGAGTAAGGTCTGACAACGGAGCTGATTTTTTTAACAAAGAATGCAACACATTGTTTTCATCCTTAGGGATTATTCATGAAAGTAATTTCCCCCACACTCCACAAAAAAATGGAGTAGTTGAAAGAAAGCATAAACATATACTAGAGGTTGCAAGAGCACTCAGGTTTCAAGGGTCCATTCCTATAAGATTTTGAGGGAAATGTGTTATAGTTGCTGTGTACTTGATTAACAGAATGCCTACTGATGTTTTAAAAGGTCAGTATCCTTGTCAAGTTTTTCACAAGACCAAACCCAAGCTTGATCATTTCAGAGCACTAGGTTATTTGTGTTATGCCGCTACACTGATCAAGGATGATAAGTTTGCCCCTAGAGCTGATGCTTGTGTGATGATGGGATATTCACCTACTTAGAAAGGGTATGTGTTGTACAATTTGAGTCTCAAGAAGTTTGTGGTGAGCAGGGATGTGACTTTCAAGGAACATATATTTCCTTTTGGTAATGTACAGGACATGCATGTCCCAATTTTTTGCAGACAAGACAGACTGGTTGATGATGAAGATACACCTGAGTTTAATAATTCTCTTATTTTTGACAATGATGCAGTATCTGCAGGGCAGCAACAAAATGTTGAACCTGTTCCTTTAGTGGATACAGAGAACACAAGTGTTGATGTTTCAAATGTGGACCATGATGCACAAAATATTTAGACTATTACCACATACAGATTTTCTACCAGAATGTCTCATCCACCAGTTTGGATGAAGGATTATGTTGCTCATATGACTGATTCTAGACGTCCTTATTCCCTACCCAACTACATGACTTATGATAAGTTGTCTCCCATATATCAAGCTTACTTAAGTGATTTATCTGCTGATACAGAACCTAGAAACTATGAAGAGGCTGTTAAAGATCCCAGATGGGTAAAGGCAATGCAACAAGAAATTACTGCATTGGAGGATAATGGGACTTGGACTGTCATGTAGTTGCCACAAGGTAAAAGGGCTATAGGTTGTAGGTGGTATTCAAGATCAAGTACGAAGCAAATGAACAGGTTGACAGATTCAAGATTAGGCTTGTGGCTAAAGGCTATAGCGAAACTGAAGGTATTGACTATCAAGAGACTTTCTCTTCTGTAGTCAAAATGGTAACTATACGATCTATTATTGCTATTGCAACAGCTGAAAATTGGAGAATATATCAGAAGGATGTTTTTAATGCTTTCTTGCAAGGAGACTTAATTGAAGAAGTGTACATGGAGTTGCCCAAATGTTTTACTAGATAGGGGGATCATCAAGTTTGCAAACTTATTAAGTCCCTATGTGGACTTAAGCAGGCTTCCAGGCAATGGAATGCCAAGCTTACTGATGCACTAACCAACTCGGGCTACTTATAGAGTCCACTGGATCATTCTTTATTCACTAAAAGAAGAGAATCAACACTTGTTATTGTGTTAGTTTATGTGGATTATCCATTGATCACAGGGAATGACTATAAACTGATACAGGAGACTAACCAAGTTTTACATCACCATTTCAAGATTAAAGACTTGGGTGAGCTGAAGTATTTCCTAGGCATAGAGTTTTGCAGATCAGCCAAGGGAATTATTATGAATAAGAGGAAATATGCATTAGAGTTAATTAGTGATGCAGGTATAGCTGGAGCTAAACCTTCTTCAACACCATTAGAGTGTAATATGAAACTTACAAGTGCAGAGTTTGAGGCCACTGATGATGAATTATTTGTAGACATTGGTAGATACCAAAGAATGATTGGGAAGCTGCTATATCTTACCAACACTAGACCTGATATCTCCTTCTCAGTTCAATGCTTAAGTTAGTTTATAAAGAAACCCAAAGTGTCTCACTGGAATGCAGCCTTGAGGGTGGTTCGATACATCAAGGCTAAGCCAGGGTTAGGACTACTTATGAGTTCTGAAAACACTCACAGCTTACTGGATTTCGTGATGCAGATTGGGTTGCTTGTCCTAGTACTAGAAGAGTTGTTACTGGTTACTTGTTGAAGTATGGAAAATCATTAATTTCCTAGAAATCCAAGAAGCAAAACACTGTTTCCAGAAGCTCGCAGAGGCAGAGTATAGGAGTTTGGCCACACTAACTGCTGAGGTCGTTTGGGTAACTAATTTGTTCAAGGAACTGGGGTTCAAAGTGGATAGTCCTGTCAACATTCATTATGATAGCAAATCTGCTATACAAATAGCTGCAAATCCTATATTTCATGAACGTACAAAACACATAGAGATCGACTGTCATTTTATCCGAGAAAGAATACAACAAGGCTTAATTAGAACAATGTATGTCAATACTAAATATCAACAAGTTGATTTGCTGACACAGGCTTTGGGAAGGTCACAACATGATTTTTTGCTTGTCAAGCTAGGTGTCTTGAATGTGTTCAATACATCTAGCTTGAGGGGGAGTATTGGAGAGTTAGCTAGTGATAGAAACGAGTTAGCTAGCTAGTGATAGAAACGAGTTAGCTAGTTAGTTAGTTAATGAGTTAGTTGATTAATTCTAATTTTTCTGTTATAAGTTAGATACTACAGTAGACCTTAGCACAGTAGATAATTACACCATGTTGGTTAGTTAGATGTGTAGAAATATACTTCATCCCTGTATATTGTACCCAATTCAGTTGAATGATATATCATATTCTCTCTAAGAAATTCTTCACCATCGTCACACTAACTAAAGGTACTTCCCTTGTTTATGTATATTACTCGAGATTAAAAGACCTAAGGGATGAGTTTGAATATATAGTGCTTTCTTCTTCATGTGAATGTACAAAATCAAAAGAATATGTGGATAGTATGGGTATGCAACAATTGTTGCAATTCCTCATGGGATTAAATAAAAATTATGGTAAGGCTAGAAGCCATATCCTTATGATAAATCCACCACCTCGTGTGAATTAGTGCTACACTATGATTGTGCAAGATGATAGTCAAAGATCATTGAGTGGTGATTGTTCTGGATGAGGGGAGAGCATTGATCCCACAACCTTACTAACTAGTACATCTGGTGATTACACCTTTGGAGGACCAGGTTCCAGAGGTAGGGGAGGAAGAGGTCATGGACAGGTTCAACGACGTGGTCCTTATTGCGATCATTGTGATATGAAAGGACACACTAGGGAAGATTGTAACAAATTGAAACATTGCACTCACTGTAATTTGCAAGGTCACACCAAGGAAATTTGTTTTTAGTTGATTGGTTATCCTCCGAATTAGAAAGGGAAGAAAAGGGTTAACATGGCAGAAACATCACATAGACCTCAAGACGAAGCCACGAGAGATAATTTTTATCATACTCCACAGATGCAAGCATTGCAAAGGCTTGGAGGTGCAAGTAGTGGCGATGGACCTGTTCACCACTTCACACCAAATCACTATAATCAAATATTGTAAATGCTAAATAAATCCAACACAAATGAGTCTAGTGCAAATATGACAGGTATATTTGCAGGTACTTCCTCTTGCAATGATGTTGTTAGATGTTGTTTCAGTTGGATAGTAGATAGTGGGGCAACCAATCATATGGTTAGTTCTAAAAACACTACTGAATTATAGTTCGACACTGAATTCAGGAAAAGTTCAAATAACTACAGGTGAATCAACAACTATTACACACTCATGAAGTTCACAACTAAGAGGAGGTGAAGTTATTGAGGATGTACTTTGTGTACCAGAATTTAAATTTAATCTTTCATTAGTGTCTAAGTTGACTAGGGAGTTGAATTGTTGTGTTGTATTTTTCCCTGATTTATTTATCCTTTCGGATCTCATCACTGGAAAAGTGAAGGAGATTGGTAAAGAGGAAGATGGACTGTATTTATTGAGGCCTCGAAATCCAGTTCAAACACAACAAGTAAAGTTCGTTAGTAGCAGCAAAAGGATGTGAGAATGGTGTCACATGGCATAAGAGATTAGTGCATGTGCCTATGAATGGTGATTAGAAAAATTAGTACACTTAAGCTCAATAAGAGTCCAATTATGACTCATTGTGATGTATGTCGACTAGATAGACATATCAGATTGTCTTTTCGATCATGCAGTAGTAGAAGTACTAGATATTTTGATTTGGTTCATCTGGATGTAAGGGGACCTTATAAAGCAGCCACATATAATAACATGAAGTTTTTCCATACATTGGTTGATGATCATTCGAGATGGACTTGGGTATTTTTACTATCTTAAGTCAGATGTTTCCACAGTGCTAAAACAATTTATCCTGATAATTAGAACACAATTTAATTTGCAAATTAAAATGATTAGATCAGACAATGGAGGATAAATCTCAATGTGATGAGTTATTCAAGATTAATGGGATTATACATCAAAGTTCATGTCCACACACTCTTCAGCAGAATAGTGTGATTAGACGAAAGCACATGTACGTTCTTGAAATAGATAGAACAATCAGGTTGCGCACATCATAAATAGAATTCTTTTATCTGTATTACTTAATGTCTCTCCTTTTGAAGTAATGTTTGGGATACAACCTAATTTATCTTATATGAGTATCATAGGGTATTTATGCCATGTCACTATTCCACATAAGGTAGTCAAGTTTGGTCCAATAACCACAAGATCTATTTTGGTGGGATATGGAACTACAAAGAAAGGATATAGGCTATATGATCTTGAACATAGAACATTCTTTATCAGTAGTAAGGATATGATCTTTGTTGAAATAATATTTCCTTTTTAAACTCATCCCACAGATGTTTTGCAGAATAGTGTTACATTCCATCAAGCTTTATGGATGATGAACTAGATATGATACTTGATATTCCAATTGTAGAGAATAGGAGTGAAGTTGTTGCAGTTACACCAAATGTACTAGTAGTAACACATCACACCAGGTGGTTCATCATGGAGACACACCATATGTACGGTTCCCGGAGACGCACCATAACAGGTACAAAGAAGATCAACCAGAACTATTAAGGCTCCAATTTGGTAAAAATGGTTTTGTGACCTCAAGAAAATCCGACCAGTCCAATTGTCTTTACTCTATTATACACAATGTTGATTATATTTGTCTTTCAAAGTCATATGAATGTCGGATTTCCAATTCTTCAATGAAAACTGAAAGTACATACCACCAAGCTTTGGTTCAAGCCATGAAGGAGGAGATCAAGGCCTTGGAAGAGAACAAGACTTGGAAACTAGTTGCATTGCCTCCTTGAAAAAGGGTCATTGGATGTAAATGGGTGTACAAAATCAAGTACAAAGTTGATGGACAGATTGAAAGGTTTAAGGCTAGGCTAGTGGCTAAGGGTTACAACCAGAAAGAGGGACTGTTGTTAAAATGGTCACAGCGAGGTCAATCCTATCTATTGTTGCATCAAAGGGTTGGAACATTCAACAAATTGATATTTACAATGCTTTTTTTGCAAAGAGATCTGATGGAAGAGGTGTACATGCAATTACCTTACGGATTTCAACACAATAAGTATGAAGAGGGTCTGGTATGTAAATTAGTTAAGTCACTTTATGGACTCAAATTGTCACGCCCCAAGTCTACACCCTGACGTGGCCGACACCCAATAACCATTTCTGGCCTTGAGCGTACCCTTGGTCTGGCTTCTTAACTCAATGAAAGACATAACACAACATATGATCTCAAGCAATAATTTTGAAGAAAGTAATTAGCCAAAGTGGCAAACCAAGTCTTAGTCAAATACAAGTGAAAGGAAAGACTAAGAAAACTAATGTCATCTGTCTATGAAGCCTCTAATATAAAGATGGATGTTGGAACAGACCTCACAACATCCTAATGGACTAAACTAAAACGAAATAAAAGATGTCCTCCACAATTCAAGAAGGCTCACCACTGACTCTGGAGCTTAAACTGAATCAACGAAGCACTGCGTGCTGATCCTGGTTACCTGCGTCTGCATCATAAGACGATGCAGGCCAACTGACATCAGTACATTGAATGTACGAGTATGCGAGTTGGAATGCTAAACACAACTATAAAGCTTGAAAGGAGTAAGAATGAACTTACCTTAGCTCTGCTCAACTCATGAAATAAAAACTCAATATAAAGCAGTAAAGACACGTGCGATATAAAGAAAACTTGTAAAACAATGTAACACTCAGTTCATTACAGATAAAATAATAATGAACTCAACTTTACTTATATATGAAAGTAATATAATTTGTGTGGGAGATTCTCTAACAGATAACTGTCACTATGAGCCTAAGTGATGGTACAACGTATTACCTCACGTAGCAAGATGACCGCTCTATACCTTGCCGTCGGTATAGAACCTGAGCTACTAAGTGGATCCACTAGTCTATTCTAAAAAGCAATAAAGGAATCATCTAAAAAGTATGATCCTTTATCTCTCCATGTTGGCTACATAGTTTATGGAGACTTGAGTTAATATGAACTCGCGTCACCATATCGGTGTTCAATACTACTCCCAAAATACTTAGCTAATATGTTTTTAAAACAACTTCTTCTCTAATTTGAGATAATTGCTCAAACTTAGCTTCAAAAGCTCTCTTGGAAATCATAGTTTCCTTTTTCTTTTACTAAAACTAGTCATAGGCTCAATGGAAGTCTAGCTTCCTTTCTTTCTCAAAAGTTTTAAAGTATTATGTTTAAACTCTTAGGGACTACCTATTTCCCTTATAACTCTTGAGAAGTGAACTCAACTTGTTATTCTTTGCTTAGCTTGAAACTTAACTCTTAGGGAATACTTAGTTCCCTTATAGCTTTGGAGAATTTAACTCAACTCTTTACTCTTTGCTCAACTCATTGCTTGAAACTTAAAACAGGTTAACATGTTTGTTTAAGACTCTTGAATGCTTTAGGAACTAACTTTGACTTGCTTCTTAACTTTTAACTTCTTTGACTTTGATCTTAACTTCCCTTGAATTTGATTATGGATTCAAGGATCATGATCTCATTTTATGGATGATTTCATGATTTTTAGATGTACTTGAGAGTGTTGGAATTAACTAGGAATGATAGGTACATCACTTAGGAACTAGTATGAAAAGATGAGGGAGAAATAGGATCTCCAGGTGACCCTGGCGCTATGAGAGGCGCGTGGTGCCAGAGCCTGACAGACAGACACTGTCCTCAGGCACTTTGGCTAGCGCGGGATGCCAGAGCCTGACGGACAGAGTCTTTCCTGAGGGGCTCTGGTTAGCGCGGCGCTCCATGGCCTGTCAGATGGGTTTTCCGACTTTTCTTCTCCATTTTCATCTCTGAACCTCCCAAACTTCCATGGATCTTCTCCCAAACCCTTAGGATAACTAATATACTCAATACCTAATAGTTTAGACTCGTAAAACAACCCGGAAACACGAATTAAAACCACTAAAGGCATTCTACAACCCAACCAATAGGGATTCAACAATTTGTTCATCAAGACCTTCAAGATTTGTCATTCAATCTATATGAAACTTGCTGAATTAAACATATTGGTGTGTGGGTGAACGAACCCAACACAGAAAGATCTCACATACCTTAAAGAGATCACCCCGACAAAATCCACGCAACGTTCCTTGGTGTTTTTGAAGATTTCTTGGTCTTCTTCTTCTCTTTTCTTTTCTCCCGAGCCCTAAGTGTCTTAACTTTTCTAAAAACTGAATTGGGACTTGGTTTTACCCCTAATAAACCTTTAGAATGAATTAGGAAATACTAGGGTGAAAAGACTACTTTACCCTTACTAAAATCCATATTGGACTTTCCTCAGTTCAACAACCCAACTTCCGAAAGACATAACTCCCTCAGACGACATTGGATATGCGCAAAATTGGCGTCATTGGAAAGATATTCCTAAGGGTTTTTCCAACCATATAAATAACTCGCCCTAACTCCTCCTGAGATGGAAGTTATGTCCGTTTTAAAATTACCAAAAACTCACATTTAAAATTAGGAAATTTTCCGGATTTCCCTATTTATTTTCAAAAATGATTATTATAGTTTTCTTAGCTTATTATTAGTTATTTCAAGTTAAAAGATGTTATACAAACAGGCCTCTAGACAGTGGAATATTAAATTGATCAATGTGTTACTTGCAGTAGGGTTTCAACCGAGTCATCTTGACTATTGTCTTATAACTAAGAAAGTTGGTAATGATATTGTAGGGATATTTACCTATGTAAATGATTTACTTGTGACAGAAAGCAAGAATCAGTTTAGGTAAACATCCCGTACTTATGTTCTTCCTCTGAGAAACCTGCTGATATTCTCACCTAAGTCTTGGCAGGCTTCAACATTCTCATATTATATCCAAGCTAGGAATGAAGAACATCTTTATATCACCTAGCTTCAAGGGGGCTATTAGAGAATATAACAAAGAGATTGCAAACAGTTGAGTTGAAACAGACTAATGAACAAGTTAACTTTGCATTAATTTAACGTGAAAGTTAGTTAGAAGGTTGTTAGCAGTAGAAGATATTTTCCATTAGAATTAGGCCAGTTAGTTTGTGCATATATATATATTACATGTATTCATTAGCTTAAAGGAGTTTGTAAGTTTTGATTGTAGAGATTTGTATAGAGTTTTATACTCTTTTGATATGAAATGAAGAGATTAGTTTTCCCAATAGTTCATCTTTGAATGTGTGATTATTGAGCTGTTTAACATAATATGCCTGCTCAATCCTTGAAATCCTCATACAAACGCCTCCAAAGGCAGTAATCCCTGCTATGGACCCCAATACGCATATGTTGTTACAAATCTCCGCTCTCAAACCTGTTGTTCATTTTGTATTCCTAAGATACTTAGAACAAAATTTTGAAGAACTCGGTAAGACACAACAAAGTTTAAGAATATTTTCATAACTAAAAAATTAAAACTAGTAGAGAAACTAAATTCAGAAACAGATTAGAAAAAATATATGAAATATTTTTCTTAAAGAAGAATTGTTGTCAATCTATGTTTAAAGAATCTTACTGGTTCCAACAAACTTTGCAGAAACTCAAAGTAACCAAAGTTTAATGAACCAGTGAAGAATAGAAGAACAGAAATTAATTTACAATTTTAGATTTGTAACACGTACCAGAATTTGGAAAAAAGGAAGAAAATCAAGCCCACTGAATGCACAGTGTCCCCTTAAGGAAATTATTCCCCTCTAGTATCCGAGGTTGATTTGGAATATATCCTCCCAGGGTAGAATGATCTCAATCACCAGTGTATTGATACCCAAAATGCTGGTGTCAGCGAGCCACTCAACGGCAGTAAAGTACACTTAGATTACTAGATTTAGTAGTAGAAGAAGAAATCCATAAATTCTATATTTAAAATGAAAGGAAATCCCTCAATTTATAGAAAACAAAGGGTAGTGCAAAAAAGTTCTTATTGTGCGTTATCGGAAAGGTCACAAACCTTTGAAAAGTCACAATCTTTCGGAAAGGTCGTCACCTTTCATAAAAGTCACAACTTTCCATAAAATTCGCAACTTTTCATAAAAGTCGCAACTTTTCATAAAAGTCGCAACTTTTCATAAAAGTCGCAACCTTCCTTAAAAGTTACAACTCTTTATAAAAGTTGCAACTCTTCATTTTCCATTCACACCTTTTAAAACTCAACAATCCCCCGCATGAATGGGGAATGACTCTAAGACAAAGAAACGGACAATTATGTGTACTTTACAAGCAAGAATAATTGCATCTGGATAAGTAGGTTTCCCCTTGGACTTTCCGTAGTGAATATATATCGGATATACTCGATCAATCGATAGATGCGATATCTTTGAACCGTCAAGCTTTGGTGTATACCTAGACAACCATATGTTACACAATTAACTCTTTACCGTTTATGGTTCTTACGGTTGTGTTCGTTTTAGCCATGAACAACTCCTGGTTTCATGAGTGTATAGAGAGACGGGCTTTTGACAATCATCTTCTTTGAAGCGGCTTACACTTCACACTCACATAGGTGATTCCTAACCGTGTTATCGCGTAGATACACTATTTGGTCAACTCTGCCAAACTTAGCAAATCATTAAAACCATTAAGCTTTATTAACTCATTAACAAGCCTTAATGTTGTATCCTTGTCCCTGAGCATTGTCTTCATCATGAAAATGGATTCAGTTTGTTGACAATGCCGAACCGTCATTCACAACTTTGTTTTTCTCCTTGAATCTAGCTCTTGGGATCTCCAGTCTGCTAGATAGAGTTACCGCCATGATGACTTGTCCTAAGCCGTAAATTCATTCCCTTAGATGATCTTTCAACTTTCTCTCTAGTTAGGCCTTTTTGTAAGTGGATCCGACACATTATCCTTCGACTTTATATATTTAATTCTGATAATTCCACTAGAGAGTAGTTTTCTAACTGTAACATGTCTATGTCATATATGACGAGACTTTCGTTATATGCTCCATGCCCTACCTATTGCATCTTGACTATCAAAGTGTACGCATACTAATGTCAATGGTTTGGGCCAAAATAGAATATTTATCAAGATATTCCGGAGTCTTTCAACTTATTCACCGACCTTATCTAGAGCACCTAACTCAGAGATCATTGTATAGCTCGCGATACATGTCTCTTTTGAAATATTTTCAAGAGGCTGCTCCTCTACCAAGAGTAAATACATATCCACTCGTGGATTTTTCTTTATTTGTTCGGTGATCCATTTTGCATCACTATATTCATTCAATACTGCTGGATATTGTTATAATGCAAGGCATAGTTTTAAGTATTATTTTAAATACTCCAAAACTCTATTTATTTCCATCTAATGAGTTTATTTGGGATCACTTGTGAACCGACTCAGTTTATAATAGCAAATGCTATATCTGATCGCGCACACATCATGATATACATCATACTTCCCAATACTCTAGCACAATTCAATTGTGAGTCACTTTTGCTTTCACTCTTTTGAAATGCAAAGCTCACATTTATTGGAGACTTGATAATATTGACATCCAAATATTTGAACTAGTCAAGTACCTTTTCAATGCAATGAGACAGTGAAAATGCTAAACATTATGGAGTTCAAAGATTCTTATATCTAAGATCGCATCAGCAACTCCAATATTTTTCATTCCAAACTTGCTTTCTAGCATACATTTAGTAGCATTTATGTCATTAGTGTCTCTATTGATGATCAACATATCACCAATATAGAAACAAACAATGACCTTATGATTTTAATGTGAAAACATTTATCACTTCCATCATTCTTAAATCCATTTGCCAACATGGTTTTTGGTCAAATTTCTTATGTCATTGTTTGGGTGCTTGCTTTAGTCCATAATGTGACTTAACAAGTTTCCACACTATCTTTTATTTTCCAGGAACCACAAAATCCTCGGGTTGTTCCATGTAAATTTCTTCCTCCAATTCTACATTTAAGAAAGTTCTTTTCACATTCATTTGATGAATTTGGAGGTCATATACCACAACTAATAATTTTAGCATCCGAGTGCATGTAATTCTAGTTACTAACGAGTATATATATCGACAAGATCAAAACCTCATTTTTGTCTAAAGCCTTTGACACAAAGTCTTGCTATATATTTGTCAACAATTCTATCCACTTTCATTTTCCTTTTGAGGATTCACTTTGAACCCAAAAGTTTATTTCCTGGAGGAAGATCAACCAACTTCCAATAGGATTGCTCAAGATTGAACCAATCTCACTATTGACACCATTTGTCCAAAAGGATGAGTCTACATAAGACACAAGAAATGTTACAAAATTATATTTGAAGGAAGTATATGTCCTTTGACATTTACTACGCCTCTTGATATCTTTATTAAGTACATTCTTCTTTTGTTCTTTCCAAGGTTGTTTAGACCTTTCGCTAGATTACTCAAGTCTAATTTTACAGTCCACTGTCTTAGGTCCTATTTCAATCCTTTTAGGAATAGGAACTTAGACTTTGGCTAGACACCCCCACACTTTGAAATATTTCAAGTTGTGTCACGACTGGAATCTAGACCCCAGACGAAGACCCCAGATGAGACCGGCGTCGTTGACCTCTCAGAGGTCGCAAACAAGCCTACTTACGTCGTACTTACTTTACATAGGTTAATTTTAACGGAAAAATTGAAACTTTTGTTCTTTAAACATGCTTGCCAAACATTCTTAAAATTTTATAATCGTTCATCATCGACCATCTAACATTAAAGAGATAAACAACTGAAAGAAATAATTCATAAGTCTTAATTGTATAATTGCCAAAATGGCCCCAAATACAAAGTCTGAATAAAGAGCAGGAAAGAAAAGCTAGTGGAACATGCTCCACTAGCTCAACTCTAAAACTACGCTAGAATATAAAATAGTAGTATCCTCGAAAGAATGAGGACCTACCAAACTCCGGATGAATGATGACGTCCGGATAGCTGTAACAATGATCCTGCAACTCTATCGACCACCTGTTCCTGCACCTAAAATAGTATAGATGTATAGGGGTTAGTACACACTTGTACTAAGTATGGGTACATGCAAGCACACACCACGGACATGTATGAGAAAGAATAGCTCTTTCATAACAACATAATTTTTGGAAGTCAAGTCAGTGGACTTGCCAATTTGAGATTAGGAAGGTCATGCCATGAAAGTAACATGCATCATATTAAATATCGCATTGCACACAACACATATCATCTTCATATAGCACATATCATAGCACATATCACATAGCTTCGTTCGTATCATTCATTCATATACCATGAGACCTCGGAACCACGGACTTAACATTAAGACTTTCCAAAATGAGGGCTCAACATATGGGACCTCAACTAGGGAGTCTTCATTAGCAAACACAGAGTCTGCTTCGTTCATTCATACGTACTTCATTACATTTCATTCATAGGCCAGTGTTAACACCAGCTATACCTAGGGTGTAGTTTAAGACTTTCATCGGGTTTGCTGTGCAATGACCAAGAATAACCTAATGTCATTACCTGAGTCTAGCTCACCTCTTGATTATCCTATCCTAACACCTTCGGTATCATTCAATTCTTTATGTGCTTCATTTAAGGCTGGCCTCATTCATTCATTGGGAACTTTAAATTTAACCGACATAGATCATGTGAGCATCATGAAATCCAGTGTCTCCCCCACACCGAAAAGAGGTGGAATCACCGGCCAAAGTGACCCAATAACATGCTAGCGTACATGGGACTTTAACCTTGCCAGATCCCTATGTTGGCAGTATAGGTTCAAAGACTAGGAGATATATGGAGACCCATACCCGGCAGGCCGGACAGTCTCATCTCATGAGAGTTACGTGAACCTTCGCCCTTCCCGAAAGAAGGCATCACCGCTCATATCTAGTCTATCGGTACTCAGTATAAAGTTCCATTTCATTCATCTCATACGTCATGGAAGCTGGCTTCTAGTATGAGGACATTATAGATCATTAGATGATTTCTCATCTCATAGTTAGTATTGAGTGTGTTAAGCTCAATACTCTCATTAGAGTGTCCATAGAGACTGGTCTCTTCATTATCTTACACTCTCATAGGTGAGTACGTTTTGGTAACATTTACTTAGACTCATTTGCGATTGCTCTCATCATTTACCTTAGCCTCACATCATGTTGTCACCATATTCTTCATCATTAGCATCTTTACTTTTCATAGTTACTCACCTCTTATTACATGAATGTTCATTTCATCGTATGCCAATGCACTTGGCTTTTTAGTGTATCTTACCCTCATACTTAACCCTTCTAGGGTTCGTCATTCCATTACATGCATCTTAGGTTCACTTACTTTTGAACGTATGTTAAACTTATGTGTCTATACATACAAGCCATGGGCTTCATTCATAATTCGTTAAGTAATTCTTACTTTCCTAAAATTTGGTAGTACAAGACTTATGTATCTTGTACATATATGCCAAGATCTTAATTCTTTTGATCTAAGTAGATGGCATTATTTTTGGATAATTTACTCACGTATGACTTATGCATCAATACGGAATTTTGGGCAAGGAAAACCAAATCTTGAATCACTTGGATATCATTTATATTTTTCATAAATTTTATTTTCTAATATTCATAACATTAGTCTTAAAATTAAATCTCCACAATTATATTGAAGGATAAATTTTCTATTTTAATTTCCCTCTTAATTAGTCAAAGGGTTGAGGGTTCAAGCCTCCACAACCTCTTTAATTTTTAATTTAATAAAAGTTCACTACAATGGGGAGGTTGTGGGTTCGAATCCCCACAGTCCCCCTTATTTTTGCCTTATTTTCGCTGAGAGGGGGGGGCTGTGAGGTGGTGGGTTCGAATCCCATGCCTCCCCTTGATTTTTCCTCTCTTTTTTTTTCGCAAGGGCAGGGGGCTGGTCGCGAGTTCGAACCCCCCAGCCCCGTTTTATTTTCTTTCTTCTTTTGTTTCTCTCGTGAGGGGTCTGCTGGGTCGCGATTTCGAACCCCCAGCACCCCTCCCTTTGTTTTTCTTTTATCTTTCGCTAGGGGACTGCTGGGTCGCGATTTTGATCCCCCAGCACCCCTCATATTTTTTCTTTTTTTCGCGAAGGTCATCGGCCAGGATCGAATCCCCCCAGTCCCGTTTTCCCCTTTCTCTTCTTTTCCCTTTTCTTGTCGCGAGACCAGTAGCTAAGGGGTTCAATTCCCCTTAGCTACTTCACGTTTTTCTCTTATTTTTTTAGCCTCATTTACATGTGAGGTCTTGGGTTCGATTCCCATTAACCTCACTTATTTATTTCCCTTTTTAAAAACCCAGAAATTAACATTAAGGAAAAGTATGAAATCTGGAAATTTTCTTATCATTCTTCACTTATTTCTAGTCACCTCTTTCATGAGTTTACTTAGCTAAAAGAGTATTATTCCATCCAACATTCTTCATTATAATACACACCACATTACACACACATTACATACATAAAATACACCAAATAAACTCATGTAAAATCGACCCAAAAACAGTGGCTAAAGCCACTGCCACGATGCACACACACACATTTTTTTTTCACACTTCGAATATCGTTTCGTAATTTCCCTCACATAAAACATGTTCGCATTTAATATAAACACGTAAATCATGCCTAAATCTAGCAGCACAACATACCCATCCTATGAAATCATTTGGGAACTAAGGACAAGGACATACGAAGGGGAACAACCTTAGTTTCAAGAGTTTAAGAAACGTTAGAAAGAAAGTACTCTTGGAGAAAGAATTCCATGAGAGAAACCTATACCTTATTACGTTGTTCAAGCTTGAAGCTGCTGCCCGGAAACTCCTCCAAATCACGATCAATTCACTTCAAATTACCCCTACTCGATGAACCTCACTTGGCCTTGACGTTTTAATTACTTTGTCTTTTACTTAAAAATTCTTGTGAGTTCTTCAAGTGTGAAGAACCCTTGATAAGTTTCCTGATTTTTTGTTCTTAGCAGAATTCACGTGAGAGAGAGAGAGTTATGAACGTGAGAGAGAGATTTGAGAGAGAGTGAAACGTGTGTGTAGTTGTTTAGGATAAGGAGATGACTAAGTCAATTTACGACTCTCTTTAATATTTAAAAAATCTGATTTTCCTTTTTATTAAATCAGCTAATAATTATTAATTAATTAAATTAATTATCAACCTTAAAAATCGACACCCTAAGTCTTGATCCAATTCATTTTTAGGGTTGTTACAAGTTGGATTTCCTTCCTTTCCATTTCTCATATGGAATAGATTGTGTCCTGAACAAATAAAATTGCTTTCTTTATCAAAAGACAAAACTTGTTTTTTGTTCCATTTTACAGTAAGGATAGTTCCTCCACAAAAGTTTTGTGGTAAACCCAAACTTATAAATAATGCATCCATAATTTCTTTCAACGTTCGGTTTTTTATTAGATTGAGGTGAATAGGGCAGTAGTTTGATGGATAATTCCATTTTCCAAACATATTTCTGCACAAGGAGATTTATACTCTCCATTCTTATCACTTCTTATCTTTTTCCAAACTAATTTTCAACTTCGATATTACATTGTCTAGACATTTCTATTGCTTCATCCTTACCATTTAACAAATAGACATGATATCACAAATGTCAGTGTAAATCAATTCAAAAGGATTAGAATTCCTTTCAACAGATTTATAAGAATGCTCAACAAACTTAGATTCCACAAAAACTTGACATTTTTTTTTGTTTATTGCACTCAAAGTTAGACTTCTAAGTTGATCAGTTTTCCTTACAAGGTTTTGTAATTGACATGCCCCAAGTGTTCATGTCACAAAAATTGACTCAAGCAAGTAAGAACAAATAAAAATATTGAGTTTGAAAAGTTCTTCGCGAGGTAGCTTTTTCCTCACTAATATTTGGTTCCTATTTCTTATAATTTTGTGTGATACAAACATTGTTTAGAGTCATCACCTTGTCAAATGTCCTTTTCATAAGGACCTTTCCATAACTTTCAATTTTGATTGTTATAGAACTACCCATGAACAAAGTTTTATCGGATTAAATAAAGGCAATATAGTCCAAATGTTACTTTTACAAAAATATAATAAATGACTATTACCAATATTCATGTCTATGCAAATACTTTTATTATAATATACATATTTTTTCATGAAAAATCACAACATTTTAAGTGATATTTGTTTCATAAAAGAACACGATCATTTTGAACTACTATATATATAATTTCGATGTTTCATACTAGTCACACTATATACTAGTAATAGAGAAACTCAACAACCACAATACCAAATATACTCCAAGAATTTTGTGGGTCTAACATAATACAAAAGTATCTGTGAATTTCATATCTTTTGCTCCAAAGTTAAATTAGACACCAAGTATAATCATAAGCAAAGAACTCCCACATTTTAAATGTGATCTCAAAAATATTTTTCAAGTATTTAAAAATAATTTTTTTCACATAATATTCCAGACTCTCAAAATGTCATTGGTAGTATGAAACCTCTTTTGAAATATTATTCCACGAAAAAAATTATAGAGTTTCAATTCTCTTTGACAATCTTTACATAGTGTCCATAGAGGCACAAACACACCAACTCTTAGTCGCTAGTCTTTCTCGTCTATCACAAATAGACATACCACTTAGTATTTAGAATACTAACAATAAAGACAAATTTTTGTACATTTTTTGTTTCTATTTAACAATTAAGTTTATAAAACATAAAAAGTACAACAATGACTTATAATGTGAAGTATTCATATTCTTCAAAGCAATTGCAAAGTCCAATTTATTCAGAGTAGAAAACTACAAAAGTTTTTTAGTCTACAACAATCAGACACAATCAAATTGACAGGGAGTACAAAACTACAAAAGTTTTTTTTTTTAATGCCAAATAGAATAAAACATATTCTTAGATTATCACATAGAAATGTTTTTTTTATTTCAAATAGTCCAAACTATAGCATTTTGACATACTATTTTATCAAACAAAAATATGCATGTCTCACTCTGCAAACTAGTGAATTTTAAAGGCAACACTATTTTCCAAGGAAAATCCATTCGAAAACCATACGATTTGCAGAACTTTTTCCAAAGGCATCCATGATAAATATCAAAATTGTTAACCTTTAGAAACTGTTTTCATCCTTAAATGAATAAGAAGAAGGTTACATCTTTAATTGGAATACCAAAAAAAAACTTTTTTCTGTTACATTCTCACTTCGACCTTTCTAAAAAAAAGCAATGAATTATGGAGAAATAATCCATTTATCTTCTACTTCCTTCATCAGATTCTCTCAATCAGTAGAATACAAAAAAAATACTAACAGTATAGTAATTTCCTTAAGATTGTTGTTCATTTTATATTCCTAAGATACTTAGAACAAAATTTTGAAGAACTCGGTAAGACACAACAAATTTTAAGAATATTTTTATAACTAAAAAATTAAAACTAGTAGAGAAACTAAATTCAGAAACAGATTAGAAAAAATATATGAAATATTTTTCTTAAAGAAGAATTGTTGTCAATCTATGTTTAAAGAATCTTACTGGTTCCAACAAACTTTGCAGAAACACAAAGTAACCAAAGTTTAATGAACCAGTGAAGAATAGAAGAACAGAAATTAATTCACAAATTTTAGATTTGTAACACATACCAGAATTTGGAAAAACAGGAAGAAAATCAAGCCCACTGAATGCACAGTGTCCCCTTAAGGAAATTATTCCCCTCTAGTATCCGAGGTTTGATTTGGAATATATCCTCCCAGGGTAGAATGATCTCAATCACCAGTGTATTGATACCCAAAACGCTGGTGTCAGCGAGCCACTCAACGGCAGTAAAGTACACTTAGAATACTAGATTTAGCAGTAGAAGAAGAAATTCATAAATTCTATATTTAAAATGAAAGGAAATCCCTCAATTTATAGAAAACAAAGGGTAGTGCGAAAAAATTCTTATTGTGCCTTACCGGAAAGGTCACAAACCTTTGAAAAGTCACAATCTTTCGGAAAGGTCGTCACCTTTCATAAAAGTCACAACTTTCCATAAAAGTCACAACTTTTCATAAAAGTCGCAACTTTTCATAAAAGTCGCAACTTTTCATAAAAGTCGCAACTTTTTCGCAACATAAAAGTCGCAACCTTTCTTAAAAGTCACAACTCTTTATAAAAGTCACAAATCTTCATTTTCCATTCACACCTTTTAAAACCCAACAAAACCAGGTATGGTTCTCTTAGCATGGACCTATTTATTTGAGCATTACATAGATTATTTGTTGTCTCACGTTGACACCCTCCAACTTAAATTCCATTCACCCGTTATACTCTAACTATCGTGTTTCTATTCACCTCTGGATCCTTTTGGGTTTGGATCCCCTGTATTTTTACCTTCCTGTAACAAGAGTACCATTTCTTCATAACGCCTACCAACACTACTACTATGAATACAAGGGCACTAACTGTTGTCTTATTCTTCTTTGCTGCCTACCAGGAATGCTTATACGGACGCAAATGTACTGAATTCTTGTATGGATCTAATGAAATTAAAACAAACCTCCGCTCCATCCAGGTATACATTCATGTATTTTCTAATCACCTGTTACGCCCGCGTGAGCGCTACTCTATACAATGGTGCCTATTCGTGCGTTTCATATTTCCATCCCATATTTTTGTGAAGCTATTTTTTACAAGAGCACCATTCCTCTTTGTTGCTGACCAGGACGCCCTTGTGGATGCAAATCATCTATCTGCTGCTATGGAACCAAGGGGACTCAAGCAACTCCTCGCTTAATACAAGTAAACATACATAAAATTATCATTCAAGCCTACACTAACTTTAAACTGGACAATAGTACCTCCTCCTATGGTTCATGTTTTCATTCCCTATTTTTTACCCTTTTTTTTAACATGAGTGCTATTCTTTTTTCTCTCCGACCAGGACTTCTTCTATGGACATAGCTAAACTGCCTGCTGCTATGGACCCAACAGAACATGATAAAAAAACCACTCAATCTAGGTATAAATTCATAAATTTAAACCTTTCACCATTTATTTGTTGTCTCAACCTCACACCCTTTCGCTGAATTTTCATTCACCCCTTAAGTCATAAATTAATTACTCAAATATATAAACACACAGGAATATACCGAATGATGAAAGAACTGCATCCACTTTTTCAAACCTAACCCCTCCTACAGATTTTCTAGGTTATACTCACATTATAATTTCTGCTTCATTATTTTTGCTCACAATTAATATTGCCTTCTTATCTTGCTTTATTAACAGAACTACCTTCAAATCCCGTCGATTGGGTATACGCTCACCTATGGAAATTACAAATTAACTACATGCGGAGACAACACGCCCAATTGAGGGCCTTCATTCATTCATCAATCCTGGAAGAACCACCAGGAGTCAATTAACAATGGTTGTGGAACCAATGTCTTATGTTTAAATACATTATAATGTCCTGTTTACCTCATAAGTTAGACACCCTATTAATTTCAATTACCCCCTTGCCCCCTAACTTGCTTAACATTTACAGTATTGTAACTGACAATTTATTTCGAACAACTCACCTCCTATTATATTTGTATTATGTTTCAACTCAAGTTATAATAATATATATCCTTTGGTAGATCTTGTGTTCCATCATTAACATCATTTTACCAGAACATGCTGACTCAAAGGTCATTACTGTAGAAATCTAACGAAAGTATGGAGAAGAAGGTCTTGTACTTAGGACCTAGACCTCTAGCAAAAGTAATGACTTTGCTATCTTCATCTACATGCTTGTGAATGGTTGCAACCTTTGAATTCCTTAATGTATTCGTCAATTGTTTTGGTTCCTAGCTTCACACTTTGCAGTTGTTGCTTGAGCTGGAACTCCTTATCTTTAGTTGCTTGAAGATATGCTTCTTCCAAGCATTCCCACATCTCCTTGGCAGTTGAGTAGCCTATGATCAGGTACATGCTTTCTTTTGTCAAGGTGCCTGAAATCCAACTCCTTAGTAACTCATCCTTCTCCTCTCAATCATGAACAATGTTGTTGTCTTCTGCACCCTTCTGGCCTGCAATAATTTTCTGAGTAGTCTGTCCAGTGGAACAGGTCATTTTACGTGGTTCTGTGATGAGGTAGGTCAATCTCATCATTTGAATCAACTGAGTCATTTTTATCCTCCATAAAAGATAGTTTGTTGGCTTAAGTTTAATGGAGCAGGATGATATAAGATAATGAAGGGAAACGTCGAATGAGTGTTGGTAGAAGGGGATATTATTTTGATAATTTGGTTGTTTTTGGTTTTGATCTAATACGTTAAAGAGCGGAAAAACTTTATTGCTCTGATAGTATGTAGAAATCTCACGTAAGTAAGAGAAATCAAGGATGTATTAATAATTATAATGTTGAGTTACACGTTGCTTATATAAGAGAAGAGTCTTATTCTAGTTATACTAGGAATCCAACTACAACACAAGTAATTACATGAGTAGTATTGTATTACAAGTCAAATACCTTATCCTAGTCGACTCCTATATTATTCAGTAGCTTAGTCGTACATAACTTAAGATTTAGTAGTCTAGTCCTAGTATGACTCTAACTCTAACTCTAACTCGTCAGCCTGCTTTGATCGATGGACCTGTTCCTTCGACATATTCCATCAGTCGTCAAGCATCCTTCAACAATTACCTACACTATATGAACTCTAACCTTATACAGGCGAAAGAGAACAATTATGATTCATTTCATCATCCTTTGCGAAACTCCCATGGCTGTGTAATATGCTTATTTTAAATATGGAACAAATGTGTGTTCCTTCATTAACACATAAGTTTTCTGATGAATAGTACTCCAACATGACACACTTAATAACACAAAATGATAAACTAATCAGATTAACAAATTGGAATATAACAGTTTTTTACGGCATTGAAACAGTTTCTACAACTCCAACTACTAAATTGTAAGCCTAAGATAGGTTCTATGGGCGACTTCAACTTTAAATAAGTTCTTTCACATTTACCTCATCATGTTGCTACTCTTTAACTTCCAATTCCTAGCCTGAACCCCCTAGATTGCTTAACATTGACAGTGTTGTGAAAATGACAGATTATTTCGAACACCTCACCTCATATTACATTTATTTACCAAAACAGGTATTCACACATGGACAATTGTATGTAGCCATATCACGAATATAATGTTTTCCAGTTCATCATTTTATTTTAGCTTACACTACCTATATTGAAAGTCTACAGGGATGTTAGTAAAGTCAAGCCATTTGGGTGTTGAATAACTTTGACTTTGAAGAGACTCAAACACATGTCATGTGTCTCTTTATCACAAAAATTACCTGTCTTTAAATTAACCATCAGACCAAATTAATGATAAACAGCCTAATTTGCTGCAAACGCTAGAGTCACAAAATTAAAGGTGTTTAGTTTAATGGTTAACACTTTTCTTTTACCGTGGTTGTTAACTTAATAGTCTAGGGTAAGGGTTCTTCCTTTCGATATTATGTAAATAAGACATATTTATCATTTTTCGATTCTTCTTTTTACTTTTGATTCTTAACAATTTGGTTTTCATGTATTAAAAAAGAAAATACTCATAAAATAATGATATGACTTCTCCAATAATTTAGAGCGAAAAGATGATAATGTAACTATAAGTAATGATCATACAATAGAAATAATGCTAACATTAAAAGGACTTTTTATGTACAGCACAAATAATGTAAATTGAAGGCTAATAACTAATAATTATTAAGCTATCAAACCATATAATCAATTAAACAATTTGAAACCATTTAAAAAGAAATACCATATATTCCAACAAATATTCATAATACACCATTTTTTTGGTTCTGTGTAGTACATTACACATGAAAGAACATATCAACTTAGCAATATAATCTACTACAAAATTGTTTTAGGTAATTTTATCTAATCCGTTGGCATCTCAAAGCGGCAAAGTGGACAGTAATGGCTATTCTGTAACCACTTTGTAATACACTGAGCATGAAACATATGAGAGCAAGGCAACTGCAGTACATCAGTTTCCTCCCCTAGCTTATCTAGACATACCAAACACTCATCGTTGCTATTTCTTTCATCATCTTCCATCGGCTCTAGCAACTCTATTGATGATTCACTAGCCGGCACCATTCCATCCACAGATGATGATTCTTCCAATGCTAACATAATTCTACCATCGCAATAGTGATCAATCTGTAATTCCAGATCCACACATACCTCTGACATCTCACTAGTAGTCGTGATGCTTAGCAACTTACGAGTTGTTTGTTCAACTATAACGTGTTGTTGATCTTCAAACTCGTCTTTAAATTGCATAAACACTTGTGATAGAGCGTTATCAAGTTTCTCATAGAGCATGGTATCGGAAAGATGATTAATAATTTGGGTGGACTTGGTTGAACTGTCCTCCCATATTCTACCCCGGTATTCGGATGCTTGATCATTAGGTCTTATATACCAAAATCGTTTTAGTATACTAAAATTGAAGTTAATGGTTAAATCGGGCAAAGAAGAAGAAGAAACAATGGGTTCAACGCTAACAAAAGAGTTCTTGAAGCAGATATGGGATACAAACCCTGTTGGAAACATATTGCAATTTTTGAGAGAAGAAATCAATATTTTCTGTTTACTAATGGGAGACTTACCCTATTGTCAAGTTTATTTATATTATTAGTATCAAACCTAAACTGATTAGTGAGTTTCTATATTAGAAACTTAAAATATTATTTGTAGTTCTATTTATGGAAAAAAACACATTTTAGGAAATTTTCCATTAATTGGAAACTTCAAATATTCTTTTGTATTTTTATTTATGGAAAACAACACGTTTTAGGAAATACTCCATAAATTGGAAACTTTGAATATATATTTTTTGTATTTTTATTTATGGAAAACAATACTTTTTAGGGAAGTAATTTATGGAAAAGAACACGTTTTTAAAATACTCTTCAAATCGGTTTCACACTGAAATTTGCAGTAGCAAAAACATCTTAGCAACCTCAAATTAAACGAGTGAATACAAAATTAGGACTGATTCTGGAGAACTGAGCATATGGATAAAAGAACTCACCACGAAAAAGGACTAAAATGAGGTTAATGGGAACAACTCTGGGGAAATGGAAAATCCAAAAGTAATTAAAAGTGCCTCTCAAATGTGAAACATATTCCCAAGCTGGTTTCATTTTATTTTAGTTTATAATATATTTTTATAAATATTCCACATATGTTCACTACGGAAAGTTCAAGGAAAACCTACTTATCCAGATGCAATTAATTCTTGCTTGTAAAGTACATATACTTGTCCGTTTCTTTTTCTTGGAGTCAGTCCCCATTCATGCGGGGGATCGTTGGGTTTTAAAAGGTGTGAATGGAAAATGAAGAGTTGCGACTTTATGAAGAGTTGTGACTTTGATGAAAAGTTGCAACTTTTATGAAGAGTTGTGACTTTTATGAAAAATTATCACTTTTATGAAAAGTTGTGACTTTTATGAAATGTGGTGACCTATCCGAAAGATTGTATCTTTTCAAAGTTTGTGACCTTTCCGGTAAGGAACAATAAAAACTTTTCCACACTACCCTTTATTTTCTATAAATTGAGGGATTTCCTCTCATTTTACAACAGAATTATCAGGACTTCTACTACTACTATTACTACTAAATCTAGTG
This sequence comes from Solanum lycopersicoides, assembly GCA_022817965.1. Lineage (NCBI taxonomy): Eukaryota > Viridiplantae > Streptophyta > Magnoliopsida > Solanales > Solanaceae > Solanum > Solanum lycopersicoides. Next base: position 6,994,578 of record CM040625.1, read on the forward strand.
TTCTAATTGTACTTTACTGCCGTTGAGTGGTTCGCTGACACCGTGGTTTTAGGTACCAATAAACCGGTGAGTAAGATCTTTCTATTATGGGAGGATATATTCCATTAACCTCAGGTACTTGAGGGGAATGATTTCCTTAAGGGGACAATGTGCATTCAGTGGGTTCGATTTTTTTCATTAAGAAAAATATTTTGTATATTGTTTCTAATCTGATTCTATTTTCTCTACTAGTTTTCATTTTTAGTTGTGAAAATTCTCTTAACTTTGTTGTTTCTTACCTAATTCTTCAAAGTTGTGTTCTAAATATCTTAGAAATACAAGATGAACAATAATCTTAAGGAAATTATTATACTGTTGGTATTTCTTGTATTATATGATTGAGAGAACAGATCATGAAAGTAGAAGTTTAATGCACGACTTCTGGCTTGTTTAGCAAGATCGAATTGAGAATGTACCAGAAAAACTGGAAATACATAAAAAGAAAATCTCACAAAATACTTGGTGAATATGAAAATAAACTCACAAAAAATCAAACAATACTTGATTAAAAGATAGAAAATTCGAAATACAAATACTTGGTGAATATGAAAATAAACTCACAAAAAAAAATCAAACAATACTTGATTAAAAGATAGAAAATTTGAAATACAAATACTTGGTGAATATGAAAATAAAAACACAAGAAACTTCAAAATATACTTGTTGATTTCGAATTTACTTTAGCAATGGGTGAATAAACTTTAATTAATTGTGAGATTTCTTAAATAAAGTGTAGGAAATTTGAAGAGTTGATTTTCTTGAACAAAGAAAGGAGATAATAATGAATAATGGTGAAAACGGAAAGAGAGAGATAAGAGTGATTTGAGGTAAAACCTAGAAAGAGGGTAAGAGGATAATGAGTTTTCTTTTTTTATCGGATAGTGAAATAAATAATGGTCCAATATGGGACTGATTTGAGAAATGAAAGGAAATTAAAGAAGATTAATTATATTAAGATTCAATTTATTTTCTAAATCATTGACATATTGACATTTTTAATAATTATTTTAAAATATAAATATTTTTAATAATTATGTTAAGGTTTATGACTAGTTTGCTAATTTTTCCCTTTTAATACATAAGCAGGCCTCAATTCTTGAACCAAAAACCCTAACCCGCCCAAATAAACCAACTAAAGACCCCAATCCCTTCCCCATTTTCATTCAATCAATTTTGAACCACATAATAGCCGCCTCTAGGACGTCGGGAGAAGACCGGCAAGACCTCTGCCACCACCGTAGTTGTCTCCTCTGTTGAACAAGCTTTTCAATGGTGAAGACTCGAGATTCACTGATTCGTTGTCTCGGAGAAGGTCAATAGCCTCCCTTTTGCTTACTTTCCATTCTAGGTCTTTAAATGAATGTGTGAATGAATAAATAATTTTTTTTTGTTGTACGTTTATATTTTTTTCATTTTTATTTGATAAATTAAATCACTATCTAAAATTTGCTAATATGAATTGAAAACCTTAAGAAAAAAAATCACTGATCAGTTAATTTATCGAAATATGATTAACATTGTTGCTAGTCTAGTTTGTGTGTTGACAACCACTTGGATGTGTTTAAAATTAACTTGAACATTTAGGAGAAAGCCACTATTCATATAAGAATTTAAAGTCGTCGAAATTTATGACTGTTGTAGAACCACGTGTTTATCTTGAATGATTGAGGTGAATTACTATTAAATTATTGATCTCCTCTTAGTCTAGTTAGAATATTTTTTACATGGAATAGTAAGAGGAGATCAATCAATTAATAGTAATCCACCTCAATCATTCAAGATAGTAAACACTTGGTCACTTGCGTCCAATCATTTCATTCAAAATTCTTCCTTTTTTAGAGTATATAAAAATAGGTATTATCAAATCTAGATGCGTTGATTAAGAGTTCATAACATTACCACATGACTAATTATAAATCAGGATACAATTAAAGGTCATCTATTATTACTTGACTCTATTTATATCAGTGTAAGTTTTTCACACAATAATCTTTTCTTAATCACCGTAAGAAGGATTAAAGTAATTTTCTTATGAACCCTAACCTCCTTGCGGTTTCTAGCTTCACCATTAAGTACGTTGAAGGTTGTATAATCACACACCAAACAAGCATTTTTAGAAGGAAAATAGAGAAAAAAATGCACATGAGAATTCGATGAGAAGAGTAGGTCGCTCGCTGCCGAAGATTCAAAAAGCATTACTACTGATGGTGTTGGTGGTAGCGGGTTGATTTTTTAGATCAGATCTTATAACTTGTCGATCAACTCAAACCAATTTTTTTGGAATCGCCACCGAATCGATCGAGTCATTATTATTATTATTGTTCCACCGAAGTCTCATTTTGTTCTCCCACTGTAATACGAAATCAGATGACGTCATACTGGCTAACTTTGTCTCTTTTGATGATGATCAGACCTACTTTCTTCTCCATATGTATGTTTTACATAACTCAATAACCTGTATTATCCAATCAATACATACGAATTAAATAAGTATGATTAACCTTAACCACAATTAATTTACTACTAATATAGAACTAATAAAACAATGTTTTATAAAAAATGGTAAAAAGTAAATTCATGATCATATATAAATACACAATAATCACATTTAAAATCGTGGCGAGTAAAAGTAACCAAGCATGCCATGGTGGTAAGGTCACCACTAAAGAGCAGATTTCTTGTAGTGTAGGATCAGTAGGGAAGCGACTACTGTCCAGTGGAGGTTCTGTCCATATCCTCCAGTGGAGCATTAGATTCTTTACATGTGTGTCATAAATATTTTAATGAATTGATTTGATTATCCTTTAACCAAGGTTAATTATTTTTACGATGAATTAATTAGATTCTTTATACGTGTCCCATGACTATTTTAATGAACCATTTGATTTATTATGCCTAGTAAAAGAAGTTTCGATTTTATCTGCTTCTAATTATAAGCTAAAATGATTTTAGCTTCTTGACATCTAATATTTTGATTCATGCATGGTAGGAAACCTTCAAATAGGAACATAAAAATGGGATAGAATGACAACTAATAATATGAACTTCAATTGTAATTTGTCACTCAACACATAAAAATCAATCTACAAGAAAAGGTACAAATAATTTTTTTATTTTTTACTTGATGTCTGATATTCATATTGAGACTTGAACAGATGTGAGAAGTCCCAAAAAGCACGCACAATTTAAGATGCGCAAAGTAGAGATACATAAGAATAACTCACAATAACAATTTCAAACAACTTGAACAAGAAACATAGTCTCTAAAGCCTTGAGGAATATTGGTGGGCAGCTACATTGAGGACAAATCGAAACTTAACATCATTCTTGGAAAGCCTATCAAAGGCTTCATTAATTTTGTCAGTTGTAACAAGCTCTATCTCACACAAGATGTTGTGTTTGCCACAAAAATTCATCATCTCTTGTAACTCCTTCACACTTCCAATGATGCTACCCCTAACAACTTTCTTGCCTGAAATAATTTTTCAAAAAATAATTAAACAAATTCAATAAAACATGAATTTTTTACACCTCCAAAAATATTTCAACATCCGTGTCGGATCCTTCAAATATACACTATTGTAATTGCTCATTTATGTGGATTGTCATTGTGCTTAGCCAAAGATTGTGCCTCTCATCCCCAATTCTCTCTTAGTACCTCATATCCTTTTCCGTTATAGTTACTGTTATTGTTCGTGTTCTTCGTCTTGTAATTGCTCGTTTATGTATGAATCAAAACTTATTAACTTGTTCTCTCTATTGTTTATTGTTGGAGTTGAGGAAAACACTATAACTAGATAAAAGTAAATGGCATCTCTTTCAGGCAATATATAAAACATCTCGTGGGCAGACACTATTTCAGCCAAACCTATTTTAGTCCAAGTAGCTTTAGGACGGGTCAATAAAGTGTCAACTTATCAACTCAATTCAATTTGACTTGCCTAAATTCAGTTCAATCGACTCATTTGACACATCTACCAATAATTATAAGATTTTAGGGGAAGCAATTCATTAGGGTCAATTGTGGAGCCACCATAGCACTCGCCGACGAAGCCATCTCTACCGGAATTCCTAGTAGCTCCACACTTGCATAGAAGCCCTCTATTCAGTTCATTATTTAATTAAGCAAAGGTGTTTAGTTGAATGGTTAACACTTCTTTTTACATGGTAATTGTTAACTTGTTATCAATGGTTTAATAGTATAGGGTAAGGGTTCTTCTTTTCGATTTTATGTATTATTCATTTAATTTATCAATTTTGATTTTGAAATACTTTAAATCGATAACTATACTAATAAGTCATTTTTATCGCGAAAAAAAAAACTTAGGCCATGGCCGACTCCTATGGAGTTTTAGGCCTCCATGGCCGAAACAGTCTCTCCCCAGCCTCGAGCTGTGGAAGAGACGCCAGAAAAACCTAGTTATGCGTCTATTTCTAATCCATCGACTTACACTCAAAAATATGATGGAAAACTTCCACTAAAATTAAAACCTGTGACATATGTTCGAATTTGGAATCGTATATCCAAGAAGAAAACTTGCAGTATGCTCTTGTTTCTAAGTTTTCATATGGGAGACCCAATATTATTGATCTTAGAAAGAGTTTTACACGACACTTTGCAATCAAAGGATATTTCAATTTAGGTTTACTGGATCATCGTCATGTTCTGGTAAGATTATTGGATCGGGAAGACTTTGTGGAGGTGTACTCTAGGGCAGTATCATTCATCACAATAAAAGAAAAGGGCGTGAGTAATCAATACCAATGTCGGATTCAATGCTGGACCCCACGGTTTAATCCAAAAGAGGTGACATCAATTGCTTTAGCTTGAATTTCTTTTCCGAGTTTGTCAACAGATGTTTGCTCGTGAAGCCCTGTTTTCACTTGCATCAGCCGTTGGGATACCCCTACAAATTGATAAGGCAACAACGGGTAAGTCAAGGCCTATAGCTAGGGTAAAAGTGGAGGTTAATCTATGATCATCGCTTCCGGATAGAGTTAGAATGTTTTTTAAAGATGGAAAAAATGGTGTCGTTAAAGAGGTGTTGCAGAAAATTGTCTATGACAAACTGCCTTCGTATTGCACAACATGTAAACATCAGGGTCACAAGGAGGAAGAATGTAGACTGACTATGGATGTAGAAGGTGGATTAATTGATGAAACAAAAAATAATGGGGTAACGTTCGAAGGAGATTTGCGATCAATTTTGGATGACAAAAAGAAAGTTCTTTCTCTTCAACATACTGGAAAAGAGGTAACATTACCAACTTCTTCCAATTATGAAAAAAGTAGTGTGAAAAGAGTTGATGCGACCATAACGAGTTTTTCCACTCCTTTCCATATTGATGTCGAGGCACAAAATAATGTAGATAATAACTCAATGCAGTTGATCGTTACATCACAAGTCACTACAGAGCAGTTATTGTCTAGATTTGTGAAAGATAAAGAGTTGGATTCGCCTAATGCAGTCGTGGCTACTAAATCAAGGCAAGATGAAGCCAAAAAAGGCAACACTACCGCAGAAAAATCCACTAATCAATGGACTTTGGTCTCACATAGAAAAACAGTTGGCTATAAGTCCTCAAATAATCACATTTTGCTCCAAAGAAATTCTAAGCATGTTGAGTTTGATAGGAGTAATAGTGTCATTGAATGTACTTAGTTTGATGTGTTGTGAGTTGAGAACTTTGGACAAAATGAAGGGCTATATGTTACGGATGAATTATCTGCTGAATCTGGGAATACTTTAGACTTGGACAAGCAGATTGAGCAAACAGGAAAGTTGAAACAATGTTGTCACGATGATCATACTAATCAACAAGCTCTTGTGACAAATGAAAAGGAGTTCATTGTTATAGAGAATATAGATGGCAAAGTAATTAATCCAAATACACCTATCATGTTTATTTTAGATCAAGAGGTGGCTACAAACAATTTGAATGAATCTAAGAAAAAACGAGGGGGCGAAAGTGCTTCAAGATGGCCGATTCAGTTGAGGAAGAGAATCATATTCCTTCACCTAGTAGGAGTAAGTTAATCCCTCTAGCACTTGAATATGTGCCTATAAGTAAAACAATTCCATCTATGGCAATCATAGGTACATCATCTGACTTGAATGCTGCTACAAAAGTAAATATGGATGATAGAGATATTCTTTATGACTTGGACAATGACATGTATGATGGAGACGATGAAAATGATGAAGAAGAAATGTTGGATATATGTTTTGATAAGGTGGCTAAGGAAGGGATCTTTTACCTAGACAATAAAGAAGTGGAAGTACCAAATGCAAAAAGAAAACACGTAGAAGACAACATAGCTGGGATGGTAAGGTGATTGAGAATTTTGTTCCAAGGCACCTACCGATGCGACTAGCAAAGAAAAATCATATGACAGTGTCAATAATTTTATCCAGATCCAAAAAATCCAAGAAGTGATGAACTATAAATTATTTTTGGACAGATTTGAAGAAGAAGTAGAAAAGAGGCAGATACTTCAGATTACTTTAAACGGGCAAACTAGTTGTTTTAGTTCATACATATATCAAATCAACTTTGAGGTGGCTAACTCATCTTTATTCTTTGATTTTATATTCTTGCATTACTTAAGCATCTTCATTTGTAATATCACCATAAAGAGTATTATAAACTTCATGATGATCATAGAATACCTAGTTTTCTCTAGTTCTTTTTTTATCTTCATGCTTGTTAATTAGTAGAGATTTATTGTCTTATTAGGATTAGTAAGGTAAGGCCTAACCCCCATTACTTGTACTTATCTCTATTTCTATCTTACTAAACTGATTTTAGCATGATTTAGTACTTTAAATTATGATCAATTTCATTATGACTTATTAATTTGCAATATTTGTTTTACGTGATTTTTTTTTTATTATTATTATTATTATTATTATTATTATTATTATTATTATTATTATTATTATTATTATTATTATTATTATTATTATTATTATTATTATTATTATTATTATTATTATTATTATTATTTGGCAAAAGTCATCGGTGACCTCCTAAACTTGGCACAATCTTTCACTTAGACACCTCAACTGGAGGGTTTTCATTTTAAACACCTAACGTAGGGTCCCTATGTGTCACTTAAACAGTTTTTTCACAAACAACTGTAGACCATAGGCGCGTGCAACACAACCCATTCTACGTGGATTAAGTTATCAATTATTTTATGCCAACTTTTAAACCTATTTACATGTAATTTTTATTCAAATTATTCGACAAATTAAATCAGATAAAAGAAAAAGGGAAATCGATTCATCTTTCCACTTTGTTCTTTCAACTTCCTTCGTACGTTTCTCCTTCTTCTCCGATGAAAACCCTAGGTAAATGTCTCTTCCTTCACATGTATTGCGTTGTTTTTCCTTTATTTCGTTGATTGTAATAACGATTGTTGTATTTTGTGTCACCATTTGCAGTTTTAGGGTTGTATTGACGAGGTATCAGGCTGTGCAACGTGAAGTTGATGAGGTATTGGGTTGTCACCATTTTGTTTTCTACCTCTGTTTTTTCCTTTTTTTTCTTGTAGAAGGTGTATTTTGTTGTTGATTCTTCTTTATTTTCATTTTTAATCTAGGTTTTGGTCTTAGTAGTGCTGATAAAGTAAGGGGCTTTTTGGGTATTTCCTTTTGTTGGGGGTGGGTCTCCTTGTTGGGATATGTACAACTATATTTTAACATGTTTTCATCATGGGGGGTGTAGTTTCAAACCCTAAACCTACTTACCAACGAGAAGTAGATGTATATGGTGTCGCCGTAGATAAATACTATTTTAATCTTGTCGAGTTTCTTTCCTACACTAAAGAACTTGGGTACACAAATGTTAAGGCATTTTACTGTGAAGATGGTGATGAATTAGTTCAAGTGTTACTTCGGATACTCAACTGTTAGAATTTGTGAAAGACTTGGTAGATGGTGATGAGTTTCATGTGTATGTGGTCCATGAAGTTGATGAATTAGAAGAAGAATTACCTGCTCCATCTTCTTTTTTACCATGGTCTGACACTGTTGATGAATCTGTGGGTATTAATGCTGAGGGGACTGTGGATAATGATTCAAATTTGAATGGAGGTGATACAAATCAAAATGAAGCTCAATCAGATCTACTTAGTAGTGACTCAGATGTAGATGATATTCCAGATCTAGATGATTCAGATGTTGATGAAGAACTGAGATCCCTTAGGGCTGAAAGGAGAAACAAAAGAAATCCTAATCTTAGAAAGAAAAAAGATAGAAAAAAAAACAGTAACTGAAGAAGTAATAATAGGTGAGGCAGGTGTAGATAGAGGCTTTGAAGATATTGGAGTAAATAAGAAGGATAGATATGTTGGCAGATTGGGAGGGGATGAGAAGTACATTGATAGCTCAGAATGTGATAGTGATGATAGCATTGATATCCTAGATGCAGAAGCTGTTGGAGGTGTTGATCTACCTAGAAGAAGAAAGAGCAAAAATGTTAGGTATGATGATGAATGTAGTGTTGCTATTTTTGAACTTGGAATGATTTTTGAGAATGCTAGGAAATTTAGAAATGCTCTAGCTAAATATGATGTTGAAAAAACTTATCAGATTAAGTTAAGGTCTAATGAAGCTCATAGAGTGAGAGCTAAATGTAAATTCCATGAAAAATGCAAATGGTTGTGCTATGGTGCTATTGATAGGGATTCTGGTAACTTTATGATTAAGAATTACCATCCTATACACAAATTTTTACCATCTAATAAGAACAAAATATGTACAACTAAGTTCCTAGCAAGTAGATTCAAGGATGAAATAACTAAACAACTATATTTGAGGATTTGGGAAATAAAGAATTGTGCAGGGAGGAGTTAGGACTGCATATGGGTAGAACAATTTGTTACAAGGCAAAGATGATGGTTCTTAGAGAAAACATGGGTGACTGGAATATGGAATTTGTAAGTTATGTATTATGCTGAAGTTATAAAACAAACCAATCCTGGTAGTTCTGTTTGGGTAAGAATGGATAGAGAAACCGTACCAGGAAAGGATTTGTTTGTGTACTTCTATGTACGCTTGGATGCATTGAAGAAGGGGTGGAAGGAAGGATGTAGAAGAATAATAGGATTTGATGGATGTTTCTTAAAGGGTGCTTGTAAGGGTGAACTTCTTGTAGCAGTTGGCAGAAATGGAAACAATTAGATGTTTCCTATAGCTTGGGCAGTTGTGGACAAGGAGACTAAACACAGCTAGAGCTTCTTTACCAACTACTTGAAAGATGACTTGCAGTTGGGTACTGGACAGGGTCTTACTGTAATGTCAGATATGCATAAGGCAATTAATTGTCTATTACTTTGATAATTGTAGATTTGTAAAATGTATTTTCTTTCTTGAATTGTATTGAATTGATTGGAAACCTGTGTTTTGTATTATTCGTGGTAACTCAGGTCAGTTTAAACAAAATTGTCCGAAATTCAAAGCCACTGCAAAAAATAAAACAAGAGAAACTTTTGAAACTGTTCAAAGGAACAGGTCTACTCATAGGAAAACCAATCTGCCCAAATGGGCTCATAAAGATCTTATTTATCCGTTTGATCAAAACAAAGGACCCAAGTTTATCTGGGTTCCTAAATCTAACCTTTAATTATTCTTTTCAGGAAAAAGTGAGAGAAAACAAGCAACAGTGGTACATGGATAGTGCTTGATCAAGACACATGACTGGGGACAAAACATTGTTTCTCTCACTAGAAAAAGGAAAAGGTGGAATGGTAGCTTTTGGTGGTGGGAAAAAGGGAAAAATCAGAGGCATTGGTAAGATTGGTAGATCTGACAAACATTCAATTGACAAGGTATATTATGTTGAAGTTAAGCAGAATCTGCTCAGTATATCTCAATTATGTGACAAAGGAAATAAGGTAATCTTCCTATCCACTGCTGTTGAAGTAATTAATCTAAGCACATAAAAGGTAGTGTTAATCGGAAAAAGAGACAAGCATGTCTACACTGTAGACACTTCAATTACCTCTTATGAGAATCTAGTATGTTTGAGTGTTTTGGAAAAAGATCCCTTGTTATGGCATAAACGGTTAGGTCATGCTAGCCAAGTACAATTGAATAAACTCATCACAAAGGACTTAGTGATAGGATTTCCTAACAAAATTCGAGGAAGAAAATGTGTGTGAAGCTTTTACTCTAGGGAAACAAATAAAATTATGTTTTAAATTGAAACAGATGATAAGCTCAACCAGGTTCTTAGAACTAATTCACATGGATCTATGTGGACCAATGAGGGTTCAAAGCAGGGAAGGAAAAATTTATGTGTTCGTATTAGTTGATGATTATACTAGGTACACTTGGACACTATTTCTCACATCAAAAGATGATGCATTTGAGGCTTTCTGTTCACTAATGAGAAAACTCCAAAAGAAATTTGAGAAACAATTAATGGCAATCAGATTCGATCATGGAACAGAATTTGAGAACTCACAATTTGCCCAATATTGTGATGTCCATGGAGTTAATCATAATTTTTCTGCCCCTAGACCCCCCAACAAAACGGTGTGGTTGAAAGAAAGAACAGAACTCTGCAAGAAATGGCTAGAACGATGATGATTGCAAATAAAATCACCAATCAGTTTTGGGCAGAAGCAATAAATACTGCATGTTATACTATAAATAGATGTATGTCCAGACCTGTGTTAGATAAAACTTCCTATGAATTACTAAAAGGTAGAAATCCAACATCTCTCATTTTAGAGTGTTTGGGTGTAAGTGTTTTATTCAAAACAATGGGAAAAATCTGCTAGGAGTGACAAAGGAATTTTTCTATGATACTCTACACATAGGAAAGCTTAAAGGGTACTTAACAAAAGAACAATGTGTGTAGAAGAGAGTGTGCATGTTATTTTTTTATGAAAGCAACACTATATCTAACAAAGATGTGCCGAAAAGTGAAGTACATGCGAAAGAGCATACAGTCTCTGAACATGAACAAGTACAAGAAACAGGTTCCTTTGACACAGGAAATCGAGAGGGCACTAAAAATCATGTAACAAGTGAGGGTTCTGATGAAATAACTGGTACTTAAGAAAACTAATTAGATCTGAATGAAGGTCAAGATAGGGAAAAATCAAATCTGGTTCTAAAAGAGTACAAATACCAATGATCACACCCATTGGGAAATTTGCTTACTGATCTCTCTTCTAGTATTACCACCAGATCAGGAATAAAAAATCATTGTGTCCATAATGCATTCTTATCCATGGTGGAACCAAAGAAGATAATTTAAGCTCTCCAAGATGCAGATTGATTATAGCCATGGAAAAGGAATTACATCAATTTGAAAGGAGTAAGGTTTGACATCTAGTACCTAAGCCACCAAACAAAACTAAAATGGTACAAAATGGGTGTTCAGGAACAAGTTAGATAAACATTGTACCATACAAAAAACAAAGCTAGGTTGGTAGTCCAAGGGTACAATCAAGAAGAAGGGATAGACTATGATGAAACTTGTGCACCTGTGGCAAGGTTGGAGGCAATCAGATTACTCATAGCATTCGCATCTCACATGGCGTTCACATTGTATCAAATGGATGTAAAAAATGCTTTTCTTAATGGGCTACTATAAGAAGAAGTATTTGTCAAACAACCTCCTTCTTCGAGAACAATGACCTTCCTGACCATGTCTATAAACTTTACAAGGCTCTTTATGGGTTGAAACAAGCTCTAAGGGCATGGTATGACAGATTATCAAAGTTTTTCTAAGCCATGGGTAATCAAGAGGTAAAATTGACAACACACTTTTCTTGACAAACAAAGGAAAAGACTTATTGATTGTCCAAGTGTATTTAGACGACATTATCTTTGGAGCCACAAATAAGACCCTTACAAGCGACTTTGCAAATCTTATGAGTAGTGAGTTTGAGATGAGTATGACTGGCTACTGGCATGGCTCACTTCTTAGGCTCTTGTTTATTCTCTTGGGGATCAAAGAAACAAAAATCGATTGCATTATCCACGACAGAAGTAGAATATGTAGCAGCTGCCTCATGTTGCACTCAATTATGGATAAAACAGCAGCTCAGTGATTTTGGTATCAGTATGGAGGGGGTTCCCATTTTTTGTGATGACACAAGCGCGATAAACATTGCAAAGAATCCTGTACAACACAAGAGGACAAAACACATTGATATCTGTCACCACTTCCTAAGAGATAATGTTGATAAAGGACTCATCTCGTGAATTTATGTACCACTGACCAACAAATTGCTGACATCTTTACAAAGGCACTAGCTAGGGAACACTTTAAGAGGAACACGTTGGAATTGGGGATGGTAAAACTACACTAACTATCCAGAAAAATGGAACCCCTATGATACATGATTCACCATAATAAATTGAAGTTCATGAATACATCTCTAACTATAACTACTCTTGTTTTCATTCAGGAATAAAGGAGAAATCTAGAGCTGAAACTACCATGCATATACAAGAAGGTATGTTAGTATGTATTTTTATTTGTTTAATCATCAATAACTCATTAAAATATTAAACACATGTGTTTCTCTGCCACGCGCCAAAATCAATGTCATCATGCCTAGTCTACCCGAAAAGCCGCCAAACTTCAAATCATACCACTTCATCCAAGAAAAACTCTTAAACTTCTCTGCACATTAACCAAAAAATTGTCTTACACCTCTACCATCTTCCATCAAGAAAAACCCTTTCCTTCTCAACAAGAAAAACAAAAATTGAGTCATATTCCCCACCTTGCCTTACACTAGCCATCATCCCTTACAAAGATATGCCCTACTTTCACTATCCCTCTAAGGTATTCTATGTGGACACTCTGGGAATCTCTCACATATCATACCCACTATCTGAAAACGAATCGATTCAGCGGGAACTCAGGTCTGAATAGTCTCCGGCCAAAAGTAAGGGGGAACACTCAAGCACTTTGTCATATGATGACATTCCTCTCACCTTCTTCGTTCCTAAACAAATTCGATCTCGACTTCTCAAAAGGTTTGGAAAAGCAGGGCCTATTTCGATGGACGATCTTGAAAATGGTGAGAAGTCGACTCCCTCCATTGTTGTTCCTGTAAAGGTTACTAGGTCTGTGAAGAGGGCTTTAGAAGAGGGACTTGTTCTAATGCATTCTAAGAAGCGACGTGGCTTTACTAGTAAGTCTCCTTGCACTATTACGCCTATTGGTATTCTCGATGATTCATCTGAGTATAAGAGAACTACACGAAATACATAGAAAAGGGCCTCAACAAATCTTAAGAAACAAGTTCACCAGACTAAGGAGAAATCTGTGGTTAAACCTAAAAAGAAAAGGGAAAAACGAACAAAGGAGGTCTTGTCCACATCTGAGTGGGAAGATGAATCTAAGAATGAGGGGGAAGATGTAATTATTGATAATTTTGAAGCATATCTTGGTATTAGTGTTGCAAGAATTTTAAATTATACACAAAGAACAGTGTTAAGGGGAAGGTTGATTACTGGGTTAGGAGGAATTTAAATGGCGGAACTACATGGCATTTTACATGCACAAGGTTGGACTGACTTGTTCCTTCAAGGTTCTAAAAGACAGAGGATGGGAAGAGTTGAAACTCGTCAGTTCTATATTAATGACATCACTCTTACACCCGATATTATTGCTCAGATTTTAGGAATTCCAAACAATGGGTGGTGTAACTATGTTAAGCGAAACTGGCCTCCACTAGATGCTCTACCTAGTGCTCTTGAGATTGTTAGAAAGTTTTCACATGACCCTACTGCAGAAGAATGTGCTAGAGTGTATAAAGGGGTTATGATACCTTTGCACAAACTATTGTTTGATGTTGTGCATAAAATTTCTTACCCACATGACAGAAAAGGACAGAGGCTAACTACTTGGATCTTACACTGATGGAACTCTTGCTTGCTAGACAACCCATCAATCTACCAAAGTTGATAATGAATCACATTGGGTGCATTTGTGTGGAGGATAACAAACTTCACTCTTTAGGCTATGGGTTTTGGTTGGGAGAAATATTTGAACACTTTAGAGTACCTATTCCACAGTGGCAGGAACAAACAAAGAAAGATGTGTTAGGTACTCTAAATGAAGTTGTTATGCCAGCTATTAAAAAGGGGGATAATGCATCTGTACAGAGGTTGCGTGCTCAGCTTGCTAGTAAGGATGAGGAGATTGTTGCACTTAGGAATTCTCACTCTGCAGCCATGGATCATCTTCATGTGTCCTATGGGCTTGAGCATGCCTGTTTTGAGAAGGAAGTTTCCAGACTAAAAGGTGAACTGGCTAAGGTTGCAGTTGAGCTCGAGAATGAGAAGTCCACAATTTCTGCAAATCTTAAGGGCCTCTTTGAGATGTTCAAAGCCACTCCTCCTGCTATCTCTTCAATGATCCTTTCTTCTCAGGATGTCTAGTTCTTTTTTTTTGTGTGTTTTGATATTTTGATTTTGTCTGCTGATTAAATCTTATAATGTACTTATTAATTTTACCTTCCTGTTGTAGACTAGGATGTTTTTGTTGTTGCTTTCCAATATTTTGAATCTTTGTGATTGGGTTTTAGTTTATGGTGTTTTGTTTTTCTTATTTATATGGTTGCATATATCTTCGAAAGAGTTGTCTCTTTTGTGCAGGGATTATCATTTTTGCCTAATGTCAAAAGGGGGAAGATTATGCATGCGTTTAATTACCTATTCAATGCAAGCATATAAATTTTGCCATTGTCAAAAAGGAGAAATTTGTTAAAATCTCGTTTGTTTTGAAATATGGCAAAGTTACGGCAGAGTTGCGTAGAACAGGTAACAACACGTTGAACGAATTCATGTTTGAATAGGAAAACGCATTTGGAAAAGTTATTACCTAATCCAAGCTAAGTTCGTGTAGGTTTGGGTAAAGAAGGTTACTTTGTATAAGTAATGTTGAAAAGGAGTCCAAGTTGAGTTCAACAAGGATTTGTAGAGGCAAAAAAAAGTTGAATCAAACAAAGACTTGCTGAAATTCTGATCTACAAATAGGGAGCTATTTTCATCAGAAAGATTTGCGCACTTACAAAGAGAGAAGATCAAAACACAATCTAGAGTTTTGAGAGAGTTTTAATAATACTTGGGAGTGCTGCGATTTGAGTGAATAATTGTAAGATTGTATTCAAGAGTCTTATTTGCAATCTGAGTTTTGTGAGTAGAAGTTGTTCGACAAGTTGAGGAACTTGAAGAACATTAGAAGATACAAAGCTAGGGGGTTTTGTGTCATTGGGTAGAAATTAGAGTTTATAATTTCTTAGGTTACCTAGTTTTGTAATCATTGTATTGTTTGAAGTTTATAAATAATACAAAGTGTTGCTCAAATTATTTATCGTTAAGCTTCAAACAAACAAAAACATGTTATTTGTACGTGTTCCTTTGAAGAATTCAGGAGGGTAGAATTATAACAGATCTCAACCATTATAAAAACATCTTGTGACAAGTTTACTTTATTGCCTTTTGAATTATTCTCCTCTGCTAGCTACAGTCGACTAAAGAGACACCTTCAGTCGACTACCTCAAAAGAAAAATCGAAAAATAGAACATGTTGCAGACAAACACCATGTCATAAGACATTGAATAAACAATGATCAAGTTGGTTCAACATTCGCAGGAAACCCAATGGGAGTGAACCAAACAGTGTAACCGTTTGGCTTTACAGAGAGTTTCAATGGATGATTTCATGATTGTGCTAAGCCAATTTACTAAATTCCTATTCATCATTGTTTTACATGGATAGTTTTTTCCTTTATCTGAAGAAAATCATCAATAGCAAATGAACTAAAAATGAAGAAAATGCCTTACATTATACTAGTTGTGGCCGGAAGTTCATTTAATGTCAACGGCGTAATAATTTAATGTCAATATAAGCTTACCAGACGCATCAAATGAGGACAATAATGACTTTTTTTTCTAACCACTTTATAATACATTCTTCATGAAATATGTGCGAGCAAGGCATGCAGAGTGCTTCACTCTCCTTCTTTATTTCACTTAGACAAACTATACACTCTCTTTCATCAACTTCTATCTTATTTAGCAAACATATTGATGATTTACAAGCTGGCATCACCCCATTGGATAATTCTTCTGATGCATATAAAAATTCCGCTATCACAAAAGTGATCAATCACTAGTGTTACATCCAACACATACCCCAACACTTTATGACCACATTTATAAGATTTCGCTATAGTCATCAGTCTTGTCAATTTTCGAGTTGTACGATCAAGTATAGAACAACGTTCATCTTCAAACTCGTGTGTCAGCGCATATTTGATATAGCGCGATCGAGTCTCTATAGAGCATAATATCAGAAAGATTAAGAATGACTTGGGACGATTCACTTGAATCTTGACATATGTTATGCATGAGTATGGTTTGATTATTGGATCGTATACCCCAAAATTTCGTGTGAAAGTTAAAGTGAATTGTTAAATAAGGCGACGAAGAAGAATATGAATAACCAGTTGGGGAATGTCAATCAATTTTATTTTATTTTTGGAAATTGGCTTAGCTTGTGAAATTAGGTCTTAGGCCTAATTCACACCCCAAAAGCTAACTCAAAGGGAGGAGGATTGCCAAGCCTTCGAAGGTGTTCACCCATCTCATTAACCACCAATGTGAGACTTTTGTCATTCTTTAACACCCCACCTCACGCCCAGTGCTTAGCATCTGGTGCGTGGACAATTTTGATTTTTGGGGCCCAATATCGGTGAGACGGGCCTTGCTCTAATACCATGTTAAATTAGGTCTTAGGCCTAACTCACACCCCAAAAGTTACCTCAAAGGGAGGAGGATTGCCAAGCCTTATAAGGAGTCCACCCATATCATTAATCACCGATGTGAGACTTTTGTCATTCTTTAACATAGCTTTGATGAATGAATTTGTTGACCTACGATGGGACACATAGTTTTTGGGCACCATATTATAAAACTTAAAAGTAAAACTCTAAGTCGTATGATTTATTTATACTAATTTGACAATCAAATCCATAACTAACTATAATTTCAATACGAAAGTCTATGTTTAGCAGGATTTGTTACTATTACAATTATGAAAATCTATATTTGATAGGACAAGGATTTGTTACTTGCCGATAAAGTTACTGTTTTCCTTTGGTCTTTTAGATATTTGGAAACTAACTACATTTTTTCTCAAATTAATATGACAAAAAATACATTTTAAAATACAAATCAAAATGCACATAATTTAAATCTCTAAAAATAACGAAAAGAGAAGAGATACACAACAAAACTAGTTAAAAGAAGAGAAAATTGTATTATTTTTTCTTCATATTAACAGAAAAGAAATTTTTTTTATTATGTTTTCTTCGTAATTGTATACCAATAATTTTTACATTTTATGTGTTTACTTTACCATTCAAATTAAAATCGGTATATTACTTTCATAATGAAAACTAAAATTGTATTACTTGACTGCCAAATATATGTTTTATTTATTTATATTACAAAATATTACTATTGTATTCCGATATAATCAAATCATTACATACGGATATGATTTATGAAATGATACAAGATTTTGGAGGAAATAACATGCATTGTGGAAATAATTTAACCTGTTGAGAAGGATACAATATTTCAAAAAAGAATTACAAATTAACTATGAATACGTATACAAGATTCTGGAAAAAAATATAGCATACATAATGAAAATAATACAATTTGTTGAGGAAGAATATAATATTCTAAAAAAAAGTATACAAATTAACTATGAAAAAATAGGACACATCTATGCTTAAGAAATACAAATTCATTGAGCATACCTATTCAAATGACTACAAACTAAAAAAAAACTACAGTGTTCTTACTACAAATACAAATGCTGAGTATGTAAAAGAAAAACAATTGACAAACAAAATTAGTATGAATACAATTTTTGCAACCTTCTTCTCTGACTCTTTCTTCTGCTTCTTCGTCTGCTATATATGTTATTTTTTCTGATATTTTGCTCACCAAAACCAAATCTGTATTCACTTGTGCATAAGTAATCTTATAAATAAAATTTGAAATTATTAAATAAATGTATAAAAAATCAAATAATATTAATATAAGAATGTTAATGTAGATTTCTACACTACAACAAAAATAACTTTTAGCGGCATTAAATATTGACACTAATTAAGAGTGTTAACGTCTTTACCGGCATTAGTTAAGTGCCATTAGAACCAATGTCGCTAAAGGTTTTAAGGACATATACAAAAAGTGACAATTGCCGCTAAAAATACATGTTTAGCGGCAATTAAGAATTAAATGCCGCTAATGGTCATTTTTGTTGTAGTGCTACAATCTACTAAATCTCAAATATGAAAACAAAATTACAAAAAAATTCGAACAATAGTGCTTAAAGATGAAAATTTTGAAATACATAAAAGAGGAAAATCTCACAAAATACTTGGTGAATATGAAAACAAACTCACAAAAAAAATCAAACAATACTTGACTAAAAGACAGAAAATCCGAAATACAAATACTTGGTGAATATAAAAAATTCACAAGAAACTTCAAAAAGTAGTTGTTGATTTCGAATTTACTTTACCAATGGGTGAAGAAACTTTTGAATTAATTGTGAGATTTTGTTAAATAAAGTATATGAAGAGTTGATTTTTTTGAACAAAGAAAGGAGATAACAATAGTGAAAACGGAAAGAGAGAGATAAGAGTTAATTGAGGTAAAACCTTTGAAAGAGGGGTAAGTGGGTAATGAATTTTTTTCTTATCGGATAGTGGAATAAATAATGATCTAATATAAAATTGATTTGAGAAATAAAAGAAAAATAGATTAATTATATTAAAAATCAATTTATTTTCTAATTATTGACATTTTTAATAATCATTTTAAAGTAAAAATATTTTTAATAATTATGTTAAGATTTATGACTAGTTTACTAATTTTCTTTCTTTTTAATACATAAGCAGGCCTCAATTCTTGAACCAAAAACCCTAACTCGGCCCAAATAACCCAACTAAAGACCCCAATCCCTTTCCCATTTTCATTCAATCAAATTTGAACCACATAATCGCCGCCTCTAGGACGTCGGGAGATGACCGGCGATACCTCTGCCACCGCCGTAGTTGTCTCCTCTGTTGAACAAGATTTTCAATGGTGAAGACTCGAGATTCACTGATCGTTGTCTCGGAGAAGGTCAATTTTACTTACTTTCCATTCTAGGTCTTTAAATGAATAAATGTTCTTGCCCGCTCAATTAAATTTTTCATAATTATTTGATAAATAAAATCAGCATCTAAATTTGCTAGTATGAACTGAAAACCTGAAAGAAAAAAATCACTGATCAGTTAATCTCTCTTTGGAATTATCTAGATGCTTGCAAAACAGTAAAAGTAATGTAATGTTAAGAGGTATCTTGGTGAAATGCTTCCTAGTATGATCATACAAATTATATGATACATTTTATGTTGTAGTAAAGTAATTTCTTTGAAAAGAAAATGTAGTTTTCCTTTGTTCCTTTATGGAATATAAGAAGTATAATTGACTTATTTGTTTTCTATCTTTGGTGCTCACTTTTGATTGTTGTGACTTTGGAAATATGAAGTTTGTATGATATGAAGTTTGTAACACTTCTCAACATATTAGTATTAGAAAGTTAGTGTTAGTTTTTCGTTTCTGCGAGACCCTTGCCACCTGCCCATCTACTCTTGTTCTTCACTCGTTATGCCAAATCTAACTGTTTGATGCTGCTCATCACAATATTTTAATTCAGTTGCATTAGCTAAAAGTTTCACTTAAAACTGTTGTTGCATTCGATTTTGGATATGAATAATATCTATGAAGATTATGTTATGATTTTGATTTTTATTGATAATTTAGTTTGATTAATTGGTCATAGATTCAGTTTTAACTATATGCTTGTGATGACTACTAAACAATCAGCTCTTCAAGTTAGATACTTCTCAACTCCAATTTTATGAAGTTGTTTGCCACTAATGTTGATTCTGTGAATTACTTAGGAAGCTTAGATGAAAATTACGATGGACTGAAAGTTGTCGGAAGAACAAGGACAAATTTCGATAGAACGCTCCAAGAACAAATTACATTAGAAGTGGACAAAGAGATTAAAAGCGATGGATTCTATACTGTCGAAAATTCAACAGGTAACACTTTGGTATCTATTTTGACCTTTTGTTATAACTGCAACTCTTGAGCACAAGTGGCCAAATTGTTAGTACTATGTAATACATCTTGAGCTGTCCTACATCATCCCCCAGATGCACTTCTTCATTGTTTCTCTTCTTGCATGGAACTAGATTGTTTTCATCAATTTTGTGAAGGAATTAGAAAACAACTTATAAATAGAATGCATTTGGTGAACTTGAATTTATTGTACCACCATCAAGTTATGATAACAGAAGTGATCTTGTGTATTTTCCTAATAAATGCAAGGTTCTAACGTTATCCCAAAAGCCATCGACAAAGGAGAGGAGCTTGAAGAGACTTAATAGTTAATTTTCTTTTTCATTTGTGTATATGCACAAATGACATTGAACAATGAAACATTGTGAATTATATATTTTGTTGAGTTTTTTAGTAATAGAAGTACTTGTTATATCTAGTTTAAGGATAACTTTTTGTGTTTCTTGAATTACAATGAAAAGATAGGTTTGTGGCGACAAAATTTGTCACAAAATAAATTAGTACCTGTGGCTATAATAACTTGCCACCACATCTCAAGATTTAGTGGGGATTACAGTTGCAGTTGAAAGTATTAAACATCTGCGTGACATAAGTCGCTACTGAAATCCTTTCTTTAGTGGCGATGAGAGTTGCAACTAATAGAATAAGACTTTTTGTAGCGACCGTAATAGCCACTAAAAGTCTAACATCAGTGGCGACTTACAAAACATGTATTTTGTGGAAGCTTTTTTGTAGCATACTTGGTTATTTTTAGTCGCCACATCATGAATTTATTTTCTACCATTTTTTTGAAAAAATTGTTTCATTAGTTCTATAATTAGTAGTAAATTAGCTGCAGTTAAAGTTAATCATACTTAATTAATTTGTATGTATTGATTGAATAATACATGTTATTGAGTTATGAAAAGATACAGATGGAGAAGAAACTGAGATCCTATCATCATCAAAAGGAGACAAAGTCAGCTAGTATGATGTCATCTAATTTCGTATTACAGTGGGGGAACAAAGAGACTTTGGTGGAAGAAGGTACAAAATAATAATAATAATGACTGGATTGATTCAGTGGATATTCCCAAAAAATCGGTTCGAGTTGATCGACAAGTATTAAGATCTGATCTAAAAGACCAACCCGCTACAACCAACACCATCAGTAGTAACACTTTCTTGAATCTGCGACAGCGAGCGACCTACTCTTCTAATCAAATTCTCATGTTCATTTTTTCCCCCTCTATTTTCCTTCTAAATGGCTTATTTGGTGCGTGATTATACAACCCTTGATGATTTAATGGTGGAGCTAAATACCCCAAGGAGGTTAGGGTTCATAAAAATATCACTTTAATCCTTCTTACGGTGATTAAGAAAAGATTATTATGTGAAAATTTTACATTAATATAACTAGAGTTAATTAATAATAGACGACCTTTAATTGTATACTCATTTGTAATTGGTCACGTGGTAATGTATGAACACTCAATCAAAACATCTAAATTTGATAATATATGTTTTTGTATATTCTAAAAGAGGAAGAATTTTGAATGAAAAGATTGAACGCAATTGACCAAGTGTTTATAATCTTTAATGATTGAGGTGGATTACTATTAAATGATTGGTCTCCTCTTACTCTAGTTAGAAAGTGTTTTTACACAGAATAGTAAGAGGAGATCAATCATTTAATCTTAATCCATCTCGATCATTCAAGATGGTAAACACTTGGTCACTTGCGTCCAATCATTTCACTCAAAATTCTTCCTCATTTAGAGTATATAAAAATAGGTATTATCAAATCTAGATGTGTTGGTTAAGAGTTCATAACATTACCACATGACAAAGTATAAATCAGGATACAATTAAATGTCATATACTATTACTTGACTCTAGGTATATCAGTGTAAGTTTTTCACACAATAATCTTTTCTTAATCACAGTAAGGTGGATTAAAGTAATTTTTTTTATGAACCTAACCTCCTTGCGGTATCTAGCTCCACCATTAAGTACATCGAATGTTGTATAATCACACACCAAACAAGAATTTTAGAAGGAAAATAGAGAAAAAATGCACCTGAGAATTCGATGAGAAGGGTAGGTCACTCGCTGTCAGAGATTCAAATAAGCGTTACTATTGATGGTGTTGGTGGCAGCGGGGTGATTGTCAGATCAGATCTTACAACTTGTCGATCAAATCGAACCGATTTTTTTGGAATCGCCACCGAATCGATCGAGTCATTATTATTATTGTTAATATTTTGTACCTTCTTCCACCGAAGTCTCTTTGTTCCCCCACCGAAATACGAAATCAGACGATGTCATACTAGGTGATGATGATCAGACCTCACTTTCTTCCCCATCTGTTTCTTTTACATAACTCAATAACCTATATTATCCAATCAGTACATACAAATTAATTAACTACGATTAACCTTAACCACACTTAATTTACTACCAATTATAGAACTAATGAAATTTTTTTTTTTTTAAAATGGTATAAAGTAAATTTATGATCATATATAAATATAGAATAAGCACATCTAAAATCCTGGCGACTAATAGTAACCAAGTATGCCACTGTGGTAAGGTCGCCACTAAAAATAATTCATGGCGACTTTGAGGTGTTCTGTAGCGACTTTTGTCGCCACAAAATAGCTTATTTCTTGTAGTGTAGGATAAGTAGGGAAGCGACTCCTGTCCAGTAGAGGTTCTGTCCATTTCCTCCAGTGGAGCATTAGATTCTTTACACGTGTCTCATAAATATTTTAATGAATTGATTTGATTATCCTTTAACTTGGGTTAATTATTTTTACAAGGAATTAATTAGATTCTTTACATGTGTCCCATAGATATTTTAATAAATTATTTAATTTATTATTTCTAGTAAAAGAAGTTCCGATTTTGCCTGCTTCTAATTATAATAAGCTAAAATGATTTAAGCTTCTTGAGATCAAATATTTCGATTCACGCATGGTAGGAAACTGAAAGAGGGTCGATTTATTTTGTTCGAACATCACCCTAGGCAGTCTTACAAACGTCTGCAACACTCAGCCTATATCACTCACAAATTTGACTAAGTATAAAAATACTTAAGGCAGCAAAGTTAAACAATGAACACGCTTTACACGAACTCTTCCCAACCTTTATTAATCTTGGAATTAATACAAAGTAAGGCTTCACGAATTTAGTCTAAGGCAAGAATCTAATCTCCATGCCTTAGACGAAATTTCCACCCATTTAAATTTCTGCACATGGCAGTTACATGCGGCGGTTACATATGGCAGTTACAAGCGACACCTATCCGACACTTGTCATCACAGGATTTAAACTAATGTTTCCAACAGCTATATTTCTAACAGATAGAATATAATTTAAATTACATCCTTATCCACACAAAATAGTAATATTCTAACACTTAGAATATTTCAGGCTACATTCCAACACTTACAATATTTCAGCCAGCTTCCAACACTTGGAATATTTCAGCTGTCTACCAACACTTAGTTTCATTTCAGAAATTCATGTGAATGCCTTTGTCTTTGCCATCGTCAAGTCTTTACACTTTTGTCTTGTCAAGCCAACATGCTGCCTTGCCGATGATTCCTGCCCGCACGTAAGCCTTGCACGTTCAAGTAGCTTTGCCAACACCCAAGCACCTTGAACATGTGTTGCACTGTTTTGCCCCAATGCATGTCAAGACCAATGCCCAAGTCCTTGACATGCCTGCACGTAGTTAGATCAAGTAGTCTATGGGTCTAACAGACCACCCGCACCACTTAAACTCGATGTCCTCATCGAGATTGTTTTAAGATAGTCATCGATTTGAGCATCAAACTGCCATAAGTCTTTTGCTTTCTCCCAAACTGCATCAGCTGCACTTTTGCCTTTCCAATGAATCAAGAACTTTGTCTTTGTATTTTTCTTACTTGTGCCCAAAACCCGGTGATCAAGGATCTTCTCAATTTCAACATCAAACTGTGTAGGTACTGATGGAGGAGCCCTCTTTGACCTGTTTCTGTCTGGATCATCTGCATCTGCAAAGTAAGGTTTCAAGAAACTCACATGGAAAGTGGGATGAATCTTTAACCTTTCTGGCAGCTTCAATCTATAAGCAACTTCGCCCACTCGTTTCACCACTTCGAATGGACCATCATACTTAGGAATCAAACCCTGATGTCTGATCTTACTTACAATTTGTTTCCAAATTTGTGGAGTAAATTTCAGCAATACTTTGTCACCCACATTAGACAACTGAGCGACGATATTGATCAGCATACTTCTTCATGCGCCGCTGAGCCTTGCACAAGCTATCTTGTGCTTCAGATAACATTTCAAGTCTGTCCCTTGCAACCCTGTACGCTGCTGGACACTTTCCCTGATTTTTAGACTTGGCAACATCTAGTGGCGTCATAGGTTGTTTGCCTAAAACAATTTCGAAAGGGCTCATTTATGTTGCAGACGACTTGTGCAGATTGTAGCAAAATTGCGTAGTGTCTAACAATGCCACCCAGTTCTGTTGACTTGCTGTCACGTAATGCCTCAAGTATTCTTCCAACAAGTGATTAATCCTTTCTGTCTGTCCATCTGTTTGTGGGTGATTTGCAGTAGAAAATTTCAACTCGGTTCCCATCATATTGAATAAAGTTGTCCAAAATATGCCAGTGAACCTTGTATCCCTATCACTCACAATGTCAGTCGGAACACCAAAGTATTTAACCACGTATTTATAGAATAAATCAACAGCAACCTCAGATGAACATAATTCAGGTGCAGCAACAAAAACGAAACATTTCGAAAACCTGTCAACCACTACCATAATAAATGCTTTATCATCTACCTTAGGAAACCACAAATGAAATCCATGCTTACCGACAGCCAAGGCCTTTAAAGAATAGGCAAAGGTTGCATCAAACCTGCTTCCTTCTTACGTTCAGTTTTTTCTACTTGACAGACATAACAAGTCTTGACGTATGCCTCTATATCATCTTCCATCTTTGGCCAAAAATAAACTCGAGACAGTAAAGCTAACATCCTTTCAATACCTGGATGTCCAGCCCAAGCAGAATCATGCGCCTCTTTCATTAAGTCTTTGCGCAGTCCCCCCTGATTTGGTACAACGATTCTTCCCCTTTAAAATAGAGCAGATCGTCCTCGATCCAATACCGTCTCATTGTGCCATCTTGCACTTGACCCATCCACTTAACATATAATGAATCATTTGCAGCACACATTCTAATTCTATCAAAGAAATCAGTTTCAAGTTTCGAAATTGAATAGACTGCAGCAAGTACCTCTTTTCGACTCAATGCATCAGCAACCTGGTTGTGTTTTCCTGGCTTATGTTACCACATGAAATCATATTCTGCCAGAAAGTCTTGCCACCGTTCCTGTTTAGGACTCAAATTTTTCTGTGTTTTGAAAAATATATTGTCTACATTATCAGTTCTCACCACAAATCGAGTACCTAGGAGATAGACTCTCCAAACCTGCAGACAGTGTACAACAGCAACCATTTCTTTCTCATGTGTTGAGTATCTCTGCTCAGCATCATTCAATTTTCGACTTTCAAAGGCCACAGGATGACCTTCCTGCACTAACACGCCACTAATTGCTTTATCAGACGCATCAGTGTGCACTTCAAATGGTAACTCAAAATCAGGCAATTTGAGTATTGGTTCAGATGCAATAGCTTCTTTCAAATTCTGAAATGCTTCACCACATCGTTCAGACCAAACCCATTTCATATATTTCTTCAACAAATTTGTCAAAGTCGCTGCCCTTTTCGAGTAACCCGCAATGAATTTCCTGTAATAATTAGCCAACCCAAGAAACGACCTCAAATCCTTAACATGACGAGGTGCCTGGCAATCAACAATGGCCTGCACTTTCTTAGGATCCATTCGAACTTGGTTTTTACTAACAAGATGCCCCAAAAATTTTATCTCTTATTGAGCAAACTCACACTTTTTCATCTTAACATAAAGTGTGTATTTTCTCAATTGAGACAGAACCAGACTTAGGTGATTAGCATGTTCCTCCAACGTTCGACTATAAA
This sequence comes from Solanum lycopersicoides, assembly GCA_022817965.1. Lineage (NCBI taxonomy): Eukaryota > Viridiplantae > Streptophyta > Magnoliopsida > Solanales > Solanaceae > Solanum > Solanum lycopersicoides. Next base: position 7,020,855 of record CM040625.1, read on the forward strand.
TGACAATATCATCTAGATAGACAACCACAAAATCATCAAGGTAGTAAAACAGTACATTAATCATCAAGTTACAAAATGTTGCTGGTGCATTAGTTAGCCCAAACGGCATGACAAGAAACTCATACGAACCATATCTAGTTACACACGTAGTTTTTGGTTCATCACCTTCTGCTATTCGAACCTGCCAATAGCCTGCCCTGAGATCAAGTTTCGTGAACCATCATGCCTTACTCAACATGTCCATCAAATCCTGCACCAACAAAACCAGATACTTATTCTTCACAGTTGCTTTGTTCAGCGCCCTGTAATCTACACACATTCTCATCATCCCATCGTGTTTCTTTTGGAACAAAACAGGAGCACCATAGGGAGCCTTGGATGGTTGAATTAAACCGGCATCCAACAACTCATTCAATTGTTTACGCCATTCAGCCAACTCTTTAGGAGCCATACAATAAGGAGCATGTGCAGGAGCAACCGTACCTGGCAGCAACTCAATCTTATGATCAATATCCCTCCTTGGTGGTAACTTCTTTGGCAACTCAGGCGGCATAACATCATCATACTATTTTAACAATTCACCAACACAGTCAGGCACTTCTACTGTAACATCAGGCTTCAATTCGACCAAGGCAACAAGTATAGTTCCATCACCCCTGTTCAACCCTTTGTCGATTGACATAGCAGACAACAACATTCCTTTGTCTTTCTTTTTTGCAACTTTACCAACTTTCACAAATGGATGAACTCCCTTAAGAAATCCAGCATTGCTTTCATTCATAACCATCATTCCATCCAAATGACGAAACGGAACAAACTAGAATTTTCTTAGAAAATCAATCTCAAGTATGATCGCAAATTCACCAAGCGGCATCACCATCAAATTGTGTTTTCCCACCCAACTTCCAGTCGACATAGACACTCCATAAGCCATGCCCACAATGGTCTGTGCCTTAGCATTGACTGTTTTGACGTAGAAAGGGCTTTTAGTCAACTTCAGCCCCAATTTAGTAGCAATTTTCACATCCACAAATGTATGAGTGGCCCCTGTATCAACCATTGCCATCACACATTGTTCTTTAACCTTCATTTCTATATGAATTAGTAGAGCATGAGGATTAGAAGTATTGAACGTTCCTCCAACATTATTAACCAACGTAATCTGATTGAAGGACAATCCCAATGGATTTTCCATAGCAGCCACAACTTCTTCTTCCCCCTCCCCTTGATTCACATTTCCAGCAAGCAAAGCATTAACTTTTTTCCGGTTTGACAAGACTTAGCCAAATGATGGCCACCACAAGTCAAACATCCCTTCGAATTACCATTTTTATTCTTTGGTCTGTCTTTACCATTTTTCATTGGTGCCTTCCCTTTGTCATTCGTATTATCCTTACGATTATCCCTTTTCCATTCCCCCTTCTTGTCACCATTTTTCTTAGTTTTCGAAGTAGAAGGAACATCAGTCACAGGACGAGTCATCCGAAAATCAACCAACGAATCTGCAGCAGCAATTGTCCCAGGCAGATCTTTAACATTTTGCCTTCGAAGTCGTTTTGAGCCCAGCCTTGCATACCCGAAATGAAGTTATGTAATTTATACTCATCAGACATATTTTGAATGTCTAACATCACAGAGGTAAATTTTTTAATGTATTCCCTCACCGAACCCGTCTGCCTTAGTCTCTTCAACTTGTCCCTTGCAAGCCAAGAGGCGTTGCTAGGAAGAAATTAATGGTGCATCTCTTTAATCAACTTATCCCACGTATCAATTCTGGGTCGTCCAACACTTACATCATCTATATTTCGAGTCCTCCACCAAAGTTTAGCATCACACGTCAAGTACATTGTAGTAATGTTCAACTTATCAGCGTCAGACACCCTTGCAACAGTAAAATACTGTTCCATGTACCAAATGAAATTTTCCAGTTCTTTAGCACTTCTTGCGCCACCAAAGGCTTTAGGTTCTGGAATTTTTACCTTAGACGAATCACAACGATTTGAACTCAACGTTACCACAGTCCGACACAGTATAGCGATCTCTGCGCGAAGTTTTTCATTTTCCTTCCGCAGTCCCTCAAGTTGTTGTGTATTTGCGTCACGAAAGTTCAAAATTTCAGCGATGTGTCCATTAACATTCTTTCGATACACACCAATTTCGCCCTGAACTTTCTCAGCGTTCAGTCAAATCAATGATTTGTGTCAAAAGATCCACAAACGAAGGGTCTTCTAGAGTCTCCTCTGTAATCCCAACGAAAACTTCAATTTTGCGTGTCAATTCCCACAGTTTTGCATTTTTCACCATCATCAACCGTGCTCTGATACCAATTGAAAGAGGGTCAATTTAGTTTTACCAAACATCACCCTAGGCAGTCTTGCAAACGTCTGCAACACTCAGCCTATATCACTCACAAATTTGACGAAGTATAAAAATACTTAAGGCAGCAAAGTTAACAATGAACACGCTTTACATGAACTCTTCCCAACCTTTATTAATCTTGGAATTAATGCAAAGGAAGGCTTCACGAATTTAGTCTAAGGCTAGAATCTAATCTCCATGCCTTAGACGAAATTTCCACCCATTTAAAATTTCTGCACATGGCAGTTACATGCGGCGGTTAAAAATGGCAGTTACAAGCGACACATATCTGACACTTGTTATCACAGGATTTAAACTAATATTTCCAACAGCTATATTTCTAACAGATAGAATATAATTTAAAATATATCCTTATCCACACGAAATAGTAATATTCTAATACTTAGAATCTTTCAGGTTACATTCCAACACTTGGAATATTTCAGCCAGCTTCCAACACTTAGAATATTTCAGCTGTCTACCAACACTTAGTTTCATTTCAGCAATCCATGTGAATGCCTTTGTCTTTGCCATCGTCAAGACTTCACAGCCTTACCTTGTCAAGCCAACATGCTGCCTTGCCGATGATTCCTGCCCGCACGTAGTCCTTGCACGTTAAGTAGCTTTGCCAATACCCAAGCACCTTGAACCTGTGTTGCACTGTTTTGCCCCAATGCATGTCAAGACCAATGCCCAAGTCCTTGACATACCTGCACGTAGTTAGATCAAGTAGTTTACGGGTCAAACAGAAACCTTCAATGGGAACATAAAAATGTGATAGAATGACCGAGAAAATGATCAAAATAGTCCTCTATATATGAGGGTTGAAGTATCTTGGTCCTTTATATATTTCATCTTATCCAAATAGTCCTTAATGTATACTAAAAGAGTATTATTTTGATCCTAACCCTAAAATCTAACAGAAAGAATAAGAAACTTGTTAAACTTAATTGTGGGTCCCACACTTGGTGAACCCTTCGTCCTCCATCGTCTGTTTTCCGCCATTTTTCTCATTCTTTTTCTTTTTGTTGCAATTTCTTTTACAATTTTCACTGCCAAAAATCTTCTCACAATTACAAAAGTTTCTTTAAATTTTAATTGAACATTTGTAAGATTTTTATTTTCTATCCTTGTGTTCAATTTTTACCCTTTTATTTTAAAAGACAGAAAATCTAAAATACAAATACTTGGTGAATTAGAAAACAAAATCACAAGAAACTTCAACAAAATACTTGTTGATTTCAATTTACTTTACAAATGGGAGAAGAAACTTTTGAATGAATTGTGAGATTTCTTTAATAAATTGTAGAAAATTTGAAAAGTTGATTTTTTTTAACAAAGAAAGGAGATAACAATGGTTAAAACGGAAAGAGAGAGATCAGAGTGATTTGAGGTAAAACCTAGAAACAGGGGTAAGTGGGTAATGAATTTTCTTTTTTTATCGCATAGTGAAATATATTATGGTCTAATATGGGACTGATTTGAGAAATAATTAAAAGGAAAGAAGATTAATTATATTAAAATTCAATTTATTTACTAAATTATCGACATATTGACATTTTTAATAATTATTTTAGAACATAAGTACTTTTAATAATTTTATTAAGATTTAGACTAGTTTGCTGTTTTTTCCCTTTTTAATACATAAGCGGGCCTGAATTCTTAAACCAAAAACCCTAACCCGGCCCAAATAACCCAACTAAAAACCCTAGTCCCTTTCCCATTTTCATTCAATCAATTTTGAACCACATAATCGCCGCCTCTGCCATCGCCCTAGTTGTCTCCTCTGTTGAACAAGCTTTTCAATGGTGAAGACTCGAGATTCACTGATTCGTTTTCTCGGAGAAGGTCAATAACCTCCCTTTTACTTAGTTTTCATTCTAGGTCTTTAATTGAATGTGTGAATGAATAAATGTTCTTGCCCCCTCAATCAAATTTTTCATTTTTATTTGATAAATAAAATCAACATCTAAAATTTGCTAATATGAATCAGTTAATTTATTGATATGTGATTAACATTGTTGCTAGTCTAGTTTGTGTGTTGAGAACCACTTGAATGTGTTTTACTGAGTTTTAAAATTAACTTGAACATTTAGGAGAAAGCCACTGATTCATATAAGAGTTTAAATTTGTCGAAATTTGTGACTATCTAGAAAAATGTTATGGCTCATCTTAAATCTATTTCCAAGGATTTGATGTAATAAGATTTCTTTTATCAAAAAGTTATATCTAATGCAAGTACAGGTTTTCGAATTTGCTTGCAAAACTAACAGCAAAAGTAATGTAATGTTAAGAAGTATCTTGGAAAGAAAATGTAGGTCTCCTTTGATCCTTTGTTCCTTTGGTCATAGATTCAGTTTTAACTATATGCTTGTGATGACTACTAAACAATCAGCTCTTCAAGTTAGATACTTCTCAACTCCAATTTTATCATATTTATTCATTATTTTTGTTTCTATGAAGTTTTTGCCACTAATGTTGATTCTGTGAATTACTTAGGAAGCTTAGATGAAAATTACGATGGACTGAAAGTTGTCGGAAGAACAAGGACAAATTTCGATAGAACGCTCCAAGAACAAACTATATTAGAAGTGGACAAAGAGATTAAAAGCGGTAGATTCTATAATGTCAAAAATTCAACACGTAACACTTTGGTATCTATTTTGACCTTTTGTTATAACTGCAACTCTTGAGCACAAGTGGCCAATTGTTAGTTCTATGTAATACATCTTGAGCTATCAAACATCATCACCCAGATGCATTTCTTCATTGTTTCTCTTCTTGCATGCAACTAGATTGTTTTCATCAATTTTGTGAAGGAATTAGAAAACAACTTATAAATAGAATGCATTTGGTGAACTTGAATTTATTGTACCACCATCAAGTTATGATAACAGAAGTGATCTTGTGTATATTCCTATAAAGGCAAGGTTCTAACGGTATCCCAAAAGCCATCGACAAAGGAGAGGAGCTTGAAGACACTTAATAGTTAATTTTCTTTTTCATTTGGGTATATGCATAAATGACATTGAACAATGAAACATTGTGAATTATATATTTTGTTGAGCTTTTTAGTAATAGAAGTACTTGTTATATCTAGTTTAAGGATATTTTTTGTGTTTCTTGAATTACGATGAAAAGATAGGTTTGTGGCGACAAAATTTGTCACAAAATAAATTAGTACATGTGGCGATAATAACTTGCCACCAAATCTCAAGATTTAGTGGCGATTAGAGTTGCAATTGAAAGTATTAAACATCAACGTGACATAAGTCGCTACTGAAATCCTTTCTTTAGTAGCAATGAGAGTTGCCACTAATAGTATAAGACCTTTTGTAGCGACTGTAATAGCCACTAAAAGTCTAACTTCAGTGACGACTTACAAAACATGTATTTTGTGGAAGCTTTTTTGTAGGATACTTGGTTATTTTTAGTCGCCACATCATGAATTTATTTTCTACCATTTTTTGAAAAAATTGTTTCATTAGTTCTATAATTAGTAGTAAATTAGCTGCAGTTAAAGTTAATCGTACTTAATTAATTTGTACGTATTGATTGAATAATACATGTTATTGAGTTATGAAAACATACAGATGGAGAAGAACTGAGATATTATCATCATCAAAACGAGACAAAGTCAACTAGTATGACGTCGTATAATTTTGTGTTACATTGGGGGAACAAAAAGAGACTTCGATGCAAGCAGGTACAAAATAATAATAACAATGACTCGATTGAATCGGTGGAGATTCCCAAAAAATCGGTTCGAGTTGATCGACAAGTTGTAAGATCTGATCTAAAAGATCAACCCGCTACAACCAACACCATCAGTAGTAACACTTTCTTGAATCTGCGACAGCGAGCGACCTACTCTTCTAATCAAATTCTCAGGTTCATTTTTTTCTCTCTATTTTCCTTCTAAATTTCTTATTTGGTGTGTGATTATACAACCTTTGATGATTTAATGGTGGAACTAAATACCCCAAGGAGGTTAGGGTTCATAAAAAAATCACTTTAATCCTTCTTACGGTGATTAAGAAAAGATTATTATGTGAAAATTTACATTAATATAACTAGAGTTAATTAATAATAGACGACCTTTAATTGTATACTCATTTGTAATTGGTCACGTGGTAATGTTATGAACACTCAATCAAAACATCTAAATGTGATAATATCTGTTTTTGTATATTCTAAAAGAGGAATTTTGAATGAAATGATTGAACGTAATTGACCAAGTGTTTATAATCTTTAATGATTGAGGTGGATTATTATTAAATGATTGGTCTCCTCTTACTCTAGTTAGAAAGTGTTTTTACACAGAATAGTAAGAGGAGATCAATCATTTAATCTTAATCCATCTCGATCATTCAAGATGGTAAACACTTGGTCACTTGCGTCCAATCATTTCATTCAAAATTCTTCCTCATTTAGAGTATATAAAAATAGGTATTATCAAATCTAGATGCGTTGGTTAAGAGTTCATAACATTACCACATGACAAAGTATAAATCAGGATACAATTAAAGGTCATATACTATTACTTGACTCTAGTTATATCAGTGTAAGTTTTTCACACAATAATCTTTTCTTAATCACAGTAAGGTGGATTAAAGTAATTTTTTTATGAACCTAACCTCCTTGCGGTATCTAGCTCCACCATTAAGTACATTGAATGTTGTATAATCACGCATCAAACAAGAATTTTTAGAAGAAAAATAGAGAAAAAAATGCACCTGAGAATTCGATGAGAAGGGTAGGTCACTCACTGCCAGAGATTCAAATAAGTGTTACTACTGATGGTGTTGGTTGCAGCGGGGTGATTTTTAGATCAGATCTTACAACTTGTCGATCAAATCGAACCAATTTTTTTTGAATCGTCACCGAATCGATTTAGTTATTATTATTATTGTTAATATTTTGTACCTTCTTCCACCGAAGTCTCTTTGTTCCCCCACTGAAATACGAAATCAGACGATGTCATACTAGGTGATGATGATCAGACCTCACTTTCTTCCCCATCTGTTTCTTTTACATAACTCAATAACCTGTATTATCCAATCAGTACATACAAATTAATTAACTACGATTAACCTTAACCAGACTTAATTTACTACCAATTATAGAACTAATGAAACAATTTATTTTTTTAAAAATGGTAGAAAGTAAATTCATCATCACATATAAATATAGAATAAGCACATCTAAAATCCTGGCAACTAAAAGTAACCAAGTATGCCACTGTGGTAAGGTCGCCACTAAAAATAATTTGCGGCAACTTTGAGGTGTTCTGTAGCGACCAGAGCTTATTTCTTGTAGTGTAGCATAAGTAGGGAAGCGACTCCTGTCCAGTAGAGGTCCTGTCCATTTCCTCCAGTGGAGCATTAGATTCTTTACACGTGTCTCATAAATATTTTAATGAATTGATTTGATTATCCTTTAACTTGGGTTAATTATTTTTACAAGGAATTAATTAGATTCTTTACATGTGTCCCATAAATATTTTAATAAATTATTTGATTTATTATGCCTAGTAAAAGAAGTTTCGATTTTGCCTGCTTCTAATTATAATAAGCTAAAATGATTTAAGCTTCTTGAGATCAAATATTTCGATTTACGCATGGTAGGAAACCTTCAATAGGTACATAAAAATGTGATAGAATGACCGAGAGAATGATCAAAATAGTCCTCTATATATGAGGGTTGAAGTATCTTGGACCTTTATATATTTCAAATTATCCAAATAGTCCTTAATGTATACTAAAAGAATATTATTTTGATCCTAACCCTAAAATCTAACAGAAAGAATAAGAAACTTGTTAAACTTAACTGTGGGTCCCACACTTGGTGAACCCTTCTTCCTCCATCGTCTGTTTTCCGCCATTTTTCTCCTTCTTTTTCTTTTTGTTGCCATTTCTTTTACAATTTCCACTGCCAAAAATCTTCTCACAATTACAAAAGTTTCTTTAAATTTTAATTGAAAATTTGTAAGATTTTTATTTTCCATCCCTGTGTTCAATTTTTACCCTTTTATTTTAAAAGACAGAAAATCTAAAATACAAATACTTGGTGAATAAGAAAACAAAATCACAAGAAAATTCAACAAAATACTTGTTGATTTCAATTTACTTTACAAATAGGAGAAGAAACTTTTGAATAAATTGTGAGATTTCTTCAGTAAAGTGTAGAAAATTTGAAAACTTGATTTTCTTGAACAAAGAAAGGAGATAACAATGGTGAAAATGGAAAGAGAGAGATCAGAGTGATTTGAGGTAAAACCTAGAAACAGGGGTAAGTGGGTAATGAATTTTCTTTTTTTATCGCATAGTGAAATATATTATGGTCTAATAAGGGACTGATTTGAGAAATAATTAAAAGGAAAGAAGATTAATTATATTAAAATTCAATTTATTTACTAATTATCGACATATTGACATTTTTAATAATTATTTTAAAACATAAGTATTTTTAATAATTTTATTAAGATTTATGACTAGTTTGCTGTTTCTTCCCTTTTTAATACATAAGATGGCCTGAATTCTTACACCAAAAACCCTAACCCGGCCCAAATAACCCAACTAAAAACCCTAGTCCCTTTCCCATTTTCATTCAATCAATTTTGAACCACATAATCGCCGCCTCTGCCATCGCCCTAGTTGTCTCCTCTGTTGAACAAGCTTTTCAATGGTGAAGACTCGAGATTCACTGATTCGTTGTCTCGGAGAAGGTCAATAACCTCCCTTTTACTTAGTTTTCATTCTAGGTCTTTAAATGAATGTGTGAATGAATAAATGTTCTTGCCCCTTCAATCAAATTTTTCATTTTTATTTGATAAATAAAATCAACATCTAAAATTTGCTAATATGAATTAGTTAATTTATTGATATGTGATTAACATTGTTGCTAGTCTAGTTTGTGTGTTGAGAACCACTTGAATTGTGTTTTACTGAGTCTTAAAATTAACTTGAACATTTAGGAGAAAGCATCTGATTTTGGATATGAATTATGATTAATATCTTATGACTTTAGCTTCTTTTTAACTTGGCTAAATAATCAAGTCAGATACTTCTCAACTCCAATTTTTGTGCTTCTGCAATTTTATCATATTTATTTATTATTATTTTTTTATGAAGTTGTTTGCCACTAATTTGTTGATTCTGTGAATTGCTTAGGAAGCTTAGATGAAAATTACGATGGACTGAAAGTTGTCGGAAGAACAAGGACAAATTTCGATACAAATCTCCCAGAACAAATTACACTAGAAGTGGGCAAAGAGATTAAAAATTCAACAGGTAACACTTTGGTATCTATATTGACCTTTTGTTATAACTGCAACTCTTGAGCACAAGTGGCCAATTGTTAGTTCTATGAAATACATCTTGAGCTGTCCAACATCATCCCCCATATGCACTTCTTCTTTGTTTCTCTTCTTGCATGGAACTATATTGTTTTCATCAATTTTGTGAAGGAATTAGAAAACAATATATAAATAGAATGCATTTGGTGAACTTGAATTTATTGTACCACCATCAAGTTATGATAACAGAAGTGATCTTGTGTATTTTCCTAATAAAGGCCAGGTTCTAACGTTATATCTAGTTTAAGGACAACCTTTTGTGTTTCTTGATTTACAAGGAAAAGATAGGTTTGTGGCGACAAAATTTTTTACAAAATAAATTAGTACCTGTAGCGATAATAACTTGCCACCACATCTTAAGATTTAGTGGTGATTAGAGTTGCAGTTGAAAGTATTAAACATCTGCGTAACATAAGTCGCTACTGAAATCCTTTCTTTAGTGGCGACGAGAGTTGCAACTAATAGTATAAGACCTTCTGTAGCGACCGTAATAGCCACTAAAAGTCTAACTTCCGTGGCGACTTACAAAACATGTATTTTGTGGAAGCTATTTTGCAGCACACTTTGTTATTTTTAGTCGCCACATCATGAATTTATTTTCTACCAATTTTTTCAAAAAAAATGTTTCATTAGTTCTATAATTAGTAGTAAATTAGCTGCAGTTAAAGTTAATCGTAATTAATTAATTTGTATGTATTGATTGAATAATACATGTTATTGAGTTATGAAAAGATACAGATGGAGAAGAAATTGAGATCTTATCATCATCAAAAGGAGACAAAGTCAGCTAGTATGACGTCGTCTAATTTTGTGTTCACTACAAAACAACTGGTAAATTGTAGCAGAATTTTTGACAATTTGTGGCGGTTTCTAGCCGCGACAAAAAAAATTGCGGCGGTTTTTGAAAATGCCGCAGTTACTGTTGCCACGAGCATAATTGTGGCATTTTTATGAAACCTCCACGACGATCGCCACAAAATGAATTGTGTATTTGCGGGTTTTTTTTTAAAGATAATGAGTGGCGGTTTATGACCTCTACAAATTGATATCAATATTTCAAAAAATACATCCGTGGGAGTTTATAAACCTCCACAATATGATATCAATGTTTCCAAAAAAAATATTGCGGGAGTTTATAAACCCCCGCAATATAATCATAATGCTCCAAAATAATATATTGTTGGGGTTTATAGTACCCCACAATACAAATTCAAAATTCTTGAGTGTGGAGATTTACAACCGCTGCAATATGAATTGAATATTTTTTCTTAGAAAATAGTAGCGGCAGTTTAATTCCGCCACAATATTTTTGTTGCTGATTTTTTTTATTAGCAATTTAATCATAGAAACAAATAAATTTAAAAAGCAATTAGTGGCAGCTTATATCCACCAAATATCAGAATGTTTTTGCTGGAAAAAAAATTCTATTTAAAATCAAATTATAGAATTAATAAAATAATAACATGAATCAAATTTCATAAAAAATAGCTAGAGTGACAAACATTACAAATAACAAATGAAGTGCATCATGTCAGCAGCCTCCCAAACATCACTTCTTCAAGTCTAACTACATCAACAATAAATACATAAGAAAGGAGGAGAATCATAGTCTAGATACTTTAAAAATAAGATAATAATATAAGCAAAAGAACCTCCAAAGAGTAGGGGAAATGGAGATTTAAATCAATATACTAATTGACATTCCTTCCTTTTATTTTTACTCCATTGAGTTTTGGTCCAAGGTTTATCAGAATAGATATTGTAAGTTATGCTGATAAAAAAGTAGTACGATAAGAAATCACAAATCACTCAATTTATATTATAAGCAAAGAAACTCCTGGGTTGCTTTGAGCAATCATTTCTTTTGTCACATCCAAAAGAACTTTTGCATCGTGTCTGGTTTACATCATGCTCTACTCAACACTTCATATGTATATACTAGTTAGAATAGCCAAAGCCCAACATGAATAAAGTTATATTTGGTAAAAGTTGATGGAATATGTTATGCCAAGTAGTGAAATAGAGAAACTTGTTTCTCCTTTGATTTTTAAATTTCAATTTCCAAAGAATGAATAAGTAACACCGAAAGTAGTGATTGGCCTGAGTTGTGTCTCCATTGATGTGCAAAAGGTAGAAGACATAGATTACAAGATTCTGTAATATGCATTTCAATAGTGAGTTGACAAAGTTTTGCATCCATCCAAAGCAAGCCAAGAACAAAGGTGTGGTAGAAAACTTATCAATAAATTTGTAACAGTAATATGAACCGAACCAAAAGAAAAAATTGATTACCTCCCTTTGTTGCAACTCCTGTCAATAAATTCTCCATAGAGTTCAAAATAATTGCAGGCTTCACATATGCCTTTTATCTTGTCTTTTGCATAGATGTCAAAGCTTAGAACAAGAAACATTAATACACTGAAAAGAATAACTTGTTCAATTAATTTATAAATTAAATGAAAACAGACAGAGTACCAAATATTTATCCCTTTTTCTTTTCATTAAACCTTCCATTTGACTACTTTGCTTGTTTGCAATAAGTTTCTTATGTGTTGATAAAAGATTCATTAAATCCACACATTTGTCATTCTCCTAGCACTTCCTATCTGCAGCTGAACTATGTTTGTTTTTGCTAAACTATGGTTATTTTTTGGAATAATGAGAGAAAAAAAATAAATTCAATTGTTAACCATATAATACACAATCAGACTTTTCAACAAGAAGTGAATCTTTATATCAATAAATTAAAGGGAAAAACACTAAGATTAATACCCTTTTCTTTAATTGAACTGTTATTGAAAGATAAAAGTTAAAAGGAAAAAGAATAAAAATGCAACTATCCAATTATCTACTACAAGTGTCATCACATTCAAATCGAAGACGATCATGTCAACCCCAAGAAAGTAGTACAAGAATCCAGTAATTTTAATGCACTATAGGAACATAGCACTCATGAAAAGGGGCTTCAAGAAGCAAAACATACGAATTACCAGAACCATGAAGAGGAATCAATCATCATTCCCAGATATCAAAGATCTCCCTGCTATCAATTTAATTGTCGACATAATAAGATCCTTGTAAGCGATTCGAACAACACCGTGAAGCCCAAAAATGTTCGCAAGAATACAGGGGAAGGAAACAACAAGACAGAATCATCAGCACAGAATCACTAACAAAAGATTGTGCATCAACATGTTGATGTTACCTCTAAATAGATTAACTATTACTATTCCTAAAGATTAAACTTCAATATGAGGCCTTTCATAATGGCAACAATGATGGTTTCTCCCATGCCAAGAAAAATAAATATAAACAGGGGAACGACAATAAAAAAAAACAATGAAAAATCTACTCTCCCTACAATGAAGGGAAATACAAATTGATTTATCTCCTTGTTATCAATGATTAGTTCCTTTTTTTTTTTGAATATATATTAAGGGTGTTAAGTCCCAAAAATCTACTCGAAGGCTTAAAACACGTATTCAAATAAGTAAGGTTGATCTTAATGTTATCATGGAATCCTTTGTAAACATGATAAAGATCAACAATTACATGAAATTCTTGGGATATCAACACTACATGCATCTCCAATACAAATGGCCAAATTTGGCTCTCTAATTTGGAATGGGAATCACCAAGACAATGATTGTTGCTAACACCGACTAGCAAATTACCATGAAAATGTTTTACCGTCCCTCCAATTGTGACTTGTATGTTAGAGATATCTATGAAAAATACACCTCAGGTGAAAGACATGACCTCTTGGTAGATCTTAATAATGTCCTAAATATGATTCAAGGTCCTAGGTGCATTGGGGTGACTTTAATTTCATTCTGGATCCCGTGGAGAAATTTGGATTGTTGGGCTCGAATTTTCCACAACAATCAAGTTAATCACCTCGGAGGAACAGATCGTATTCGATCACATGCCTCTTATTATCAAATGTCACAAATGACCAGCAAGTAAA
>CM040625.1:7035536-7056052 GCA_022817965.1 Solanum lycopersicoides
AGCCCCTTACTTTATCAGCACTACTAAGACCAAAACCTAGATTAAAAATGAAAATAAAGAAGAATCAACAACAAAATACACCTTCTACAAAAAAAAAAGGAAAAAACAGAGGTAGAAAACAAAATGGTGACAACCCAATACCTCATCAACTTCACGTTGCACAGCCTGATACCTCGTCAATACAACCTTAAAACTGCAAATGGTGACACAAAATACAACAATCGTTATTACAATCAACGAAATAAAGGAAAAACAACGCAATACATGTGAAGGAAGAGACATTTACCTAGGGTTTTCATCGGAGAAGAAGGAGAAACGTACGAAGGAAGTTGAAAAAACAAAGTGGAAAGATGAATCGATTTTCCTTTTTCTTTTATCTGATTTAATTTGTCGAATAATTTGAATAAAAAATACATGTAAATAGGTTTAAAAGTTGGCATAAAATAATTGATAACTTAATCCACGTAGAATGGGTTGTGTTGCACGCGCCTATGGTCTACAGTTGTTTGTGAAAAAACTGTTTAAGTGACACATAGGGACCCTACGTTAGGTGTTTAAAATGAAAACCCTCCAGTTGAGGTGTCTAAGTGAAAGATTGTGCCAAGTTTAGGGGGTCACCGATGACTTTTGCCAAATACTAATAATAATAATAATAATAATAATAATAATAATAATAATAATAATAATAATAATAATAATAATAATAATAATAATAATAATAATAATAATAATAATAATAATAATAATAAAAAAAAAATCACGTAAAACAAATATTGCAAATTAATAAGTCATAATGAAATTGATCATAATTTAAAGTACTAAATCATGCTAAAATCAGTTTAGTAAGATAGAAATAGAGATAAGTACAAGTAATGGGGGTTAGGCCTTACCTTACTAATCCTAATAAGACAATAAATCTCTACTAATTAACAAGCATGAAGATAAAAAAAGAACTAGAGAAAACTAGGTATTCTATGATCATCATGAAGTTTATAATACTCTTTATGGTGATATTACAAATGAAGATGCTTAAGTAATGCAAGAATATAAAATCAAAGAATAAAGATGAGTTAGCCACCTCAAAGTTGATTTGATATATGTATGAACTAAAACAACTAGTTTGCCCGTTTAAAGTAACTTGAAGTATCTGCCTCTTTTCTACTTCTTCTTCAAATCTGTCCAAAAATAATTTATAGTTCATCACTTCTTGGATTTTTTGGATCTGGATAAATTATTGACACTGTCATATGATTTTCTTTGCTAGTCGCATCGGTAGGTGCCTTGGAACAAAATTCTCAATCACCTTACCATCCCAGCTATGTTGTCTTCTACGTGTTTTCTTTTTGCATTTGGTACTTCCACTTCTTTATTGTCTAGGTAAAAGATCCCTTCCTTAGCCACCTTATCAAAACATATATCCAACATTTCTTCTTCATCATTTTCATCGTCTCCATCATACATGTCATTGTCCAAGTCATAAAGAATATCTCTATCATCCATATTTACTTTTGTAGCAGCATTCAAGTCAGATGATGTACCTATGATTGCCATAGATGGAATTGTTTTACTTATAGGCACATATTCAAGTGCTAGAGGGATTAACTTACTCCTACTAGGTGAAGGAATATGATTCTCTTCCTCAACTGAATCGGCCATCTTGAAGCACTTTCGCCCCCTCGTTTTTTCTTAGATTCATTCAAATTGTTTGTAGCAACCTCTTGATCTAAAATAAACATGATAGGTGTATTTGGATTAATTACTTTGCCATATATATTCTCTATAACAATGAACTCCTTTTCATTTGTCACAAGAGCTTGTTGATTAGTATGATCATCGTGACAACATTGTTTCAACTTTCCTGTTTGCTCAATCTGCTTGTCCAAGTCTAAAGTACTCCCAGATTCAGCAGATAATTCATCCGTAACATATAGCCCTTCATTTTGTCCAAAGTTCTCAACTCACAACACATCAAACTAAGTACATTCAATGACACTATTACTCCTATCAAACTCAACATGCTTAGAATTTCTTTGGAGCAAAATGTGATTATTTGAGGACTTATAGCCAACTGTTTTTCTATGTGAGACCAAAGTCGATTGATTAGTGGATTTTTCTGCGGTAGTGTTGCCGTTTTTGGCTTCATCTTGCCTTGATTTAGTAGCCACGACTGCATTAGGCGAATCCAACTCTTTATCTTTCACAAATCTAGACAATAACTGCTCTGTAGTGACTTGTGATGTAACGATCAACTGCTTGAGTTATTATCTACATTATTTTGTGCCTCGACATCAATATGGAAAGGAGTGGAAAAACTCGTTATGGTCGCATCAACTCTTTTCACACTATTTTTTCTAATTGGAAGAAGTTGGTAATGTTACCTCTTTTCCAGTATGTTGAAGAGAAAGAACTTTCTTTTTGTCATCCAAAATTGATCGCAATCTCCTTCGAACGTTACCCCATTATTTTTTGTTTCATCAATTATCCACCTTCTACATCCATAGTCAGTCTACATTCTTCCTCCTTGTGACCCTGATGTTTACATGTTGTGCAATACGAAGGCAGTTTGTCATAGACAATTTTCTGCAACACCTCTTTAACGACACCATTTTTTCCATCTTTAAAAAACATTCTAACTCTATCCGGAAGCGATGATCATAGATTAACCTCCACTTTTACCCTAGCTATAGGCCTTGACTTACCCGTTGTTGCCTTATCAATTTGTAGGGGTATCCCAACGGCTGATGCAAGTGAAAACAGGGCTTCACGAGCAAACATCTGTTGACAAACTCGGAAAAGAAATTCAAGCTAAAGCAATTGATGTCACCTCTTTTGGATTAAACCGTGGGGTCCAGCATTGAATCCGACATTGGTATTGATTACTCACGCCCTTTTCTTTTATTGTGATGAATGATACTGCCCTAGAGTACACCTCCACAAAGTCTTCCCGATCCAATAATCTTACCAGAACATGACGATGATCCAGTAAACCTAAATTGAAATATCCTTTGATTGCAAAGTGTCGTGTAAAACTCTTTCTAAGATCAATAATATTGGGTCTCCCATATGAAAACTTAGAAACAAGAGCATACTGCAAGTTTTCTTCTTGGATATACGATTCCAAATTTGAACATATGTCACAGGTTTTAATTTTAGTGGAAGTTTTCCATCATATTTTTGAGTGTAAGTCGATGGATTAGAAATAGACGCATAACTAGGTTTTTCTGGCGTCTCTTCCACAGCTCGAGGCTGGGGAGAGACTGTTTCGGCCATGGAGGCCTAAAACTCCATAGGAGTCGGCCATGGCCTAAGTTTTTTTTTTCGCGATAAAAATGACTTATTAGTATAGTTATCGATTTAAAGTATTTCAAAATCAAAATTGATAAATTAAATGAATAATACATAAAATCGAAAAGAAGAACCCTTACCCTATACTATTAAACCATTGATAACAAGTTAACAATTACCATGTAAAAAGAAGTGTTAACCATTCAACTAAACACCTTTGCTTAATTAAATAATGAACTGAATAGAGGGCTTCTATGCAAGTGTGGAGCTACTAGGAATTCCGGTAGAGATGGCTTCGTCGGCGAGTGCTATGGTGGCTCCACAATTGACCCTAATGAATTGCTTCCCCTAAAATCTTATAATTATTGGTAGATGTGTCAAATGAGTCGATTGAACTGAATTTAGGCAAGTCAAATTGAATTGAGTTGATAAGTTGACACTTTATTGACCCGTCCTAAAGCTACTTGGACTAAAATAGGTTTGGCTGAAATAGTGTCTGCCCACGAGATGTTTTATATATTGCCTGAAAGAGATGCCATTTACTTTTATCTAGTTATAGTGTTTTCCTCAACTCCAACAATAAACAATAGAGAGAACAAGTTAATAAGTTTTGATTCATACATAAACGAGCAATTACAAGACGAAGAACACGAACAATAACAGTAACTATAACGGAAAAGGATATGAGGTACTAAGAGAGAATTGGGGATGAGAGGCACAATCTTTGGCTAAGCACAATGACAATCCACATAAATGAGCAATTACAATAGTGTATATTTGAAGGATCCGAGACGGATGTTGAAATATTTTTGGAGGTGTAAAAAATTAATGTTATATTAAATTTGTTTAATTATTTTTTGAAAAACTGTTTCATGCAAGAAAGTTGTTAGGGGTAGCATCATTGGAAGTGTGAAGGAGTTACAAGAGATGATGAATTTTTGTGGCAAACACAACATCTTGTGTGAGATAGAGCTTGTTACAACTGACAAAATTAATGAAGCCTTTGATAGGCTTTCCAAGAATGATGTTAAGTTTCGATTTGTCCTCAATGTAGCTGCCCACCAATATTCCTCAAGGCTTTAGAGACTATGTTTCTTGTTCAAGTTGTTTGAAATTGTTATTGTGAGTTATTCTTATGTATCTCTACTTTGCGCATCTTAAATTGTGCGTGCTTTTTGGGACTTCTCACATCTGTTCAAGTCTCAATATGAATATCAGACATCAAGTAAAAAATAAAAAAATTATTTGTACCTTTTCTTGTAGATTGATTTTTATGTGTTGAGTGACAAATTACAATTGAAGTTCATATTATTAGTTGTCATTCTATCCCATTTTTATGTTCCTATTTGAAGGTTTCCTACCATGCATGAATCAAAATATTAGATGTCAAGAAGCTAAAATCATTTTAGCTTATAATTAGAAGCAGATAAAATCGAAACTTCTTTTACTAGGCATAATAAATCAAATGGTTCATTAAAATAGTCATGGGACACGTATAAAGAATCTAATTAATTCATCGTAAAAATAATTAACCTTGGTTAAAGGATAATCAAATCAATTCATTAAAATATTTATGACACACATGTAAAGAATCTAATGCTCCACTGGAGGATATGGACAGAACCTCCACTGGACAGTAGTCGCTTCCCTACTGATCCTACACTACAAGAAATCTGCTCTTTAGTGGTGACCTTACCACCATGGCATGCTTGGTTACTTTTACTCGCCACGATTTTAAATGTGATTATTGTGTATTTATATATGATCATGAATTTACTTTTTACCATTTTTTATAAAACATTGTTTTATTAGTTCTATATTAGTAGTAAATTAATTGTGGTTAAGGTTAATCATAGTTATTTAATTCGTATGTATTGATTGGATAATACAGGTTATTGAGTTATGTAAAACATACATATGGACAAGAAAGTCAGGTCTGATCATCATCAAAAAGAGACAAAGTTAGCCAGTATGACGTCATCTGATTTCGTATTACAGTGGGAGAACAAAATGAGACTTCGGTGGAACAATAATAATAATAATGACTCGATCGATTCGGTGGCGATTCCAAAAAAATTGGTTTGAGTTGATCGACAAGTTATAAGATCCGATCTAAATAATCAACCCGCTACACCAACACCATCAGTAGTAATGCTTTTTGAATCTTCGGCAGCGAGCGACCCACTCTTCTCATCGAATTCTCATGTGCATTTTTTTCTCTATTTTCCTTCTAAAAATGCTTGTTTGGTGTGTGATTATACAACCTTCAACGTACTTAATGGTGAAGCTAGAAACCGCAAGGAGGTTAGGGTTCATAAGAAAATTACTTTAATCCTTCTTACGGTGATTAAGAAAAGATTATTGTGTGAAACATTTACACTGATATAAATAGAGTCAAGTAATAATAGATGACCTTTAATTGTATCCTGATTTATAATTAGTCATGTGGTAATGTTATGAACTCTTAATCAACGCATCTAGATTTGATAATACCTATTTTTATATACTCTAAAAAAGGAAGAATTTTGAATGAAATGATTGGACGCAAGTGACCAAGTGTTTACTATCTTGAATGATTGAGGTGGATTACTATTAATTGATTGATCTCCTCTTACTATTCCATGTAAAAAATATTCTAACTAGACTAAGAGGAGATCAATAATTTAATAGTAATTCACCTCAATCATTCAAGATAAACACGTGGTTCTACAACAGTCATAAATTTCGACGACTTTAAATTCTTATATGAATTAGTGGCTTTCTCCTAAATGTTCAAGTTAATTTTAGAACACATCCAAGTGGTTGTCAACACACAAACTAGACTAGCAACAATGTTAATCATATTTCGATAAATTAACTGATCAGTGATTTTTTTTCTTAAGGTTTTCAATTCATATTAGCAAATTTTAGATAGTGATTTAATTTATCAAATAAAAATGAAAAAAAATATAAACGTACAACAAAAAAAAATTATTTTATTCATTCACACATTCATTTAAAGACCTAGAATGGAAAGTAAGCAAAAGGGAGGCTATTGACCTTCTCCGAGACAACGAATCAGTGAATCTCGAGTCTTCACCATTGAAAAGCTTGTTCAACAGAGGAGACAACTACGGTGGTGGCAGAGGTCTTGCCGGTCTTCTCCCGACGTCCTAGAGGCGGCTATTATGTGGTTCAAAATTGATTGAATGAAAATGGGGAAGGGATTGGGGTCTTTAGTTGGTTTATTTGGGCGGGTTAGGGTTTTTGGTTCAAGAATTGAGGCCTGCTTATGTATTATAAAGGGAAAAATTAGCAAACTAGTCATAAACCTTAACATAATTATTAAAAATATTTATATTTTAAAATAATTATTAAAAATATCAATATGTCAATGATTTAGAAAATAAATTGAATCTTAATATAATTAATCTTCTTTAATTTCCTTTCATTTCTCAAATCAGTCCCATATTGGACCATTATTTATTTCACTATCCGATAAAAAAAGAAAACTCACTATCCTCTTACCCCTCTTTCTAGGTTTTACCTCAAATCACTCTTATCTCTCTCTTTCCGTTTTCACCATTATTCATTATTATCTCCTTTCTTTATTCAAGAAAATTAACTCTTCAAATTTCCTACACTTTATTTAAGAAATCTCACAATTAATTAAAGTTTATTCACCCATTGCTAAAGTAAATTCGAAATCAACAAGTATATTTTGAAGTTTCTTGTGTTTTTATTTTCATATTCACCAAGTATTTGTATTTCAAATTTTCTATCTTTTAATCAAGTATTGTTTGATTTTTTTTTTGTGAGTTTATTTTCATATTCACCAAGTATTTGTATTTCGAATTTTCTATCTTTTAATCAAGTATTGTTTGATTTTTTTGTGAGTTTATTTTCATATTCACCAAGTATTTTGTGAGATTTTTCTTTTTATGTATTTCCAGTTTTTCTGGTACATTCTCAATTCGATCTTGCTAAACAAGACAGAAGTCGTGCATTAAACTTCTACTTTCATGATCTGGTTCTCTCAATCAATATAATACAAGAAATACCAACAGTATAATAATTTCCTTAAGATTATTGTTCATCTTGTATTTCTAAGATATTTAGAACACAACTTTGAAGAATTAGGTAAGAAACAACAAAGTTAAGAGAATTTTCACAACTAAAAAATGAAAACTAGTAGAGAAAATAGAATCAGATTAGAAACAATATACAAAATATTTTTCTTAATGAAAAAAATCGAACCCACTGAATGCACATTGTCCCCTTAAGGAAATCATTCCCCTCAAGTACCTGAGGTTAATGGAATATATCCTCCCATAATAGAAAGATCTTACTCACCGGTTTATTGGTACCTAAAACCACGGTGTCAGCGAACCACTCAACGGCAGTAAAGTACAATTAGAACACTAGATTTAGTAGTAATAGTAGTAGTAGAAGTCCTGATAATTCTGTTGTAAAAATGAGAGGAAATCCCTCAATTTATAGAAAATAAAGGGTAGTGTGGAAAAGTTTTTATTGTTCCTTACCGGAAAGGTCACAAACTCTTGAAAAAGATACAATCTTTCGGATAGGTCACCACATTTCATAAAAGTCACAACTTTTCATAAAAGTGATAATTTTTCATAAAAGTCACAACTCTTCATAAAAGTTGCAACTTTTCATCAAAGTCACAACTCTTCATCAAAGTCGCAACTCTTCATTTTCCATTCACACCTTTTAAAACCCAACGATCCCCCGCATGAATGGGGACTGACTCCAAGAAAAAGAAACGGACAAGTATATGTACTTTACAAGCAAGAATTAATTGCATCTGGATAAGTAGGTTTTCCTTTGAACTTTCCGTAGTGAACATATGTGGAATATTTATAAAAATATATTATAAACTAAAATAAAATGAAACCAGCTTGGGAATATGTTTCACATTTGAGAGGCACTTTTAATTACTTTTGGATTTTCCATTTCCCCAGAGTTGTTCCCATTAACCTCATTTTAGTCCTTTTTCGTGGTGAGTTCTTTTATCCATATGCTCAGTTCTCCAGAATCAGTCCTAATTTTGTATTCACTCGTTTAATTTGAGTTTGCTAAGATGTTTTTGCTACTGCAAATTTTCAGTGTGAAACCGATTTGAAGAGTATTTCCAAAACGTGTTCTTTTCCATAAATTACTTCCCTAAAACGTGTTGTTTTCCATAAATAAATATACAAAAAATATATATTCAAAGTATCCAATTTATGGAGTATTTCCTAAAACGTGTTGTTTTCCATAAATAAAAATACAAAAGAATATTTGAAGTTTCCAATTAATGGAAAATTTCCTAAAATGTGTTTTTTTTCCATAAATAGAACTACAAATAATATTTTAAGTTTCTAATATAGAAACTCACTAATCAGTTTAGGTTTGATACTAATAATATAAATAAACTTGACAATAGGGTAAGTCTCCCATTAGTAAACAGAAAATATTGATTTCTTCTCTCAAAAATTGCAATATGTTTCCAACAGGGTTTGTATCCCATATCTGCTTCAAGAACTCTTTTGTTAGCGTTGAACCCATTGTTTCTTCTTCTTCTTTGCCCGATTTAACCATTAACTTCAATTTTAGTATACTAAAACGATTTTGGTATATAAGACCTAATGATCAAGCATCCGAATACCGGGGTAGAATATGGGAGGACAGTTCAACCAAGTCCACCCAAATTATTAATCATCTTTCCGATACCATGCTCTATGAGAAACTTGATAACGCTCTATCACAAGTGTTTATGCAATTTAAAGACGAGTTTGAAGATCAACAACACGTTATAGTTGAACAAACAACTCGTAAGTTGCTAAGCATCACGACTACTAGTGAGATGTCAGAGGTATGTGTGGATCTGGAATTACAGATTGATCACTATTGCGATGGTAGAATTATGTTAGCATTGGAAGAATCATCATCTGTGGATGGAATGGTGCCGGCTAGTGAATCATCAATAGAGTTGCTAGAGCCGATGGAAGATGATGAAAGAAATAGCAACGATGAGTGTTTGGTATGTCTAGATAAGCTAGGGGAGGAAACTGATGTACTGCGGTTGCCTTGCTCTCATATGTTTCATGCTCAGTGTATTACAAAGTGGTTACAGAATAGCCATTACTGTCCACTTTGCCGCTTTGAGATGCCAACGGATTAGATAAAATTACCTAAAACAATTTTGTAGTAGATTATATTGCTAAGTTGATATGTTCTTTCATGTGTAATGTACTACACAGAACCAAAAAAATGGTGTATTATGAATATTTGTTGGAATATATGGTATTTCTTTTTAAATGGTTTCAAATTGTTTAATTGATTATATGGTTTGATAGCTTAATAATTATTAGTTATTAGCCTTCAATTTACATTATTTGTGCTGTACATAAAAAGTCCTTTTAATGTTAGCATTATTTCTATTGTATGATCATTACTTATAGTTACATTATCATCTTTTCGCTCTAAATTATTGGAGAAGTCATATCATTATTTTATGAGTATTTTCTTTTTTAATACATCTGAAAACCAAATTGTTAAGAATCAAAAGTAAAAAGAAGAATCGAAAAAATGATAAATATGTCTTATTTACATAATATCGAAAGGAAGAACCCTTACCCTAGACTATTAAGTTAACAACCACGGTAAAAGAAAAGTGTTAACCATTAAACTAAACACCTTTAATTTTGTGACTCTAGCGTTTGCAGCAAATTAGGCTGTTTATCATTAATTTGGTCTGATGGTTAATTTAAAGACAGGTAATTTTTGTGATAAAGAGACACATGACATGTGTTTGAGTCTCTTCAAAGTCAAAGTTATTCAACACCCAAATGGCTTGACTTTACTAACATCCCTGTAGACTTTCAATATAGGTAGTGTAAGCTAAAATAAAATGATGAACTGGAAAACATTATATTCGTGATATGGCTACATACAATTGTCCATGTGTGAATACCTGTTTTGGTAAATAAATGTAATATGAGGTGAGGTGTTCGAAATAATCTGTCATTTTCACAACACTGTCAATGTTAAGCAATCTAGGGGGTTCAGGCTAGGAATTGGAAGTTAAAGAGTAGCAACATGATGAGGTAAATGTGAAAGAACTTATTTAAAGTTGAAGTCGCCCATAGAACCTATCTTAGGCTTACAATTTAGTAGTTGGAGTTGTAGAAACTGTTTCAATGCCGTAAAAAACTGTTATATTCCAATTTGTTAATCTGATTAGTTTATCATTTTGTGTTATTAAGTGTGTCATGTTGGAGTACTATTCATCAGAAAACTTATGTGTTAATGAAGGAACACACATTTGTTCCATATTTAAAATAAGCATATTACACAGCCATGGGAGTTTCGCAAAGGATGATGAAATGAATCATAATTGTTCTCTTTCGCCTGTATAAGGTTAGAGTTCATATAGTGTAGGTAATTGTTGAAGGATGCTTGACGACTGATGGAATATGTCGAAGGAACAGGTCCATCGATCAAAGCAGGCTGACGAGTTAGAGTTAGAGTTAGAGTTAGAGTCATACTAGGACTAGACTACTAAATCTTAAGTTATGTACGACTAAGCTACTGAATAATATAGGAGTCGACTAGGATAAGGTATTTGACTTGTAATACAATACTACTCATGTAATTACTTGTGTTGTAGTTGGATTCCTAGTATAACTAGAATAAGACTCTTCTCTTATATAAGCAACTTGTAACTCAACATTATAATTATTAATACATCCTTGATTTCTCTTTACTTACGTGAGATTTCTACATACTATCAGAGCAATAAAGTTTTTCCGCTCTTTAACGTATTAGATCAAAACCAAAAACAACCAAATTATCAAAATAATATCCCCTTCTACCAACACTCATTCGACGTTTCCCTTCATTATCTTATATCATCCTGCTCCATTAAACTTAAGCCAACAAACTATCTTTTATGGAGGATAAAAATGACTCAGTTGATTCAAATGATGAGATTGACCTACCTCATCACAGAACCACGTAAAATGACCTGTTCCACTGGACAGACTACTCAGAAAATTATTGCAGGACAGAAGGGTGCAGAAGACAACAACATTGTTCATGATTGAGAGGAGAAGGATGAGTTACTAAGGAGTTGGATTTCAGGCACCTTGACAAAAGAAAGCATGTACCTGATCATAGGCTACTCAACTGCCAAGGAGATGTGGGAATGCTTGGAAGAAGCATATCTTCAAGCAACTAAAGATAAGGAGTTCCAGCTCAAGCAACAACTGCAAAGTGTGAAGCTAGGAACCAAAACAATTGACGAATACATTAAGGAATTCAAAGGTTGCAACCATTCACAAGCATGTAGATGAAGATAGCAAAGTCATTACTTTTGCTAGAGGTCTAGGTCCTAAGTACAAGACCTTCTTCTCCATACTTTCGTTAGATTTCTACAGTAATGACCTTTGAGTCAGCATGTTCTGGTAAAATGATGTTAATGATAGAATTTTGTTCTAAGTATCTTAGGAATACAAATGAACAACAATCTTAAGGAAATTACTATACTGTTAGTATTTTTTTTGTATTCTACTGATTGAGAGAATCTGATCAAGGAAGTAGAAGATAAATGGATTATTTCTCCATAATTCATTGCTTTTTTTTAGAAAGGTCGAAGTGAGAATGTAACAGAAAAAAGTTTTTTTTTGGTATTCCAATTAAAGATGTAACCTTCTTATTATTCATTTAAGGAGGAAAACAGTTTCTAAAGGTTAACAATTTTGATATTTATCATGGATGCCTTTGGAAAAAGTTCTGCAAATCGTATGATTTTCGAATGGATTTTCCTTGGAAAATAGTATTGCCTTTAAAATTCACTAGTTTGCAGAGTGAGACATGCATATTTTTGTTTGATAAAATAGTATGTCAAAATGCTATAGTTTGGACTATTTGAAATTTAAAAAAAAACATTTCTATGTGATAATCTAAGAAATGTTTTATTCTATTTGGAATTTAAAAAAAAAAAACTTTTGTAGTTTTGTACTCCCTGTCAATTTGATTGTGTCTGATTGTTGTAGACTAAAAAACTTTTGTAGTTTTCTACTCTGAATAAATTGGACTTTGCAATTGCTTTGAAGAATATGAATACTTCACATTATAAGTCAGTGTTGTACTTTTTATGTTTTATATACTTAATTGTTAAATAGAAACAAAAAATGTACAAAATTTTTCTTTATTGTTAGTATTCTAAATACTAAGTGGTATGTCTATTTGTGATAGACGAGAAATACCAGCGACTTAGAGTTGGTGTGTTTGTGCCTCTATGGACACTATGTAAAGATTGTCAAAGAGAATTGAAACTCTATAAATTTTTTCGTGGAATAATATTTCAAAAGAGGTTTCATACTACCAATGACATTTTGAGAGTCTGGAATATTATGTGAAAAAAATTATTTTCAAATACTTGAAAAATATTTTTGAGATCACATTTAAAATGTGGGAGTTCTTTGCTTATGATTATACTTGGTGTCTAATTTAACTTTGGAGTAAAAGATATGAAATTCACAGATACTTTTGTATTATGTTAGACCCACAAAATTCTTGGAGTATATTTGGTATTGTGGTTGTTGAGTTTCTCTATTACTAGTATATAGTGTGACTAGTATGAAACATCCAAATTATATATATAGTAGTTCAAAATTATCGTGTCCTTTTATGAAAAAAATGTCACTTAAAATGTTGTGATTTTTCATGAAAAGATATGTCTATTATAATAAAAGTATTTGCATAGACATGAATATTGGTAAATAGTCATTTGTTATGTTTTTGTAAAAGTAACATTTGGACTATATTACCTTTATTTAATCCGATAAAACTTTGTTCATGGGTAGTTCTATAACAATCAAAATTGAAAGTTATGGAAAGGTCCTTATGAAAAGGACATTTGACAAGGTGATGACTCTAAACAATGTTTCTATCACACAAAATTGTAAGAAATAGGAACAAAATATTAGTGAGGAAAAAGCTACCTCGCGAAGAACTTTTCAAACTCAATATTTTTATTTGTTCTTACTTGCTTGAGTCAATGGTTGTGACATGAACACTTGGGGCATGTCAATTACAAAACCTTGTAAGGAAAACTGATCAACTTAGAAGTTTTGTCTAACTTTGAGTGCAATAAACAAAAAATAAATGTCAAGTTTTTGTGGAATCTAAGTTTGTTGAGCATTCTTATAAATCTGTTGAAAGGAATTCTAATCCTTTTGAATTGATTTACACTGACATTTGTGATATCATGTCTATTTGTTAAATGGTAAGGATGAAGCAATAGAAATGTCTAGACAATGTAATATCGAAGTTAAAATTAGTTTGGAAAAAGATAAGAAGTGATAAGAATGGAGAGTATAAATCTCCTTGTGCAGAAATATGTTTGGAAAATGGAATTATCCATCAAACTACTGCCCTATTCACCTCAATCTAATGAAAAACCGAACGTTGAAAGAAATTATGGATGCATTATTTATAAGTTTGGGTTTACCACAAAACTTTTGTGGAGGAACTATCCTTACTGCAAAAGGGAACAAAAAAAAAGTTGTCTTTTGATAAAGAAAGCAATTTTATTTGTTCAGGACACAATCTATTCCATATGAGAAATGGAAAGGAAGGAAATCCAACTTGAAATATTTCAAAGTGTGGGGGTGTCTAGACAAAGTCTAAGTTCCTATTCCTAAAAGAATTGAAATAGGACCTAAGACTGTGGACTGTAAAATTAGACTTGAGTAGTCTAGTGAAAGGTCTAAACGACCTTGGAAAGAACAAAAGGAGAATGTACTTAATAAAGATATCAAGAGGCGTAGTAAATGTCAAAGGACATATACTTCCTTCAAATATAATTTTGTAACATTTCTTGTGTCTTATGTAGACTCATCCTTTTGAACAAATGGTGTTAATAGTGAGATTGGTTCAATCTTGAGCAATCCTATTGGAAGTTGGTTGATCTTCCTCCAGGAAATAAACTTTTGGGTTCAAAGTGAATCCTCAAAAGGAAAATAAAAGTGGATAGAATTGTTGACAAATATAGAGCAAGACTTTGTGTCAAAGGCTTTAGACAAAAACAAGGTTTTGATCTTGTCGATATATATACTCGTTAGTAACTAGAATTACATCCACTCGGATGCTAAAATTATTAGTTGTGGTATATGACCTCCAAATTCATCAAATGAATGTGAAAAGAACTTTCTTAAATGTAGAATTGGAGGAAGAAATTTACATGGAACAACCCGAGGGTTTTGTGGTTCCTGCAAATAAAAGAAAGTGTGCAAACTTGTTAAGTCACATTATGGACTAAAGCAAGCACCCAAACAATGACATAAGAAATTTGACCAAAAACCATGTTGGCAAATGGATTTAAGAATGATGGAAGTGATAAATGTTTTCACATTAAAATCATAAGGTCATTGTTTGTTTCTATATTGGTGATATGTTGATCATCAATAGAGACACTAATGACATAATGCTACTAAACGTATGCTAGAAAGCAAGTTTGGAATGAAAAATATTGGAGTTGCTGATGCGATCTTAGATATAAGAATCCTTAGAACTCCATAATGTTTAGCATTTTCGCTGTCTCATTGCATTGAAAAGGTACTTGACTAGTTCAAATATTTGGATGTCAATATTGTCAAGTCTCCAATAAACGTGAGCTTTGCATTTCAAAAGAGTGAAAGCAAAAGTGACTCACAATTGGATTGTGCTAGAGTATTGGGAAGTATGATGTATATCATGACGTGTGCGCGATCAGATATAGCATTTGCTATTATAAACTGAGTCGGTTCACAAGTGATCCGAAATAAACTCATTAGATGGAAATAAATAGAGTTTTGGAGTATTTAAAATAATACTTAAAACTATGCCTTGCATTATAACAATATCCAGCAGTATTGAATGAATATAGTGATGCAAATTGGATCACCGAACAAATAAAGAAAAATCCACGAGTGGATATGTATTTACTCTTGGTAGAGGAGCAGACTCTTGGAGATATTTCAAAAGAGACATGTATCGCGAGCTCTACAATGATCTCTGAGTTAGGTGCTCTAGATAAGGTCGGTGAATAAGTTGAAAGACTCCGGAATTTCTTGATAAATATTCTATTTTGGCCCAAACCATTGACATTAGTATGCGTACACTTTGATAGTTAAGATGCAATAGGTAGGGCATGGAGCATATAACGAAAGTCTCGTCATATATGACATAGACATGTTACAGTTAGAAAACTACTCTCTAGTGGAATTATCAGAATTGAATATATAAAGTCGAAGGACAATGTGTCGGATCCACTTACAAAAAGACCTAACTAGAGAGAAAGTTGAAAGATCATCTAAGGGAATGAATTTACGGCTTAGGACAAGTCATCATGGCGGTAACTCTATCTAGCAGACTGGAGATCCTAAGAGCTAGATTCAAGGAGAAAAACAAAGTTGTGAATGACGGTTCGACATTGTCAACAAACTGAATCCATTTTCATGATGAAGACAATGCTCAGGGACAAGGATACAACATTAAGGCTTGTTAATGAGTTAATAAAGCTTAATGGTTTTAATGATTTGCTAAGTTTGGCAGAGTTGACCAAATAGTATATCTACGCGATAACACGGTTAGGAATCACCTATGTGAGTGTGAAGTGTAAGCCGCTTCAAAGAATATGATTGTCAAAAGCCCATCTCTCTATACACACATGAAACCAGGAGTTGTTCATGGCTAAAACGAACACAACCGTAAGAACCATAAAAGGTAAAGAGTTAATTTTGTGACATATGGTTGTCTAGGTATACACCAAAGCTCGACGGTTCAAAGATATCGCATCTACCGATTGACCGAGTATATCCGATATATGTTCACTACGGAAAGTCCAAGGGGAAACCTACTTATCCAGATGCAATTAATTCTTGCTTGTAAAGTACACATAATTGTCCGTTTCTTTGTCTTAGAGTCATTCCCCATTCATGCGGGGGATTGTTGAGTTTTAAAAGGTGTGAATGGAAAATGAAGAGTTGCAACTTTTATAAAGAGTTGTGACTTTTAAGAAAGGTTGCGACTTTTATGAAAAGTTGTGATTTTTATGAAAAGTTGCGACTTTTATGAAAAGTTGCGAATTTTATGGAAAGTTGTGACTTTTATGAAAGGTGACGACCTTTCCGAAAGATTGTGACTTTTCAAAGGTTTGTGACCTTTCCGGTAACGCACAATAAGAACTTTTTTGCACTACCCTTTGTTTTCTATAAATTGAGGGATTTCCTTTCATTTTAAATATAGAATTTATGGATTTCTTCTTCTACTACTAAATCTAGTAATCTAAGTGTACTTTACTGCCGTTGAGTGGCTCGCTGACACCAGCATTTTGGGTATCAATACACTGGTGATTGAGATCATTCTACCCTGGGAGGATATATTCCAAATCAACCTCGGATACTAGAGGGGAATAATTTCCTTAAGGGGACACTGTGCATTCAGTGGGCTTGATTTTCTTCCTGTTTTTCCAAATTCTGGTATGTGTTACAAATCTAAAATTTGTAAATTAATTTCTGTTCTTCTATTCTTCACTGGTTCATTAAACTTTGGTTACTTTGAGTTTCTGCAAAGTTTGTTGGAACCAGTAAGATTCTTTAAACATAGATTGACAACAATTCTTCTTTAAGAAAAATATTTCATATATTTTTTCTAATCTGTTTCTGAATCTAGTTTCTCTACTTGTTTTAATTTTTTAGTTATGAAAATATTCTTAAACTTTGTTGTGTCTTACCGAGTTCTTCAAAATTTTGTTCTAAGTATCTTAGGAATACAAAATGAACAACATGTTTGAGAGCGGAGATTTGTAACAACATATGCGTATTGGGGTCCATAGCAGGGATTACTGCCTTTGGAGGCGTTTGTATGAGGATTTCAAGGATTGAGCAGGCATATTATGTTAAACAGCTCAATAATCACACATTCAAAGATGAACTATTGGGAAAACTAATCTCTTCATTTCATATCAAAAGAGTATAAAACTCTATACAAATCTCTACAATCAAAACTTACAAACTCCTTTAAGCTAATGAATACATGTAATATATATATATGCACAAACTAACTGGCCTAATTCTAATGGAAAATATCTTCTACTGCTAACAACCTTCTAACTAACTTGCACGTTAAATTAATGCAAAGTTAACTTGTTCATTAGTCTGTTTCAACTCAACTGTTTGCAATCTCTTTGTTATATTCTCTAATAGCCCCCTTGAAGCTAGGTGATATAAAGATGTTCTTCATTCCTAGCTTGGATATAATATGAGAATGTTGAAGCCTGCCAAGACTTAGGTGAGAATATCAGCAGGTTTCTCAGAGGAAGAACATAAGTACGGGATGTTTACATAAACTGATTCTTGCTTTCTGTCACAAGTAAATCATTTACATAGGTAAATATCCCTACAATATCATTACCAACTTTCTTAGTTATAAGACAATAGTCAAGATGACTCGGTTGAAACCCTACTGCAAGTAACACATTGATCAATTTAATATTCCACTGTCTAGAGTCCTGTTTGTATAACATCTTTTAACTTGAAATAACTAATAATAAGCTAAGAAAACTATAATAATCATTTTTGAAAATAAATAGGGAAATCCGGAAAATTTCCTAATTTTAAATGTGAGTTTTTGGTAATTTTAAAACGGACATAACTTCCATCTCAGGAGGAGTTAGGGCGAGTTATTTATATGGTTGGAAAAACCCTTAGGAATATCTTTCCAATGATGCCAATTTTGCGCATATCCAATGTCGTCTGAGGGAGTTATGTCTTTCGGAAGTTGGGTTGTTGAACTGAGGAAAGTCCAATATGGATTTTAGTAAGGGTAAAGTAGTCTTTTCACCCTAGTATTTCCTAATTCATTCTAAAGGTTTATTAGGGGTAAAACCAAGTCCCAATTCAGTTTTTAGAAAAGTTAAGACACTTAGGGCTCGGGAGAAAAGAAAAGAGAAGAAGAAGACCAAGAAATCTTCAAAAACACCAAGGAACGTTGCGTGGATTTTGTCGGGGTGATCTCTTTAAGGTATGTGAGATCTTTCTGTGTTGGGTTCGTTCACCCACACACCAATATGTTTAATTCAGCAAGTTTCATATAGATTGAATGACAAATCTTGAAGGTCTTGATGAACAAATTGTTGAATCCCTATTGGTTGGGTTGTAGAATGCCTTTAGTGGTTTTAATTCGTGTTTCCGGGTTGTTTTACGAGTCTAAACTATTAGGTATTGAGTATATTAGTTATCCTAAGGGTTTGTGAGAAGATCCATGGAAGTTTGGGAGGTTCAGAGATGAAAATGGAGAAGAAAAGTCGGAAAACCAATCTGACAGGCCATGGAGCGCCGCGCTAACCAGAGCCCCTCAGGAAAGACTCTGTCCGTCAGGCTCTGGCATCCCGCGCTAGCCAAAGTGCCTGAGGACAGTGTCTGTCTGTCAGGCTCTGGCACCACGCGCCTCTCATAGCGCCAGGGTCACCTGGAGATCCTATTTCTCCCTCATCTTTTCATACTAGTTCCTAAGTGATGTACCTATCATTCCTAGTTAATTCCAACACTCTCAAGTACATCTAAAAATCATGAAATCATCCATAAAATGAGATCATGATCCTTGAATCCATAATCAAATTCAAGGGAAGTTAAGATCAAAGTCAAAGAAGTTAAAAGTTAAGAAGCAAGTCAATGTTAGTTCCTAAAGCATTCAAGAGTCTTAAACAAACATGTTAACCTGTTTTAAGTTTCAAGCAATGAGTTGAGCAAAGAGTAAAGAGTTGAGTTAAATTCTCCAAAGCTATAAGGGAACTAAGTATTCCCTAAGAGTTAAGTTTCAAGCTAAGCAAAGAATAACAAGTTGAGTTCACTCTCAAGAGTTATAAGGGAAATAGGTAGTCCCTAAGAGTTTAAACATAATACTCTTTAAAACTTTTGAAAGAAAGAAGCTAGACTTCCATTGAGCCTATGACTAGTTTTAGTAAAAGAAAAAGGAAACTATGATTTCAAGAGAGCTTGAAGCTAAGTTTGAGCAATTATCTCAAATTTAGAGAAGAAGTTTGTTAAAAAACATATTAGCTAAGTATTTTGGGAGTAGTATTGAAACACCGATATGGTGACGCGAGTTCATATTAACTCAAGTCTCCATAAACTATGTAGCCAACATGGAGAGATAAAGGATCATACTTTTTAGATGATTCCTTTATTGCTTTTTAGAATAGACTAGTGGATCCACTTAGTAGCTCAGGTTCTATACCGACGACAAGGTATAGAGCGGTCATCTTGCTACGTGAGGTAATACGTTGTACCATCACTTAGGCTCATAGTGACAGTTATCTGTTAGAGAATCTCCCACACAAATTATATTACTTTCATATATAAGTAAAGTTGAGTTCATTATTATTTTATCTGTAATGAACTGAGTGTTACATTGTTTTACAAGTTTTCTTTATATCGCACGTGTCTTTACTGCTTTATATTGAGTTTTTATTTCATGAGTTGAGCAGAGCTAAGGTAAGTTCATTCTTACTCCTTTCAAGCTTATTAGTTGTGTTTAGCATTCCAACTCGCATACTCGTACATTCAATGTACTGATGTCAGTTGGCCTGCATCGTCTTATGATGCAGACGCAGGGAACCAGGATCAGCACGCAGTGCTTCGTTGATTCAGTTTAAGCTCCAGAGTCAGTGGTGAGCCTTCTTGAATTGTGGAGGACATCTTTTATTTCGTTTTAGTTTAGTCCATATAGATGTTGTGAGGTCTGTTCCAACATCCATCTTTATATTAGAGGCTTCATAGACAGATGACATAGTTTTCTTAGTCTTTCCTTTCACTTGTATTTGACTAAGACTTGGTTTGCCACTTTGGCTAATTACTTTCTTCAAATTATTGCTTGAGATATATGTTGTGTTAATTCTTTTCATTGAGTTAAGAAGACAGACCAAGGGTACGCTCAAGGCCAGAAATGGTTATTGGTGTCGGCACGTCCAGGGTGTAGACTTGGGGCGTGACAATTTGAGTCCATAAAGTGACTTAACTAAGTTACATACCAGACCCTCTTCATACTTATTGTGTTGAAATCCGTAAGGTAATTGCATGTACACCTCTTCCATCAGATCTCTTTGCAAAAAAAGCATTGTAAATATCAATTTGTTGAATGTTCCAACCCTTTGATGCAACAATAGATAGGATTGACCTCGCTGTGACCATTTTAACAACAGG
>CM040625.1:7056077-7131239 GCA_022817965.1 Solanum lycopersicoides
CCATCGTAGGTCAACAAATTATTCATCAAGAGTATCGTTAAAGAATGACAAAAGTTCCCATCGGGCCGTTAATGATTATTGGTGGACTCCTTATAAGGCTATCCTCCTCCTTTTGAGGTAATTTGTTTTGGGGTGTGAGTTAGATCTAAGACCTAATTTAACATGGTATCAGAACAGGGCCCGTCTCACCAATGTTGGGGCCTCAAAAATCAAAATTGTCCACGCACAGATGCTAAGCACTGGGCGTGAGGTGGGGTGTTAAAGAATGACAAAAGTCCCACATCGGTGGTTAATGAGATGAGTGAACTCCTTCGAAGGCTTAGCAACCTTCTCCCTTTGAGTTAGCTTTTGGGGTGTGAATTAGGCCTAAGACCTAATTTCACAAGCTAAGCCAATTTCCAAAAAAATAAAATTGATTGACATTCCCCCAATTGTTGATTCATATTCTTCTTCGTCGCGTTATTTAACAATTCACTTTAACTTTCATACGAAATTTTGGGGTATACAATTCAATAATCAAACCATACTCATGCATAACATATGTCAAGATTCAACTGAATCGTCCCAAGTCATTCTTAATCTTTCTGATATTATGCTCTATAGAGACTCGATCGCGCTATATTAGATATGCGCTGACACACGAGTTTGAAGATGAACATTGTTCTATACTTGATCGTACAACTCGAAAATTGACAAGACTGATGACTATAGCGAAATCTTATAAATGTGGTCATAAAGTGTTGGGGTATGTGTTGGATGTAACACTAGTGATTGATCACTTTTGTGATAGCGACATTTTATATGCATCAGAAGAATTATCCAATGGGGTGATGCCAGCTTGTAAATTATCAATATGTTTGCTAAATAAGATAGAAGTTGATGAAAGAGAGTGTATAGTTTGTCTAAGTGAAATATAGAAGGAGAGTGAAGCACTCTGCATGCCTTGCTCGCACATATTTCATGAAGAATGTATTATAAAGTGGTTAGAAAAAAAATCATTATTGTCCTCATTTGCTGCGTCTGGTAAGCTTATATTGACATTAAATTATTACGCCGTTGACATTAAATGAACTTCCGGCCACAACTAGTACAATGTAAGGCATTTTCTTCATGTTTAGTTCATTTGCTATTGATGCTTTTCTTCAGAGAAAGGAAAAAACTATCCATGTAAAACAATGATGATTAGGAATTTAGTAAATTGGCTTAGCACAATCATGAAATCATCCATTGAAACTTTCTGTAAAGCCAAACGGTTACACTGTTTGGTTCACTCCCATTGAGTTTCCTGCGAATGTTGAACCAACTTGATCATTGTTTATTCAATGTCTTATGACTTGGTGTCTGTCTGCAACATGTTCTATTTTTTTGATTTTTCGTTTGAGGTAGTCGACTGAAGGTGTCTCCTTAGTCGACTGTAGCTAGCAGAGGAGAATAATTCAAAAGGCAATAAAGTAAACTTAACACAAGATGTTTTTATAATGGTTGAGATCTGTTATAATTCTACCCTCCTGAATTCTTCAAAGGAATACGTACAGATAACGTGTTTTTGTTTGTTTGAAACTTAACGATAAATATTTTGAGTAACACTTTGTATTATTTATAAACTTCAAACAATACAATGATTACAGAACTATGTAACCTAAGAAATTATAAATTCTAATTTCTTTCTATCCCATGACACAAAAAACCCTAGCTTTGTATCTTCTAATGTTCTTCAAGTTCCTCAACTTGTCGAACAACTCCTACTCATAAAACTCAGATTCCAAATAAGACTCTTGAATACAATCTTACAATTATTCACTCAACTGGCAGCACTCCCAAGTATTATTAAAACTCTCTCAAAACTCTTGATTGTGTTTTGATCTTCTCTCTTTGTAAGTGCGCAAATCTTTCTGATGAAAATAGCTCCCTATTTATAGATCAGAATTTCAGCAAGTCCTTGTTTGGTTCAACTTTGTCTTTGCCTCTACAAATCCTTGTTGAACTCAACTTGGACTCCTTTTCAACATTACTTATACAAAGTAACCTTCTTTACCCAAACCTAAGCGAACTTAGCTTGGATTAGGTAATAACTTTTCCAAATGTGTTTTCCTATTCAAACTTGAATTCACTCAACGTGTTGTTACCTGTTCTACGCAACTCTGCCGCAACTTTGCCATATTTCAAAACAACTGAGATTTTAACAAATTGCTATTTTTTGACAATGGCAAAATTTATATTCTTGCATTGAATAGGTAATTAAACACATGCATAATCTTCCCCCTTTTGACATTAGGCAAAAATGACAATCCCTCCACAAAAGAGACAACTCTTTCGAAGATATATGCAACCATATAAATAAGAAAAACAAAACACCATAAACTAAAACCCAATAACAAACATTCAAAATATTGGAAAGCTACAACAAAAACATCCCAGTCTACAACAGGAAGGTAAAGTTAATAAGTACATTATAAGCTTTAATCAGCAGACAAACATCAAAATACCAAAGCACACACAAAAAAAGAACTAGACATCCTGAGAATGATGGATCATTGAAGAGATAGCAGGAGGAGTGGCTTTGAACATCTGAAAGAGGCGCTTAAGATTTGCAGAAATTGTGGACTTCTCATTCTCGAGCTCAACTGCAACCTTAGCCAGTTCACCTTTTAGTATGGGAACTTCCTTCTCAAAACTGGCATGCTCAAGCCCATAGGACACATGAAGATGATCAATGGATGCAGAGTGAGAAGTCCTAAGTGAAGCAATCTCCTCATCCTTACTAGCAAGCTGAGCACGCAACCTCTGTACAAATGCATTATCCCCCTTTTTAAGAGCTGTCATAACAACTTCATTTAGAGTACCTAACACATCTTTCTTTGTTTGTTCCCGCCACTGTGGAATAGGTACTCTAAAGTGTTCAAATATTTCTCCCAACCAGAACCCATAGCCTAAAGAGTGAAGTTTGTTATCCTCCACACAAATGCACCCAATGTGATTCATTATCAACTTTGGTAGATTGAAGGGTTGTCTAGAAAGCAAGAGTTCCATCGCTTCTTAGAATGCATTAGAACAAGTCCCTCTTCTAAAGCCCTCTTCACAGGCCTAGTAACCTTTACAGGAACAACAATGGAGGGAGTTGACTTCTCACCATTTTCAAGAGCGTCCATCGGAATAGGCCCTGGTTTGCCAGACCTTTTGAGAAGTCGAGATCGAATTTGTTTAGGAATGAAGAAGGTGAGTGGAATGTCATCATCAGACAAAGTGCTTGAGTGTTCCCCCTTACTTTTGCCGGAGAATGTTCAGACCCGAGTTCCCCCTGAATAGATTCATTTTCAGATAGTGGGTATGCTATGTGAGCGATTCCCAGAGTGTCCACATAGAATACCTCAGAGGGATAATGAAAGTTGGGCATATCTTGGTAAGGGATGATGGCTAGTATAAGGCAAGGTGGGGAATATGACTCCATTTTTGTTTTTCTTGTTGAGAAGGATAGGTTTTTTCTTGATGGAAAATGGTAGAGGTGTATCATAATTTTTTGGTTATTGTGCAGAGAAGTTTAAGAGTTTTTCTTGGATGAAGTGATATGATTTGAAGTTTGGCGGCTTTTCGGGTAGACTATGCATGATGACATTGATTTTGGCGCGTGGGCTAGAAACACATGTGTTTAATATTTTAATGAGATATTGATGATTAAACAAATAAAAATACATACTAACATACCTTCCTGTATATGCATGGTAGTTTCAGCTCCAGATTTTTCCTTTATTCGTGAATGAATGCAAGAGTAGTAATAGTTACAGATGTATTCATGAACTTCAATTTTTTAGGGTGAATCATGTATTCATAGGGGTTCCATTTTTCTGGATAGTTAGTGTAGTTTTACCATCCCCAATTCCAACATGTTCCTCTCAAAGTGTTCCCTATCTAGTGCCTTGGTAAAGATGTCAGCAATTTGTTGGTCAGTGGTACATAAATTCACGAGATGAGTCCTTTCTCAACATTATCTCTTAGGAAGCGGTTACGAATATCAATGTGTTTTATCCTCTTGTGTTGTACAGGATTCTTTGCAATGTTGATCGCGCTTGTGTTATCACAAAAAATGGGAATCCCCTCCATACTGATACCAAAATCACCGAGCTGCTGTTTTAACCATAAGTGAGCGCAACATGAGGCAACTGCTACATATTCTACTTCTACCGTGGATAATGCAATTGATTTTTGTTTATTTGATCCCCAAGAGAATAAACAAGAGCCTAGGAAGTGAGTCATGCCAGTAGCGAGATAACCAACATAATCCGCATCAGCATACCCTACTAACTCAAAATTACTCCCCTTAGGATACCATAGTCCTAGATCAGTGGTTCCTTTTAAGTATCTAAGGATTCTTTTAGTAGCTTGAAGATGAGATTCCTTAAGATTAGTTTGAAATCGAGCACACAAACCCACACTGAATATAAGATCTGGTCTGCTAGCAGTGAGATACAAGAGTGACCCAATCATACCTCGATACAGTTTTTGTTCCACAGAAGAACTTGTTCCTTTGAGATCTAACTTTGTGGCAGTGGCTATTGGAGTGTCAATTTGTTTAGCATCATCCATCTTGAATCTTTTGAGTAATTCTTTGGCATACTTTTGTTGATGAATGAAGGTACCAACTTGTGTTTTCTTTATTTGGAGATCTAGAAAATAGTTTAATTCACCAGTCATACTCATCTCAAACTCACTACTCATAAGATCTGCAAAGTCGCTTGTAAGGGTCTTATTTGTGGCTCCAAAGATAATGTCGTCTAAATACACTTGGACAATCAATATGTCTTTTCCTTTGTTTGTCAAGAAAAGTGTGTTGTCAATTTAACCTCTTGAGTACCCATGGCTTAGAACAAACTTTGATAATCTGTCATACCATGCCCTTGGAGCTTGTTTCAACCCGTAAAGAGCCTTACAAAGTGTATAGACATGGTCAGGAAGGTCATTGTTCTCGAAAGCATGAGGTTGTTTGACAAATACTTCTTCTTATAGTAGCCCATTAAGAAAAGCATTTTTTACATCCATATGATACAATGTGAACTCCATGTGAGATGTGAATGCTATGAGTAATCTGATTGCCTCCAACCTTGCCACTGGTGCAAAAGTTTCATCATAGTCTATCCTTCTTCTTGATTGTACCCTTGGACTACCAGCCTAGCTTTGTTTCTTTTTATGGCACCATGTTTATCTAACTTGTTCCTGAACACCCATTTGGTACCAATTTTAGTTTTGTTTGGTGGCTTAGGTACTAGATGTCAAACCTTACTCCTTTCAAATTGATGTAACTCCTCTTCCATGGCTATAATCCAATCTGCATCTTGGAGAGCTTAACTTATCTTCTTTGGTTCCACCATGGATAAGAATGCATTATGGGCACAATGATTCTTTATTTCTGATCTGGTGGTAATACTAGAAGAGAGATCAGTAAGCAAATTTTCCCATGGGTGTGATCCTTGGGATTTGTACTCTTTTAGAACCAGGTTTGATTTTTCCCTATCTTGACCTTCATTCAGATCTAATTGGTTTTCTTAAGTACCAGTTATTTCATCAGAACCCTCACTTGTACATGATTTTTAGTACCCTCTCGATTTCCTGTGTCAAAGGAACCTATTTCTTGTACCTGTTCCTGTTCACAGACTGTATACTCTTTCGCAGGTACTTCACTTTTCTGCACAACTTTGTTAGATATAGTGTTGCTTTCATAAAAAATAACATGCACACTCTCTTCTACACACATTGTCCTTATGTTAAGTACCCTTTAAGCTTTGTTATGTGTAGAGTATCATAAAAAAATTCCTTTGTCACTCCTAGCAGATTTTCCTTCCCCATTGTTTTGAATAAAACACTTACAACCAAACACTCTTAGATGAGAGATGTCGGATTTTCTACCTTTTAGTAATTCATAGAGAATTTTATCTAACACAAGTCTGTACATACATCTATTTATAGTATAACATGCACTATTTATTGCTTCTTCCCAGAACTGATTGGTGATTTTATTTGCAATCATCATCGTTCTAGCCATTTCTTGCAGAGTTCTGTTCTTTCCTTCAACCACATCGTTTTGTTGGGGGTTATAGGGGCAGAAAAATTATGATCAACTCCATGGACATCACAATATTGGGAAAGTTTTGAGTTCTCAAATTCTGTTCCATGATCGGATCTGATTGCCATTAATTATTTCTCAAATTTCTTTTGGAGTTTTCTCATTAGTGAACAGAAAGCCTCAAATGCATCATCTTTTGATGTGAGAAATAGTGTCCAAGTGTACCTAGTATAATTATCAACTAATACGAACACATAAGTTTTTCCTTCCCTGCTTTGAACCCTTATTGTTCCACATAGATCCATGTGAATTAGTTCTAAGAACCTGGTTGAGCTTATCACCTGTTTCAATTTAAAAAATAATTTTATTTGTTTCCCTAGAGTACAAGCTTCACACACATTTTGTTCCTTGAATTTTGTTTTAGGAAGTCCTATGACTAAGTCCTTTGTGATGAGTTTATTCAATTGTACTTGGCTAGCATGACCTAACCGTTTATGCCACAACAACGGATCTTTGTCCAAAAACACTCAAACATACTAGATTCTCATAAGAGGTAATTGAAGTGTCTACAGTGTAGACATGATTGTCTCTTTTTTCGATTAACACTACATTTTGTGTGCTTAGATTAATTACTTCAACACCAGTGGATAGGAAGATTATCTTATTTCCTTTGTCGCATAATTGAGATATACTGAGCAGATTCTGTTTAAGTCCTTCCACATAGTATACCTTTTCAATTGAATGTTCGTCAGATCTACCAATCTTACCAATGCCTTTGATTTTTCCCTTTTTCCCACCACCAAAAACTACCAGTCCACCTTTTCCTTCTTGTAGTGAGAGAAACAATGTTTTGTCCCAAGTCATGTGTCTTGAGCAAGCACTATTCATGTACCACTGTTGCTTGCTTTCTCTTACTTTTTCCTGAAAATAATAATTAAAGGTTAGATTTAGGAACCCAGATAAACTTGGGTCCTTTGTTTTGATCAAACGGATAAATAAGATCTTTATGAGCCTATTTGGGCAGATTGGTTTTCCTATGAGTAGACGTGTTCCGTTGAACATTTTCAAAAGTTTCTCTTGTTTTATTTTATGCAGTGGCTTTGAATATCGGACAATTTTGTTTAAACTGACCTGAGTTACCACAAATAATACAAAACACATGATTCCAATCATATGCTCTTCATACCCTATTTCGGTTCTTATGTTTAGAGTATTGTTACCTAGATGTGTTACTATCATGGAAGATTTTGTCCATTTATTAGCTCTTTCCACATCATTTTTTATCCTAGATAATTCAAGATTTATTTCTTAGAATTCTCTTTTTCCAGTTTTAAGTCATTTTTGAGTTTGTTCACTTCAAGTTCATGCTTGGGTTGTTCACATGCCTTTTCTTTACTAAGTACTTTCAATTTTAAATTCTCTGTTTTTAGTGCCAGATTGTGGGTTTCAAATTGCTTGGTTTTCCCTTGTAGTTCACTGTTTAGTTTATCAAGATCAATATACTCAAACTCCATGGAAGCAAGTAATTGATTCTTGGTTTTAACTAGTTCTTGAATTGTCTCTATGGAAGTGCGTAGTAGGTAGGATAACTTTTTCATAGAAAACTTTACTAGTTTGTCTTTTAAATAAAAAATATTTACCTCCGTTTCTTCAGAGTCTGATTCAGGTTCAGGTTCTGATTCTTCTACGGCCATCAAAGCAATGTCCTCATCATCTTCTTCATACATGTCCGGACTTGTTCCCCAAGCTGCATACATTGCTTGCTCTTTTTCTTTATTTTTCTTTTTATTAAGAAGTTCCTTTTTCTCCTTTTCAGCTCTTTTCTTTTTCCATTCTACTTCCCACATAGGACAATCCTTAATCTGATGATCTATTTTACCACACTTGAAGCAGCCTCCGCCTTGTGGTTTCGCAACAAATTTTTCTTTTTGGGGTGGTGATTTCTTACCAGAATCCAATCCTCTTTTGAAGGATTTCTTGAATTTTCTACTTATCAGTGTCAGGTCATCATCAATAATATCTGATTAATCATTTTCAGTTCCATTAAGTCCAAGATTTTTCTCTTTATTTCCTTCACCTCTTTTTGTCAACATTCATCTCATAAGTTTTGAGATTTTCTACTAATTCATCCAAAGTCATATTGGTTAGATTCTTGGCTTCTATGATTGCAGTAACCTTTATTTCCCATGATCTAGGCAGAGTTCTTAATACTTTGTCAACATGTTCCTCAGTGGTGTATACTTTGCCCAAGGATATTAATTCGTTTACTACAGTGGTGAATCTGGTAATTATGTCTTGAAGTGATTCTCCGAATTTCATCTTGAAGGCTTTATATCCAGAGCAAAGTCTGGCAATTCTAAATTTTCAAACTTGACTTGTACCTTCATGAGCGTTTTGTAAAGTATCCCATATTTGTTTTGCAGAGGTACAACTTAAGATGCGGTTAAACTCATCAGGTCCTAATCCGCATACGAGAATGCTTTTAGCTTTTGCATTTTTTCCTAGCATCTTGTAGTTAGCTTCATCGCATTTTCTCTAGGTTTAGGTATCTTATTCCCTTCACTGTCAGTAATAGTAGGATTTAGTGGCCCATTAGTGATTCTAACTCATAGTTCGTAGTCTTCAACTTGAATGAAGTCTTCCATCCTTGTTTTCCACCATTAGTAGTATTGTCCATTGAATAATGAAGGTCTGTTGATGTGTTGTCCTTGACCATGTCCGAGAGGAGGTGTAGAACTCATAATGATCTTTATCTTGAGTTATTAGACTCTTGATTAAGATAACCTGCTCTGATACAACTTGTTATAATTCTACACTCCTGAATTCTTCAAAGGAACACGTACATGCAACGTGTTTCTGTTTGTTTGAAACTTAACGATAAATAATTTGAGCAATACTTTGTATTATTTACAAACTTCATACAATACAATGATTACAAATCTATGTAACCTAATGAAATATAAACTCTAATTCCTTTCTACCCCAAGACACAAAAACCCCTAGTTTTGTATCTTCTAATGTTCTTCAAGTTCTTCAACTTGTCGAACAACTCTTACTCACAAAACTCAGATTGCAAACAAGACTCTTGAATACAATCTTACAATTATTCACTCAACTCGCAACACTCCCAAGTATTATCAAAACTCTTGATTGTGTTTTGATCTTCTCTCTTTGTAAGTGCGTAAATCTTTCTAATGAAAATAGCTCCCTATTTATAGATCAGAATTTCAGCAAGTCCTTGTTTGATTCAACTTTGTCTTTGCCTCTACAAATCCTTGTTGAACTCAACTTGGACTCCTTTTCAACATTACTTATACAAAGTACCCTTCTTTACCAAAACCTAGTCGAACTTAGCTTGGATAAGGTAATAACTTTTCCAAACGCGTTTTCCTATTCAAACTTGAATTCACTCAACGTGTTGTTACCTGTTCTACG
The DNA here is from genome assembly GCA_022817965.1 of Solanum lycopersicoides. Lineage (NCBI taxonomy): Eukaryota > Viridiplantae > Streptophyta > Magnoliopsida > Solanales > Solanaceae > Solanum > Solanum lycopersicoides. The sequence continues at coordinate 7,065,568 of CM040625.1, forward strand.
CAACTCTGTCGCAACTTTTCCATATTTCAAATCAAACGAGATTTTAACAAGATCCAATGTGGATCTTACGTCCAATCCTCTTGGGTTGCAAGGGTGTTCTGTTCAAGCTTATGAACTTTTGGTGTGATACAAAGCCTTACCAACAATATTTTTCTCTCCTCTCTTTTTTGTTTACACAGTAGAACTAGGTAATACAATGCTTGATAAAAGTAGAGACGATTGTGAGATAATTCAGACTTGTTTTACAATTGCTCCTGTCAGTCGAGCCTCCATTTATAGTGTCTGGAGTCTTGAATCTTTTTCTTTGAAGAAATAGCGACCCACGAGATTTGATCCTTGTAAAATAAGGCAAGTGATCCTACTTTCCCAAGAATAAAGCTCAAGACTGATTTACAATCTTGATTCTTGTTCAGCTTCCTTGACTGTCGGTATAGTCGTTGTATCTTCCATAATTGACTGTAGATTATAGCCGTTGTGTCCTTCAGTTTCCTTGATTGAGTGTAATCATGATATATTCAGTTGTCCTTGAATATTGATTTGAATATAGTCGTTGTGCGCATAATTGTTGAGATATTCTTCTTCCATTATTTGTGCTTTTTGTGACTTTTGCATTCTGATGATCTTTTTCCGAATCCTTGATTTATTGCGCCTCAATCATGATCCTTTGATTGGTAATCTTCTCTTGATTTTTGGGAATCCAAGATTGATTTTTTTCCTTTTTGACGATATGTTTATCCTGCAAGGATTAGGTTTGTTATCATTAAAACCTTACTTCAACAATCTTCCCCTTTTTTATGATGACAATATATAGTAGAGATACTTCCTTGTTGTAGTTGACTTGTATTGCTTGAGAGTTGATTTGCTCCCCCTGAATGTAGGAGATAGTTTTTGAGAAGCTGAGTGGTTTAATATACTCCCCCCTGAAAATATGCAAGATTTTTTCTATGCTATGCAAATACAATTCATATATCCAGCGATCCCAACAAAGATAACAGAAAGAAAAGAGAATCACACTATTGAAAAAGTAGCACAAACAAATTTGGTTATCGTGAGATTTGAGCTTGAATTGGATGACAATTTATTTTTTATGTTTGTGTGATCATTAGTATGAGTGCCATCTCTTCTTAGAATAGCATGCACATATTGCTTAATAGCTTATGCTTCTTAGTTCTTACCCACTTAATTTCATATGCTTCTTACACTCCTAATCGCGTATGCTTCTTACCCACCTAATCTCTTATTGCTCTTACATGTCTTGCCCTATATAATTTTAAAAGCTATTGAATCTGTGATATAAAATGAAATCTTCGTACCTTTTCTGTATAAAATGATCATTTTTTGATGTAGCTATCACTTTGAGAGTTTGACCTTCTAAACTTTAGCCTGTTTTCAAGTTTAACATTATTGTAGAAGAAGATACCTTGTGGAATTAGTAGATGTGCGTGTAAGTTGACCCCAGACATCACAGTTATAGCAGTGCAACGTCTTTTATTTAAGAGTTTGCGGAAAATTATTATTATTATTATTTTTAAGAGAACAATTTTCTATATTTTGGCATATCATAAGTTCAACAAAACTCTACTTCAGAAGTAGAAGATCCATGACTACAAGAAAGTATTGCTAACCAACAAGATTTATGATCTGTTCCTGTTTTGACAACTTTCTCGTCACCTTTTTTTTTGTTGCTCTCATTATTGTTACTGTTTTGACAACAAGATTTATGATCTCTTTTATCATTTTGAATTGGTTGTGGTGGTTTTCCCATTAACCTCTATGAATAGCAATAATACAACAGTCACATACCTAGTGTAATCCTACAAGTGAAGTCTAGCCTCTATATATATGAAACCAGCTTGGGAATATGTTTCACATTTGAGAGGCACTTTTAACCTTTTCATTACTTTTGGATTATCCATTTCCCCAGAGTTGTTCCCATTAACCTCATTTTAGTCCTTTTTCGTGGTGAATTCATTCTCCAGCCAGAGTTCTTTTAGCCATATGCTCAGTCCTCCAGAATCATGTTTGTTGGTATGAAAGCTTTTCTTTCTTATGTTCATGTAATCATTTAGTTTACTTCTCATTTAATTTGAGTTGCTAAGATGTTGTTTTTGCTACTGCAAATTTTCAGTGTGAAACTAATTTGAAGAGTATTTCCAAAACGTCTTCTTTTCCATAAATTACTTCCCTAAAACGTGTTGTTTTCCATAAATAAAAATACAAAAAATATTTAAAGTTTACAATTTTATGGAGTATTTCTTAAAACGTGTTGTTTTCCATAAATAAAAATACAAAAAAATATTTGAAGTTTCCAATTTATAGAATATTTCCTAAAATGTGTTTTTTTCCATAAATAGAACTACAAATAATATTTGAAGTTTCTAATAGTTCCCTAAAAGCGTGTACTTGTCTTAATTATTCCCCAGGTATTTCCCTTTTTAATATAGAAACTCACTAATCACTTTAGGTTTGATAGTGATAATATAAATAAACTTGACATGGGGTAAGTCTCCCATTAGTTAAAAAAAATATTAATTTCTTCTCTCAAAAATTGCAATATGTTTCCATCAGGGTTTGAATCCCATGTTTGCTTCAAGAACTCTTTTGTTAGCGTTGAACCAATTGTTTCTTCTTCTTCTTCTTTTCCCGACTTAACCATTAACTTCAATTTTAGTATACTGAAACGATTTTGGTATATAAGACCTAATGATCAAGCATCCGAATACCGGAGTAGAATATGGGAGGACTCTTCAACCAAGTCGACCCAAATTATTAATCATCTTTCCGATACCATTCTCTATGAGAAACTTGATCACGCTCTATCACAACTGTTTATTCAATTTAAAGACAAGTTTGAAGATCAACAACACGCTGTAGTTGAAATAACAACTCGGAAGTAGCTAAGCATCACGACTACTAGTGAGATGTCAGAGGTATGTGTGGATGTGGAATTACAGATTGATCACTATTGCGATGGTAGAATTATGTTAGCATTGGAAGAATCATCATATGTGGATGGAATGGTGCCGGCTAGTGAATCATCAATAGAGTTTCTAGAGCCGATGGAAGTTGATGAAAGAAATAGCAACGATGAGTGTTTGGTATGTCTAGATGAGCTAGGGGAGGAAACTGATGTATTGCGGTTGCCTTGCTCTCATATGTTTCATGCTCACTGTATTACAAAGTGGTTACAGAATAGCCATTACTGTCCGCTTTGCCGCTTTGAGATGCCAACGGATTAGATAAAACTACCTAAACGATCAAACACAATTTTGTATAGTAGATTATATTGCTAAGTTGATGTTCTTTCATGTGTAATGTACTACACAGAACCAAAAAAAAAAAGGTTTATTATGAATATTTGTTGGAATAATATTGTATTCCGTTTTTTAATGGTTTCAAATTATGTGATTAATTATATGGTTTGATATAGTTATTAGCCTTCAATTTACATTATTTTTCTAGTATAGTCCTTTTAATGTGAATATTGTTTCTATTTTATGGTTATTATTCAAAGTTACATTATTATCTTGTTCGCTCTAAATTTTCAGAGAAGTCATATAATTATTTTATGAGTATTTGCTTTTATGATCCATTCGAAAACCAAGTTGTTAAGAATCAAAAGTAAAAAAAGAAAATTAGAAAACCGATAAAAATGCCTTTTTTTTAAAAAATAAAAAATAAATTAAAAGATATAAATAGAGATAAGTACAAGTAATGGGGTTTAGGCCTTACCTTACTAATTCTAATGAGACAATAAATCTCTACTAATGAACAAGCATGAAGAAAAAAAAAGAACTAGAGAAAACTAGGTATTCTATGATCATCATGAAGTTTATAATACTCTTTATGGTGGTATTACAAATGAAGATGCTTAAGTAATGCAAGAATATAAAATCTAAGAATAAAGATGAGTTAGCCACCTCAAAGTTCATTTGATATATGTATGAACTAAAACAACTAGTTTGCGCTTCTTCGTCAAATCTGTCCAAAAATAATTGATAGTTCATCACTTCTTGGATTTTTTGGATTTGGATAAAGTTATTGACACTGTCATATGATTTTGCTTTGCTAGTCGCATCAGTAGGTGCCTTGGAACAAAATTCTCAATCACCTTACCATCCCAGCTATGTTGTCTTCTATGTGTTTTCTTTTTGTATTTGGTGCTTCCACTTCTTTGTTGTCTAGGTGAAAAATCTCCTCCTTAGCCACCTTATCAAAGCATATATCCAACATTTCTTCTTCATCATCTTCATCGTCTCCATCAAACATGTCATTGTCCAAGTCATAAAGAATATCTCTATCATCCACGCTTACTTTTGTAGCACTCAAGTCAGATGATGTACCTATGATTGCCACAGATGGAATTGTTTTACTTGTAGGCACAAACTCAAGTGCTTGAGGGCTTAACTTACTCCTACTAGGTGAAGGAATATGATTCTCTTCCTCAACTGAATCAGCCCATCTTGAAGCCCCCTCGTTTTTCCTTAGATTCATTCAAATTGTTTGTAGCCACCTCTTGATCTAAAATAAACATGGTAGGTGTATTTGGATTGATTACTTTGCCATCTATCTTCTCTATAACAATAAACTCCTTTTCATTTGTCACAAGAGCTTGTTGATTAGTATGCTCATCGTGACAACATTGTTTCAACTTTCCTGTTTGCTCAATCTGCTTGTCCAAGTCTAAAGTATTCCCAGATTTAGCAGATAATTCATCCGTAACATATAGCCCTTCATTTTGTCAAAAGTTCTCAACTCGCAACTGTATGCGTCTAAAGTTTCGTTCCTGAAAAATAGCAAACAGGAAAAGAAAAATAGCAAGCAAACAATAATATTTGAATTTGGATTTATGCGAAGGTTACAATCTTTATGAAATCTTTAATAAAAGATGTAATCCTCTATTTTTCTCTTCACGAATGATCTTGATTTGATGGAATACTTGCGGCTCAACACTTGGAGCGAAGACTTCTTTGTATGCGGAAGACTTGCAGATCACCACTGAAGAGCAACTACGTATTTTTTGTATATATGTATTTGTGTGTCTTTTGGTCAGAAGAAGACCTCTTTATATAGGTTTGAGTTAGGGCTTTAGGGGTATTTTGGTCTGAGCAATTTTTACCCCTGGGCCTGATGACATGAGTTGGGCTCATCTTGTCAACTTAATGGACTGGCCCAAGTGATTTGGACTTGATTTAAGTCATACAATTTTGACTTAGATATTAATCCGACTTTATCAACCAGTATTTTGACTTGGTCAACGTATGGTGATTTAAGATTTAACCCAATTTTAATATAGATTTATCAACAAAACTTCACTGTCTATAAATGCCCCCTGCTTCGAGGCTTGTTGGGGTGCTCGATTTGTCGAACTTGTAAACACAAGCCTTGAAGTATTTGTGAAGCAATTTTTTTTCGTCGTAGTTGATCTTTCACGAGACATTTGAAGTTTCATGAGAAATGACCATGCTGCAAATTTGTGATTTAACCCAAATTTGGATCATCAACTATGAAATGACCATTAATTCAATGAGCAAGGATTGCGTCCACAAGCTTGACTTGGCGATAGAGACTTTGTGGTTTCGATGCAAATTTTAGGCTTTTACTTTAATAGAACGCAAGGAATTCAAATTCTCATGACGTGAGTCTATTCTCATTCGGGCATATTATTTATGTATCTCCCGAGAACATTTTACCATAATTTGGTTTCTATGGAATTTCCATAATTTGATTCCCATGACTTAATTCTTATGAAAACTTACCATAATTTGATTTCCATGAAATTTCCATAATTTGATTCTCATGGAAAATTTCCATAATTTGTAGGAAATAAACTTTCCATCTTCATAATTTTCCATAATTTGTAGGAACACAATTTATGTACTTTGATTTCTATAATACATATGCTCTTATGAGGATTGATTGTCAATTTGAGGCATACAAAACTCAATTTCCGTCACTTTTTTTTCAGCACAGTACGCCTGCGTTAGAAAGTTGATAACTTGTTGTAGAAATATTGAAATCATGATCCGTTTGATGTTCCAGAAACTAGACTCATAGGGCTACGACATATCCAAAATTAAAAACCAAAACCCTTTAGAATTGACGGTAATTGATTTTTTAAGTTTGCTATCAGATCTGTACTTTTTTTTATAGCTCTATGCAGTTCCACCAAAACGTCTATATCTTGGTGCAGGAGATTTCGAAGGACGAGCGACTTATTTCTATAGAAACTAGACATCAAAGTCTACAAAATATCCGAAAATCAAGGTAAAACTCTTCATGAATTGACGATAATTAATTTTTGACGTTGGTCTTCAATTCTGTCGTTATTGTTTTGTAGATTTGTGGAGTCTCACCAAAACGTTTGTATCTTGGCGTAGGAGAACTCAAATGGAAAGAGACTTGATTCTATAGAAAATAGACTCTTAAGTCTTCATGAGTTTACTTCTCTACGTCTTTGCCGAAGAGCCGCATATTGATTGAGAATTTTTTATCATCTACATGGAGAGACATTATAAAACTCTTACGTCAATAGGATAATATTCATCATGACAAGCGTGAGAGAATATGCCATAATTTTCATCATGTCGATTTGAAGCTTCGTGAAATTGGCACCGTGAGACACATCATTCATCATAACGAGTGCGAGAACATATGCCATAATTTTCACCACGCCGATTCGAAGCTTCGTGCAATTGACACTGTGATACACATCATTTATCATGACGAGCGCGAGAGCATATGCCATAATTTTCACCATGTCGATTTGAAGCTTCGTGCAATTGGCACCGTGAGACACATCATTCATCATGACGAGCGTGTGAGCATATGCCATAATTCTGCCATGCCGATTTGAAGCTTCGTGCAATTGGCACCGTGAGACACATCATTCATCATGACGAGCGTGTGAGCATATGCCATAATTTTACCATGCCGATTTGAAGCTTCGTGCAATTGGCACCGTGAGACACATCATTCATCATGACGAGTACGAGAACACATACCATAATTTTCACCATGCCGATTTCAAGCTTCGTGCAATTGGCACCATGAGATACATCACTTTTCCCTTCTTTTTTTCTTTTTTTCAGGTTTACAATGGACTGCAAAAAGTCTCATATCATATAAAAAAAAGTCAAGTGTAATCCATAATTGGCGAGGAACCACTTGATGCATCTTCGTTTGTAGTTTCAACTTTGATGACGAACCACACTTTGTGCCTCTTCTTTTACAATTGCGGCTTTAGCGATGAACCACTCTTAGTACATCTTCTTCTACAATTGCAGCTTTGATGACGAATCATATGTGGATCATCTTATTTTATATTTACGACTTTGATGACGAACCACACGTGAAGTACATTTGCTATCTCTTCTTTTGTAGTTTCAACCACATTTGTTGTCTTTTTTTTTCTTCTTGCAATTGCGACTGTAGCGATGGCCGACTTTGACGACGAACCACACTTGATGACTCTTCTTTTGTAGCTTTAACTTTGATGATGAACCACATTTGGTGTCTTTTCTTTTGCAATTGCGACTTTAGCGCTGACCGACTTTGACTACGAACCACACTTGACACTTCTTTTGTAGTCCAGCTTTGATGTCGAACCACCCTTGGTGCCTCTTCTTTGGCAGATCATGTAGAAATCTTCAGATCGCAACGCGTCTCAATGATGCAAAGTTGACAATGAAAAGTTAGATGGATCCATGAAGAAACTTCAAGCAACTCTAGCAGATGTGGAGGCAAATAATGTGATGTCTAACGATGAAGTTGAGAGATTAGCCAAACTAGAAGAGGCAATCGAGAAAAGCCACCAAGAAATCATAATCCTCAAACTTTTTTTCGTAGTTGGATTTTTTTTTATTTGCTTAGAATTTTCTGATTCACTCATTATGGTATAGTGGTTTTTTTTTTTTGAAGCAATAAAATAGTAACTTATATTTCAATAAGAAACACCTCATCTTGAACTTTGAATTTTGATTGTTTCTTTCCACGAGCCCCCTTTATTTATTGGAAAAAGACTCCATAAGGTAGCGTTCAAATGAGGATTGCAACAAAACATTACTTTTTTCAGCTTTCTTCAGCTTTGCGCACATGTGGAAGAAACTTCATAGCGTGGAGTAGGAGTATCAGAATAATGAGCTTCTTTTTTGGTTGGAAACATAACTTGGAGATCTTCGATCTATGTAAAACTCACGTCCATGGGATTTACGGTTTATTACAGATCTGTTTTCAAAGTTGGGTCAAAATCTGCGTGCTTGAATCTTCAGATTTCTTCAGCTTTGCGCACATGTGGAAGAAAATTCATAACGTGGAGTAGGAGCGCCGGAATGATGAGCTTCCTTTTTTGTTGGAAAGTTAACTTCAATATATTTAGTCTGTACAAAAATCACATCCATTGGATTTACGGATTAATGCAGATTTATCTTCAAAGTTGACTCAAAATATGTGTGCTTGATTCTTCAGCTTTGCGCACATCTGGAAGAAAATTCATAACGTGGAGTAGGAGCGCGGAATAATGAGATTCCTTTTTGTTGGAAATATAACTTCAAATCTTCAGTCTGTACAAAAATCGCATCCATAGGATTTACGGATTAATGCAGATTTGTCTTCAAAGTCAGCTCAAAATCTGGGTGCTTAACTCTTCATTTGAACGAATCAACATGATGTTCACATGGCGACATTATATTTTTTTTTCTTATGACTGAACTAGAGTAAAAATACTCTAAGCTACCTACGTACCTCAGTGAAGAGGATCAAGTCATAACGTAGTTCAGAAAGCGAGCTTTTTTTTTTTTTGTGTCCTAACTTTTGCCTAGGCCGCCTCTTTCGAGATTTTCAACCTAGCGGACATTTTTTTTGGAGCCGTACACAGTTTATACTCTTACGGGCCAGGAGTATGACGCCGCTTCAAGGATAGTACTTCTTCAAGAATTTTCCATTGATGGGACCAATCCGCAAGTCGTCTGCATCCACAAGTTTGTAAGCTCCGCTTGAATAGACTTCTTGGATGACGTATGGTCCATCCCATTTTGAGGTGAACTTGCTTTTCGATTTATGAGATATGATAATTGGCCTTCTAACTGCAAGAACTTGATCACCAACTTGGAAGGACCTTAGGCGAACCTTTTTATTGAAAGCACGACAAAGACGAGCCTGATAGCATTCAAGACTTTGTTGAGCTTCCAACCTTTTCTCATCGAGAGCTTCCAAATCTTCAAGATGCAGGCGAGCATTATCTTCTTCAGTAAGTCCTTCTTGGATGGCAAGCCTCAATGAAGGTATTTGTCATTCAAGTGGAAGGACTGCTTTAGTTCCAAAAACAAGAGAATAAGGAGTTGCTTGAGTCGGCGTGCGATGAGTCGTCTGGTATGCCCAAAGAGCTTCTTCCATTCTATCATGCCAATCTTTTTTAGATTTGGAGACGACCTTCTTTAACAAGTTGCACAAGGTCTTGTTAAATGCTTCAGCTAGACCATTTGCAGCAGCATAATACATTGAAGAATTACGTTGCTTGAAGCCAAAAAGGTCGCAAATCTTATCCATCAATTTATTGGCAAATGGCTTTCCATTATCTGTTAGTATATAACTAGGAATGCCAAAACGATAGATGATATTCACCTTCATGAAGTTTGCAACATTTTCCTTCTTTACTTCTTTGAGGGCTACCGCCTCAGCCCATTTTGAGAAGTAATCTGTCGCAGCAAGGATGTACAAGTGGCCGCCAGAAGATTTCGGCAGTGGTCCAACTACGTCTAGCCCCCAAGCGTCAAATGGCCAAGATGCTACAGTCGGATGTAATACATCAGGAGGTTGGTGCATAAAGTTTGCATGAAATTGGCATGCTTGACATCTTCGAGCATAATCCAAGCAATCTTTTACCATTGTTGACCAATAATAGCCCATTCTTTTATATGAAAATGCAATTTTGGCCCAGATTGATGCGATCCACAAACTCCAGAATGTGTTTCTTGCATAGCTTGATTTGCTTCTTCTTCTGCCAAACAACGCAAGAGAACCCCTCGAATGATCGTCGATATAGAGTATCTTTATAGTAAAGAAACCGAGGAGCACGACGACGGATTTCAGTCTTTCTCTGTGGATCTTCTGGAAGTATATTGTAGCACAAGTAATCAATCAAGGCATGTATCTAGTCGGCTATCTCAACTTGTGAAACATCTACAAGATGTTCAAGCTTGCTTTCTTCATTTGCATCTGGTGGTACTATCCATTTTTGGCAGATAGTGATTTGAGCTTGGTCGGGCAGAGTCAATGTTGAAGCCAAAGCAGCTAAGCATCACTTTCTTATTCTCCTTTCTTGGAACATGTTGAAGAGTTACATCTCCAAGCCATCTAATCAATTTTTGTGCATAGTCATGATAGAGGCGCAATTCTGGCTTTTTGACTTCATAGCTACCCAACAATTGATTGATCACTAATTCAGAGTCTCCAAAAACTTGTAATTGCAATTGCTTCATATCGACCGCCATTTCAAGCCCAAGTATTAAGGCTTGATATTCTGCAACATTATTGGAGCAACATTGTGTTAAGGTGAAGGAATATGGCAAGATCTCATCTTGAGAAGTGACGAATATCACTCCAGCGCCGGCTCCTTCACGATGTGAGGCCCCATCAAAATACATCTTCCAAGGCGGTTGAACTTCAACAACCATTGCATCTTCATCAGGTAATTCATCAGTGAGTTCCCAATCATCAGGTATCGGGTGGTCTGCTAAGAAGTCTGTCAATGCTTGCCTTTTTACAGCGTTTTGAGGAACATACACAATTTCAAATTACTGAAACTGGAGGTACCATCTTGCTAGTCGATCATTGAGGACGGGTTTCGACATCACAAATTTGATGGGATTTGCTTTAGAAACAAGACGGACGAAGTGAGCTTGAAAGTAGTGTTTCATCTTCTGAATTAAAAATACCAAGGCCAAACATAGCTTTTCGATTGGCGAGTATTTCAACTCATTTGGTGTCATCATCCTACTCAAGTAGTAGAGGGAATTTTCTTTCCCTTCGCCATTCTCTTGGGCTAAGAGTGCTCCCACTGATCTTTCTTGAGCTGATATGTAAAGTATCAATGGTTTTCCAGGAACAGGAGCTGCTAAAACTGGTGGTTTGGTCAAGTAAGACTTGACGCTCTCAAAGGCATTACTACAAGCTTGGTCCCATTCGAAAAGAGTGCCCTTTTTCATAAGACGACTGAATGGTTGACACTTTCCGGCTAGATTCGAGATGAATCTCCTAAGATATACTAGCTTCCCTTGCAAACTCTTCAATTCATGGATGTTTCTTGGCTCGACCATCTTCAGAATTGCATCTATTTTTTCTTGATCAATTTCGATTCCTCGATGACGTACAATGAAGCCAAGAAATTTTCCAGAGGTAACTCCAAATGCACATTTCAAAGGATTCATTCTAAGTTGATACCTTCGTAGTATATCAAAAACCATCCTTAAGTCTTGCAAGTGGTCACACTTTTTCCTTGATTTCACTACTAAATCATCAACATAACATTCAACATTTTTGTGAAGAATGTTATCAAAGATGTTCTGCATAGCTCTTTGGTATGTTGCTCCTGCATTCTTCAAACCAAAAGGCATTACTTTGTAGCAATAAATGCCTTTAGGAGTGCGGAATGCGGTCAACTCTTCATCCTTTGGTGACATGCGGATCTGGTTGTAGCCGGATGAACCATCCATAAAAGACATCGTCTCATACCCAGTAGTGGCATCAATCATTATATCAAGGATAGGAAGTGGAAATTCATCTTTTGGACATGCATTATTGAGATCTCGAAAGTCGATGCAACCTCGAATTTGCCCATTCTTCTTCCTCACGGGGACAATACTTGAAACCCATGTGGGGTACTTAACTTCACGGATAAATCCAGCCTCAATAAGCTCGTTAACTTCAGTTTCGATCACGGGAACCAATTCAGGCCTAAAACGCCGTTGAGCCTGCTTGATGGGACGTGCACCGCTTTTCACAGCAAGATGATGGACTGCTACCTTCGGGTCTAATCCAGGCATTTCTTTGTAACTCCAAGCAAATACATCTTTATACTCTTTGAGTAAGTCGACGTAGGCCCTTTCCTCATCACTTGCTAGTGAAGCATTCACATAAGTGGGTTTTGGATCTTCATCAGTTCCAAGGTTGATTTCTTTCAATGCATCAACGGTCACCTTTACTCCTTCTTCAAGTTCGGGTGGCGCATCTTTAGCATCTTCATCTTCTTGAGGTTCTCCATCGTTGAAAGATATGTGGTAAGACCATGAAACATTCTCCGACTCTCCAGCAATTTTAATTGGAGAATAAGTATGCATTTCATCTTGTGTAGTGACATGATATGAAGATCCAACACTTTCTTCATCTTCCTCATGTCGCTTAGTGTAGACCACAACATGTGACTTTGCCTTTAGTACTTCTCCACAAGATACCACAATGTTCGTATGTCGCCTCATTCTAGAAGGGATTAGACTTTGAAAGTCTTTAGGAGCATTTTGAGATTTGGGTAAAGCAGATGCTTGCATACCCTTGCTATTTATTCGACCTTTGTTTTTCTTTCTCAATGGCCCTAACCTCTCAAATACATAAGTCCTCTATGTTGAGCTTCCAAGTCGATCAAAGACAGAAGGCCTCTTGTTAGAATTAGCAGACTCATCTTCCGCAGTTATGTAGTTGTTGCTCACCCTTTTTATGGAGACGCGGATAGGTGGAGGCTTTTTGTAGCCCACCCCTTCACGTTGTTGCCTCATAACGGGTTCAGATGGAAGCTTCCCCAATTTTGATGGTTCATTTGGATCGAATCCAGCTATTGCTAGCAGCCTGTATGCATTAGGATCAAAACCTTCTTTTGTACGTTTCATTGGGAGTTCTTCATATTGGGGTGACTTAGAGGCCACAAATTTATCGTGAAGCAATGACTCAGGAGCCATAGACTTCCCATGTAATTTTGTGGATGACTTCATCATATCAATTCGCCTTACAGGAAGGGCCTTCCAGCGCATTTTCTCGCAACTCGAGAGAGTGTCCCTTGTCCTCCTTTGACTTTGGGACATAACGAAGAATGGATGTGACCTTTTTACTTGAAAAAGCATCAATCATATTAGACATCTTGTTTGGATTGCCAAGCTTTGGATCTTCTTTGTTTGTGACTTTTGGCTTACCGACCGCTACCTTAGCCATCTTGTTGAGGAGTCCGACATTTCCGGATGCAATGTCATTAACTTTTTTGGAATATTTCTTCAAGTAAAACTTTGCATAAACAAAGTGAGCTTCAGCTTCAGTGAATGGATTATCATCTGCAATAATCCTTTTTGCAACTCCATTCTCATAATACTTCAAACATTGGTGGTAGGTAGATGGGACTACTTTGTTCTCATGTACCCACGGCCTACCAAGAAAAATGTTATATGAAGTCTTTGCATCAATTACATGTAACCACACGCTTGATTGTAACTCTCCGATGGTGAGGTCTACTTTGACGGTCCCTATGGACCTTTGTCCTCCTTGATTGAATCCTTGGATCATCAAGCGATTATCAGTAAGATCTGCTGTTGATATCCCAAGTTCTTTCATTGTGCGAATCGGAAGGATGTTGATTCCAGATCCTCCATCGACTAGGATTCTATTTACTCTTTTCTCACGCGCAAAACCGACCATGAATAAAGGGCGACTATGAAACGTGTCACCAAATAGAAGATCATCGTCAGAGAATGTGATTTTGGCCATACATGCATTTTTGACTCCACGAGATGAATGTGAAGCATCTTTTGGTGATGAGCATGATGGATTTTCAACTTTAGGAGACGACTTTGGAGAATCATTTGATGATTGATATGATGGAGTTGCATCTTTCGCTTCCTTTTCATCGACATTACAACATAGAGCTTTTGTGCCATCACATGTGAACTTTGTGTAGAACCAATATGGCAAATATTCTCCAAATGTAATTGGTCGAGGCCTCTCTTGGTAGTGGTGCGCCTTTATTTCCTTTTTCTTTGAATGCAGACTCAAAGTTTTGGTTTTGGGTCTCCTTACCATCTTTTCCCTGACGTGTCGCTTTGTTGACTCTTTGTGCGAACTCATTTTTTGGCGTCTACGGCGAGTCACAAGAGTCCAACCCATATCATCAAGATCATCGACTGGGTCTTCATCTTTCTCGTCGATCCCTCTGTACAGAAGCGCATCACTTAGTATAGGAAGAGATAACAAATTATTTACATCAATGGGCTCAAAGTCTCCAAACTTAACCATTCTTGTCTGATTGATGTTTGGGATGTCTTGCTCATTATTTCCTTCAACAAAATTGCAGGTCATGACCAGATTGGGTAAGTCAGAAGCGAAACTGACTTGGTTTGAACTCAATTTCTCATCTTCAAGTTCAATCTTCCCTTCGCGAGCTAAGTCCATGATTTTGTCCTTGAAGACGAAGCATTTCTCGATAGGGTGGCCAACCAACCGATGATATTTGCAGTATTTTGGATCATCACTCCTCCCTGCTTCATCTGGTCGTTTCATCTCGGGTAACTCAAAAAGTTTCATCTCAAGGAGTTCATCAAAGATTGCGGAAACATCTGAGTCAAGAAATGGGTAGTCCTTTCGCTGCATTTCCTTCAAAGTGAGCTTTTGATTCGTACTTCCTTCAAAAGAAGTCAATTTTGCGCTCTGTGTATTGCCCAGCCTTGTGGTGAATTTCACATGAGAAGTATTGACGTTCATGAATTCTTTGTTTTCAATCTTAGGCAAATATTTTCCCATTTTCTTGAATTCTAGCCTTTCTTTGACTTTGCGGAGTTCGTGGACAGGTAGCACTTCAGTTCCAACTGACGACATGCTCAACTCCATATCATGAGCGCGAGTGGCCAATTCTTCAAAAGTTTTAGGCTTTATGCCTTGCAAAATATAGCGGAGACCCCAATGCATACCTTGAATGCACATCTCTATTCCTGAAGCTTCACTAAGTCTATCTTTACAGTTTAGACTTGCATGCCTCCATCGGTTGATGAAGTCAAAGACCGGCTCTTCATTGCGCTGACGTGTGTTTGTAAGTTCCACCATGCTTACAGTACGTCTTGTGCTATAGAAGCGGTTGAGAAATTCTTGCTCCATTTGTTCCCAACTATCAATGGAACCAGACTCAAGGTCTGTGTACCAATCGAAAGCATTGCCCTTAAGGGAGCGGACAAATTGTTTGACGAGGTAGTCTCGTATGTCCCAGCATTGTTGCACGTTTCAATGAAGTGTGCCACATGTTGTTTTGGGCTTCCCTTACCATCGAACTGCTGAAATTTTGGAGGTTGATAACCGGCAGGCATTTTCAAGCTATCAATCCTTGCAGTGTATGGTCTTGCATATGTTAAGGAAAATTTCGTAGCAACCTCGTACTTGTCTTTAATGGTACCTATGATGAACTCCTTGATTTGGTTGATCGGGATCATTCCGTCAGAGGAAATTTGGATCTCTTTAGCATGTTCCACTTGCTTTGAAGGGCGATCAACCGTCTCTTGTACTTGTGGACGTTTTCCAGGCGCATGGATTGATTCTTCATCTATCATGCCTTCCATCCTATCAGTTAGTTTAACAATTCGAGCATCTTTATCTTGAACATACTTGGTCAAGCCTTCAATAGCTCTTGTCAAGCTCGCAAGTTGTTCTTCTACAGATGAAGTTCTAGTCACCATTGCGTGCATTACCATAGTAGGTGATGGAGAATGGTGTTGATTTTCCCAAACATGTTATGCAAACATGTAATGTGGGGTAGATCCAGTGCTCAAGACATGATCGTCGACTATAGCAAAAGGCTTTTCGTATGTAGATAGGCTCAATTGGGCAAGAACCCTCTCGACCATTTTGGTGATGTCTTCTTTTGCGTCTTTCGCAGGAGACTTCACACATTTTGGGGACAAACCAAAGGCAACAGCAGATTCGGATGACACTCCTAAGGCTTGTTGTCCCAATAGCTTGGCTTGGTTCCTTGTGATAGGTCCCATGTTTCCCGCACTAAAATCAAGGATGTTTTCCACATCGATGTATAATTTGGATCCATCAGTTTTTGCGGAAGCAGATGCAAATCCAGACGCAAATGCAAATTTTGATACAAATGTAAATTTCGATGCAGATGCAGAAATGGATGCAGATCCAGATTTCAATGCAGACACAGATTTGGATGTAAATACAGATCCAGATGTAGATACAGATTTGGATGCAGATGCAGATCTCGATGCAGATGCGAATATGGATACAGATCCCAATTTGGATGCAAATGCAGATACAGATGTAGATCCAGATTTGGATGCAGATGCAAATTTCGAGTTGATATTCTTGGAAGTCATCTTAATGTTCTTGAACTTTTATTTTGGAAGAGAAAAGATGAGAGGTAAAGATTGTCCCACTGGGCATGCCAATTTATATGCGTCTAAAGTTTCATTCCTGAAAAACAACAAACAGGAAAGGAAAAATAGCAAGCAAACAATAATATTTGAATTTAGATTTATGCGAAGGTTACAATCTTTATGAAATCTTTAATAAAAGATGTAATCCTCTGATTTTTCTCTTCACGAATGATCTTGATTTGATGGAATACTTGTGGCTCAACACTTGGAGCGAAGACTTCTTTGTATGCGGAAGACTTGCAGATCACCACTGAAGAGCAACTATGTATTTTTTGTATGTATGTATTTGTGTGTCTTTTGGTCAGAAGAAGACCTCTTTATATAGGCTTGAGTTAGGGCTTTAGGGGTATTTTGGTATGAGCAATTTTTACCCCTGGGCCTGAAGAACATGAGTTGGGCTCATCTTGTCAACTTAATGGACTGGCCCAAGTGATTTGGACTTGATTTAAGTCATACAATTTTGACTTAGATATTAATCCGACTTTATCAACCAGTAATTTGACTTGGTCAACGTATGGTGATTTAAGATTTAACCCAATTTTAATATGGATTTATCAATAAAACTTCTTTGTCTACAACAACACATCAAACTAAGTACATTCAACGACACTATTACTCCTATTAAACTCAACATGCTTAGAATTTGTTTGGAGCAAAATGTGATTATTTGAGGACTTATAGCCAACTGTTTGTCCATGTGAGACCAAAGTCCATTGATTAGTGGATCTTTCTGCAGTAGTGTAGCCATTTTTGGCTTCATATTGCCTTGATTTAGTAGCCACGACTGCATTAGGCGAATCCAACACCTTATCTTTCACAAATCTAAACGATAACTTCTCTGTAGTGACTTGTGATGTAACGATCAACTACCTTGAGTTATTATCTACATTATTTTGTGCCTCGACATCAATATGGAAAGGAGTGGAAGAACTCGTTGTGGTCGCATCAACTCTTTTCACATTATTTTTTTCTGAATTGGAAGAAGTTGGTAATGTTACCTCTTTTCCAGTATGTTGAAGAGAAAGAAATTTCTTTTTCTCATCCAAAATTGATCGCATATCTCCTTCGAACGTTGCCCCATTATTTTTTGTTTCATCAATTAGTCCACCTTCTACATCCATAGTCAGTTTACATTCTTCCTCCTTGTGACCCTGATGTTTACATGTTGTGCAGTACGAAGGCAGTTTGTCATAGATAATTTTCTGCAAGACCTCTTTAACGAAACCATTTTTTCCATCTATAGGCCTTGACTTACCCATTGTTGCCTTATCAATTTGTAGGGGTATCCCAACGGCTGATGCAAGTGAAAACAGTGCTTCACGAGCAAACATCTCTGTTGACAAACTCGGAAAAGAAATTCAAGCTAAAGCAATTGATGTCTCCTCTTTTGGATTAAACCATGGGGTCCAGCATTGAATCCGACGTTGGTATTGATTACTCACGCACTTTTCTTTTATTGTGATAAATGATACTGCCCTAGCGTACACCTCCACAAAGTCTTCCCGATTCAATAATCTTACCAGAACATGACGATGATCCAGTAAACCTAAATTGAAATCTCCTTTGATTGCAAAGTGTCGTATAAAACTCTTTCTAAGATCAATAATATTGGGTCTCCCATAGGAAAACTTAGAAACAAGAGCATACTGCAAGTTTTCTTCTTGGATATACGATTCCAAATCCGAACATATGTCACAGGTTTTAATTTTACTGGAAGTTTTCCATCATATTTTTTAGTGTAAGTCGATGGGTTAGAAATAGATGCATAACTAGGTTTTTCTGGCGTCTCTTCCACAGCTCGAGGCTGGGGAGAGACTATTTCGGCCATGGAGGCCTAAAACTCCATAGGAGTCGGCCATGGCCTAAGTTTTTTTTTTTCGCGATAAAAATGACTTATTAGTATAGTTATCGATTTAAAGTATTTCAAAATCAAAATTGATAAATTAAATGAATAATACAAAAAATCGAAAAGAAGAACCCTTACCCTATACTATTAAACCATTGATAACAAGTTAACAATTACCATGTAAAAAAAAGTGTTAACCATTCAACTAAACACCTTTGCTTAATTAAATAATGAATGAATAGAGGGCTTCTATGTAAGTGTGGAGCTACTCGGAATATCGGTAGAGATGGCTTCGTCGGCGAGTGCTATGGTGGCTCCACAATTGACCCTAATGAATTGCTTTCCCTAAAATCTTATAACTATTTGTAGATGTGTCAAATGAGTCGATTGAACTGAATTTAGGCAAGTTAAATTGAATTGAGTTGATAAGTTGACACTTTATTGACCATTCCTAAAGCTACTTGGACTAAAATAGGTTTGGCTAAAATAGTGTCTGCCCACGAGAGGTTTTATATATTGCCTGAAAGAGATGCCATTTACTTTTATCTAGTTATAGTGTTTTCCTCAACTCCAACAATAAACAACAGAGAGAACAAGTTAATAAGTTTTGATTCATACATAAACGAGCAATTACAAGAGGAAGAACACGAATAGTAATAGTAACTATAAAGGAAAAGGATATGAGGTACTAAGAGAGAAGTGGGGATGAGAGGCACAATCTTTGGCTAAGCACAATGACAATCCACATAAATGAGCAATTACAATAGTGTATATTTGAAGGATCCGACACGGATGTTGAAATATTTTTGGAGGTGTAAAATATTCATGTTTTATTGAAGTTGTTTAATTATTTTTTGAAAAACTGTTTCAGGCAAGAAAGTTGTTAGGGGTAGCATCATTGGAAGTGTGAAGGAGTTACAAGAGATGATGAATTCTTGTGGCAAACACAACATCTTGCGTGATATAGAGCTTGTTACAACTGACAAAATTAATGAAGCCTTTGATAGGCTTTCAAAGAATGATTTTAAGTTTCGATTTGTCCTCAATGTAGCTGCCCACCAATATTCCTCAAGGCTTTACAGACTATGTTTCTTGTTCAAGTTGTTTGAAATTGTTATTGTGAGTTATTCTTATGTATCTCTACTTTGCGCATCTTAATTTTTGCGTGCTTTTTGGGACTTCTCACAGCTGTTCAAGTCTCAATATGAATATCAGACATCAAGTAAAAAATAAAAAAATTATTTGTACCTTTTCTTGTAGATAGCTTTTTATGTGCCTTGACTCTTGATTTGAGTGACAAATTACAATTGAAGTTCATATTATTAGTTGTCATTCTATCCCATTTTTATGTTCCTATTTGAAGGTTTCCTACCATGCATGAATCAAAATATTAGATGTCAAGAAGCTAAAATCATTTTAGCTTATAATTAGAAGCAGATAAAATCGAAACTTATTCATTAAAATATTTATGAGACACGTGTAAAGAATCCAATGCTCCACCGGAGGATATGGACAGAACCTCTACTGGATAGGAGTCGCTTCCCTACTGATCCTACACTACAAGAAATCAACTCTTTAGTGGTGACCTTACCACCATGGCATGCTTGCTTACTTTTACTCGCCACGATTTTAAATGTGATTATTCTGTATTTATATATGAACATGAATTTACTTTTTACCATTTTCAAAAAATATTGTTTTATTAGTTCTATATTAGTAGTAAATTAATTGTGGTTAAGTTTAATCATACTTGTTTAATTCGTATGTATTGGTTGGATAATACAAGTTATTGAGTTATGCAAAACATACACATGGAGAAGAAAGTAAGGTCAGATCATCATCAAAAGGAGACAAAGTTAGCCAGTATGACGTCATCTGATTTCGTATTAGAGTGGGAGAACAAAAAGAGACTTCGGTGGAACAATAATAATAATGACTCAATCGATTCGGTGGAGATTCCAAAAAAATTGGTTTGAGTTGTTCGACAAGTTATAAGACCTGATCTAAAAAATCAACTTGCTACCACCAACACCATCAGTAGTAACGCTTTTTGAATCTTCGGCAGCGAGCGACCTACTCTTCTCATCGAATTCTCATGTGTATTTTTTTCTCTATTTTCCTTCTAAAAATTCTTGCTTGGTGCGTGATTATACAACCTTCAACTTACTTAATGGTGGAGCTAAATACCGCAAGGAGGTTAGGGTTCATAAGAAAATTACTTTAATCCTTCTTACGGTGATTAAGGAAAGATTATTGTGTGAAAAATTTACAATGATATAAATAGAGTCAAGTAATAATAGATGACCTTTAATTGTATCCTGATTTATAATTAGTCATGTGGTAGTGTTATGAACTCTTAATCAACGCATCTAGATTTGATAATACCTATTTTTATATACTCTAAATGAGGAAGAATTTTGAATGAAATAATTGGGCGCAAGTGACCAAGTGTTTACTATCTTGAATGATTGAGGTGGATTACTATTAATTGATTGATCTCCTCTTACTATTCCGTGTAAAAAACATTCTAACTAGACTAATAGGAGATCAATCATTTAATAGTAATCCACCTCAATCATCCAAGATAAACACGTGGTTCCACAACAGTCATAAATTTCGACGACTTTAAATTCTTATATGAATCAGTGGCTTTCTCATAAATGTTCAAGTTAATTTTAAAACACATCCAAGTGGTTCTCAACATACAAACTGTTGTTCATTTTGTATTCCTAAGATACTTATAACAAAATTTTGAAGAACTCTATAAGACACAGCAAAGTTTAAGAACATTTTCATAACTAGAAAATTAAAACTAGTAGAGAAACTAGATTCAGAAACAGATTAGAAAAAATATATGAAATATTTTTCTTAAAGAAGAATTGTTGTCAATTTGTGTTTAAAGAATTTTACTGGTTCCAACAAACTTTGCAGAAACACAAAGTAACCAAAGTTTAATGAACCAGTGAAGAATAGAAGAACATAAATTAATTCAAAAATTTTAGATTTGTAACACATACCAGAATTTGGAAAAACAGGAAGAAAATCAAGCCCACTGAATGCACAGTGTCCCCTTAAGGAAATTATTCCCCTCTAGTATCCGAGGTTTGATTTGGAATATATCCTCCCAGGGTAGAATGATCTCAATCACCAGTGTATTGATACCCAAAACGTTGGTGTCAGCGAGCCACTCAGCGGCAGTAAAGTATACTTAGAATACTAGATTTAGTAGTAGAAGAAGAAATCCATAAATTCTATATTTAAAATGAAAGGAAATTCCTCAATTTATAGAAAACAAAGGGTAGTGCGAAAAGGTTCTTATTGTGCCTTACCGGAAAGGTCACAAACCATTGAAAAGTCACAATCTTTCGGAAAGGTCCTCACTTTTCATAAAAGTCACAACTTTCCATAAAAGTCGCAACTTTTCATAAAAGTAGCAACTTTTCATAAAGGTCGCAACCTTTCTTAAAAGTCACAACTCTTTATAAAAGTCGCAACTTTTCATTTTCCATTCACACCTTTTAAAACCCAACAATCCCCCGCATGAATGGGAATGACTCTAAGACAAAGAAACGGACAATTATGTGTACTTTACAAGCAAGAATTAATTGCATCTGGATAAGTAGGTTTCCCCTTGGACTTTTCTTAGTGAACATATGTCGAATATACTCAGTCAATCGGTAGATGTGATATCTTTGAACCGTCGAGCTTTGGTGTATACCTAGACAACCATATGTCACACAATTAACTCTTTACCGTTTATGGTTCTTACGGTTGTGTTTGTTTTAGCCATGTACACCTCCTGATTTCATGAGTGTATAGAGAGATGGGCTTTTGACAATCATCTTCTTTGAAGCGGCTTACACTTCACACTCACATAGGTGATTCCTAACCGTGTTATCGCGTAGATACACTATTTTGTCAACTCTGCCAAACTTAGGAAATCATTAAAACCATTAAGCTTTATTAACTCATTAACAGGCCTTAATGTTGTATACTTGTCCCTGAGCATTGTCTTCATCATGAAAATGAATTGAGTTTGTTGACAATGCCGAACCGTCATTCACAACTTTGTTTTTCTCCTTGAATCTAGCTCTTGGGATCTCCAGTCTACTAGATAAAGTTACCGCCATGATGACTTGTCCTAAGTCGTAAATCCATTACCTTAGATGTTCTTTCAACTTTCTCTCTAGTTAGGCCTTTTTGTAAGTGGATCCGACACATTATCCTTCGACTTTATATAGTCAATTCTGATAATTCCATTAGAGAGTAGTTTTCTAACTGTAACATGTCTATGTCATATATGACGAGACTTTCCGTTATATACTCCATGCCCTACCTATTGCATCTTGACTATCAAAGTGTATGCATACTAATGTCAATGGTTTGGGTCAAAATAGAATATCTATCAAGAAATTCCGGAGTCTTTCAACTTATTCACCGACCTTATCTAGAGCGCCTAGCTCAGAGATCATTGTAGAGCTCGCGATACATGTCTCTTTTGAAATATTTCCAAGTGGTTGCTCCTCTACCAAGAGTAAATATGGATTTTTCTTTATTTGTTCGGTGATTCAATTTGCATCACTATATCCATTCAATACTGCTGGATATTGTATAATGCAAGGCATAGTTTTAAGTATTATTTTAAATACTCCAAAACTCTATTTATTGCCATCTAATGAGTTTATTTGGGATCACTTGTGAACCGACTCAGTTTATAATAGCATATGTTATATCTGATTGCGCACACTTCATGATATACATCATACTTCCCAATACTCTAGCACAATCCAATTGTGAGTCACTTTTGCTTTCACTCTTTTGAAATGCAAAGCTCACATTTATTGGAGACTTGACAATATTGACATCCAAATATTTGAAACTTTTCAATGCAATGAGACAGTGAAAATGCTAAACATTATGGAGTTCTAAGGATTATTATATCTAAGATCGCATCAGCAGCTCCAATATTTTTCATTCCAAACTTTCTTTCTAGCATACGTTTAGTAGCATTTATGTCATTAGTGTCTATATTGATGATCAACATATCACCAATATAGAAACAAACAATGACCTTATGATTTTAATGTGAAAACATTTATCACTTCCATCATTCTTAAATCCATTTGCCAACATGGTTTTTGGTCAAATTTCTTATGTCATTGTTTAGGTGCTTGCTTTAGTCCATAATGTGACTTAGCAAGTTTGTACACTTTCTTTTATTTATCAGGAACCACAAAACCCTCGGGTTGTTCCATGTAAATTTCTTCCTCCAATTCTACATTTAAGAAAGTTCTTTTCACATTCATTTGATGAATTTGAAGGTCATATACCACAACTAATAATTTTAGCATCCGAGTGGATGTAATTCTAGTTACTAACGAGTATATATATCGACAAGATTAAAACCTTATTTTTGTCTAAAGCCTTTGACACAAAGTCTTTCTCTATATTTGTCAACAATTCTATCCACTTTCATTTTCCTTTTGAGGATTCACTTTGAATCCAAAAGTTTATTTCCTGGAGGAAGATCAATCAACTTCCAATAGGATTGCTCAAGATTGAACCAATCTCACTATTGACACCATTTGTCCAAAAGGATGAGTCTACATAAGACACAAGAAATGTTACAAAATCACATTTGAAGGAAGCATATGTCCCTTGACATTTACTACGCCTCTTGATCTCTTTATTAAGTACATTCTCCTTTTGTTTCTTCCAAGGTCGTTTAGACCTTTCACTAGACTACTCAAGTCTAATTTTATAGTCCACAGTCTTAGGTCCTATTTCAATCCTTTTAGGAATAGGAACTTAGACTTTGGCTAGACACTCCCACACTTTGAAATATTTCAAGTTGGATTTCCTTCCTTTACATTTCTCATATGGAATAGATTGTGTCCTGAACAAACAAAATTGTTTTCTTTATCAAAAGACAAAACTTTTTTTTTTGTTCCCTTTTGCAGTAAGGATAGTTCCTCCACAAAAGTTTTGTGGTAAACCCGAACTTATAAATAATGCATCCATCATTTCTTTCAACGTTCGGTTTTTCATTAGATTGAGGTGAATATGGAAGTAGTTTGACGGACAATTCCATTTTTCAAACATATTTCTGCACTAGGAGATTTATACTCTCCATTCTTATCACTTCTTATCTTTTTTCAAACTGATTTTCAACTTCGATATTACATTGTCTAGACATTTCTATTGCTTTATCCTTACCATTCAACAAATAGATATGATATCACAAATGTCAGTGTAAATCAATTCTAAAGGATTAGAATTCCTTTCAACAGATTTATAAGAATGCTCAACAAACTTAGATTCCACAAAAACTTGACATTTTGTTTCTTGTTTATTGCACTCAAAGTTAGACAAACCTTCTAAGTTGACCAGTTTTCCTTACAAAGTTTTGTAATTGACATGCCCCAAGTGTTCATGTCACAAACATTGACTCAAGCAAGTAAGAACAAATAAAAATATTGAGTTTGAAAAGCTCTTCGCGAGGTAGCTTTTTCCTCACTAATATTTTGTTCCTATTTCTTACAATTTTGTGTGATACAAACATTGTTTAGAGTCATTACCTTGTCAAATTTCCTTTTCATAAGGACTTTTCTATAACTTTCAATTTTGATTGTTATAGAACTACCCATGAACAAAGTTTCATCGGATTCAATAAAAGCAATATAGTCCAAATGTTACTATTACAAAAAAAAATAACAAATGACTATTTATCAATATTCATGTCTATGCAAATACTTTTATTATAATAGACATATCTTTTCATGAAAAATCACAATATTTTAAGTGATATTTTTTTCATAAAAGAACACGATTACCAATATTCATGTCTATGCAAATACTTTTATTATAATAGACATATCTTTTCATGAAAAATCACAATATTTTAAGTGATGTTTTTTTCATAAAAGAACACGATTATTTTGAACAACTATATATATAATTTGGCTATTTCATACTAGTCACACTATATACTAGTAATAGAAAAACTCAACAATCACAATATCAAATATACTCCAAGAATTTTGTGGGTCTAACATAATACAAAAGTATCTGTGAATTTCATATATTTTACTCCAAAGTTAAATTAGACACCAATTATAATCATAAGCAAAGAACCCCCACATTTTAAATGTGATCTCAAATTTTTTTTTCAAGTATTTGAAAATAATTTTTTTCACAAAATATTCCACTCTCAAAATGTCATTGGTAGTATGAAACCTCTTTTGAAAATATTATTCTACGAAAAAAATTATAGAGTTTCAGTTCTCTTTGTCAATCTTTACATAGTGTCCATAGAGGCACAAACTCACCAACTCTAAGTCGCTGGTCTTTCTCGTCTATCACAAATAGATATACCACTTAGTATTTAGAATACTAACAATAAAGAAAAAATTTTGTACATTTTTTTTTCTATTTAACAATTAAGTTTATAAAACATAAAAAATACAACACTGACTTATAATGTGAAGTTTTCATATTCTTCAAAGCAATTGCAAAGTCCAATTTATTCAGAGTAGAAAACTACAAAAGTTTTTTAGTCTACAATAATCAGACACAATCAAATTGATAGGGAGTACAAAACTACAAAATTTATTTTTTTAATTCCAAACAGAATAAAACATATTCTTAGATTATCACATAGAAATGTTTTTTTTAATTTCAAATAGTTCCATCTATATCATTTTGACATACTATTTTATCAATAAAAAATATGCATGTCTCACTCTGCAAACTAGTGAATTTTTATAGGCAACACTATTTTCCAAGGAAAATTCATTCGAAAACCATACGATTTGCAGAACTTTTTCCAAAGGCATCCATGATAAATATCAAAATTGTTAACCTTTAGAAACTGTTTTCCTCCTTAAATGAATAATAAGAAGGTTACATCTTTAATTGGAATACAAAAAAAAAACCTTTTTTTCTGTTACATTCTCACTTCGACCTTTCTAAACAAAGCAACGAATTATGGAGAAATAATCCATTTATCTTGTACTACCATGATCAGATTCTCTCAATCAGTAGAATACAAAAAAATACTAATAGTATAGTAATTTCCTTAAGATTGTTGTTCATTTTGTATTCCTAAGATACTTAGAACAAAATTTTGAAGAACTCGGTAAGACACAACAAATTTTAAGAACATTTTCATAACTAGAAAGTTAAAACTAGTAGAGAAACTAGATTCAGAAACATATTAGAAAAAATATATGAAATATTTTTCTTAAAGAAGAATTGTTGTCAATTTGTGTTCATATAATCTTACTGGTTCCAACAAACTTTACAGAAACACAAAGTAACCAAAGTTTAATGAACCAGTGAAGAATAGAAGAACATACATTAATTCACAAATTTTAGATTTGTAACACATACCAGAATTTGGAAAAACAGGAAGAAAATCAAGCCCACTGAATGCACAGTGTCCCCTTAAGGAAATTATTCCCCTCTAGTATCCGAGGTTTGATTTGGAATATATCCTCCCAGGGTAGAATGATCTCAATCATCAGTGTATTGATACCCAAAACGCTGGTGTCAGCGAGCCACTAAACGGCAGTAAAGTATACTTAGAATACTAGATTTAGTAGTAGAAGAAAAATCCATAAATTCTATATTTAAAATGAAAGGAAATCCCTCAATTTATAGAAAACAAAAGGTAGTGCGAAAAGGTTCTTATTGTGCCTTACCGGAAAGGTCACAAACCTTGAAAAGTCACAATCTTTCGGAAAGGTCGTCACTTTTCATAAAAGTCACAACTTTCCATAAAAGTTGCAACTTTTCATAAAAATCACAACTTTTCATAAAAATCGCAACCTTTCTTAAAAGTCACAACTCTTTATAAAAGTCGAAACTCTTCATTTTCCATTCACACCTTTTAAAACCCAACACAAACTAGACTAGCAACAAAGTTAATCACATTTCGATAAATTGACTGTTCAGTGATTTTTTTTTCTTATGGTTTTCAATTCATATTATTGACCTTCTCTGAGACAACGAATCAGGGAATCTCGAGTCTTCACCATTGAAAAGCTTGTTCAAGGCGGTGGCAGAGGTCTTGCCGGTCTTCTCCCGACGTCCTAGAGGCGGCGATTATGTGGTTCAAATTTGATTGAATGAAAATGGGGAAGGGATTGGGGTCTTTAGTTCGGTTATTTGGGCCAGGTTAGGGTTTTTGGTTCAAGAATTGAGGCTTGCTTATGTATTAAAAAGGGAAAAATTAGCAAACTAGTCATAAACCTTAACATAATTATTTAAAATATTTATATTTTAAAATAATTATTAAAAATGACAATATGTCAATGACTTAGAAAATAAATTGAATTTTAATATAATTAATCTTCTTTAATTTCCTTTCATTTCTCAAATCAGTCCCATATTGGACCATTATTTATTCTACAATCCGATAAAAAAAGAAAACTCATTATCCACTTACCCCTCTTTCTAGGTTTTACCTCAAATCACTCTTATCTCTCTCTTTCCATTTTCACCATTATTCATTATTATCTCCTTTCTTTGTTCAAGAAAATCAACTCTTCAAATTTCCTACACTTTATTTAAGAAATCTCACAATTATCTAAAGTTTCTTCACCCATTGCTAAAGTCGTTTTCATATTCACCAAGTATTTGTATTTTGTATTTTCTGTCTTTTAATCAAGCATTGTTTGATTTTTTTTTTGTGAGTTTATTTTCTTATTCACCAAGTATTTTGTGACAATTATTTCTTGCTAAACAAGCCACCGAATTCTGAAGAAGTCGTGCATTAATCTTCTACTTCCATGATTTGTTTCTCTCAATCAGTATAATACAAGAAATACCAACAGTATAATAATTTTCTTAAGATTGTTGTTCATCTTGTATTCCTAAGATACTTAGAACAAAACTTTGAAGAATTTTGTAAGAAACAATTAAGTTAAAAGAATTTTAACAACTAGAAAATGAAAACTAGTAGAGAAATAGAATCAGAAACAGATAAGAAACAATATACAAAATATTTTTCTTAATGAAGAAAATTGTGCCCACTGAATGCACAGTGTCTCCTTAAGGAAATCATTCCCCTCAAGTACTTGAGGTTAATGGAATATATCCTCCCATAATAGAAAGATCTTACTCACCGGTTTATTGGTACCTAAAACCACGGTGTCAGCGAACAATTCAACGGCAATAAAGTACACTTAGAATAATATATTTAGTAGTAATAGTAGTAGAAGTCCTGATAATTCTATTGTAAAATGAGGGGAAATCCCTCAATTTATAGAAAACAAAGGGTAGTGTGAAAAAGTTCTTATTGTTCCTTACCGGAAAGGTCACAAACCTTTGGAAAAGTTATAATCTTTCGGATAGGTCACCACCATTAATAAAAGTTTCAACTTTTCATAAAAGTCGCAATTTTTCATAATAGTCACAATTCTTCATAAAAGTCGCAACTTTTCATCAAAGTCACAACTCTTCATAAAAGCCGCAACTCTTCATTTTCCATTCACACCTTTTAAAACCCAACAATCCCCCGCATGAATGGGACTGACTCCAAGAAAAAGAAACTGACAAGTATATGTACTTTACAAGCAAGAATTAATTGCATCTGGATAAGTAGGTTTCCTTGGACTTTTCGTAGTGAACATATGTCGAATATTTGTAAAAATATAGTGTAAACTAAAATAAAATGAAACCAGCTTGGGAATATGTTTCACATTTGAGAGGCATTTTTAATTACTTTTAGATTTTCCATTTCACCTGAGTTGTTCCCATTAACCTCATTTTAGTCCTTTTTCGTGGTGAGTTCTTTTAGTGATATGCTCAGTTCTCCAGAATCGGTCCTAATTTTGTATTCACTCGTTTAATTTGAGTTGCTAAGATGTTTTTGCTACTGCAAATTTTCAGTGTGAAACCGATTTGAAGAGTATTTCCAAATCGTGTTCTTTTCCATAAATTACTTCCCTAAAACGTGTTGTTTTCCATAAATAAAAATACAAAAAATATATATACAAAGTTTCCAATTTATGGAGTATTTCCTAAAGAGTGTTGTTTTCCATAAATAAAAATACAAAAGAATATTTGAAGTTTCCAATTAATGGAAAATTTCCTAAAATGTGTTTTTTCCATAAATAGAACTACAAATAATATTTTAAGTTTCTAATATAGAAACTCACTACTCAGTTTAGGTTTGATACTAATAATATAAATAAACTTGACAATAGGGTAAGTCTCCCATTAGTTAAAAAGGAATATTGATTTCTTCTCTCAAAAATTGTAATATGTTTCCAACAGGGTTTGTATCCCATGTCTGCTTCAAGAACTCTTTTGTTAGCGTTGAACCAATTGTTTCTTCTTCTTCTTCTTTGCCCGATTTAACCATTAACTTCAATTTTAGTATACTAAAACGAGTTTGGTATATAAGACCTAATGATCAAGCATCCGAATACCGGGGTAGAATATGGGAGGACAGTTCAACCAAGTCCACCCAAATTATTAATCATCTTTCCGATACCATGCTCTATGAGAAACTTGATCACGCTCTATCACAAGTGTTTATGCAATTTAAAGACGAGTTTGAAGATCAACAACACGTTATAGTTGAACAAACAACTCGGAAGTTGCTAAGCATCACGACTACTAGTGAGATGTCAGAGGTATGTGTGGATGTGGAATTACAGATTGATCACTATTGCGATGGTAGAATTTTGTTAGCATTGGAAGAATCATCATCTGTGGATGGGATGGTGCCGACTAGTGAATCATCAATAGAGTTGCTAGAGCCGATGGAAGCTGATAAAAGAAATAGCAACGATGAGTGTTTGGTATTTCCAGATGAGCTAGGGGAAAAAACTGATGTATTGTGGTTGCCTTGCTCTCATATGTTTCATACTCACTGTATTACAAAGTGGTTACAGAATCGCCATTACTGTCCGCTTTGCCGCTTTGAGATGCCAACAGATTAGATAAAACTACCTAAAGATAAAAACAATTTTGTAGTAGATTATATTGCTAAGTATGTTCTTTCATGTGTAATGTAAAATAAGTTTAGTAAGTACTACTTACATGACTAAATCTTAAAATAAAATAAAATTAGATCATGTATTTTAATTGTCTAAATCTATGTAAAACTTAAAAACAAATATTCAATATTATTGTCATTCTTAGTGTTGAATTGATTTTCTTTTTGCATTAGTATTAATTTAATTTTTATTTAAACTTTATTATAATTACCAACATGTATAGACTATAATCTTATTAGATCATTAAGAATTCTAACTTCCAAACATGAAATAATTATATTAAAAGATAAAAACTATGAAAAAGTATAAGAAATATTTAAAAATTATATCAAAGTAAGTATTTTTACGTATAAAATAAAATTTTAAAATTATATATAATGTCGGGTTGGTTTGGTCTCCGGTTTTTTTTTTAGTTGAAACCAAACCAAACCAAATATAGTCGGGTTTATTTTTCCAACACCAAACCACTAGTCGTTTTTTTTTTCCGGTTTGACTCGATTTGCTGTTTGATTCGGTTTTCGATTCGGTTTCGTACACCCCTAGTAAACTATATGTTTTTGATGCATCTCCATCATTTGTAAAACACGCTCTAGATAGAGATGCTATGGGAACTACATCATCTAGATTAGTTCCTCTTTGTATGGATAACCCTATTACTATAAATAAATAAAATCTTTCCGGTTTTTAAGCAAAAATAAAAGTAGTAGAAGTTCTGATAATTCTGTTGTAAACTGAGAGGAAATATCTCAATTTATAGAAAACAAAGGGTAGTGTGAAAAGATTCTTATTGTTCCTTACCGGAAAGGTCACAAACCTTTGGAAAAGTCACAATCTTTCGGATAGGTCACCACCTTTCATAAATGTCACAAGTTTTCATAAAAGTCGCAATTTTTCATAAAAGTCACAACTCTTCATAAAAGTAGCAACTTTTCATCAAAGTCACAACTCTTCATAAAAGTCGCAACTCTTCATTTTTCATTCTCACTTTTAAAACCCAACAATCTCCCGCATGAATGGGGAGTGACTCCAAGAAAAAGAAATGAACAAAGTATATGTACTTTACAAGCAAGAATTAATTACATCTAGATAAGTAGGTTTCACCTCCCCTTGGACTTTCCGTAGTGAACATATGTGGAATATTTATAAAAATATATTATAAACTAAATATATTATAAAAATATTTTAGCTTGGGAATATGTTCATAGTTGAGAGGCATTTTTAACATTAACATCATTTTAGTCCTTTTTCGTGGTGAATTCATTCTCCAGCCAGAGTTCTTTTAGCCATATGCTCAGTCCTCCAGAATCATGTTTGTTGGTATGAAAGCTTTTCTTTCTTATGTTCATGTAATCATTTAGTTTATATTCTCATTTAATTTGAGTTGCTAAGATGTTATTTTTGCTACTGCAAATTTTCAGTGTGAAACTGATTTGAAGAGTATTTCCAAAACTTCTTCTTTTCCATAAATTACTTCCCTAAAACGTGTTGTTTTCCATAAATAAAAATAAAAAAAATATTTAAAGTTTCCAATTTTATGGAGTATTTCCTAAAATGTGTTGTTTTCCATAAATAAAAATACAAAAAATATTTGAAGTTTCCAATTTATAGAATATTTCCTAAAATGTGTTTTTTTCCATAAATAGAACTACAAATAATATTTGAAGTTTCTAATAGTTCCCTAAAAGCGTGCACTTGTCTTAATTATTCCCCAGGTATTTCCTTTTTTAATATAGAAACTCACTAATCACTTTAGGTTTGATAGTAATAATATAAATAAACTTGACACGGGGTAAGTCTCCCATTAGTTAAAAAAATATTGATTTAGATCTTCTCTCAAAAATTGCAATATGTTTCCATCAGGGTTTGAATCCCATTTGCTTCAAGAACTCTTTTGTTAGCGTTGAACCAATTGTTTCTTCTTCTTGTTTGCCCGACTTAACCATTAACTTCAATTTTAGTATACTAAAAACGATTTTGGTATATAAGACCTAATGATCAAGCATCCGAATACCGGGGTAGAATATGGGAGGACTCTTCAACCAAGTCGACCCAAATTATTAATCATCTTTCCGATACCATCCTCTATGAGAAACTTGATCACGCTCTATCACAAGTGTTTATTCAATTTAAAGACGAGTTTGAAGATCAACAACACGCTATAGTTGAACAAACAACTCGGAAGTTGCTAAGTATCACGATTACTAGTGAGATGTCAGAGGTATGTGTGGATGTGGAATTACAGATTGATCACTATTGCGATGGTAGAATTATGTTAGCATTGGAAGAATCATCATCTGTGGATGGGATGGTGCCAGCTAGTGAATCATCAATAGAGTTGCTAGAGCCGATGGAAGTTGATGAAAGAAATAGCAACGATGAGTGTTTGGTATGTCTAGATGAGCTAGGGGAGGAAACTGATGTATTGCGGTTGCCTTGATCTCATATGTTTCATGCTAAGTGTATCACAAAGTGGTTACAGAATAGCCATTACTGTCCGCTTTGCCGCTTTGACATGCCAACGGATTAGATAAAATTACCTAACACAATTTTGTAGTAGATTATATTGCTAAGTTGATATGTTCTTTCATGTGTAATGTATATGCAGTACTACACAGAACCAAAAACAATTGGTGTATTATGAATATTTGTTGGAATAATTTGGTATTTCTTTTTGAATGGTTTCAAATTGTTTAATTGATTATATGGTTTGATAGATTAACAATTATTAGTTATTAGCCTTCAATTTACATTATTTGTGGTGTACATAAAAAGTCCTTTTAATGTTAGCATTATTTCTATTGTATGATCATTACTTAAAGTTACATTATTATCTTGTCGCTCTAAACCCTTACCCTAGACTATTAAACCATTGATAACAAGTTAACAACCATGGTAAAAGAAAAGTGTTAACCATTCAACTAAACACCTTTAATTTTGGTGTTGACTCTTCCACCCATTCTTGTAGTGAATATTCAGGTACCGTTTAGTTTAACTTTAAGAGTTTTTCTCCATTGGGCTAGTTGTCATTAATTTGGTCTAATGGTTAATTTAAAGACACGTAATTTTTGTGATAAAGAGACACATGACATGTGTTTGACACTATAACAAAAACAACTTTTACCGGCAATAAATAGACACATGAATAGAGAGTGCTAAAGCCTTTACCGGCATTAGTTAAGTGTCATTAGATCCAGTGTCGCTAAAGCCTTTAGGGACATATGCAAAGATAAATATAATATGAGTCTCTTCAAAGTCAAAGTTATTCAACACTCAAATGGCTTGAATTTACTAACATCCCTGTAGACTTTCAATATAGGTAGTGTAAGCTATAATAAAATGATGAACTGGAAAACGTTATTCGTGATACGGCTACATACAATTGTCCATGTGTGAATACTTGTTTTGGTAGATAAATGTAATATGAGGTGAGGTGTTCGAAATAATCTGTCATTTTCACAACACTGTCAATGTTAAGCAATCTAAGGGGTTTCGGACTAGGAATTGGAAGTTAAAGAGTAGCAAAGTGATAAGGTAAATGTGAAAGAACTTATTTAAAGTCGAAGTCGCCCATGGAACCTATCTTAGGCTTACAATTTAGTAGTTGGAGTTGAAGAAATTGTTTCAATGCCGTAAAAGATTGTTATATTCCAATTTGTTAAGAGTTGCGCAAGTTTAATCAGTACAATGAAATGAATCATAATAGTTCTTTTTCGTCTGTATAAGGTTAGAGTGCAAACAGTGTGGGTAATGACCTTTGAGTCAGTCAGTTATGGTAAAATGATGTTAATGATGGAACACAAGATCTATTAAAGGATATACATCATTGTAACTCGAGTTGAAACATAATACAAATATAATAGGAGGTGAGTTGTTCAAAATAAATTGGCATTCACAACACTGTAAACGCTAAGCAAGCTAGGGGGCTAGGGGATAATTGAAAGTAATAGGTGTCTAGCTTATGAGGTAAATAGGAAATTATAATGTATTTAAACATAAGACATTTGTTCCACAACCATTGTTCACTACAAGAAAATTGTGAATTACATGGGGATTTTTCTGCAAATTTTCCTATAAAAAAATCTGCACATAAAACCTTCCTAGATAATTATTTCCTGCATATTTCAAAATCTCTAACTAATTTACCTAGGGATTTAAATTCCACAGATAAAATTTGCTCTTTTTCTTGCAAAAAATACAAAAGATAAAAATGTGTTATAAATCTTAAGAACAAAAGAAGAATAGAAGAAGAATATAAGACACTAGATGAACAATATAAGCTATCTTTCTTTCTTTCAAGTGTATTCAACATTATTCTCAACACAACTATTTATAGGATTACATTGAGGAATACCAAAGGGTGTAATAAACATTACATTAAACCTTGAGAATTACTACCCATTAAGGAGGAAATAAACTCATCCATTTGACCCTTTATCAACAACGTTACTACAAATAAATGATGAATTAACCTAGGAGTTACGGTCATCCATTTGACAACATTATCAACAATATTACTACTCATAAAGAAGGGAATTAACCAAGGAGTTATAGTCATCCAATTAAACACTAAATTGATTTACAACACTCCCCCTTGGATGACCATTGATAGATAATATGCCTCGTTAAAACCTTACTAAGAAATAATCTCGTGGAAAATAATCTTAGTGAAGGACAAAAGAGTACACTTATCTTGTAATACATTTTATTTGCTGCCTCGTTAAAAATCTTGCCAGGAAAATCTATTGGGATAAAACCTAGGTCAAGGAAAAAAGAGTGCAAGGCATAGTTTATTCCCCCTATTGCAAACATCATTTAGTATCTTAGAGAGCACATTTCAATCTTGGATACCATTTTTTCAAATATTGAGGTTGGTAATGCTTTAGTAAACATATCCACTAAATCATCAACTGAGCGAATTTGCTAAACATTTATTTCACCTTTCTTCTCAAGATCATGAGTGAAAAAGAATTTTGGTGAAATATGTTTTGTTCTGTCTCCTTTAATGTATCCTCCCTTCAACTGAGATATACATGTAGCATTTTCTTTTTCGTACAATGTAGTTGGGATATACTTTTTCATAGGAAAATCACACATTTCTTGAATATGTTGAGTCATTGATATCAACCAAACACATTCTCGACTTGCTTCATGGATGACTATTATTTCTGTATGTTTGACGAAGTAGCAAATAATGTTTGCTTCATTGAATGCCAAGATATAGTTGTGCCTCCATATGTAAATAAATAGTATATATGAGATCGAGCTTTATGTGGATCAGACAAATA
Source organism: Solanum lycopersicoides (assembly GCA_022817965.1). Taxonomy (NCBI): domain Eukaryota; kingdom Viridiplantae; phylum Streptophyta; class Magnoliopsida; order Solanales; family Solanaceae; genus Solanum; species Solanum lycopersicoides. The sequence goes on from CM040625.1 coordinate 7,101,113, forward strand.
TCCAACATATGCATAACCAATCATTTCTGACTTTGATTTATTATAATATTCCATATCAATGATTCCTTGAAGATATCTGACTATATGTCTGACTTCATTCCATTCTCTTTTTGTTGGGACGAGCTGTCTTGCCAATAAACTTACTACAAAACAGATATAAGGTCGAGTATTATTGGCAAGATACATTAGCACCACAATAGCACTAAGATATGGAGTTTCATCGCCAAGAAGTTCTTCATCATTTTCTTGAGATCGAAATGGATCTTTATGTATGTCAAACGATCTCACAACCATCGGGGTACTCAACGGATGTGATTTATCCATGTAAAGTGGCTTTAAACCTTTTCTGTGTATGTTGATTCATGGACAAATATTCTATTTATCAAATGCTCAATCTATAGGCCAAGATAAACTTTTGTCTTACCAAGATCGTTCATTTCAAATTCTTTTGTTAAACACTCAACAGCTTTTGAAAGATCCTTAGGAGTGCCAATGATATTTAAATCATCAATATACACATCTATATAACAAAATCATATCTCGACCTTTTTATAAAGGACGAACAGAGTTATTTTTGTAGCCTTCCTTTAGCAAAAATTGGCTAAGACGATTGTACCACATTCGTCTTGATTGGTTTAATCCATATAAAGATTACTGAAGCCTTATTGAACAATTCTCTTGCGAATTCTTATATGTTTCACGCACATTGAATGTTTGAGGAACTTTCATGAAAATATCGTGGTCTAATGAGTCATATAAATAAGTTGTGACAACATCCGTTAGACGCGTTTCAAGTTTTTCATGAACTGCCAGATATATTAAATACCTGAAGGTAATTGTATCCACCACTTGAGAATATGTCGCCATATAATTAATGTCAGGCCTTTGCGAAAAACCTTGTGCCATAAGTCGTGCTTTATATCTTACGATTTCACCTTTTTTCTTTTGTTTACGCACAAAAACCTCATTTGTACCCCACTGGATTGACACCTTCAGGAGTTCGAAGTATTGGTCCAAAAACTTCACGTTTTTCAAGTGAAGTCAATTCCGCTTGAATTGCATCCTTCCATTTTGATCAATCATTTCTCTCTCTGCATTCATTGATAGATTTTGGTACAAAATCATCACCTTGTTGCATTACTTCAATAACAACATTATAAGCAACAATATTGTCCACCACAATATTATTTTGATTCCACCTTTTTCTTGTCGAGACATAACTTATTGAGATTTATTTATTATCATTATTTTTCAGTTATTTGGACCTTCTTTGTGGACTTATCATTTGCTATGTCTCAAAGCTCTTCTTGAGTAATTTCCTTCATTGTATGATCTTCATGATCATTTGTTTCTTTTCTTTTTTAAGGATTTTTATCCTTTGAACCAATTGGTCTACCACGTTTTAAACGTGGTTTAGACTCATTTGCTTTAACAATTTGTCCTATCGGAACATAAACTCAAACTGGAGCATTTTGCATTTGGAATATAAGATTTAGGACTCATTTGTTTCCAATAAGATTAAGAGGTCTGTATCTGAATATTAAGATTTGCATTAACATCTGAGTGTTTTGATCAGAATACACATCTGAATATTAAGATGTGGTCTCTAAATCTGAACACTAAAAAATTAATGTTGTTTGTTTTCAACATCTGAATGTGGAAGTGAAATTGAACATTATATTAATAAAATATTATAAAATTTTCATTTCAACAAAATATATCACTTTTGATTAAAAAAAAGTTTTAAAAGTACTATTTTTTTTATTCAAAATCTTGATTAACAACAATACACCAAAAATATTATTGTAACCAGTGTTCTTGACCACACATCAATGCAAGAAAATTGTTAATATTAAAAAAAACTTGAAAGATTTATAAAAACATACAAGTTAGGAAATAAATGGAGTTTGATTGAGAAAAGTTAGAAAGAAAGTTTTTGTTATGAGATAAAAAGTCACGCCCAAAGCAGAGGAATTATGATTTATTATTTGATAACTTATTAAATAAGTCTGAATGTTGTTAAGAGTCTCCTACTATTAAATGAGTCAGAATGTTGTTAAGAGTCCCTGTTAGACCCGTAAACTACTTGATCTAACCACGTGCAGGCATGTCAAGGACTTGGGCATTGGTCTTGACATGAATGGGGGAATAACAGTGCAACACAGGTTCAAGGGGCTTGGGTGTTGGCAAGGCAACCTGAACGTGCAAGGCTTACGTGCGGGCTTGAGTCACCGGCAAGGCAGCATGTTGGCTTGACAAGGCAAGGTTGTGAAGACTTGACGATGGCAAAGACAAAGGCATTCACATGGATTGCTGAAATAAAACTAAGTGTTAAAGGGCAGCTGAAATATTCTAAGTGTTGGAATGTAGCCTAAAATATTCTAAGTGTTAGAATAATAAGATTTCGTGTGGATAAGGATAGAATTTGAATTAGATTCTATCTATTAGAAATATAGCTGTTGGAAACATTAGTTTGAATCCTGTGGTGACAAGTGTCAGACATGTGTCATTTGTAACTGCCGCATTTAACTGCCATGTGCAGAAATTTTATATAAGGTGGAAATTTCATTTAAGGCTGCAGAGAGTGATTCTGGCCTTAGACAAATTCGTGAAGCCTTCCCTTTGTATTAATTACGAGATTAATAAAGGTTGGGACGAGTTCCTATACATTCTGTTCGTTGTTTAATTCTGCTGCTTAAGTATTTCTATACTTAGTCAAAACTGTGTGAGTGAGATATGCTGAGTGCTGCAGACGTTTGCAGAACTGCCTAGGGTGGTGTTCGATAAAATTAAATCGATCCTCTTTCAATTGGTATCAGAGCACGATTAAACGATGGTGAAAACGCAGAACAGTGGAAACTGGCACGAAAAATTGAAGCATTCGTTGAGATTACAGATGATACTCTGGGAGACCCTTCGTTTGTGGATCTGTTGACACAAATCATTGATTTGAGACTGAACGCTGAGAAAGTTCAGGGTGAAATTGGTTTGTATCGAAACACTGTTGATGAACACACCACTGAAATCATGAACTTTCATGACGCAACTACACAACAACTTGAGGGACTGCAGAAGGAGAATGAAAACCTTCGTGCAGAGATCGTTGTATTGTGTCGGGCTGTGGCAACGTTGAGTTCAAATCGTGTTGAATCATCTAAGGTTAAAATTTCAGAACCTAAAGCCTTTAGTGGTGCAAGAAGTGCTAAAGAATTGAAGAATTTCATTTGGGACATGGAACAGTACTTTACTGCTGCAAGGGTGCCTGACGCTGATAAGTTAAACATTACCACTATGTACTTCACGGGTGATGCTAAACTTTGGTGGAGGACTCAAAATGCAGATGATGTGAGTGCTGGTCTTCCTAGAATTGATACGTGGGATAAGTTAATGAAAGAAATGCGCGATCAATTTCTTCCTAGCAACGCCTCCTGGCTTGCAAGGGACAAGTTGAAAAGGCTAAGGCAAACAGGTTCGGTGAGGGAATACATTAAAGAATTTACCTCTGTGATGTTAGACATTCAAAATATGTCTGATGAGTATAAGTTACATAACTTTATTTCGGGTATGCAAGGCTGGGCTCAAAACGAACATCGCAGGCAGAATGTCAAAGATCTGCCTGGAGCAATTGCTGCTGCAGATTCGCTGGTTGATTTCCGGACGACTCGTCCTTTGACAGATGTTCCTTCTACTTCAAAAACTAAGAAAAAGGGCGACAAGAAAGGGTAATGGAAAAAGGATAGTCGTAAGGACAATACAAATGACAAAGGAAAGGCACCAATGAGGGATAATAAAGACAGACCAAAGAACAAAGATGGTAATTCTAAGGGCTGTTGGACTTGTGGTGGTCCTCATTTGGCCAAGTCTTGTCCAAACCGGGAAAAGGTGAACGCTTTGCTTGCTAGAAATATGAATCACAGGGAGGAGGATGAAGAAATTGTGGCTGCGATGGCAAATCCATTAGGACTTTCCTTCAACCATATTACGTTGGTTAATAATGTTGGAGAAACGTCTGGTACTTCAAATCCTCATGCTCCCCTAATTCATATAGAAATGAAAGTTAAAGAACAACGTGTGATGGCAATGGTTGATTCAGGGGCCACTCATACGTTTGTAGATGTGAAAATTGCTACAAAATTGGGGCTGAAGTTAACTAAAAGCCCTTCCTACGTCAAAACAGTCAATGCTAAGGCACAAGCCATTGTGGGCATGGCTTATGATGTGTCTATGTCGACTGGAAGTTGGGTAGGAAAACATAATTTGATGGTGATGCCGCTTGGTGAATTTGAGATCATACTTGGGATTGATTTTCTAAGAAAATTCAAGTTTGTACCATTTTCTCATTTAGATTGAGTGATGGTCATGAATGAAAGCAATGCTGGATTTCTTAAAGGAGTTCATCCATTTGGGAATGTTAATAAAGTTGCAAAGAAGAAAGACAAGGGAATATTTTTGTCTGCTATGTCAATCGACAAAGGGTTGAAGAGGGGTGATGAGACTATAGTTGCTGCCTTGGTCGAAGTGAAACCTGATGTTAAGGTAGAAGTGCCTGATTGTGTTGCTGAATTATTAAAACAGTATGCTGATGTTATGCCGCCTGAGTTACCAAAGAAGTTACCACCAAGGAGGGACATTGATCATAAAATTGAGTTGCTGCCTGGTACGGTTGCTCCTGCGCAGAATCGTATGGCTCCTAAAGAATTGGCTGAATTGAGTAAACAATTGAACGAATTATTGGATGCTGGATTGATTCAACCATCTAAGGCTCCATATGGTGCGCCTGTTTTATTTCAAAAGAAATAGGATGGGACGATGCGAATGTGTGTAGACTACAGGGCGCTGAACAAGGCAACTGTAAAGAATAAGTATCCGATTTCATTGGTGCAGGATTTGATGGACAGGTTGAGTAAAGCATGCTGGTTCACAAAACTTGATCTCAGGGCAGGCTACGGGCAGGTTAGGATAGCGGATGGTGATGAACCAAAAACAACATGTGTAACTAGATATGGTTCATATGAGTTCCTTGTAATGCCATTTGGGCTAACCAATGCTCCGGCAACATTTTGCAACTTAATGAATAATGTACTGTTTGACTATCTTGATGATTTTGTTGTTGTCTATTTGGATGATATTGTCATTTATAGTCGAACATTGGAGGAACATGTTAATCACTTAAGTTTGGTTCTGTCTCAATTGAGAAAATACACACTTTATGTTAAGATGGAAAAGTGTGAGTTTGCTCAACAGGAGATAAAATTCTTGGGGCTTCTTGTTAGTAAAAACCAAGTTCGAATGGATCCTAAGAAAGTGCAAGTCATTGTTGATTGGCAGGCACCTCGTCATGTGAAGGATTTGAGGTCGTTTCTTGGGTTGGCTAAATATTACAGAAAATTCATTACTGGTTACTCAAAAAGAGCAGCGGCTTTGACAGACTTGTTGAAGAAGGATACGAAATGGGTTTGGTCTAAACGATGTGGTGAAGCATTTCAGAATTTGAAGAAAGCTATTGCATCTGAACCAATACTCAAATTGCCTGATTTTGAGTTACCATTTGAAGTACACACTGATGCGTCGGACAAAGCTATTGGTGGTGTATTAGTGCAGGAAGGTCATCCTGTGGCCTTTGAAAGTAGGAAACTGAATGATGCTGAACAGAGATACTCTACTCATGAAAAAGAAATGGTTGTTGTTGTTCACTGTCTACAAGTTTGGAGAGTTTATCTCCTAGGTACTCGATTTGTAGTGAGAACTGATAATGTAGCAAATACATTTTTTAAGACACAGAAAAAGTTGAGTCCTAAACAGGCCAGGTGGCAATAATTTCTGGCAGAGTATGATTTCCTGTGGGAACATAAGCCAGGAAAACATAACCAAGTTGCTGACGCACTAAGTAGAAAAGAGGTATTCGTTGTAGTATATTCAATTTCCAAACTTGAAACTGATTTTTATGATAGAATCAGGATGTGTGCCACAAATGATTCATTGTATGTTAAATGGATGGGTCAAGTGCAAGATGGCACAATGAGACGGTATTAGATCGAGGACGATCTACTCTATTTCAAAGGGGGGAGAATCGTTGTACCAAACCAAGGAGGATTGCGCAGAGACTTAATGAAAGAGGCGCATGATTCTACTTGGGCTGGACATCCAGGTGTTGAAAGGATGTTAGCTTTACTGTCTCGTGTTTATTTTTTGCCAAAGATGGAAGACGACATTGAGACATACGTCAAAACTTGTCATGTGTGTCAAGTTGACAAGACTGAACGTAAGAAGGAAGCAGGTTTGCTGCAACCTCTGCCTATTCCTGAAAGGCCTTGGATATCGGTAAGCATGGATTTTATTTCTGGATTCCCTAAGGTTAGATGGCAAAGCATCTATCATGGTGGTGGTTGACAGGTTTTCAAAGTATTCTATTTTTATTGTTGCACCTGAGTTATACTCATCTGAAGTTGCTGCTGATTTATTCTACAAATATGTGGTTAAGTATTTTTGTGTTCCGGCTGATATCGTGAGTGATAGGGATACAAGGTTCACTGGCAGGTTTTGGACAGCTTTGTTCAATATAATGGAACCGAGTTAAAATTTTCTACGGCAAATCACCCACAAACAGATGGACAGACGGAAAGGATCAATCACTTATTAGAAGAATATTTAAGGCACTATGTGACAGCAAGTCAACAGAATTGGGTTGCATTGTTAGACACTGCGCAGTTTTGCTATAATCTGCACAAGTCGTCTGCAACAGAAATGAGCCCTTTCGAAATTGTTTTAGGCAAAAATCCTATGACGCCACTAGATGTTGCTAAATCTAAAAATCTGGAAAAGTGTCGAGCAGCATACAGGGTTGCAAGGGACAGACTTGAAATGTTATTTGAAGCACAGGATAGTTTGCGCAAGGCTCAGCGGCGCATGAAGAAGTATGCTGATCAACATCGTCGCTCAGTTGAGTTCAATGTGGGTGACAAAGTGTTGTTGAAACTTACTCCACAAATCTGGAAACAGATTGTAAGTAAGACTAGGCATCGGGGTTTGATTCCTAAATATGATGGTCCATTCGAAGTGGTGAAACGAGTGGGCAAAGTTGCCTATAGATTGAAGCTGCCAGAAAGGTTAAAGATTCATCCAACTTTCCATGTGAGTTTCTTGAAACCTTACTTTGCAGATGCAGATAATCCGGACAGAAACAGATCAAAGAGGGCTCCTCCATCAGTACCTACACAGTTTGATGCTGAAATTGAGAAGATCCTTGATCACCGGGTTTTGGTCACAAGTAAGAAGAATACTAAGACAGAATTCTTGGTTCATTGAAACGGCAAGAGTGCGACTGATGCAGTTTGGGAGAAGGCAAAAGACCTATGGCAGTTTGATGCCCAAATCGATGACTAACTTAAAATAGTCTCGATGAGGACATCGAGTTCAAGTGGTGCGGGTGGTCTGTTAGACCCATAAACTACTTGATCTAACCACGTGCAGGCATGTCAAGGACTTGGGCATTGGTCTTGACATGAATGAGGGCAAAACAGTGCAACACATGTTCAAGGTGCTTTGTGTTGGCAAGGCAACATGAACGTGCAAGGCTTACGGGCTGGAGTCATCGGCAAGGCAGTATGTTGGCTTGACAAGGAAAGGCTGTGAAGACTTGACGATGGCAAATACAAAGGCATTCACATGGATTGCTGAAATAAAACTAAGTGTTAAAGGGCAGCTGAAATATTCTAAGTGTTGGAAGCTGGCTGAAATATTCTAAGTGTTGGAATGTAGCCTAAAATATTCTAAGTGTTAGAATAATAAGATTTCGTGTGGATAAGGATAGAATTTGAATTAGATTCTATCTGTTAGAAATATAGTTGTTGGAAACATTAGTTTGAATCCTGTGGTGACAAGTGTCGGACATGTGTCATTTGTAACTGCCGCATTTAACTGCCATGTGCAGAAATTTCATATAAGGTGGAAATTTCGTTTAAGGCTGAAGAGAGTGATTCTAGCCTTAGACAAATTCGTGAAGCCTTCCCTTTGTATGAATTACGAGATTAATAAAGGTTGGAACGAGTTCCTGTACATTCTGTTCGTTGTTTAATTCTGCTGCTTAAGTATTTCTATACTTAGTCAAAACTGTGTGAGTGAGATAGGCTGAGTACTGCAGACGTTTGCAGGACTGCCTAAGGTGGTGTTCGGTAAAAATAAATCGACCCTCTTTCAGTCTCCTACAAATCTGATTCGTTCAGACCTCTTCAGACCCATTAACAGTTTTTTTAAAAAATAAAACAAATTAACTTAATGGGTTGAATCTGAATGATTAAGATTCTGGCCTAAAAACCAAACATACTTAATAGGCTAAATGTGAATGATTAAGATTCAGACCTCCATTAAGTGCAAACAAATGTGGCCTTAGTAACCCTTGGAAGCTGGTTAGTAAATGCATCTGACAAATGATTTGTAACATTTTGCAAATAAATCATCTTTTTAACCTCTTGCTCACATCGATTTATTCGAGGATCCAAATGAAATAGAGATAATGAATTTCAATCTATCTCTTTATCCAACTGCTTATGTTCTCCCCCTAATGTTGGATATATTTTTTCATCAAAATGACAATCAGCAAACCTTTTCGTAAATATATCTCCTGTCATAGGTTTCAAATATTTAATAATAGAAGGAGATTCATACCCAACATACACTCCCAACCTTCTTTGGGTACTCATCTTTGTGCGTAGAGGTGGGGCAATTGGAACGTATACCGCCCACCCAAAAATTCTAAGATGGCAAATTTTTGGCTCATTACCAAAAACCAACTGTAATGGAGAGAATTCATGATAACTAGTTGGCCTTATGCGCACCAATGTTGTTGCTTGCAAAATAGCATGTCCCCAGATTGAAACAGACAATTTTGTCCTTATTAACAATGGTCTAGCTATCAATTGGACACTTAATCAAAGATTCCGCTAGACCATTTTGAATGTGAACATGAGAAACTGGATGTTCAATTGTTATCCCAGTGGACAAACAATAATCATTAAACGTCTGCGATGTAAACTCACCAACATTATTAAGACGAATTGTCTTTATTGCATAATCTGGAAATTGTGTTCTTAATCTTATTATTTGAGCCAACAACCTCGCAAAAGTCATATTGCGAGTTGATAATAAGCACACATGTGAATAACTCGTTAATGTATCTATCAAGATCATATAATATTTAAATGGCTCATATGTAGGATGAATTGACCCACATATATCACCCTATATACATTCCAGAAATGCAGGGGATTCATTCACAATCTTAGTTGATGATTGTTTAATAACCAACTTTCCTTGAGAACAAGCAACACAAGAGAATTTCTTCGATTGAAGAATTTTCTGATTCTTCAAAGTATGCCCATGTGAATTCTCAATAATTTTGTGCATCATATTATAATCGGGATGGCCCAACCGGCATGTCAAATGATAAAATCATTAGGATTAGTAAACCCTTTGTTTATTATGACATGTGATTCAACCATACTAATACTTGTATGATACAATCCAGAAAAAATGCGGATAATTTTTCATGCACATATTTTTTCCCCAATTTTACGTATTCAACCTTTCCTTCATTGATAGTCTCAACATGATAGACATTTTGACGAATAATCTTGAAATTTAATAAGTTTCTTTGAGACTTACTACAGTACAATGCATTCTCAATAGTTAATATTGTTGCCCCAAGTAGTAGTAAGACCACTCTTTCAAAGCCCTCAATTAATTTTGCACTACCAAATATTGTATTAACATAAGCCTTTTTCATATTAAACTTACTGAAATATTTTATTTCTTTTAAAATAGTGTGAGTTGTAGCACTATCAAGAAGCCACATATCTCCATTACTCATCTTAAACCAATTGAAGATTGGAGAATTTTATTAATCTTCAGAAAATAAAAGTACATCATAAGAAATATGAAAAATCAACAACTTTGAAAGAAAATAAAATTACTTATTTTTCTGAATATAAAAACAACATAAGAAAAAATGTAACAATTAAAAGCACATAAATAAAACAACATAATTATTTTAATCAAATGATGAAACATTAGTTTTGATCTCCAAAGAAGTATTCAACTTCCAAATTAGTAATATCATCAAGGTCATCAAAATCATCATCTTTTAAAGCTATATTTGCTTCAATATTTTCATCATATTTTTGTGAAGGCCATGCCTCGACATCATTTTTACAAGTCAAGTGACTCCACCCGAGCATTAGAAGAAGATGTACCATTTTTATTTTATTTTATTTTCAAGGAATCTTGATAAAGCCTAAAAAAATTCTCAGTTTGCTCAACATTCATTCTTCCAATGCTCTTTCCTGTCACAACGATGATAAGTGACTGTTGAATGATTGCTTTAAGAACCCATATGGTTCTCCCTTTTGTGGCGATCACCACCACGACAATTATTATAACTTCCTCAGCCATTGTCACGTCCACAAACATTATTTTGACCCTAACTTTTATTTTGTCTTCTTTATATTGGTCATGTGTTTCAACCTCATTCGCTTCCGATTACGGAACAGTTTCCGTGGGACGGGCTTCATGGTTTTTTAGTAAAAGAGTATTATGTTGCTCAACTACAAGAAGACAAGAGATCAACTCATAATATTTTTTTAAATCTCCTTCCGCGGTATTGCTTCTGTAATACCAAATTTGAGGCATGAAAAATTGTGAGAATTTTTTCCAACATGTCCTCATCTTTTATATCTTTTCCACATAATTTCAATTGGAAAGTAGTTTTATATACAACAGAATTATATTCACACATAGTTCTAAAATTTTGTAATCGTAAGTGAATCTATTCATAACAAGCCCTTGGCAATACCGTTGTCTTAAGGTGGTCATACCTCTCCTTCAAACCAGTCCACAATTCAAGTTGATCTTTCACCGTAAGGTATTCAAACTTCAATCCTTCATCCAGATGATGACGAAGGAAAATCATTGACTTTGCTTTGTCCTGACTTGACATTGTATTACCATTTGTAATAGTGACACCTAGATCTTTAGTGTCAAGGTGAATTTTAGTTTCGCGTACCCATGATAAGTAATTATTTCCAGAAATGTCAAGTGTCACGAACTCAAGCTTTGATAAATTCGACATGATAAAGCCATCATATAAAATAAATAAATTAGAGTAAAATAGACAATGAGTAAATAATTAAGAAGCAAAAGTTTTTTTTTCATCAAAGTAAAATTAACATACAATCTATATCAATATTATGCCTCACAAGTAACAAAAACAACTTTTAGGTAAAATTGTTAGATAAAGTCTTTTCATTAAAAATATAGATAATTCACTTTTAAAATTGAGAATAGAAAACACTCGAATTTGTAGTCCATTCATTATTTTTCACAAAACAATGACCTTCATCTTCTCTTTGCAAAATTGATAAATGGTTAGTTTTTTTTCTCATTCATTTATAAATAAAATACAAAGTAGAAAAATATAACCACAATTTAAAAAATTTATCATTAGATTATAAATGGATACCTCACAAGCAAGGGAGGACCCACGTTGGGTCCAGGGTGTTCGCCCGAACACCCTCAGTAAAAAAATACACGATATAAGGTAAATTTTTTGTATTTTTGTAGATGTATGTATTTTGAACCCCCTTAATAACAAATAAAATTAGATTGCTCAATGGTAAGACTAAGACTGGGCAACGGAACGGGACGTACCGGTACCGTTCCGGTTCGTCCCGTTTCGGTTGTCTACGGGACGGGACGGGATAGTCTAAACCGGTACACGGAACGGGACGGAACCGTAGTTTCGTACCGGTGTACCGGTACCGGTTCATCCCGGTTCATTCCGGTTCCGGTCCGTTCCGGTCCGGTTCCGGTCGGTTCCGGTCCGGTTCCGGTCCGGTTTATTTAATATATATTAATTTTTTTATATTTTATATTTTATATAATTTATATTTATATTTTTTATAAATTATATTTTAAAATTTAAATTTTTTCAAATTCCCCGCCCCTGCCCGCCCTACCCGCCCCTGCCCGCCCCTGCAGCCTGCAGACTGCAGTCTGCATAAAGCAGCACTGCAGCTGCAGTGCAGGCACCCCCCCCCCCTGCCCCCTACCCTTTTCCCGAGAACAGCTTTAAAGTTTAAACGGAAAAATTAAAACGGCTAGTTTTTTTGTTGTATAAATTAGAGTTGTGCGTAAAATTTTTATAATTACAAGTTTACAACTTACAAATATAAGTCTGAGTATTTGAGAGAATATATATTTCCAAATTAAATTCATATTTATAACTTATATCATTTGGTCATTTGGTGTATTTCGGAGGAGGAATCTTCTTCAAATTTCAAGTTTCGACATTAATATTTTAATTTTCATTATAATCGTTTGTTCTTATACAAACGTTTGGTAACTTCGTTCCACTCTCTAATCTTATATTTATTTTTTGTATTTATTATTTAACTTGTAAGTTGTTCTTGTTATATTATTATTCTTGTTAAGTTTCGTATTTTATAATTTATAATTTTATATCATGGAGTCTTCTAAAAAAAGTGGAAGTAAAAAAGGTCTAGTAGAATCAGTAAAAAAATTAGTTAAAAAAACTAACAAAGGTGCTAGTTCGTCTAAATCTAAAATTCCTCTTGTTAGAATAAATACAGATGAATTTACGCATGTGAATGAAACTAGTTTTTTCCGTCCCGGTCCTATAAATATTAATTCAGATAGTCCGACTCCTCATGAACTCTATGAAAGACATTATGGTATTAATCAAGAAAATGAAGAAGTGGAAACGGATGAACAATTAAATTTAGATGAAGAAGTAGATTTAGATGATACACCGACTAGCCCCGCCGCCGACCTCAATACAGTCAATAGTATAGGTATTGAAGCTCCACCTCCGGTTGGAACTACTCGTCCCCCTATTATTCCAACTAGAGGTAAGACCAAGGTACAACGTTCTTTAAAATCACATGTGTGGAAATTTTGTTATTTGAATGAAGAAAAAACTTTTAGTATATGTAATCTTTGTAAACAACATTTTAAATATACATCTGGTGGGACGGGAGGTTCAACGGGGGGATTAAAAAAACATTTGATTAACAAGCATAGTAAAGAGTGGTTTGCATATATGTCTTCTCTTGAAGGTGTTGGAAATTGTAATGTTGAAGAATCGGTTAGAGGATCAAATATGGTTCAAAGTGAGTTAAATACTTCGAACCCAAGTGGTCCTCTTACACATCGAACCTATAACAAGGATCGTGATCGTGAAAACTTTGCTAAAATGGTTGTTGTTTGTGGTTTACCTTTTAGTTTTGGAGAACATCCGGGTTTTATTGCTTATATTCGTGAAACATATAATCCTAGTTTTCAAGGTTTATCAAGAAGCATGGTAAAAAGAGATATTTTCGAATTTCAAGAAAAACATTGTCAATATTTACGTGCCTATTTTGAACTAATGGATTGTAGAGTTGCTATTACTACTGATATGGGTCGTAGTCCTAATGGTTTTGATTATTTAACTGTTACTGCGCATTGGATCGATTATAATTGGAATTTACAAAAAAGAATTATTGGTTATAAAATTTGTCAAAAGAAAAAAACCGGAATTTATATTGCTACTACTGTGTTGGAAATTTTAGATTTTTTTGGTCTTTGTGATAAAGTCGTTAGTATTACTTTAGATAATGCCTCTGCTAATTTAAATGCTATTAATTTGCTAGAACCTAGACTTTGTCCTATTAGTAAATATGCTTTTCATGTTAGATGTGCCGCGCATATATTAAATTTGGTTGTTAGTGACGGTGTGAAATTATTTGAAAATAGTTGTGATAAAATTGATAATGCTTGTTTTTACATTTTTCATATGAATAGTAGTAGTAGAATTAATCAATTTAAAGAACTTTGTAATGCATTTAAACTTCCGTTTAGAAAAGTTCCGAAGCATGTAAAAACTAGATGGAATTCCTTTTATGATATGCTTGAAGTTGCTTATGCATATAGGCAACCTATTACTACGCTATTTAATAATCATAATGCTTATCCTGAATTTAAAATTAATGATAGTGATTGGGATGAAGTAAATGAACTTAGAATATTTTTGAAATCATTTTATGATGCTACTAAAAATTTTTCTGGAATATATTATCCTACTATTTCTGAAATTTTAATACACATATGTGAGATTTCATCTATTTTTTGTGAATATAAAACAAATACTTTATTCACCTCTGCTATTGAAGTTATGATTACAAAATTTAAAAAATATTTTTTTCCTATTCCTCAAATTTATTTAACTGCACTTCTTTTCAACCCCGAATATAAAGAATATGGTGCAAAAGCTTTAGTTGAATGCATTTATCAGAATTTAGATATTCAACCTGAAGAAGAACCTGATTTGGTAACATGTCAAAATAGTATAAAATACTTTGCAAAAGAAATGTATGATAAATATTCATTCTTAGATAATGTTGAAAATCCTCAAACGTCTACGAATCAAGTAGGTGCTCATGGACGAGTGAAACATAACTTGGTCTTGACTCTTCTAATAAATGTGAATTTGTTAAATATCTTGAACAGGGTACAGATGATATTACAAACGATAATGGTATACCGGAACTATTGAACTGGTGGAGAAATCGTGGAGCTCAATATCCAAAACTTAGTAGGATGGTGAAGGATGTGCTTGCAATTCAAGGATCATCAGTAGCTTCGGAGGCAGCTTTCAGCGCGGCAAGATTTCAAATTGGAGACCACAGATATTCGTTAGCAGAAGACAGCCTGGAGATATCAGTGTTATTTAGAGACTGGATAAATGCTGAGCGTAGAAATCAAGGACTTCCAAAGTTAGATAGTCAATTTGAACTTTTCATAGATTCAGCTATTGGATGTGGTAGTGATGATGGCATCGAAATTCAAGATCGTCAACGAGCTTTACCAAGACCAGAAGTTGATCACAATCAATCCCTAGCTGAGTTAGAAAGAGGATTTACGGGACTATACAACTATTAGTATTACATTCGAGACATAGTTGAAACAGAACCCTTCCTAGAAGGTGGCTGCGTAAGCTATGTACTCTACTAATAGTTGTAAATTGAAATTGTAATTTGTTACAAATTTAAATAAATTAAATTGATATTTTTTAATTTTTGTAATTGTTTTATCCTTATTTTAATTTACTTTTTTAAAATTACAAATTTTATTTATTTAATATTTACAAGATACAAGTTATAAATATAACTTATAAAATAAATATTAATGAATATAAGTAATAACTTATAAAGTATAAACTTCAAAAGATTTAAATTTTGAAAACTTTATTAGATTACTTGCAAACTTAACAATAATCAAAAAAATTAATAAAATATCTTTAAAATAAACTTAAGTTAAAAATTATAGTATAAATTTAAAAACTATTAATTTATACTTAAAAAATAAAAAAAAATTATATTTTCGTAATCTAAAAAATATCGTCCCGTTATTCCCGTCCCGTTCCATCCCGGTCCGTTCCGGTTTATTCCGGTTCCGTCCCGGTATATAGTGGAACGGGACGGAACCGATGAACCATCCCGGTAATTCCGGTCCGGTTCATCCCGGTACCGGTCAAAAATCCGGTCAACGGATTCCGGTCCGGTCCGGTACCGATTCATTCCGGTCCGGTGACCCGGTTCCGGTCCGTTGACCAGTCTTAGGTAAGACCTCTGAATATTAAGCTGCACGCCCCCACGGTTCAAATCCCTGAGACAACATTTATTTCTTTCTCTTTATAATTTCAGTTTATTTTTGCAATCAGTTGGGACCCATTTTGAAAGACTTTTTACACGTTTATGCTTTTATTTTTCGAACCTCCTGAACGAAAATCCTGGGTCCGTTACTGCTCACAAGCAATGTTGTTCAACCTTGAGATTTTGTGCTAATAACATGTTGTAAAACTTAAGAACAAAACAAGAAGAGAAGAAGGATATAAGACAATAGAGGAACAATATAAGCTATTTTTCTTTCTTTCAAGTGTATTCAACATTATTCTCAACACCACTATTTATAGGATTACATTGAGGAATACCAAAGGGTGTCACAAATATTTCATTAAACCTTGAAAATTACTATCCATTAAGGAGGAAATAAACCTAGAAGTTATGATCATCCATTTGACCACATTATCAACAACATTACTATCAATAAATGATGAAATTAACCTAGGAGTTATGGTCATCCATTTGACCACATTACCAACAACATTACTACTCATAAAGAAGTGAGTATGGTCATCCAATTAAACAATAAAATAATTTACAACAAAATGAATTTCAAATTTATTCGCAAGTGAAGCTGCAAGAAAATATTCAAATAAATTTCTTTAAACAATTAATTATTATCTCCTACTTATTTATTCTATTATTCATTGTAACCCTAGACACACGTTTCTACCTACCTACCATATTTCTAACACAACTACCCGCCCAATGCACAATTTCATAAGTTCTGAATCCCCCACGAAATTCAATTTAATTGCCCACTCATTTATAGTTGCTCCTTGAAATTCCATTCTACCATTATTCCAAGTCATGACATTATAAATGTTAAATTTTTGGTGTCTTTCTCCGATGTGGTACAAAAGATACCATAACATTACACTAATTCTTTTGTGTCTTTCTCCCATTTGATTAGCATTAAAGTAAAATTTAATTAATTCAATTGAGTATTTAAAATACCATTTAGATATTCATATATTCATAAGTACTCTTACTTTATCTCATATCAATATGATAATACAATATATCTTAAACATTGGCTAAAGTTCATGTAATTTAACTCTTGAAAAATGAAACATGACAATTGTTTATATATTTAAAATAAATCACTACTACCAAACATTTTTTAAAAGGTTATGCTTTACACTTCCTATGAGATAATGTCTATAACTAAGCATATAAAACATAGACAAAGTTTTTACAAAGCATTTAAAAATAAATAAATTAAAATATAAATAAATTTATAAATTTAAAGTGCATGAAAGTTATAATCAATAATTGATAGTAAATCTTATTAGGTATTTGATGTATTTTAAATTTTAATTCATATTTTAATAATTATATTTTAACATAATTATATATTTGCAAATAAATATAATTTAATAACTTATTATATATAGAGAAATTGTATCATTTTTAATGCTTTTAAAAAATACCATTAGATATACAAGTAAAGTTTATTTATATTTAAAATAATTTTATCAATGAAGGGTAATTAAACTTCACACTAATAATGTATATCATCGCAATTTTCTATACTTTAATATAATGCTTGAATTATTCAATAATACACAATTTAATATAAATAATATTAAATCAAAATTATGACATTTATGATAGTTATTTTTCTATTGGGTAAATAACTGTAATTTTAATTCTTTCTATATTTTAAATTGAAAAAAAATAAGAAAAAAAACCGCATCATTGTTTTTTTGTGATATGTTCAAAAATATTGAAAATGACATTTGTAGTAATGTTCCAACACCATATTATATTGATATTGTATAATAATTTATTTAATCTAAAATTAGAATGAATATTTAACCATGAAATTCATTCTAATGTCATTGATATTTTTTATATGATTGTAATTTTTTACTTTGTTAAATATATTTTAATTAAAATATTCCTCGAAGTTTTCAAATAAAGCAAGTTATTAGATTAAAGAAACTTCCAGTTAAATTATATTTAAAAAAGTTCAATTACGCATTCCTCAAAACATCTCCAATCAAATTCACAATAATAAAATCCCCGTGTAATTCTACAAATAAAAAAATTCTCAAGAAATAAATTTCCAACAAAATTCGTAGAACATAAATCCCTAGGTAATACCACATATAAAATTATTTTTAAATAATTGTTTTAATTAATTATTTCTAACTTGATCGGCAAATAAGTTTATTTGAGAATTTCTTTCAAACAAATTAAAAAATATTTTTTTTTTCATAACTCGCGAATTTTACCTATGAAATGGGTACTTGCAAATATTTTGCCCTAAATAATTCCCAGGTAATAAATTTGCAAAAATTACCTACCAATTTTTTTGGGGGAGATATTTTTCGCTGGTAAAAAAGTTCAGAATTCAGAAATTTCTTAATTTCGCTTAAATTCATAGGAAATTTCTGCAAAAATAATCCCCAAGTAAAATTGCAGGTAATTTACAGTTGTCTAGCATTGGTTAATTGACTCCTGGTGGTTCTTCCAGAATTTAGGAATGAATGAAGACCCTTAATTGGACGTGTTGTCTCCACATTTAGTTGATTAGTAATTTCCATAGGTGAGTGTATGCTCAGTCACAGGATTTGGACGTAGTTCTTTTAATGAAGCAAGATAATAAAGCAATATTAATTGTGAGAAAAAATAATGAAGCAGAAGTTGTTATGTGAGTGTAACTCGGAAAATTTGTAGGAGGGGTTAGGTTTGAAAAAATGGATGCAGTTCTTTAATCATTTGGTATATTCTTGTGTGTTTATAGATTTGAGTAATTAATTTAGGACTTTAAGGAGTGAATGAAAATTCAGGGAAAGGGTGTGAGGGTGAGACAACAAATTGTTAGTTTTTAGAGAAGGAAAAACATAACAATCTTATCTTCTTTTGTTATTGAACAAGTAGGAACATTAGTTTGATAAGCGAACAAAGAAAAATTTATGAAAAGCAAAACTACTTACTTCATTATAACACAGATATTTATAGGAGTTTACAAGTGAACCAACTCTTATGGATAAGATTGAAAACTTAGGATAAGGATAAGATAGAATTTAACTACTAAACAGTAAATAAGTAAATAATTACCCTACAATACAGACAATTTGGACTGATGCAGTTCTGATGCATATTTCTAACACTCCTCCTTGCTTTAAGAGCTGCAAACTCCAATTTTTTGCCTGAGAAGTTGAAATTTATTTCCTGATAATGGTTTGGTGAAGATATCGGCCAGGTGCTCTTCAGTTTTGCAATAGAGGAGATTCACGTCACCATTATTTTGCACTTCCATCAAGAAGAAAAGCTTAATGTTGAAGTGTTTTGTTTTCCCATGAAATACAGGATTATGAGAAATTGCTATTGCAGATTGATTGTCCACAAATACTTCAGTTCCCTTTGTCTGATTCATGTGCAGATCACCAAAAATTTTCCTCAACCACAATGCTTGATTTACTGCTGCTATTGCAGCCACAAATTCCGCCTCTGCAATGGATTGAGCCACAACGTCCTGCTTCTTTGAGCACCACGAAAACATTCCTGAACCAAGACTGAAACAATATCCAGATATGCTCTTCATGTCATCTGCGGATCCAGCCCAATCACTACCAGAATACCCAAGTAGTTTCAGTTCTATTGTTTTCTGAAACTTGACACCATAATTGATGGTTCCTTTGATGTATCTAACAACTCGTTTTGCTGCTTTTAGATGTACCTCACTAGCACAATGCATGAACCTCGATAGAATGCTTACAGCATACAAAATATCAGGTCTTGTAGCTGTGAGATACATCAAACAACCGACTAAGCCTCTGAAGTACATTTCCTCCACTTTCTCTGCTCCGTCATTCTTGCTTAGTTTCTCTTTTTGGTTCATAGGAGTATTCATCTCCTTGCAATCTTCCATGTTAAATTTCTTGAGAATTTCCTTAGCATATTTTGTTCTGGCAAATGAAAACTTCATCTTGTCCCTGCTTGATTTCCATACCAAGAAAATAAGACATTAGACCAAGATCAGTCATCTCAAAGGCTTGCATCATTTCTTGCTTGAAATCCTCGATATGCCTTGTATTGCTTCCTGTAATTAGTACATCATCCACATATATAGACACAACAAGAATATAAATGCCATGATGTTTAACATAAAGAGTAGATTCTGATAGACTCTTTTCAAAGCCTAAGCCAAGTAAATGGCCATCTATTCGACCATACCAGGCCCTTGGTGCCTGTTTAAGTCCATAAAGTGCCTTTCTTAACCTATAAACTTTGTCCTCATTTCCTTTCTTCACAAATCCTTCAGGTTGCTCAACATAAATTTCTTCCTGTAGAAAGCCATTAAGGAATGCTGATTTGACATCCATCTGATACAGTTTCCAACCCAACTGTGCAGCAAGAGCAAGAAGTAACCTGATCGTGTCAAGCCTAGCTACTGGTGCAAATGTATCAAAATAATCCACACCAAAAATTTGAGCATACCCCTTAACTACAAGTCTTGCTTTATGCTTATTCACTGAACCATCGACATTTAGCTTGGTTCTAAAGACCCATTTCAACCCAATTATCTTTCTGTCTTCAGGTTGATCAACAAGCTCCCAAGTCATGTTTTTCTCAATAATAAACAACTCTTCTTTCATTGCAGCAACCCATTTTTCATCATTTTTAGCTTCATTGTACCCATCAGGTTCACATACTGCTACATTGCATCTCTGATATATATCACTGAGTTGTCGAGTACCTTTGACTGGTAAATGATCCACCATTTCATCCTGCCGTGAGAGTGATATTTTCTTCTCAAAAAACTGGGTAGGAGACTTTTTTGCTTTGTCAGAAGTGTTAACGACAAATTTCTTCGAGTCTTCCCAACACCACTCTTCATTTTCTATAAAATTCACATCTCTACTAAAGATTATATTTTCAGTTTGTGGTTGGAAGACTTTATATGCCTTTGAAACTGCACTATATCCAATAAAAATGCCTGGAATAGATTTTTTATCTAGTTTATCTCGTTTAACCTGAGGAATGTAGGAAAAACAGAGACAACCAAACACTTTAAGAAAATTTAATGATGGTTTAAATCCATACCAAGCTTCAAATGCAGTTCGGTCTTTCACTGCCTTTGTGGGAAGCCTATTTTGAAGAAAAACTGATGTATTTGCTGCCTCTGCCCAAAATTTCTTTGCCAAGTTCTTCTCGTGCAACATGCATATGGTCATCTCCATAATGTATCTGTTTCTTCTCTCGCTTACTCCATTTTTTTGTGGAGTATAGGGAGTAGTAAGCTGATGATGAATCCCTGCTTCCTCACATAACATGTCAAACTGGTAAGAAGTGTATTCCTTTCCATTATCTGTTCTTACGGACTGAATTTTACAGTTGGCTTCATTTTCTACTTTTGCTTTGAACTTCCGAAAAATATTAGAAGCCTCTGACTTATGCTTGAGAAAATAAATCCAGCACATTTGGGTTAGATCATCTACAAAAATGATATAGTAAAGACTACCTTTTAGTGAAGGAGTCCTTTGTGGTCCTGCTATATCAGTATGAATTAGTTGCAATTTGTTCGAGGCTCTCCAAGTTGTCTTTGAAAATGAAAGTCTGTTTTGTTTTCCATATTGACACGCAAGACAATTTGAAGAATGTACTTCTAAAACAGGCAAGTCCTTAACTATTTTCATTTTTTGCATTTTAACCAACCCTTCATAGTGATAGTGTCCGAGTCTCTTGTGCCATACTTCTGCAACACTTTCTTTTGCCGAAAAAACAACATGCTCCTCCTCAAATGGATCTAATGAGAAACTTTTTCCTCTCATTCTTACTTTAAACATTTCTTGATCTGAAGCATCCTTGATCAAGCAATGATTATCTTCAAAATTTAACTTGTAGCCTTTTTCCATCAATTGACCAACACTAAGCAAGTTTTGATCTATGTAAGGTACATAAAGCACATCAGAAATTATTTTAGTACCTGAATTACTTGGAATAGCAATGGTTCCTTTCCCTCTTACAGGAAGATGGTCGCCATTACCTATTCTGACTTTAGTAATGGTCGTAGGCTTCAATTCCTTTAAAAGAGACATGTCATTTGTCATATGATTAGTGCATCCACTATCAATCAGCCAACACTCACTAGATGATCTACTTGAAAAACATGTAGCAACAAAGAGTTGATCTTCCTCCTCACCCTCAACAATTTTAGCCTCTGCTTCTTGTTTCTGACTATTGTTCTTGCAAATTACAGCTTCATGCCCAAGTTGATTGCATTTACTACATTTAGCATCAGGCCTTCTCCAACATTTATATGGTGGATGACCTTTCTTGTTACAATGCTTACAAGGAGGATAACTTTTCTTTGAGTGTCCAGTTTTTCCTTTGGTAGTACTTGTTGAAATGCCTTCACCATTCTTCTTGTTCTTATTCTTTTTGTTTTTGCCTCCATCTTGAGGCTTGGCAAACCATGCTCCCTCTGTATTTCCTTCTTCTCTCATGACTCTTCGTTGTTCTTGTGCCTGCAAAGCATTTAATAACTCTGCGAAGGTGATCTTGGACAGATCCTTCGTGTTTTCCAAAGTAGTTATGGTTGCTTCAAATCTTTCTGGCACAGTTACCAAAATCTTTTCAACAATACGTGAATCATTAAACACGGAACCAAGCAATCTTACCTGTTTGCTATGTTCAAGAGCCTTTCAGAGTAATCTTTGATGGTTTCAGTTTCTTTCATCTTCTGTATCTCGAAATCTCTTATAAGATTTAGCACTTGCATACCTCTGATCCTTTCATCCCCTTCGTATTCTGCCTTGAGATAATTCCAGATGGATTTTGCTGACTTTAGAGACATAATTCGAGTGAAGATTGAAGAATATACTGCTGAAAATAAACAGGCCTTTGCCTTTGATATTTTGGTTTTCCTGTCTTTATGGTTTTTGATCTGGGCCATAGTAGGATTTTTAGGCAACAGAGGAACTTCATAATCCTCTTTGACTGCCTCCCACATATCCATGGCATCTAGATATGTTTCCATCCTTACCGACCAAATCTGATAGTTATCACCATTAAAAACAGGTGGTGCCATTACAGAAAAACTTGATTCTTCTTCCATGATTGATAAACTTGTCTTGTTGATTACAATCAAAACACCCACGGATCCCTCAAGAAATAAATGCTCTGATACCAATTGTTAGTTTTTAGAGAAGGAAAAACATAACAATCTTATCTTCTTTTGTTATTGAACAAGTAGGAACATTAGTTTGATAAACGAACAAAGAAAAATTTATGAAAAGCAAAACTACTTACTTCATTATAACACAGATATTTATAGGAGTTTACAAGTGAACCAACTCCTATGGATAAGATTGAAAACTAAGGATAAGGATAAGGATAAGGATACGATAGAATTTAACTACTAAACAGTAAATAACTATCCTAGTAATTTCCATAGGTGAGTGTATGCCCAGTCACAGGATTTGGACGTAGTTCTTTTAATGAAGCAAGATAATAAAGCAATATTAATTGTGAGAAAAAATAATGAAGCAGAAGTTGTTATGTGAGTGTAACTCGGAAAATTTGTAGGAGGGGTTAGGTTTGAAAAAATGGATGCAGTTCTTTAATCATTTGGTATATTCTTGTGTGTTTACAGATTTGAGTAATTAATTTAGGACTTTAAGGAGTGAATGAAAATTCAGGGAAAGGGTGTGAGGGTGAGACAACAAATAAATGGTGAAAGGTTTATATTTATGAATGTATACCTGCATTGAGTGGCTTTCTTATCATGTTCTGTTGGGTCCATAGCAGCAGGAAGTTTAGTTGCGGCCATAGAAGGAGTCCTGGTCGGAGACAAAGAAGAATAGCACTCACGTAAAAAATTGGGGAAAAAAATAGGGAACGAAAATATGAACTGTAGGAGGAGGTACTATTGTCCAGTTTAAAGTTAGCGTGGGCTTAACAGGTGAATGATAATTTTATGTATGTTTACTTTATTGAGCAGGGAGTTGTTTAAGTCCCCTTGGTTACATAGCAGCATATAGATGATTTTCGTCCATATCGGGTGTCCTGGTCAGCGATAAAGAGGAATAATGCTCTTGTGAAACATAGCTTCACAAAAATAGGGGATGGAAATATAAAACGCTTGAAGAGGCACCATTTTATAGAGTAGCGTTCACGCAGGCGTAGCGGGTGATTGAAAAATGTATGAGTTAATTTCTTTAGACCCTTACAAGAATTCAGTACGTTTGCGTCCATATAAGCATTCCTGGTAGGCCGCAAAAAAGAATAGGACAACAGTCAGTGCCCTTGTATTTATAGTAGTAGTGTTAGTAGGCATTATGAAGGAATGGTGCTCTTGTTACAAGAAGGTAAAAAGCACGGGATCTGAACCCAAAAGGAGGCAGATGTGAATAGAAACATGATCGTTAGAGTATAACGGGTGAATGTAATTTAAGGCGGAGGGTGTCAACGTGAGACAACAAATAATAGACTTAATGCTCAAATAAATAGGTCCATGTTAAGTGAACCATAACTGGTTTGAGAGCGGAGATTTGTAACAACATATGCGTATTGGGGTCAAGAGCAGGGATTACTACCTGTGAGGCATTTGTATGAGGATTTCAAGGATTGAGCAGACATATTATGTTAAACAGCTCAATAATCACACATTCAAAGATGAACTATTTGAAGCGCCCCTTTCCGAGAGATACTACAACTTGACAAGAAACCTAGTTTAATACTTCCGATATTTAAAAGAGATTAACGAATGTATACTGATTTCTAATCTAGTTGAGGGATAAGTTTCATAACACATAATTTAGTTAAGGATGTGCATCTGGCCCATTTTAAAGATGTAATTCAGGTCAAAATTTATATGGTACGAAATTTTAACTAATAACGAAAAAGCCTCTCAAAATCTGTTAAGCAAACCGACAAGCTTTTTGTGCATATATTATCTTCACACTTAAGGACGAAATAACAATAATATTACCAACTTCCGAGTACCGCAATCAACCGATTCATGCTTTACACAAACTTAGAAAACATAAAGCAAATTAGTATTTTACAAGCATGGGTTCACACAACCCAAAAGATAAAAACCTATAACCGTACTTATATTACAACCCATGATGACATGACCAAAAAAGCCCTCAAAATCTCATGTAAATATACAATACATAGATCATGTACAAGTCCCAAGGTTTATAAAAAATATATGCATGCCTATATGCAAGTGTGATCTTCCTTTAGGGCTTTTGAAACCTCCATCTTCAATGACTAACTTCAACCGTCCTCTCGAACATTCCCTACGATGGAAACAACTATTGCTAAGCATAAGGCTTAGTGGTGTAAAAACTGTAGATCCGGTGCCCTTAGATTCACCAAGTCATCATTCTCAAGACAAAGGTAGCATAATTGAAATATAATCAGTAAAATAAGTAAACAGTATACAAAGAGTATCAAGTTGGATAATTAAAGCTCCAAATGTCAATAACGTTCGTAGCACAATTTTTCAAGAGGTTCAATAACAAGATTCGTCCAATATATACATCATGTCGTCACACCAAGTACGATCAGGTATCAAGAAGGTCCAACGCCCTGTATCAACAAGGGTCAAAGCCCAATAAACAAGAGAACCAAGAACCATATTAAAAGTGGCTTTCTAGTTTGTACTTGAAATGGACAACTCCCCATACTTAAGACAAACTAAGAATCCAGAGTCAAGATGGCAAATGATCTGTATCAAGAGGCATGCCAATAGTGACAAGGTCACAGCCGCAAGAAGGATAGAGTCCCAACAAGAATGCCAAGTGATCAAACGATCCGTACAAGTGGGTGAGTTATACAAGAGTCTTAAACGACAACAACACAACAATGCAAAGTGACAAGAGATAATCAACGTACCAATATAAACTTTCAGATATATCGGCAGGTAAAAATAGTACAAGTACAAGTTTATACACAAACCTCAACGCTTGAGCAAAGAAACAGTCCAACACGACTTTCAGAGTTCGGACCGTAGACCAACCAATGTATGAAGGTCCTCAACTTGTTCACGAGTATATACAACCTTAAAAATATAATTAAATAACTTATCCTAATATATCAATAATGTCTCAGTAAAATAGGATAATCATCACAAGTAAGCCTAGCCTGTACAAATATGACCAAGCTCCTAAAACAACGATTTTGTCCAACAAAAGTACTTCATGTCGCAACTTAGTTTTGAAATAGAAAATGGCAAATATAGACTTTATATACTTCATAAAAGATGTATATACATCTATTAATGTTGGAAATAATCAAGAATAATCTCAAAATACGTTTTGTACAAAAAGATATAATCAAAATACTAACAGTTGAACAAGCAGGATTTCTAATTCCAGTAGTTGGACAGAACTTGTCCTATGTTGCGTCCCATATTTGGAATCCATAACAGCAAAATTAGAGTTTTCAATAATCATAAGAGTTATAGAAATACAAATTATCTTTCAAAATCATATTTATTCACTGTAAACAAAGTGATATTAAGCGATATATGATTAAACTACCAAAACCTACCCAGTATTAAAAGAAATTCTTTATCACTTACCAAGATGAAGAGTGTGTGTCGAATTCAGCCAAAAGGAGCTAGGTTTTCTCTTGATTTTGAAGAACAACTGTTTAGATAATGTTATAATGTTCTTATACTTTAGGAAAATGAAATCAACCAAAGGAGGTGTAAAATATATAGATACAAAATGATCCTCCTCACCTCTACACATGTCAACAAAAGGAGCTGCCCCTAAAAATAGTTGGCTGCCCAAAAAAGCATACATATATACCCATTTTTATATACCTTATACCCACACCTCCAATATATGTGTAAATATAATTAGAAAATTACGCAAATACCCCCATATAATATGTTAAATTACGATAACAATTTATGTTAAGCACATTTTCAAGTATCACAAAATTTCAAGTTCCCAAAATGAGTATAAAATACCTTATAGTAATTAAGCAAAGGTTTTTACTTGTAAATAAGGGTCTAGTATCTTAGGGGTGTTACAACTCTCTCCCCCTTAAAGAAATTTCGTCTCAAAATTTACCTTAGGGTAGTCTCGAAACAAGTGTGGATATTGTGTTCTCATGTCTTCTTCTCTCTCCCAGGTAGCTTCTTTTCCAGAATTGTTCATCTAAAGTACCTTTACTAAGGGGATTTTATTGTTCCTAAGTTGCTTTACCTCACGAGCTTGAATTAGGATAGGTTTTTCATTATACGTCAAGTCAGGATTAACCTCAATAGATTCAACTGGAAGAACATGTGATGGATCAGAACGATATCTTCGGAGCATAGAAACATGAAAGACATTTTGTATCTTGTCTAACTCAGGTGGTAAAACCAATTCATATTCAACTGGTCCGACCCTTACAAGTATCTCATAAGGTCCAATAAATCAGAACTAAGTTTTCCTTTTTGGCCAAATCTCATAAATATTTTCCATGGAGACACCTTTAAGAATACTTTATCTCCAACATGATATTCAATGTCATGCCTTTTTAGATCAGCGTACGACTTTTGTCTATCCGAAGAAATCTTTAAACGATCATTGAGAATTTTCACCTTGTCCTCAGTTTGCTGCACCATTTCAGGACCAATAAGCTTTCTTTCACCAATTTCACTACACCAAAGAGGGGTCCGACATTTTCTTCCATATAAGGTTTCATAGGGAGGCATTCCAAACTTGATTGGTAGTTATTATTGTAAGAAAATTCTATCAAAGCCAAGTGTTTGTCCAACTACACTCAAACTCCATAATGCAAGCTCGAAGCATATCCTGCAAAATTTGTATCACTCTTTTCGACTGGCCGTCTGTCTGAGGATGGAACGAAGTTCTAAATTTCAACTTAGTACCCAAAGCTTCCTGCAAGTTGCCCCAAAATCTAGATGTAAACCTTGAGTCTCGGTCAGATACAATAGACACAGGGATCCCATGTAGTCTTACAATCTCATTAATGTACAACTCGGCTAAACGCTCAAGTGAGTAATCCATTCTAATTGCTAAGAATTGAGAACTCTTGGTTAGCCGATCAACGATCACCCATATTGCATCAAGATTTCTCTGAGTGCGAGGAAGTCCAGAAACAAAGTCCATAGTTATTCGCTCCCATTTCCATTCAGGCATCGATAAGGATTGTAGTAAACCAATCGGGACTTGATGTTCTTCCTTTACTTGTTGACAAACCAAACATTTTGAAATGAACTCTACAATGTCTCTCTTCATACCATTCCACCAATAATTTTCTTTGATAGTCTGGTACATCTTTGTACCTCCAGGATGCATTGCATATGGTGAAGTATGTGCTTCTTTCAATATTTCTCTCCTCAAGTTGTCATCATCATTAGGGACACATAACCTGTTTTGATAAAGTAAGACACCATCCTTTGTTAATGTAAAATCAAGCTTCTCCCCATTTTGACCTCTCTAGTCAATTTTACAAGTTTCTCATCTAAATTTTGTGCTTCATTCACTTGTTCAAGTAATATTGGCTTTACTTGCAAATTAGCAATAACTAAACTATCTGAATCAGGTGTAAAACAAACATTCATGGCTCTTAACTCAATGAGCAATGTCAGAGGACTCAAAGAAATGCTTGAGAATGATTTTCGACTTAAGGCATCGGCAACCACATTAGCTTTACCTGGATGAGTCAATCGTGCAGTCATAATCCTTGATGAGTTCAAGCCATCTATGTTGTCTTAGTTCAGCTCCTTTGAGTACCCAAGTACTTTAAGCTCTTGTGATCAGTAAATATATATGACATTTCTCTCCATACAAATAATGTCGCCAAATTTTTAAAAGCAAACATATAGCAGCAAGTTCAAGATCATGAGTAGGATAATTCAATTCGTGCGGTTTTAATTTCCGAAGGGCATAAGATATTACCTTCCCTTCTTGCATTAAAACGCATCCTAGACCATTGTGAGAAGCATCACTGTACACTACATATTCTTTCCCTTCAATTGGTAGAGTAAGTATAGGCGCTTGAGTCAACAAGGATTTGAGTGTTTCAAAGCTCTTTTGACATTTTTCATCCCAAATAAACTTTACTTCCTTCTGCAAGAGTTTAGTCAAAGGGGAGGCAATAATGGAGAAGCCTTTCACAAATCTTCTATAAGTATCCTGCTAAGCCCAAGAAACTTCTTACTTCAGTCGGACTTTTGGGAGGTCTCCATTCAAACAACTGCATGTATCTTACTAGGATCCACCTTCACGCCTTCACTTGATACAACATGTCCCAGAAAAGAACCTCATCAAGCCAAAACTCACACTTAGAAAGTTTAGCATAAAGTTCTTTCTCCTTCAAAATCTGCAAAATAATCCGGAGGTGTTTATCATGGTCTTCACTACTTCTGGAATATATTAAATATCTATAAAAAACAACCACAAACTGATCAAGATAAGGCTTGAATACTCGATTCATTAGATCCATAAATACCGCAGGAGCATTTGTTAATCC
This sequence comes from Solanum lycopersicoides, assembly GCA_022817965.1. Classification (NCBI taxonomy): domain Eukaryota; kingdom Viridiplantae; phylum Streptophyta; class Magnoliopsida; order Solanales; family Solanaceae; genus Solanum; species Solanum lycopersicoides. The sequence goes on from CM040625.1 coordinate 7,130,308, forward strand.
GAATGGCATCACCAAAATTCATAATGACCATACCGTGTTCTAAAAGCAGTTTTAGGAACATCATTCTCTCTAACACGCAGTTGTGTGTATCCAGACCTTAAATCGATCTTTGAGAATACTTTATACCCTTTCAGTTGGTCAAACAAATCATCAATCCTTGCGGTAATGATATCTATTCTTTATGGTTATTCTGTTCAATTGTCTATAGTCAATACAAAGCCTAAGAGTGCCATCTTTCTTCTTTACAAATAAAACAGGGGCTCCCCAAGGAGAAACACTAGGTCTAATAAAACCTTTCTCAAGAAGTTCTTGCAATTGAGACTTCAATTCTCTTAATTCTGCTGGAGCCATTCTATAAGGAGTGATGGAAATAGGGTTAGATCCAGGAATTAAGCTCGATTGGAAATTCAAACCTCTCTTTCGGGGGCAATCCAGGAAGGTTTTCTGGAAAGACTTCTGGAAAAATACACAAAACTATGTCCTTGATACAAGCGACTCTCCAACTGTGTATCTACTACTGTGAGCAAGGTATGCCCACAACCTTGACACATCAACTTCTTGCCAACCGCAGAAATAATTACTAGATGTCAAAGATCTTTCACCTTGTATGATGATATGTGAACATGTAGGATCTTTAAAAGTCACAAGCTTTGACCTACAATCTACGACCATGATATTTTATAAAGCCAGTCCATCCCGATAATAATATCAAAATCCTTGAAGGGCATTTCAATCAAATCAGCAGGGAAGACTAGATTTTGAATCACAAAGGACAATCATGATAAATTTCGATTACACACAACCTGATAACCAATGGACTTTCAACCAGCACATCATAATTAAGTCTCATGGATTTCACATTTTCAGGAAGGACAAGTGATGAACAAATATAGGAATGTGTAGAAACCAGGATCAAACAATGTAAACACACA